>CM052544.1:99905491-99983762 GCA_028533065.1 Trachops cirrhosus
GCAACCATACATTGATATTTCTCTCCCTCTCTCCTTCCCTTCCCCTCTGAAGATAAATAAATAAAATCTTTAAAAAAATAAAAATAAAAAAATAACTTCAGATTCGCCCCTATGTTTATTGCAGCATTATTCACAATAGCCAAGATATACAAACAACCCAATGTCCACAGAGGGATGAATGGATAAAGAAGATATATATATACATATGTTCTACAATGGATAAAGAATATATATATATATCTTCTACAATGGGCACACACACACACAGATATAGTTGTATATGGTCTGTCCAGAAGGTAGCCATCCATGTAATATGAAGAAGAGACACTTATTGAAGAAGCTACAAGATACATGGTACACAAGACAATGACCCCTCAGTCCCCTTCAAAGTAGGCACCTAGGGACCTCACACAGTTCTCCCAGCATCATCATTAGCAACTGCAGCACCAAGTTCCTTCTGCTCTGGTAGCAGAAGCTACAGAATGATTTCCGCTGCAACACATTTCATGCCAAGGTCCTGCACTGAAATCTCAGACACAGTCGTTTTTGGAACCCCCAGATCAGCTTCTGGTTCTCACACTGTCAGTGGCCGATCTTTGTTGATGGCAGCCCATACACGTTCAGCATTCTCAGGTGTTCTGCTTGTTGCAGGCCTTCCAGAACGTGGATCACTTTCAACAGATTCTCAACTATCTCTGAAGCATTTGTGCCACACTTTTATTTGCGTTGCACTCATTGCATTGTCCCCAAAAGCCTTCTGAATTAACCGAATAGTTTCCATGGAGGAATGTTCAAGCTTAACGCAAAATCTGATGCAGACTCATTGCTCTACTCATTCATTTTAAACAGGACAGCCACACAGTGCACGTGCTCACTCAATGGCATCTATTCCCCCCACTGACTAGTACAGTGAAATCTCATTGTTCACACATGCTCATTCCAGTCCACTCTCCTTGGCTGCCAGGTTACATTGATGTCATGTTGTATAAACCACTCTCATTATATTAACAATGGCTGGACTTTTTCCAGACAGACCTTGTATGCTATTCTGCTAGAACAGTGGTTAGCAAACTATTGCCCAAGGGCCCAATCCAGCCAGCCACCTCTTTTTGTAAAATTAGTTTTATTGGAACACAGTCACATTCGTTCAAGTGTCTATGTATTACCTGTGGCTGCTTTTGTACAAAAAAAAAAGTCATGTAAACCATTCTCATTATATTAACAATGGCTGGACTTTTACCAGACAGACCTCGTATACCCATACAATGGAATACTCCTCAGCCATAAAAAAGAAGGAATTCCTGCCATTTGTGACACATGGATGGACCTTGAGATTATTATGTTAAGTAAATTAAGTCAAACAGAGAAAGACAAATACTGTATGATTTCAGTTATATGTGGAATCTAACAAGACAAAACAAACAAATGGTCAAACAAAATTTATAGATACGGAGAACAAGCTGGTGGTTACCAGAGGGGCAGGGGGCTGGGGGTGGGCAAAATGGGTTAAGGGGGTCAATTGTATGGTTATGGATGGTAACTAGACTTATTGTGGTGCTCACTTAATATATACAAATATTGAATTATGTTCTATACCTGTTGAAACTAATGCTGTATAATGTTATATGCCAATATTAGCTCAATAAAAATTTGTTTCAAATCATCCTAGGATCTGCTACAGTGTGTGCAAAAGCGAAGGAGGTGTCCTGCTGTGTCATCGCCATCCCCGCAAAGTGTAGTGCGGTAGGAGACTGAGCTTCTTGAGATTGGCAGGAGTGGGGGTGGGGGTGGGGTGGGGCTGGGAGGTACGAACACAGAGTCTCCATCACTGTGTATTCTAAAGCAGCTGTATCCTCTCCTGTGTTTTTCACAGTGCAGACCGATTTTGCAGGCACAGAATCAAAACTCATTATGTAATCAGTGATTACAAAACCAAAGCTAAAATGCAAAATAACACAATGTTGCATTACAGAAAACCATGATAAAGAAGCCTGCTGCAAGACAAGTGTCTCACCCTAGCGTCCAAGGCTTTGGCCCTGCATGCAAGCCTCATTTAACAAAAAGACTGAGCATTGCAGTCTCACCAGGAGACTCATCACAGAACTGGGGCTGAGTGATAAGGGCAAGGAGACGCCAGCTGTGTGTCGGCATATTAGCAGAGTTTGGCCATTCGATCAGGCAGCTGTAAGATGTCATAACAACACTAAGAGTGATTTTCAAGTTCAGCTACAGTGGTCACACAGCATTGCCAAACCTAGGTGGTGAGTCTAGGTATGAAATGACCCCCCTACGTGGCTCAGGTGACCTTGGCTGGATGTGGTGGGAGTGATGGCGGCAGTGGGAGTGGAAGTGGGGAAAGGGTCAGAAATGACTGGGAAAACCTGGGGAGGAACACGTGCCAGGAATGAACAGAACCGGGCGCAGTGGCAAGCGTGTCTGTGAGGCTGCTTCCAGAGCCACAGGCAGGTCCCCTCAGAGAGACATTATAAGTCTTGCAGTCAATTTCAGTTTCATCTGTTACTTCAAACAAAAATACTCATACAGGGCATCTGAACTTAATATTTTTTAAAAATTCATCATTCAATCATAACTGTAACATGGTATGAAAAATAAGTGTTGAAACCAGGCCATAGTGGGATTAGAAATGTGGTTAATTATAAAAATCGCATGTGGCTGCCACAGCCAAAAATCGCACTCAACTGTACAATAACCTATTTTCTAAAGCCTTAGTGAAGGAAGAAGTTAATGGTATCTGAGTGTCCACTATGGGCTGGGGCTTTATAGAGCTTTTTATCATCTCATCTAATTCTTTTACTTGTGTTTGGTATCTTTTTTATCATGATAAGATACACATAACATACAATTTACCACTTTAACCATTTTTAGTATACAGTCCAGTGGTATTAAGTACATTCATAATGTGCAGCTGTCACTACTATCAGTCTCCAGAACTGTCTCATCATCCCAAGAGAGCTCTGTACTCACTAAACAATAACTCACTCCTCATCGTCCCCTCTCCCAGCCCCTGGTAACCACTATTCTACTTCCTACTGCTGTGAATTTGCCTATTTTAGGCACCTCATTTAAGTGGAGTCACGTATTACTTGTCCTTTGTGTCTGGCTAAGGGTAGCATAGGGTTTTCGAGGTCCACCCATGTTGTAGCAAATATTATCTCATCTAAAACTGCTGAACACTCAGCACGGTGTAGGCAGGTGCGTTTGTAAGTCACCCATCATGGAATGGGCAAACTTGTTGAAAGAGTCTTCAAAAAAAAATTCACTGAAGCCTAACACCACCTCTCACAACAATGCCAGCAGGTACATTGATACAGATGGGTTCCTAGAACACTCACCTAGCAGGGGAGCTTGTACCACAAGGGACCTGCCCTCCAGAAGAGAATTCTTCTTTGGGGGGGTCCCCCTCCTATTTAGTTAGTTATTTATACCAGTATGTGCTCATTGATACTTATTTTAAACTTTGATGCTTTAAGAAATAAATGTCAACTTACTTCTAAAAAGTTCCCTTTCCTTTCTCCCAGGTTCGTTCTCCATCCTGCCCTCTGTCACCCCAGCTCTGTCGTTGCCCCAACCACAGGGCTGGTCTGTCTGCGGAACCCCCCAGCTCTGAAGAGATGGGGTGCATTCATGGGGAGCCACCATGCGAAGGATGGTCCTGGAAGCCTGTTCACGCTGAGGTCAGGCACTGCGGGGTGTGTTCTCAACGCTGCTGTGACTCACCTGCAATGAGGAGCCGAGACCCTGAGGTCCATAGGAGGATGGGAAAGGGGGAGAGCCCAGCCTCCAGCCCAAATGGGAAGGAAAGAGGAAAGGAGAGGTGCTTCAGAAAGCTGGAGGGTTGATAATGTCTTACACCTGGCATTTCTCAAGTCCTCTGACTCGTCTGAAGAAAATGTGATTATGTAGATACGTCTGCAACTGTACAAAAGCAAGCACTGACTAGAGGTAATCCAAGGACTCCTCGGTAATGAGTATCTGTTCCCTCCTCATTGTGGTACTGATCTGGGCGTATGAGGACAAGATGATAATCTGGGGGAAAGGTCTCCTTCATGAAAGGATATCAAACATCTCTCTTCCCAAGCACACTTTAAAATTACTCCTTTTAAAAGGGGTGGAGTCAAAACAGGATTTAGCAATCCAACCAAAAGCTGGATTCAGGGTGTGAAGGAGCCTTATTGATCATCTACCACCATGTAATCCCCAACCTGACATTGCACATGTCTGATCCTTTGAATCACAGGGTCCTAAGAGAGGTGCAGGTGAGAAGCACCCAGGCTTCGCTCCCGCCACTGTGGACTTGGAACCCTTCCGAGGAGGAGAGCCCCTCCTGCTTGGCCTCTTAGTCTCACTTTTGCAGGAAAGAGAAGGCTTTATTTAACCTTTCCTCTGGGGAGCCCTGGTCAATTCGTGGTAAGGTGGAACCGTATCTGATAGTTGGTGCACAGTGTGAGCACGCGTCTTGGCTGCCTGTCCCTCGTTGAGCACCTCCTATGTACCGGGCCTGGTGCACATCACCAGCACGGCAGAACTTCCAGTTAAGAAACTGAGACCCAGTAACCCCCACCAGGGAGGGTGGGGCTAGGACCGAGGCCTCTCTGAGGCTTCTTCCCTCAGGCCACACCACCTGTGCATCGGAGTGTGTCCACGGGAGTACGCCCAGAAGTTAGACCTTCTTTCCTTCCCTATTCTGGTGATGGTGTAGATCTGGAACATTTCCCCTGGCTTCAGTCTCTGGGTTGCAACTCCACAGCGCCAGCAGGAACATGGTGCAGAACCTTCCTACCAGGGCTGGTGGGAAGGGAGTAGGAGCTTCAGAGTTTGAGTTTCCCCTGGGCGGATGCCAAGGTAACAAGAGCAAGAGCAGAATCACTCCTGTCGATGTAGGAAGGTCCATGCCTGTAGAGAATTTTTGTAAGAGTTTATTTGAGCCAAACTGAACACATGTGCCAAGGAGTAAAATCTCAAATGCTCCAGAGACTAAGAGTTTTGCAGTTTGTTGGGTGGGGGTGGCGGCTGGAGAGAATATTACATGATGGTGGGAGAAAGCAAGGCAGGCGCTGGACTGCAGGATAAGGAGGGGTGTGAAGGGGTGGTTCACCCATTATAACGAGGGGTCTGAAAAGAGGCATTTCAAAGGCGTGTTAACTCAGATACACAGAAAGAATGGACAGGGATTGCTTTAGGCAAAGATGAACCTTTTATTAAAGAGTTATGTGCCTAGGGTGTGCTACCCAAGTGAGCTGCCTAGTTAGGAATTTCCAATTGCATCACCCTGTGAGGTGGCTTCCTCACACCAAACAAGTCATCACACTGTGCCCCCCACTGGAGCTCACTTTCTCAAACACAAATCTGATACTTTTCACTTCCTCGAAACATTTCAAGTGTTCCCCTTCATTTACAAAACAAAGTCCTGCCTCTTTTGTGCTATACTCAAGTCCTGCCCCCTACAGAACCCTTTCCCGCCCCCTACACTCCTTATTCAAGTGCTTTTAGTTATAAATTCTACAGTTTGTATTTCCTGAGTATTTACAAAGTGCCAGGCATTATTGCACGCACCTCACACTCATCTCCCTTAGCAACCCCAAAGGAGCTGGTCCCCAATCCCTTATCCAGACTTCATCCAGATCCTGGGTGGGCTTCCACATCGTCCTCATCTCTGAGAGACACATTTGTGCATATGATGTATCATTCATAGCACCCCCCCCACCCCCCACTGAAAGGTCTGGGACAGCATCCGTAATGAAACATATTGGTATTTCTGAAGCAAACTTATGGGTAATTAGGCTTAATGATATAAATAAAATTATATGATGTTTCACATCAGTTCAAGTCAGGTTTTGTCATCAAATGAGTTTCACGCAAGCTTAGAAAACATTTGTTTTTCAGAGCTCTTTGGGTTTCAGAATTCGCTGGTACAGGATTAGGACCCTGGAATACCATCTCCCACTGCCCAGAAGAGAAGGCTGAGGTGTGGAGACATTAGGAAGCTATCTGAGGCCAAACTGTAAGCGGCAGGACCAGGATTTCGGCCCAGTTCGATTATGTTCATACCATCACCCATTCTCACCTCTGCGTTCGCTCCCAGCATCCACAGGCAGGAGGTAAAGTCACTCAAATCGATCTAGTTCATTTCCATGAAAAACTATTTGCTGCTGACATTCAAATACATTTACACTGGAAATGATGAATAGATTTCCTTACAAACTGAAGTCTAGAGAGGTTTTTCGTGTTGGGACACGCTCTCAAAGAGGTTAACGGAACAGCAGTCACACTGGGGAGGGGAGACAAGGGCATGTGATTGTCCCATCCCCACCAAGCAAAGACACTGCTTTCCTAGTCTTTCCAAGTCACGTGCTTTCTACTTTGGTCCCCGTCTGCTCTGATCAGCGGGCTCCTGGCCTCTGCTTTCTGCTCTCATGGGCTCCAGGAGCTGTCGGCGTTTCCCGCTGTCGGCTTCTCCAGGGACTGCCAATCTTTTTAGCCCTTTCCCTTTCCTGCACCACGTCGTCGTCGGCCCCGCTGTGCACAGTTCTCACCAGTCCTCTGTCGTCCACTGATTTCCACTGTAGGGGGCCAAAGTGAGGTATGTGTGTGTGTATGTCCCTGTGTGTATATATCTGTGTTGTGTGTTTGTGTGTCTGTCTGTGTGTGTTTTTGCTGCTTTGCCAAGGCTTCTGTCTCCTCCAAGTCACCAAGAATGTGAATACCTGGCCAGCTACTCAGCAAGACCTCAGATTCCAGGGAACTGAGGAGGAAAACAGCGAGAGAGTGACTTTTGGCACTTGAGTCTCTGCCGCTTCAGCTGGAGCTGGGTCTTGACTAAATTGTCGTCACTGGCCTCCCGCTCTGGGTAACGAGGTGTGACATTGCCATGAATCGACATGCGCTTGGTTGACTTTGTCTTCATACTTTTTCAATTAAGTATGTTGTCCTTCTTCAGATATGTTTGAAGCGTATCCAGACCTTGGTGGGGCAGAGCGATTCCTGGTGTTTGTTCAGGTTAGTTGGTGGAGTCTAAGCCTGGGGAAATAAAACTCAATGGAAAGTGAATCTGTCCCCTTTTAAAATTATGTTTTTCCACAAACGTCTCTCTTCTTGTGAAATCCAGTTACTCCTGATGTTCTTAGGAAAGATACTCTTTTATTCTTCAAACTATGAGAAAACAAACCATGGGAAGTAACAGGAACACCACTGATTTTCATTAAGGGCTGATGCATACTTGGGTCAAATGTCTTAATCACAAAGATCAAAGGAGAATAATGCATCTAAACTCAAGTTCTTTTTTTTTTTTGTCTTAAAAAGAACAGACCTCAGTGAAAAGACGTATTTCCTAACCCAATAAAGAAACTGGTGACAACCCGTCCTATTAGCTAACTTCCTAAATTGCATGTTTGTTTAAATTACAGATGGTGGGGTGAGTCTTGCCCTCCTGTAAGTTTTTTGCAGCCCAGGCCAGCAGGCATGATTTCTCCTGACAGTGAAGCAGCCCCTTATTTCTCCCGTGTTTATGTTCCGAGGTAATGAAGTACCCCCACACTCACGCCTCCCCTCAAAGCCTCTCTTCTTTCGCCTTTGATTCCAGCTCCTGTTTTCTGCTGTGGACACACAGACTTGGTGACTCATGGTTGTATTCTCTGAACACTGTCCCCATTTTCCTGCCCTGTGGTTATCCATTGTTACGACTGGGCTGCTCACCTAGGAGCCCAAGACCCCAGTGTATATCCAGCCCTGTTGAGCTCCAGAGCTAAGAACTCAACTGCCTTCTCTTGAATTCTCTGTTGGGATGTTGGGCACCAAAGTGTGCTTGTTATCCACACCCACCCTTCTTCCTGCCATCACTGCCAACCCCTTGTCCTCTTCCTCAAACCTATTCTTTCCTCAGGCTCAGTTGGTGAGCCTGCCATTTACGCATTTTCTAAGGCAAAGTCATTCGCGGGCCATTCTCTATGACTCCTTCATCGCTCAAATCCAGTCAGGCAGGTCGTTCTGTCAACTCTGCTTCCCTTTCAGCTTCGGGAGCCATTCCTCTTCTCCGTCTCACTGCCGCTGTCCTAGTACGGACCTTCCTCCTTTCTCACCTGCGCTACAAGACCACTGGCACTAGCTGCTTCAGCCTGGGGTTAACCTCACTTCCATCCGTGCTGGCACTCACACCAAACCAGCCGTCACACTGTGCTCTCCGTTGGAGCTCGCTTTGTCAAACACAAATCTGATACTTCTCACTTCCTTAAAACCTTTCAAGTGTTTCCCTTCATTTGCAAAACAAAGTCCCGCCTCCTTAGTACTAATTTCAAGCCCCACTCCCCACCCCCCACTCATATGCTGGTCCCATTGTCTGCCTTTCTCTTGCCATGTCTTGCCTTACATGTTTAAGTAGGTCCTTCTCACTGATCTTTGGGCATAGCATGTGGCTTTAAATATTTGGGCCTCCGTACATGAAATTCCCTCAACCTACGATGGTCAGATATTGGACTTCCTCCACCCAGAAGGCACCTACAGGGTCATTCATGTCAACAAACATTAATCACGGGTCTACCACATGCCTTGAGACTGTGCTAGATAGTGGAGACAAAAATGTGAGAGCATGGCGCCTCCTCTAGCCATCCAATCGGAACATGACTTCCTCAAGCTCCCCTTTGGCGTCCCCTCTGCATCGCCACCACTGAAGCAGAGTAGACCATTTTTTTTCTTTCTACTTTGTGCATATTTTTTTTTCATCACACTTACATGATATGACTTTTCGTTTTTCTTCCTGGGCCCAGAACCAATGCCCATAATTTTGGAGAGGGATTGAGTGACTTAAAGAACATGTGGGTATTGACATCTGTGTGGCAGGCAGAATTCTCAAACGACCTCCCAAGATTCCTGCCCGTTGGTGTGCATGCCCTCCCCCGTGACGGTGAGCAGGACCCATGAGTGTGGTGGGATTTTTCTCCAGTGAATAGAGACTTGAAGCAGCACAGATGATCTCCTGTTGGCCACGAGAAGTAAGTGCTCTGTGGTGAAGAGAACCAAAGGGCAGGGTGGTGGGCGGCCTCTAGGAGCCAGGGCCTCAGTCTCACCGCAATAACAGAATATTACAACAACAACAACACAGAATTCTGCCAGCTTCCAGGAAAACTGGAAAACAACCTCAGACCTCATATGAGATTGCAACCCTGGCTGACATCTTGATTTCAGCCTCATGAGACCCTGCGCTGGGAACCCAGCTAAACTATGCCCAAACTTCTGACCTAAAGAGATTGTGAAATGATAAATGGGTATTGTTTTTTAAAAATTCCTCACCCAAGGATATGTTTATTGACTTTAGAGGGGGTAGGAGAAACAGCAATGTAAGAGAGCAACATTGATTGGTTGCCTCCCATACACACCCGACCCAGGATCGAACCCACAACCTAAGTATGTGCCCTGACCGGGGATCAAACCTGCAACCTTTTGGTGCATGGGATGATGTTCCAAACAACTGAACCACCCGGTCAGGGCTAAATGAATATGTTTTAAGCCACTAAGTTTGTGGTAATTTGTTATGCAGCAAGAAAAAACTAATCCAACCTGACAGGCAGGTGCTAAATACCTGTTTTCTAGTTACTATCCATGTGATACTGGACTTAACCTCTCTAAGCTTCGTCTTCCTCAACTATAAAATAGGGATGGTGATACCTACCTTATGGATATCTCTGAAGGTTAAATGTTCTGGAAACATCGTGGTACCCACCCCCCCACCCCACCCCTGCCAAATCAACTTGTTGAAGGTAGGGGCCATGTCCTCCTTAGTATTTTTAACTAACCCTCTGTGAATTATTTTTATTTTTAAAATATTTATTAATTTTTAGAGATAGGGGAAGGAAGGAAAACACTGATGGTTCATTTTGCGGGATGACACCCCACCACCTGAGCCACATGGGCACGGCACCTCCCTAGCTGTCCTCGACACCGAGCGACACGCCTGTACATGGAACGTGCTCAGTGCCTTTCAGTGGGATTATTGAACAGTGCTCGAAGTGTCTTTAGAGAACAAGCATAGACTTAAGCCTCTCCTTCTTGACCTTTTTCTAATTTAGTGCTGATACAGTCCTCATTCATGCATATGTGAAATTAGGAACCACCTAGATGGTGTCTCAGGTGCCTTGTAGTCACAAATTCTATGATGCTGATGAATCTTGAGATAAAGTCCTGGAATAACAATCTGAAAGTTGCAAATCATTAGCATTCTTAGAGAGCACTTCAAAGGAGGCATTTGTTAATCCCCTCCCAAGCCTCTCTCTCCTGAGCCAGTCACTATCCCTCACCACAGTCAAGTATTAATATCCAGATGCCTGCATTGAGAATTGATAGTATTCATGTAGTGTTTTGCCAGCTGTGAGTGCAAATTATTTTTGATCAAATGATAGAGACAAATTTGAGTTTCTTACTTGAATATTAATATACAGTTCAATCAACCAGTTTTAAATTCCTAGTACTAAGAGGGATACTATGACCTAGAAGTAGAAATAAAATACTTACACTTCACAGGTGATGAGATTTTGTTTTACTTACGTTTTGTTCTGAAATGGCACGAGAAATTCAGACACTGATATTTGGCAGAGGGAGGCAATAAAGAATCCTGCTATAACTATTGCAGCTAGAGTTGCTACTGTAGTTTGTACAAGAGGAATATATATATACTTATATATTTAATTATACATATGATCATAAATATTGACTTACCATTGGGATGTTGGGCAACTGTGTTTAGACTCAGATCTCAGAGGGATGCTTGATTACTATCTAGGGACCTCATAGAATGTTTAACCTCAGAGCTACATTTCAACACGAAGGGATGTCCCTGGCTACTGCCACTTAACAAGAGGAAAGAGTAGAATGCCTTCTCAAAGGAGCTGGCCTGCGGGGAGGGCTGTGGGGAGATCCTTGTGGTACACAGCACTATCTCTGAGCCATAACCTTACATTAAACTTCTCACTTCGGAGCAGAATGCTGTGTTCCTTCCCCGAGAAGTTTCTGATAACCGTACCATCTGAACAACACTCTGTGAAGAATGAGGTTCAGGGAGAGTGACTATTTCGCGAGTGTGTGTTGCTGTGTTTCTGTGCCTCCGGGTGGGAAGGAGCATAAGTTAACCAACTCTTACTGACCCACCTCTGTTCCTAGCAGACACATGACTAGTCCACCTTGACTGTCCTAGGGTGGAGCTGGGGTGACACAGGGTCTTGCTGTGATTAATAGGATTCTAAGGGCCCTGGCTGGTGTGGCTCAGTGGCTTGAGCACCGGACTGCAAAGCAAAGGGTTGTTGGTTCGATTCCTGGTCAGGGCACATGCCTGGGTGGCGAGCGGGGTTCCCAGTGTGGGGTGTGCAGGGGGTGGCCACACATTGATGTCTCTCTCCATCTCTTTCTCCCTCCCTTCCCCTCTCTCTAAAAATAAATAAAATCTTTTAAAAAATAAGATTCTAAGGGAGGAAAGGCCCTATATCAGTCAAAATGGCACAGCCTTTTTTCCCTCTAAGGGAGAGGAACTGCTGGGTCTGTGCAGGCAGTAGAGAGAGGTGTTTGTGATCATCTAGGGAAAGAAAGGAAAGGCGGAGTGCTCTTGGATCCCTAAAGATTCCGCGGCCTGTGATAGGCTGCAGACCCCACTCCTCCCCAGGGGTGACCACAGCCAGAGCAGCCCGGAAGCTGTAGCCCTTGTTGCCTACTGTTCCAACCACTGGGTCAGAAACCAGACTCGGGCAACACAGCAGGTCCCGGGATACCCTTGGTGTATGAAGGGCGCTCCCGTCGTCTTCATGAGCGGGTGCAGTATGCAGCAGAAGGGGCCTGTGTCCAGTGGAAGTAACTTTTCCCAGCCTGGAAGCAACTGCTCTCCCTCTTCCGAACACCCACAGCACTTGCTCTATCTCTCTTCAAGGACACTTTCCACTTCTTAAACTTTCGTCACCTCTTTTGTGTTGTAAGCTGTCTGAAGGCAGGATCTATGTCTGCTTCCTATTTGTATCTTACAGTTGGTTCCTAACATCTGACTTAAAATCCCGGATCCTTAAGAATGGTTGCTCAAAGCATGGATGGATGAATAAAAGACCCATCATATCGCCTGCAGAAAGTGTGGCAGCAGACTATTTAGCAGGAATCATGGAATATAATAATTAACAGTTGTTGAATATTTACCATGTTCCAGGCATCACACTAAGAGTTTTACATGGATTTTCTCCTCAAATCCTCGAAACAGCTGGATGAGGTCAGTACTGTTGTTAAACCATTTTCGGATGGGGAACTTAAGACTCAGAATGGTTAAGACCTTGCCCAAGGACACGCAGCTAGTGAGTGGCAGAGCTGGGATTCAAATCCGGACAGCCTGACTCCAAGACCCAAGCTCCAAACCACCTCACTCTGTTGTCCGGGAAGTTCACTCAGGATTTACGAGGGCTTCGGGGCTTCCTGCACGTCATCATGCTGTGGTTCCGGGGTGACGGTGAGTCTCCCTTGCTGCGCTGTTATTCAGGGGAGGTACGGGGGGCGGGGCGGGGGGCAGAGTGGCAGGTGAAGAGCAGAGGCAGAAGGCCAGGAAGGGAAGGAATCTACACTCAGCAGAATCTCTCCCCACCAGCTTCCTTCTACTAAACTGACACAGTCTTAACTCAACATCCTCTTCCAGGCTGCTTTACATTGTGTTTCTGAACATTCAAATGCCTTTTCTCATTCATTTATTAAATAGCAATTGAACAACCACTCTGTACCAGCCACCTAAAATAATTAATTTAATGACCTAGTTCAACAGAATAATGAGGAAAAAGGTTTGAGAGCAGTGGGGAGAGTGAGAGGAGGAGAATAAATACTGATGTGTTTCTTTTGCTCATGCCAACAATTAAATCTTTTCTTAAAACACACCTTCCTGTCCCTTAATTTTGCAGATGAAAGTAGACTAAAAACCTCACCACTTTACTTGGGTAAAGCTGAACAACACTTAACTACCCCATACACCAGTAAGTCCCAAATATGTTTCTAAAAGTGTCCTGTGATAACAGACAAATGTCACACGCCTTATTTCAGGGTTTATTTGTGAGCCCGCCCCCCTGCCATTCCCCAACCATCTCTGAAAGGTCGGCGGGATGTCAACTTCACTGAAGGCCTCTGTGTGCCAACCTTTTTCTCCTCCCCAATGTCAGCGTGATTCTCTGACCCACCTTTCAGAATAGAGAACAGTCCCCATGCCCAAGCCCCTTCCATGCTAGTGTACTAGAGCTTAAAGCTCAGAGTGCCCTTGTTTACCCACTGCTGGCTACCACTGTCTTATAACACGTGCACACACGCGGCCCTGGGGCCGACTCAGTGGAGGTCAGCCTGACTTTCTGTATTTTTAAGGCATATTTAGATTTGGCAAGAATGTGCCCGCACATGCACACACCGATATGCACACACACGTGCACACCACTTCAGTGCCATTGCATTTGGGGCCAGTTTCCTAGACCACCTGGAACATGCCCTACCCCGCCGCCGCTGCCGCCGCGGGCAGGCCGCCTGGAGAAGCAGCGCTCTAGAATGCAGGGCAATCGTGTTCCCGGGGGCCGGTTGGTGCTTGGAGGACCGAGCCTCGGCTTTCTTGAATGCATGTCCTACTAAAGAATTCTGACAATCTGTCCCTGGGTCATCCTATGCCCCATTTACCACTGTAAACAGGTATATGACATCGTGACCCTATTTCAGACCCTATTTATAGCAACCCCATGCCTAATATTGCAAAGAGATAATTAAACTCTCTTACGCTTTTGAAGAACCTTTCAGCAAAAGATTTCAGGGAATTTTACCAAACAAACAGTCCCACCCTGTCCTCCTCCCACTTGGCCGGCGGAGAAGCTGAGGCACAGTAAAGCCAGAAGGTGAGTCAGAAATGGAGCAGGGCTGCACCTGATTACACCTGCTTCCTCCCCCGTGGCTTAACCCCGCCATTACAGACTTCCTGGAAAGGTGTAGCTTCTTTAAGGGGTTATCTGTTGAGTGAACATTGCTGTGAGCTTTCAGTGCTTCCCCTGGTCGGACGAGGCTGTGTCTCAGAGAGGGAGGTGAGCTTTGCACCATTCACAGGGCCACTGGGTCCACACCGGTTTCTCTGTGCAGTCCTCAGAACCCAGCCTCTTCCTACGGTGGCTCGTTGCAGCACAGTGCACTGGTGAATTACGGCTCAGAAAGTCCCACAACGTCACACCCCTTTCCCACCCCGGTTTGTGGCAGCGAAACTATTGGGATGGTGGAGTCACCTGTTTCTCCTGCTGTCGTGTTGTCCCAGGCCCGTGAGGACAAGCCTGTCCACTTCCCATGTTGCCCCCAATTCTATATCTAGATCTTTCTCTCAGTGGAGCTCTTTGTCGTGCCCTCGCATGAAGGGAGGATTTGGAGCAATGACACTCCCCCCTCCACTAAGAATGAGGCCTAATATTTGCCCAGGCCTCACAGAATTAAGGGTTTTATAGCAACAGGGGCAAAAGAGAAATGCTGCCAAGGATAAGAAAACAGAGGGACTTCTGATTCCGTCCAACAGCCACTATATCAGACTCCAGAACAACAGCTCTGCTGCCAGCTGGAGGTCGCTCCCCTCCATCTTCACAGGAAGAAACTGTATGGATATGTTTTTAAAAGGGTAGGTGTGAGTGAAAGCAGGTTCGGTTTCCATTTTTCCTTTGGTAGATAACAAGCTATGAATGCTTTCTTTAAAGATACTTGTAAATGTGCCCAGAGGTTAGTGAAAAATGAGAACATTTGATGCAGCAAATAATACCAGCTTTGTCTGTTTCCCCGGAAGTTCCTGAGCTTGGATCCTAAGGTGGAATCATTTTTTCCAATATCTTAAAAGACTGCAGAAAACAGAAGGCAGAGAAACTTGGTATAACCAACAAAAGCAATGCTGACAAATAAATAAAGGAACTACTCAATTATCTGCCAGATAAACGAACCTTCAGAGAAAATCATATTCAGAAAAAGATCTCTAAGCACCTAAAATAGTTGTGACACAGCCCAAGCACTTAAGCATCCAACTAAGAGAAAGGCCTTTTGCTCATTCTTTGGGGCTGAGTGCACACACATCTCTACAAGACTTAGTTATCTGACCGCTCAGACCTCAGCAATAGGAAATGAAACATTTGGAAAAGGGAGATTGGAGCAAGCAGGGATCAGATAACAGAAGTGACAGCCAGGAGTGATAGCTGGGGAAGAGACAGAGACAATTCTGTTAAAGCAGAACTTAAGAAGCAGTAGCCATAACCACAAGCACGATTCACTAGGAAAATGTTGGGTCATGTTCATCATCCCCCATGTGTAATTAACCCCTTTTAGTTCTTCTATCTAATGTGGTTCCAGTGCAGGGCGGGGCGGGGGGGGGGGTGGCTGCCAGCCTCTGACACATTCCCTAAGGTGGAATGTGACCTTGCTCAACCTGGAAAGAGTCAAGGGCTACTTCACCTCCTTCCTGTCATGTATCACGCTAATGACACAGTCAAGGAACTGGCTTCCTCCCTGACTCACTGTTTGTTTACAGGTAGCCGCTGGCATCTCAGGCCGCTTCCCCTCCAGTAAAAAAAGGGTAAGAAGCTCACGAGTACCTGGTAGGGAGCTCTGGAGACCTTTGATGGCAGGCTCTAAAACAAGACCCAGCTTTGTAATAGTGCAATTACACATTAGGCCAATTGGTGCAGAGATGCTGGAAAGCACCTTTTTGGAACAGACAAAATATAGCATGAAGTGTTTGTGTTCAGCAGTAACATTACAACACCCGGGGGCACAGGGGAAGCCCACAGGAGACCTGCAGATGGGCCTGAGAGAGGACTGTGCGCACCCACCCCTCCGCAGCAGTCCTAGCAAAGGGGGACCACTGACGGGGCGCAGCTTCCAGGTGACTCCTTGCAAGCTTCTTTGTCCATTAACTCCTCCTTCCAGGGAACTGGCAGGGTCCAAGCAGCCTGCCAGACACTGCGTGGGCCAAGCCCCTCAGATGGAGTCAAGGCGAAAGGCTTGGTCAATTCCCTCCACGCTCCACCCCTGCTGCCCATCCCCTGCCTCCTTCCCGGGCCCACACTACAATACTAACTTCTGAGCCAAGTGTTTGATACTGGGATGCCAACCTGACATTTTTAATCACCGATGGAAGTGTTTCTTCATTTCCTTGCTCTAGTCTGCACTGTCCAATAGGAAGCCACCTGCAGCCTGGTGGCCATTGGGCCCTTGCAATGTGGCTAGTTTAACTAATATGCTGTGACCATGAAATATATTCCAAAATTCGAAGATTTAATGCCAAAAAAGTAAATGATCTCATCCATAACTTTTTCATACTGATTGTATGTTAAAATAAGTTTTGGATATATTGTGTTAAATAAAATGATATTAAAATTAATGTCACCTGTTTCTTTTTACACTTGTAAATAAGACTACTAAAAATTGGAACTCAGATATGCATGTGGCTTACATCTGGACATTTTTACTGGACTGTGGCTACTCTCTCCCACTCAGGCAGCTCAGCCTGGCAACTGCCTTACACTGGGGAGGGACTCAGAGGGGAAGGAACCTTTCGTGGCCTGGCAGTTTCAACAGTTGGGGCTTATGGGGAAAAGGAAGCACTTTGACAAAAGTAGATGTAGCAGAATCTTCCTTGATGCTATAGGGGCAAGACTCTCTGGCTGCCCTCCCACCCTCCGCCTGGTCTCCTAGGTCAGGTTCCCACTCCTCTGGTTGGAGGGAAGGGGGCACAAAGGTTGGTGGGGAATCGAGGAGAACTTCTGTCCTGATGTGTCCCTGAGAAGGGGCAGGGGATCAACCACACCACAAATGTATATTGAGCACCTGACACGTATGCCTAAGGCACTGTCCTAGATACGGGGGTTCCTACAATGAGAAGTAGAGTTCCTGTCCCCAAGGCATGTGAAACAAAGTAAACGTGGACAAATACATAAAAAACTCCAGGTATTGCTAGGTGGTACAAAGACTCTCTGATCCATTGGTGGGACTGGAGAGCATGTGCCAGTTGGGCCTCATTCTCCTGACCTTCCTGTTAAATAAAATTTCTAAGAATGCCTGTTCTTACTCATGTTAGCCCTTTGCATTCTTTTTTTAAAAAGACTTGCACAGCCTCTCCCACTATCAACATCCCGAACCAGAGTGGTACATTTGATACGACTGATGAACCTACAATGACACATCATAGTCACCCGAAGCCCATAGCTTACATTAGGGTTCATGCGTTGTGTTGTACACTCCATGGTCTGGACAAATGTTTAATGACATGTAGCCACCATTAGAGTATCATACGGAATAATTTCACTGCCCTAAAAACCCTCTGTGCTCTGCCGATTCATCCCTCCTCTCTCTCCAACCCCTGGCAACCACTGATCTTTTTACTGTCTCCAAGTTTTGCCTTTTCTAGAATGTCATTTAATTTTAAACATACAGTATTCAGCCTTTCACATTGGCTTCTTTCACTTAGTAATATGCACTGAAGCTTCCTCATGTCTCTTCATGGCTGGATAGCTCATTTCTTTTTAGCACTGAATACGAATAGCAATGAACACATCCATTGCCTGGATGAACCACAGTTTATCCATTCACTTACTGAAGGACAGCTTGGTTGCTTTCAAATTTTGGCAACTATGAATAAAGTTGCTATAAATATCTGTATGTAGCTTTTTGTGTGGACATAAGTTTTTAACTCCTTTGGGAAAATACCAAGGAGAGTGACTGCTGGATCATATGGTAAAAGTATGTTTAGTTTTGTAAGAAACTGCCAACCTGTCTTCCAAAGTGGCGGTACCATTCTGCACTCCCAGCAGCAGTGGATGAGAGTTCCCGTTGCTCCGCATCCCCACCAGCATTTAGTGTTGTCAGTGTCCCAGATTTTTGCCGCTGCAATAGGTGTGTAGTGGTATCTCGTTGTTTTAATCTGCGTTTCCCTGATGACATATAACATAGAGAATCTTTTCATGTGCTTATCTATCATCTGAATGTCTTAAGGTCTTTGGCATACTTTTCAATCAGGTTATTTTCTCATTGTTAAGTTTTAAAAGTTCTTTATATGTTTTGGTAATAGTCCTTTATCAGATCTTTTTTTTTTTTTGCAATTATTTTTACCCACTCTGTGGCTCATCTTACTCTCTTGACAGTGTCTTTCAGAGAGCAGTTTTTAATTTTGATGAAGTCCAGCTTCTCAATTATTGTTTTCATGGACCATGCCTTTGGTGTTTTATCTAAAAAGACATCAGCAGCGCTGGCTGGTGTGGCTCAGTGGGTTGAGTGCCAGCCTCTGAATCAAAAGGCTGCCAGGTTCGATTCTTGATCGGGACACATGCCTGGGTTGCGGGCCAGGTTCCCAGTTGGGGGTGTGGGAAAGGCAACCACACATCAATGTTTCTCTCCCTCTCTTTTTTCCTCCCTTCCCCTCTTTCTAAAAAATAAATGAAATCTTTAAAAAAATAAAAAGATATCATCATATCTAAGATTGTCTAGGTTTTTTTCTATGTTATCTTTTAGGAATTTAATAGTTTTGCGTTTTATATTTAGGTCTACGATCTATTTTGAATTAATTTTCATGAAGGGTATAAGGTCTGTGTCTAGATTAATTTTTTTTGCATGTGGATGTGCAGTTGTTCTAGCATCTTTTAAATAATTATGCTTCATTGATTTGGAAATATATTTTATCTACTTACATTTTTCAACTTGTACTTCTGAATGTAATTTCCCCTCGGAGGTTTTTGCTAACATGCCAACCCAGGGAGTCTATCTTTTAAGATTTGCCCAACATTTAGGTTTTCTTCTATAATTAAAATTAAAAACGTGTTGTTTAATCTGCCTTGCAGAGAAGTGGGAACACCACTGGAATTCTTAAAATGTTTTGTAATAATCTAGCTAGCTTGATATCAGAATTTTACCTGGTGTTTATAATTTAGATATTTTTCTCCTTAACTTTATTTCATTATGTCTGTTTATATCTGCTACACAACACTACTTAGTTTCTTGGCTTTTCCTTGTTTTGAACTAACACGTGTTAAACAGCTGATGCTAAACTGTCTCTGTGTCTCCTGCCTCGAAGCCAGTAGGGGCGTCTGTGGGGAGTAACGAATCTTTAGGGCTCCCCCAGTGGGAAGTGGGGCCTGTCCCCCACCAACACACAAACAGTGAACATGTCCCCAAACAGTGCGAGTTAAAATGCGTGATCCCCGATTTCCACCTGCTACGCATGACTGTCCCCTATAGTTAGGAGACCCTGAAGAGGTGCAGAACTTAGCATCTTTATGACAGGAGAATGAAGGCCAGAGGAATGACCTGTGGCCTGTGGTCACCTTTAGCTTCTACTTCTAGGGAACTAGAAAATGCACCTAACTGAGTGCGCACCTAATTGTTTTACAAGAGAGATCTGGAGTAGCACACATAACTTCTGTTTATGGGCTCACGGGAGGAACTTAGTCATATGGCCGCTTGACTGCACAAGATGTCCTGTAACGCAGCCTTTGCCTGGGTGGCTGTACACTCAGCTAACCCCTGTCATGGTGAAGAGAAGGAGAGAATGGACAGAGGGACGACTAGCAGTCAGGCACAGGTATTAAGGACCATTCCCAGGCAGAACTCAAGACCCAAAGTCCAGGAGTCAGGAGCCCAAAGTGGCAGCTGGGAGTCAGACAAGTTCCCTGAACATCTGCTGCTATCTCCACCACGTGGCCTCGTGTCATCCTGAAGATGCTGTGTGACCTCTGACCCTGGCACTGGAGGGTTGTTATCAGGAGTCCACCGGGGCCAATGAACACCTTTTCCATCAAGGTTGTTTGAGAACTTAAACTCTTGGTATATCTTAGGCTTTTGGCACACTTGATGAATTTGTCTTCCTCTGCCTACAGGGACCTTATTTTTAGAAAAACGAAGGATGAATGCTGCCGTGTTTGACAATGAAACAGAACACCTGGAAGAACTAGCACAGATGGTCACCCTGCCCCTGCTCATAGATTATGTCTTACTCCTGGAACAGTCCAAGGAGGGGGGGCCTTTGGGAACCTTCTTTCCCAACAGAGCTGGTACCCACATAGTTTCACAGTCCTTAACAAGTCAGTCTTGTGCAAAAACACATGGCATGAAAGCATAAGAGAAACAATAGCTGCCTAAAATAGATTGCTTCCCAATTAAGAACTTCTTTCAAAGATTTTATTTATTTTTAGAGAGAGGGGAAGGCAGAGAGAAAGGGAGGGAAAAACAGCAATGTGTGAGAAAAACATTGCTGGGTTGCCTCTTGCATGGCCCCAACTGGACGCCAGGCCCACAACCCAGGCACGGGCCCTGCCCAGGAATCGAACCAGCGACGTTTAGCTCTGCAGCATGACGCCTAACCGACTGAGCTACACCGGTCAGCACCCCAATTAAAAATTTTACAAGTCAATATAAGATGCATCCTTTCGAATACAAAGAGAAAAGGCAACGCTTTGCAGACATATATCACAAATCACTAAACAACGCTGTCTGGAATAAGACAAAGTCAGAAACATTCAGCGATAAAGAGCAAAGAAGAAACTCAGACAATGCACTGAAGATACATTTTTTATCACTGGATCACCCTTGATAATGTTTTCCAAGGTGGTAAAACAATTAATCAAAACTTCATTGTTCCCAGCCTTCCTTAGCAAAGAAATCCAGACTTCTTAAACTAGCATCAAAATTAAGATCCTAATCTTATGAACACAGATGTGAAAATACTAAATAAAATAATTTTAAAATAATGCATTATGACAAATAAGTTCAAGTTTAGGGATATGAAAGTGATTCAACATCAGGAACTCTACTAATATAATTCAGTCTGTTAGCATATTAAACAGAGAAAACTGTGTGAGACTCTCAGTGGATGTTTAAAAGCTTTTGATTGAATTCAACGCCCACTGCCAGTAACACCCTAGTAGGTGCAATAGCTGGAAACTTCGAAATTGGAACACACAGCGGGCATAGTTCGTGGTCTAAAGTAGTCTTCCCACAAAACGGAAAAGACGGTATCATTGTTTACCTCTGCTGCTACTCTGGGGTTCACTCAAAGTCTTACTAAACAATAAAATTGGTACAAGAAAAGTAGTATAAAGATTGGAAGGAAGGACTAACTTGTTATTTGTAAACAATATCATCATCCAGAGGGAAAATGCAAGAAAGCCACATGAGAAAGTATTGCATTCACGAGAAAGATACAAAATCAACACACCAAAATTCCATTATTACTGCCACACACTCAAAAACTCTAAAATACTTAGGTATACATATTATCAGAAACATGTAAGATATGATTAAAATTGTAAAAGTTTATTGAAGGTCATAAAAGAAGACCAGAAGAAGTGGAAAGACATTCTAGCTGCTGAATGAGGTTATTGTTTAATGTAAACTTTTCCTCAAATTAATCTATACATTCAGTTCAATCTTAATCAAAGTTGTGATTGAATTTTACGGGTAGAACTTGATAAACGTATTTTAAAGTCATACGTGTGGACTACTTCTGCAAGAACGAATGTGAAGCTGGCGAGACCAGCCGGCGGCCTCTGAGGGTGAGCTGACGGACAGAAGGCAGGGCAGGGCGACCGCTCTCCTCACCGTGTACCCCCCGTGTCTTTCAGATGTGGGGCCCTGTGTTTATTTCCTAGACAACAAGCTGAAGGTAGAACATAGGCTTCACATGGGAAAACCTATTTTTAAAAAGAACAAGATGTTTTTGATTAAAAAGGTATAATGACACTAAATAGAAAAATATACAATGAATAAAGCCATAATAAAAGGCTTTGGTATTGAGATGGAAATAGGTGAGAAGAAATCAGCAGAGCAGATTAGATTAGAGAGCTAGAGGGAGTCGTGTACACACGAAAGGTGGCATTTGAAATCAGGGGACAAGAGAATGGATTATTGAATAAATATTAAGCCTCCCAGTTTCCTCTCTGTAAATAGGAGTTGTGACTTCATGGGATTCTTAGGAGAATTAACTGAATTGATGTGTGCGAAGTGTCTAAGAAGTGGTAGTAATAACAATGGTGTGCCTGGAACTATCAATAAAGCTAAAGTGGTTTAAAAACATGTGACACATTTTGTAGTATTTATAACTCTAGGCTGCTGCAACAAGCTCAGACTATTTAATGTGGTCTTGCATTCCTGCAGTGATTTTTGCTCTTAAGGCACTTTTCTGTATTTCATCTCATTTAATCCTCTCAACACCTGAGGAACAATTTTTTGTCTCTTTTTTTTAATCCTGCAAAGGATCATAAGCAGTGCATGGATGGCAAATGCTGAGGTTTAACAGGGCAGAGACTAAGCGATAGCATCCAGTATGATAATGCAAATCCCTTTACCAGTGTTGCTTAAACACTTTCCCAGAAGTCTCTGAAACTTCTTTAAAAGTGGAGGTGGGGTGGAGAAAGGGCTTATGAGTTATCATTTGAGGGGTGTTTGAGCTGCCTCCATAAGAAAGCAAGGTGACCAGGGCTGGGCAGAGACAGGGACAGGTGTGGGGGTTGATGGCAGAAACGGTGGTGGGAGTGGGTGGGTGGGTGGGTGGGTGGGCAGCGACTCCAGGCCACGCCCCTCTAAGCAAGGTTGTGATGGGTACATTCACAAGTGGGGCAAGGGAAGGACACAAGAGCAGGTGTTTCTCATGACTGCCCTTTTTGTGTCACTTCTATGTAGCATGACCTTCCCCCATGAGTCAGTTTCCCTCTGGACACAGAGTTTCTTTGTCAGGGTCTCCAGGAATGGATGAAGAATAGAAAACAGGCAGTTCCATGCCTGGGCTGGCCTTCCTTCTCATGGAGGGCTGAGTCCATTTCATGCCTCCGGTCTCCTTCTCCATGCTAAGTGTCAGCTTCCCCATAGCCTACCTCCCACTTCCTAAGCCTGCTCACCCGTGGCTCACACACAAGGGCCCATCAGACCCTGGTGTCCCTCCTGCCTCTTGTGGGGGGGTGTGTATAAGCTCACAAAGGCCACAGGCGTCTCGGGGCCGCAGGAACTCGGGACTGGAGGAGTTCTGCAGTGCTGCAGTGCTCTGTGAATCTGAAAGCTGTGGGCTGTACTCAATTTACAGTGGGGTGGGGAGTCACAAAGTGAGTTAAAAAATAATTGCTCTGGCATCTTTTCTTCCACTAAAGGACATTCTCAGCTCTCAGCAGGGAGTTGAACTAAACCCAAAGTAGGAAACTGATATTTTAATTTGAATTGAAACTGAACTCAAATAACAATATTGTTCTCTCTTTGAAGTTTAAACTGAATCTGACCTGGACAAAATCCAGAAAATTCTTTACCCTATTCCTACTCTCCAAACAACCCCCAAGACTAGCCCAGATCACTCTGAATTCTGAACCTGCTTCAGTTTTGTTACGTTTTTCTGAGTAAAGTAATATGTGAAATAATTTTTTAAACACTTTTATTACTGTGATAGAAACATGGCCTTTTAAATACAGATTCTATCTTTGCTTTTGAAAGACTAAACTGAATTGGTAAGATTTAAGAGATTTGTCATTTTAAAAAATTTTAAAAACTGAGATGAAATTTTGAAGTTCCACACTCTTTCTAAATTTGTATTTTGTTTCTAATGATGAACTCAAGCAGCTACACAGAAAAAAAGATTAAACTTGGTGAACATTATGCTGCCCTATCTTCGTTGCCAGGTCTTTAAGGAATTTCAGTATGAGAGGGTACAGTGGTGGTAAATGTAGATTCCTGGGCTCAGTGGCGATACCCCTTAAGGTCTCTGTTCAAGATTTTGAACAGAGCTGGAGGTCGGTACCTATGTGTTGAGTGAATGAATCAGGAGAGGCCATCAGCCTTCTTCTATTCATGGGCATTTTTTTGCCTCTGTTGCATCACAGACCTTTGGCCTTGATTTCAGATTTTTGGGGTTCAGCCTTTTAGTCTTCTAGACCAGGCTGGTCCCCGGGTCTGTCTCAGCGCAGCGATCACCTCCCTCATCTCCTGTGATTATGTTACTCACTTTTTCCCGACTTGTCAATTCATCGTGTGTGTGTGTAAATTTTCTAAATATTTGATGTCTGATATGATCTTACTTTTAAAGTAACTTTTTACTAGAAGCTCCGATTTTATTTTTTCCTTATATGGAGTTGTGTACTTTAAAAACATACACAAGAATAAAGGGACTATGTATGCTTGAAGAAATTTTTTTCCTTTAGACATCCAAACATAGGCTAGCTCTTATGCTTTGGCGCCAACTTTACTTTTCCCTTTATTTCTTCCATATTTATCTTTTATTTGTGGCTAGCCCTAGTGCCTTCCATTGGGATAGCTAACTGAGGCATCTTTCCCAAATTGGACATGGTAGTTCCAAAGAGCCATGAGTAGGAAGAGAAGCAAGTTCCTCCTCCTTTCACACATGCCTTCAGGTTGCTCTTTCTGACCTTGCCTCCTGAATCATTACTCTATTTCTGATATTTTCAATCTTAATCCTAATGATCAATCCTGCAGAAAATTCACTCCACTGAGTGCCTACCTGTGTCCCTCCAGGGAAAGCACAGGCAAGTAGATCCCCATGCACAGCACCCGTGTCTGTACACTTTCCATCAAGACACTGCCTGCCATCCATTGCATGCAGGCTTGGCGGTGCAGTCACTGAGGGTGCCCCTCTCCCAACCAAAGGTGAACACATGATTCAAACAAGCAAATGGGAATCTTTCCCTATAGGACTTAGATCCTGAGCCATGTGACACAAGGACCCAAAATGGCAACACAAATTCATCCCAAAGGAGAGAGCTGCCCCTTTACTTCCTGTTCCCTGGATCTCTAGCGCCACCAGGTCCTGCTGAGGCCTTTTCCTGTGACTCTCTAGCCCGGGGGTGGGGTGGGGGGGGGTGGGGGGGGGTCCATCCTTTTGGCGTCTCTGAGCCACACTGAGAAGGGAAGAGTTGTCTTGGGTCACACATTAAATACACACACACTTACAAAAACTGAG
This sequence comes from Trachops cirrhosus, assembly GCA_028533065.1. Lineage (NCBI taxonomy): Eukaryota > Metazoa > Chordata > Mammalia > Chiroptera > Phyllostomidae > Trachops > Trachops cirrhosus. Next base: position 99,930,447 of record CM052544.1, read on the forward strand.
GAGCAAAAAAAAGGTTTTAAGTAAATTTAGAGTTTTGGCTTGGGCCACATTCACAGCCTTCCTGGGCCCCGTGGCTGCATGCCATGCTAGGCTGTTATTCCACTGCACTCCCTTTGTCTTCAGTTATCTGGAGCTCATTTCTGTTGTTGCAACCTAACAGCCCTGCGTGGTGGCACAAGGGTTTGCAACTATCTGAGAAAGTCCTCTGTCCCTTGTTCTTGTGCTTTATCCAAGCTCTGCTGCACCCGCATGGATCAGCGTGGATCCTCCAGCCTCGAGCGCCAGACTGTTGAACTCTAGGGCTCACTTTCACCAGCCCCACCCCAGATACCCGAGCAGCCACCTCTGCTTTCCGTGATCACCACTGCCTTTGGAAGATGTGGAACTATCCTGTTTGTATTAAACTCTGCTATGACTTTGGGATGACAGGGTACATTTATTTCACTGCCATTTGGAGATCAGTTGGAACTCTAGACCTATTATGTTCAAATAAACACAAACCAGTTAACCCAGAATGCAATCAGTCCACTAGAATCCCTCCCCACCTTCCACCTGGGCTCTCTCGGACAACCGGTGACCTTTGGGTGAAATTGATGCAAAACGTGGGGAGCGAGACAGGATTCCTAGTTGCATGACATTTTTAGCACAGAGCAAGTCTTTGTGAGGCAGCATCACGGAGAGCTTTCATCAGGAATGTCAGGCATCTTGTCTGCCTCGGGCACTCTGCCAGCCTCTCCCTCCCTCTTGCCTCCTTCCCTCTTCTAGTCTCTGTTGCTGCCTGGCGGTACCTTTAGCTGATTCAAGTGCCCTCTGCAGGGCAGTGCCTCTGGGGATGGCTCAGAGACTCCTCAAAGATGTCCGAGTCACCACAGCCTTTCCCCTTGGTTCTTAGCTGGGCCTCACTGATGGACGTGGTGGCCCTAAGCAACAAAGGTGGGGGCTTTGTTTTCAAAAGTCAGACAGCACCCACTCTGGCAGTCCTGAAGGATCAGAGCAAACACTCCGCAGAGCGTGGTGTGAGCTTCTGGAGGCAGGGTTTGGGTCTGGTTCCTCTTTCTGCCCTGGCTGATGGAATAAGCAGTTGACTGCAGTATAGCAGAGTACACACAACTACTTACTGTCAGCCCCTGACCAGCACGAGGACACAAGCGTCCTCTAAGCCAAGAGGAGAGAAAGAAGGTCTCCGGGGCCTCCGAGAGGAGGAGGGTTCAGAGTAAGTGGTTAACAGCATGAACACTGGACTCAAACAAGATCTGGGCACAAGAGCCAGCTCTGCTACTTAGCTGTTAATGCAGGCAAATTACTTATGTTCTCTGAGCCTGTCTGTAAAGTGGAGATAATATTAATATTTATTTCATAGGATTCTGTGACAAATGAGATCAAGTTTTATTTTATTTTGAAATCAAAGGGTAGTTTATTAAAAAAGAATCAAAACAGAAACTCTAAGTACCAGTGTTTAGATTGTACACATTTAAATGACTCACAAGAATGAAGTTTTTTTATATACATTAAGACCACACTACCCTGTTGTTTAACAAAAGATCTTCAAGAATAAATCTGACTCCAAACTACACTGCCACCTTAAAGAGACCTCATTTCAAACATGCAACAGTGCCACTGGTAACAAAGCTTTGGAATGGGAGCTCATCTACTATTTCACTCAAACATGATAGCAAGATAAGCTGAGAACTTTTTCTAAAATCGAATGGAAGGTGTAGTCTGCACCAGCACCCCGCACTCCTCTGCTGCCATTTCTAGCAAGCATTCTTTGTCCATCTTAAAGAGTCCCCACCCGTCCTCGCTGGACAGATCAGAAGCGCCTCTTTTCCTGTAGAAGATGGGAGATGGTGCATTCCATCCCGCTATCAGGACGTGCTGCTGCCGCAGCGACCTTTCACCACAGCCTGGCTCAGATTCCGCAGAATTTCTGACCCTATCCCAAAGCTTCTATAATCACTCCTTTCGAAGAAGTCCTCAAGATACAAGAGTCTGCCAATCCAAGGGTCACAGGTGAAACAGTCCAAGGCGACACCAAACGTTGTGTCGGTCCACAGCGCTGGGCCCCGTGGATACTTCTGCCACCGGGCAGGCGGTGGTAGAAGGGCGCTTTCCGAAACCGTCTCCCAGCAGGTCTTCTTCAGTTACTGTCACTTGTTCTTCCACGTGTTCGTATTTAGCCAGTTCCTGAGGCTGAGGTCAAATTTTCAAAGCCTCCAGTATGAACAGTGGTCTGTAGTAACAGTGCAATAAACATTAACTATCATTTAATTAGTAGTAAAATCATCAGTAATTACCATAGCTACCAGGGGAGGAGCAATGTTCTGGCAGGCACTGGGACTCTTCTGGAAGCAAAAGCTCTGGGAGGGCCTTTTCAGGGATTTGGGACTACAGACCACAGTGGGGGCATCCCCACCCCACCCGGCACAGCGTGGTGGAGGCCAGGGTAAGACAGACCAAAACCAAGAGGAGTTTGCTTTTCCCACTGACATCAGGCTACTGCATAAACCCTGAGGTAGAACTGACCTTAGGGAGAAGGAAGAGGAAACGGTGAGTCCTGTCGTCACACATTGGCTTCTAGTGGGTAGAGGCCAGGGTGCTGCTAAACATCTTCCAATAAATAAGACAGCCCCACAGCAAAGAGTGATTTGGTCAAAATGTCATTAGCACCAAAAAACTTCACAAACCACTTTGGACATGTTCGATCAGTCACAGCACCTTTTCCATCACATCATGAATCTGTTTTTGCATTTCTGTTGTGTTTTCACCTTTCTTGAAGCAATAAAGCATAATACACCAAAATGTTGCTTTTCTTCTTCCATCTTCAATATTAAAATGACTGCACAAAAATTCACCTATTTTAAGTTTACATGCACGCTGATATGACAGCTGTCACAACACAATCTAACAAAATTGTTTCTAATGAAGACAACTAAGACAACTAGAGCCACTGTACAGAATAACGAGATGAACTTTTTGGCCAATCCAATATATTAACATAAGTAACAGTAACAATACAAAACAAGTAACATTTTCCAAAACAAAACAAAATCTTCGTGATTGACCTTGCTGCAAATCCCTTCAATGTCTGGCTCAGTGGGAGACAGTGGGATTCTCAGATCTGCTTGCACATTCAGTTTGCTATGACCAGTTGTTTTAGTGGAGGTATATGAAAACAAATCCAGATTCGCACAGATCTGCAGTTACAAAGGGAGGATCTAACGGACTCCTGCTCCCCAGGGCTCCTGGAACTACACTTTGAGAACTGCTGGTCTCAAGAAAGGGCAGGGCTTCAGATGCATGTTGTGAAGTAAGCTGTCTGGCGGTGTTGGGGAGATGAGCTCTCGGGACACAGAAGGGCAGAGCGCCAAGGTCTGAGCTTTGCTGCCTTTGTGCAGTTGACCCTGATTCTTCATCAGTTTCGTACCCGCAAATCTGCCTCCTTGCTGAAATTCATTTGTAACCCCAAATCACTATCTGTGGCACTTTTGGGGTCATTCCCGAACACGGTGCAGATCGGTGGAAAGTCTGAGTGCCTGGTGTCCACATTCCCCACTGGGGTCACACAAGGTGATCCTGTGCCTTCAAGTGCCAGTTCTCGTAGTGTCCATGTGTCCTTTTTGTAGTGTACTTAGTGTCACCTGTTTCACATTTTGTGCTTTGTGTTGGTGATTTCACTGTCTGAGCGGTCCCCACACGTGGTGCTGAGGTGCTGTTTAGTAATCCCAGGTGCAGAAGAGTGCGATGCACTTTACAGATGACATACTTGTGTTGGACAAGCTTTGTTCGGACATGAGTTACACTGCTGTTGGCCACGAGTTCAGTGTTAATCACTATATTAAATATAGATCAATATATAAAATCATATAAAACAAATCCATATAGTAAATAAGGTGTCTTTAGACAGGAACACACATAAAACAGGGTTATATATTGATCAACTGATGAAAATGATGGGGCCAGAGGCTCGCAGAAACCTAACTTGTACTTCCCCGCGTGCAACGGTTCGGTATCCATGGCAACTTTATGAAACATAACCACTGTAAATAATGAGGGTCTACTCCATTTAGAAGGGAAGGGAAATAGTGAAGAACGCAGAAAACCCACGGAAAGTCTTTCCCAGTGAGCAAAGTGTTCAAACCCAGGTACTGGCCATCCTGTCAGACACTGCAAGGAAAGCAAAGAGGAAATGTTCCACCTCTGCTGTCTCCACGCCACCCTGGAGGGCCCCCATCACCTCCTGCCTGGACAGGTTTCTCCAAGCCCTTTTCAGGCCTCCATAAATAAATAAAGCCTCGAGGCTCAAGCGGAGTATGCCTCCCTTCCTTGGACTGTAATGAGAGGGTAAGGTCTCCTCTCCTCTGCCTTAAAAAGGGCAAAGAAAAATAAAGTGGCAGATGACAGAGATGAGCTGATTTTTAAGAGGGTTCTGAGGTACCTACATTTTCGAAGTGCAACTCTTTACTCTCCCAGAGGTGAACAGAAGGGTACCAGCAAGCTTTCAGCCAGAAATTGTGAGAAAAGTGAAAATCTTTTGATGAACTCCAGGCTGAATGTGGCTAAAGGAAAGGTCACAACTCTCCCTGGTTCTAAGGTGATTTGATGCAAGGTGGGCTCAGCTTCCCTGCCGGCGTTAGACTTCATGGTCGTGGCACACTTCCACCACCTGGTGACCACACACTTAAATTGCAAGGCCTGCTTCTGGAAGCCAGGGGGAAATCCTTTGGGCGAACGGAGAAAACTACTGATATGAACTTAGAGCAAATAATTACCGATTCTTTTTTACCTAGAAATAGTAAATTGGTAAGTCTGGACCAATCTATAGTGACCACTCTCTTCCCTAGACTATTGTACATTTTTTGGTGTGTGTGTGTGCATTTTTTTTTTTTTTTACCAATACCTGCAGAACAGTGAACAGTTCTTGACTTGGCAATGGATGGTGAATAAGAGTTGAATGACTGCTTAACAGCCGGAGTGAACAGCATCTTTTCTTCACGGGTACCTGAAGATTTATTTCAACCAGGCCTCAGAAGAAGCTTCTTCCAAAAACAGAATTTGGTTTTGCTCCTCTGAAGCGTCCAGAACCCTAAAATTCTTGCATTAGTAACTAATTCTATTTCCTTACCTGAATCTTCTCTTTGAAGATGTAGACACCCATTGTGAAGGGTGAGCTGTTAAATCATTAACATTTTAGTGTGAATAACTGTCTTAGCCATGTTCCTGGAAGGTACTGGAGGAGGTTAAGGATCCCCAAATTGGGGAGAAGGCTTCAGGCCAGGTCTTTCTGATTATCCGGGGGCCAACAGGGTCAGGGAGGACCCCTGGTGAGAGCTTGCACGTGGTAACCTGCTGTACTCCAGCCCCAGGAGCACTGACAGAGCCCGCACGGCCAGCTCACCGGAGGAGGCAGTGCGTGGTGAGCCTGTGAGGTCCCTGGGGGAACTGCTACGAAGACCAAAAGCCACAGGATCCCAAAGCGGGAGCTGGGTCCTCTAGCTGGGGGACACTTGTTTCTTTAAAGCGAGGCTTGTGGACCCAATCCCTGCCACAGACATAACCTGCCTTCATGCCAGAGGGGCAAATCTCTGGTGGGGATGCAAGCCCTGAGACAAGAGGGCTCTTGGCTTCACGCAGGAAAGAATTCAAGACAGGAGCCAGACAAGAGGTTAAATTGGAAATGCAGGTTTTATTGAGCACAGAGAAGCAAGAAAAGCCATTCCACAGACAGAGGAGCACTCTTCTCAGGAGAGAACGAAGAGCCAACCACCACCAGAGGTTGAGCTTGTATCTGTTTATAGTTTCTAGGGAAAACTGCTGCATAGGAAAATAATGGGAAAAGGTTGGGATTAACTTTAATCTTTACAAGGTATATTTTGTAGTCTGCTTCCCTTTATGGTATGGGTAAATGACAAGGCATGGGTGAGGAGCTATTAATCAATCTTCGCAGGCATTTTCTTTGTCCTGAGGCTCCTTGTGGTCTGCTTGCATCTCCGGCCAGCTGACCGAGTTCCGTGTCAGGGGGCACGAAGCAGACCCCTGACTGAGCTTTGTTTGACGTTAGTTGATTTATACATTTCTCGTGCCCATCTCCTGTATTAGTCCTTAATATTTAAAATTGGGAGATTTCACATAAAAATCTGGACTTTCAGCTTTCTCCGAAAAAAGAATGGGGATAATGAGGAGGAGACGGGCCTTCTCCTGAGACTGGGACTTGGGGGTGCTCCACTGGAGGGCGCGCCCGCTCCAGTCTGCCACGGCTTCACAAGGCCCCTGGCCGCACGCACACTCCCGGACTGGCTCCTGAAAGCTTGTGAGGTTGCAACTCTGCCGTCAAATACTAATGAGCATTAAAGGCATGATAAAAATAATGAAAATATAAGTAACGTCCAGTTAGTTAATGCCATTATAAGCCAGACATTGTGCTAGTAATATTATCTACAACTTATCTTTAATTCTAAAAAAAAATAGTTTTCTATTCCTATGTTAGAGAGAAGGAAACCAAGGGACAAAGAAGAGTTTCATATTCACACATCCCTTGTCATATTTGTCTTAGAATATTGTGTTAGATTTTCTTAGGTACTTATTACACATTTTGTATTCATTTGTCTTCATTCTCATTTGATTAGAGACTCCACTAAAAATGAATAGTACTATGTTCCCTTTCAACATAAGCAATGACCTGGCTCCGTCTAAACACCAGAACTGCAACCACACTGTACCGCCTACAATTCCAGATTCTGAACAGCACCCTTCTGGCCTTCCCCATCCTGCGCAGGAGAAAAAGGAATTTGTTTACCTACCACGGCTGCTTTTCTAAACCACAAACATTCAATGGCTCCCTACTGTTTTGCTAATTTATTAACAACTAGGCTGTATTTCAAATGACCAAGTGCGTTGGAGCCCACAGGGAAAAGGAGAGGTGTTTCCATTCATGCCCACTTATTAGCAATGGAAATCCATTTGAGCTGCTGCTTCTGACACTGTGAAGTATGCTCCCTAGGAAGGCAACGAAGGAAGCCTGAGTCGGTAGAGAACGGGGCTTTCCTTTACTGCCCTCAATTATCTGGAGTCTTTGCCAGCCTTCTAGACCCTTATAACAGAGATCTACCTCCATGGGTGCTTCTATTCCCTCCATCCTGGTGCTTCAGTAACCAAGGACATGCATTTTCTCTGTGCTTCCACACCACCGCCCCCCCCCCCCTCTGCCAGGGGAAAACAGAAGGCGGGAGGTGGGAGGGGGGCGGGAATCAGCCTATTTTCTCATTTCATTAAATTAGCTTGGCCAGAAGTTAGTTTGCTTGTGTATTGTGTGTTAAATAAACTATCCCAGAGACACATTTTTTGATATTCTACTAACTCTGTAACTTCCATTCTTTCCTTCCCTTTTTATTTGTTTCAACCCCAGTGATTTTCTCAGTTTAATTTTTATCAAAGTTATCTATGATCATAGAGACAAACACAAAGCTTGTTACAAAAAATAGCAGATCTCTCTCACTCCATTTCCTGATCCCCAAATACAACCATTTTCAAATGTTCAAGTAACAATCTTAGACTACAGATCTTATTTATCAACTTCCTACTTAGGAAGATAAGGATTTAGCTCTCCTCCCTCTCTCTCCCTCTCTCTCTCTCTCTCTCACACACACACACACACACACACACAATATCCAATTCCCCACCCTCCCCAAATAATTGTGTCAATTTTGGTTAGATAAATATTTAGTGTTGAACTAATTGATCAAGGTCCAATTAGGAGAGAGAAGCCACAAGTAATTAATAGAGGGAAAGTTTAATATCATTTTATTACATTATATAGGGTTATCTTACAGGAGAAGGAGAACTCTAAAATACCCTAGAGATGAGCAAGGCTACTCAAGGAAGGAATATCCCTCCCTGAGGCTGGTGTGGCTAAGAAGCGTACTGAGCTGCTGCGGGCCAGAACTGGGTCGCACTCACTGTCCAGGCAGGAGACATGCTCCAGGGTGCAGGGGGCTAGAAAAACCATGGCCAGGACTGGCAAGCAGTAAACCCCTTTCTGGAGAGCTGAGAAGCCAACCACCAGGGTGCCAGCAAGAGTCATTGGAAATCCAGTCGTGAGAAGCTATCTACGAGGGGCTGCTGTAACTTCACGGGGGGTGAATGCCACTGGATGCCTCCCCAACCCACCCACTGCTGGCAGCCGAACAGTAGGAGCAAGAAGAGGCAAAAAAGAAAACAGTGAACCAGGAGAAGCCCCTTCCCCTTGCAGTGTCCCTCCAGTGCCCTCTACTGATGATTTAACATCATGTCAGCTGCAAAGGAAAAATAGTTAAAGGACCCTGATCTATTTTCACAGGTCAAGCAATGATGGATGAATTTGGAGCCTAAAAGCAATGAATTGCAAACAGACACACTGTTTTACCTTTTATGGTTGTAATAATCTTATTCACAGCTGAACCACATAGTTTATTATAATCACTTCACCCTCCCTATTGACTTTTTGTTTTCTCTTGAATTAATAGCTGACTTTGGTTTTGTTTCTTTAATTATCATCAATCCCAAAACTCTTCCCAGTTATGTAAGCTCCCCTCCCATGGGGGGAGCAACAGACTCAGTCCTAATTCTGGCAACATCTGGAGCCAAGACCACCAGCTGGGTGGAGGAGACCTGGCAGCAGAGACCACCACTGTTATCTGAAGAAGTTCATGCGCCTTGAGCAGGACTTCCCACCACGGCCTTGGGGCCAATTCTTTTCTCTACCGTCTCTTTCCCAGGGAGAATCTCATAAATGTGGAGCCCTTTCCTTCATTAACCCAGTGCTCCCCCAGCTTCTCAGCATCCCATTTAGTAATTAAAACGTAGCTGTAAGTATGGCTGATAAGCATGAATAGTGGGGCAACGTGTTGTATTAAAGATAAGAACAACGGTGAAAAACTTTCAACTTCTTTCAGGATTATCATTCAAAATACGTAAATCATATCTCATAACAGATGTATATAATTTCAACCACTTCTCAGATAATGCATATAATTTCAACAAATCAAAAAGCCTATAGCTAGGCTGGCTCTCACCACTACTTAAAATCTTTTTACATGACTTCTGAGTTTTGAACAACTGATTTAGAAACAAATCTCTGAAATCCAACTCAGTTGTGGATTGGAAACTACTCATTTTTAGGGTTTGACCATGAAATAGTACAATTGTTTTCACAGTATTAATTAAAATGTATTGTGTGGCCCTGGCTGGTGTGGCTCAGGGGACTGAGCACCAGCCTGTGAACCGAAAGGTCGCCGGTTTGATTCCCAGTCAGGGCACATGGCTGGGTTGTGCGCCAGGCCCCAGTTGGGGGCATGTAAGAGGCGACCGATCAATGTATGTCTCACACATTGATGATCCTCTCCCTCCTTTCCCCCCTCCTTTTCTCTCTCTCTAAAAAGTAAATAAAATCTTTTAAAAAATGTCTCATGTAATAGCATACCATATATACAACATAAAAATAAACATTTGCTTTGCTGCCATGCATACTTTTTAGTCCCTGGAAACAGAGCTGAAGAACATAGAAGGGGCTTACAGAAGACTTATTGGATTAAATGGAAATATTATTACAATAATTAAATTTTAATCATTAATATCATTTTACACTTGTACTTGACGTGATGTTATTATATACTGTATTATGTTATTGTATAATTATTCATAATATACCAGTATTACATGTAGCTATTAATTATTGATTCTGTTTCACGATATTTAGAACTCATCATTTGGCAGTCTGAAGCTTCACTTCCAGGCACAAATATTTCACGTTGGCCTTGTTTAGGACACTGAGTGGCCCTAACAGATGAAGTTCAAGTTTGTTTAAGTTCAAATATCTCAATACGTTTCTTCCCCAGATAGGTCTTTTTCATTGGTTTTGAAGATCAACTAACTTTAGGATTCAAAGGAATGTGAAAGCCATAAATACACGTCCAGATGAGTTGACTGTAAACTGCTATACACAGAAGGCTGTTCACACTTGAAATAGTAAGGAAACTATTATTTTCTTTTAAAAAATCAGCTTTAGTTGTTGGTATTTTACTGAATGAATGGATTTTCCAGAGAGACAAAAACTAGTTTTCTGAAACTAGCGTGGAAAGGGAAGGAAGAATGGGAGCTTCGACAAGGCAAGGCCCAGATGATGGCAAACCTGGGACTCCCGCCTGATTAAAGGCTCATGTGCTTGGAGACCAGTTTGAAGAATAAAGTGGTAACCAAAGTGGGCAAAAAAGAGAGTCAGACCTTACCCCGAACTGATTTCAGAATGATGAAAATCTGAATGTAAACTAAGGCAAGCATATGAATTTTAACAAGAAAGCGTGCATACACGTTTGTGACTCTCTGGTGAGACAGGCCTTACTAAACGTGTCATCGAGACAGAGAAGCAACAAGAACATGCTCGGCAGATTTAGCCACAGGAAAGCCCCATTTGGCAAACCTTCCTGCTGTGGACTAGGTGTTCGTGTCCCCACAGAAGTCATTAGTTGAAGCCCTAACCCTCAGTGTGCTGGCATCTGACAACGGAGCCTTTGAAAGGCAGTTAGCGTTAGATGAGGTCGGGAGGGAGGTCTCAGGAGAGGGAGTAGTGCCCTCGCCGGGCAGCTTGCTCCCACCCTGCCACGTGAGGACACCGCGCGAAGATGGCTGTCTGCAAGCCAGGAAGAAAACTCTCACCAGAGCCTGACCGTGCTGGCACCCTACTCTTAGATTTCTAAACTCCAGAACTGGCAGAAATGAATCTCTGCTGTCTAAGGCACCGAGTCTGTGGTATTTTATTATGGCAAACTAACTAATATACAGCCTAATGACATTTTTAAAACCAGAAATGTAGGAAAAAATGTGAACAACATATGTAATAGGCAACATGTTATAACTCCAAAATATAATTTTTTTTATAAATCAGCTAGAAAAATACAAATATCCTAATAGCAAAATGAATGAAGGACACAGATAATTTATTAAAGAGCTGCAAGCTGTCCATAGCAAAAGAAAGCATGCTCTGTATCATTACAATGACAGGCAGAACAATGGCCTCCCCAAAATGTCATGTCCTAATCTCCGGTACCTGTGAATCTGTTACCCTACACAGCAAAAGAGGTACTGCGGAAGTGACTAAGTTAAGGATATTCAGATGGGGGTACTGTCCTGGGCTGTCTAGGTGGGCCCAAAGTAACCACAAGGGTCCTGATAAGTGAAAGAGGGACGCAGGAGGGTCAGAGTCAGAGAAGGAGATGTGAGAATAGAAGCAGAAGTCGGAGTGATGTGCTTTGAAGATGGAGGGAGGGGCCGCAAGCCAAGAAATGCAGGTGGCTTCTAAAGCCAGGAAAGGCAAGGAGACAGATTCTCCACGCTGGCACATTGATTTTAGCCCTGCGAGACCCATGTTGGAGTTCTGACCTCCAGACTTGTAAGTTAATGAATTTATATTGCTTTCTGCTCTCAAGTTGGTGGTAATTCATTACTACAGGAATAGGAAACTAATACAATTACTCCTCAAAGAAACATAAATTCTAAAAATATTTTTGTCTTTAAATCAGTATAAATGAAAAGTGCTGGTGTGGGGGATACAGGCACACACATGCGTTTGGTAGGAATGTGAATTACTACGCTCTTTCAGGGCAGGCGTCGTTTAGCAGTATGTATCAGATCTTCAAACATGCACACTCTTTGACTACACCCTAAAGCACTGATTTCCTGCTGCATTTGGTGGTGAAACTCTTCTCACACCACCAAGCAGAGATGAGACCCTGTAATTGCTGAAGCAGGGCAAGGGCTGCAGTCCTGATGCCTGGCCTTTGCTTCACCCCTGCACGATACCCTTGGGCATTTCCAGGGGTTCCATGGGACATACTTTGAGAACCACTGTCCTGGGGGAATAACCAGATAAGCAAAGATTCTAGCATACAAGAATTCTCATCAACGTTGTCTATAATTGCAAAAAATTAGAAACCACCTACATGCCCTTTAAAAAAGTGACTTATTATGGTTTATTTGTGAATAGTATATGATACTATGCGCCTATTAAAATGATGGCATATATCTATATTAACATGGAAAGAGTTATGCAATTTGTTTTTTAAAGATTTTAGTTATTTATTTTTAGAGAGAGGGGGAGGGAGAAAGAGAGGAAGAGAAACATTGATGTGCTAGAGAAACACTGATGAGTTGCCTCTCATATACCCCCAACCTGGGACCTGGCCCATAACCCAGGCATGTGCACTGACCGGGAATTGAACCAGCGATCTTTTGGTCTGTGGTATGACGCCCAAGCCTCTGAGCCACAGCAGTCAGGACTTGAGTCAGGTTATTGAGTGGGAAAATAGGCTGTAAAATATCTTTGCATGGCAAGATTCTTTTCTTAAGCATATACACAGACATATGTAGAAAAGATGTGTAAAGGGATACAGAGTAAAGCAACAATAGTGATCTCTGGGTGATGGGATTACCATGAGTTTTACTTTCTTCTTTACATTTTATGTATTTAAATAATGAACACATATTACTTTTACAATCAGAAAAAAGTCTGGTTATACCTTGAATAACGATGAGCAACAAATGAATAGATGGCTAGAATGGGGGGGGAGTGAAAGAAGGGTGGTTGGAGGGGGGACAGGGAGAGAAGGAGAGGGACACAGGAAGGCAGTAAAACGACAGGGAAACCTGTTTTAGGTGGAAAAGTTTGGACAAAGCCACTTGCGTCGCATAGCTTCCGTTTGCCTCGCTAACCCCAATTTCTCCCTTTTTTCTTCTGCTCTGTGTGTGAGGATGCTGACCCATCCATGACTCCCTTGCCTCTTGGCTTCCAGCTGGGTTTTGCAATGAAGGAGCACCAGCAGAGATTAGAGAGCATGAGATCAGGGTGTATTTCCCAAGATCTTTACCTGTGTGAAAGCCAAAGGTGTGCTACAGGCTTCAGACTGCATCCTTCTAGCACAGACCTCTGTCTGGAGGCCCTGTTCATGCAGCAATCCTCTGCTCTGCCCACTTCAGGTCTAGTGGTGACAGTTTTCTGCTTTGGTTAGCACCAGGGTACTGCATGGTCCCTTGTTAGTTTCTGTGAATTCTACCCATAACCTTGTAAATTACCCATTTTAAGTGTGCCATCAGTTTCCAGCTAGGATTCAGACTAATACCCAGGTTGTGTGTGTGCGCACGTGTATGTATCTGAACTACTATGAAGAGGGGTAGTTTTCTTCAAAACGTCCTACAGCCTTACCTAAAAGTCTCATTTTGTTGTACGAGTATGCAGCAGGTACATGGCATGCATCTCAGCCCACGAATACAGGTACTAAAGAAATCACACAGTCACCATTTCTATAGCTCAGCTGAATTTCTATTTGGCATCTCCATTGTACTGGGGAGGCAAAATTTAGGGTCACTCCGTTTGGGACTTACTCCCCCACCCACTTTCCCCCAGTTTCGTATCTAAATAATGGGGAGCTTTCGTAGTGTCAAGGCACGGATGGATGGGATGTCCTCTGGCCATGTGGGCACCTGAGGGGACACTCCACACCCTACCCTGTCCTCAGTCAGCAAGTGAAGAGGTCCAGTGTTTCCTTCCCCTACATCTATGCCATCCAGGGGCACACAGGGATTGTTCTGTTGTTCCTGTGTTATTCTGGGGCACAGGACACCGGGAGGTCGCCCAAGCGCCACCTGTTAGGTTGTATACTGTACTACAAATGGGATGCTATACTATACCATTCCTCGTCTAGGTCTTGCCACATCCCTAGGGCTCTGCCAGGGAACGTGACACAGGCCCCACTGCTCCTCCCACTCTGACCTTCCACAACACATCTTACAGAGCTCCCAGGCCTCAGCCCGTGGAGTCGCAGGGCCTGTTCTCTGGGGCCCACCAATACCCACCCTGAGACGGTTGCCTGCGGCTCTCTGCTTCCCCAGCCAGGACACTCACTTTCTAGTCTGCAGCATGAGGAAGCTTTCTCATTACGTATTCTCCCAAATATTTCATTTAGTAGTTGCTCAATCTACATATGTTCCATCTAGCTGTAAAGCCAATTTGATAGTAATAATTATGAAATTGATATACAACCTAAAAACATCAAAAAAAGTTCAGCCCTGCTGGTGTGGCTCAGTGAGTTGTGGTACATGCCAGGGTTGCAGGCCAGGTCACCGGCTGGGGGCATGCGAGAGGCAACGGATGGGTGTTTCTATTGTACATCGACGTTTCTCTCTCTCTCTTACTCCCTCCCTTCCCCTCACTAAAAATAAGTAAAATATTTTTTTAAAAAGTTCAGGATCATGACAGGTGAGCGTGTAGAGGCTATTAATAGAGTCATTACATCCCAAATTTCTCTTTCACACACTATATCCACTTGCGTACATTTAAAACTTTGCGGAGAACAAGCTTAAAGTAGGTTTATGGTACTTTTTATTAAAGACAATACTGTACTACTACAAATTAAAAATGTGTACGTTCCTTTTCTTTCGAAATAATTTAATCCAAAGCCTTCCAATTTGGGCATGTACAAGTTCACAAATTAGAATTTTTAAGAAGTCAATTAGAGAGGATCTGCTAGGCCTGTGATATAATTTTCTGCCACTAGGTGTCTCTGAGTCTCAAAGCAGCACAGTAATGAGGTTTCTGTCTATTTATAACAGATCACCTACCTCCCAGTTACAGAGTTTCATAATCCTCTTATGTAATGCTGGGTCGGCAGCTACAGTTAATCATCAGTTGGGAAATGGGCAGACAGGGACCTCAAGGGCTCAATGTCCCCAACACCAGGCCGGAAGAGTTGAGAGAAGGGTCTGTTCCAGTGTGACCATGAGAACCCCACAACTCTGAAATTTGTCTGTGCGTTGGGCAGGGAAAACAAAAAGCTGCCTTGGCATGTGACCAGCTGGATGCAGAGACCAAACCATCCTTTTTCTTGCAGTTTGGAACCAGCAGAGGAGCTAGTGGGCTTGAGTAATCTCCCAGCGTTTCTCCCTGGGCTGCAGACACCACTTAAAACCCTGATGCCATCACACCTCCTGCCCTCTCCACCAGGGCACCGAACAGCCAGCAAAAGCCACAGAACTCTCATCAGTCTGTTTTCTGTGGTGTTTCCTCTCTCTGGCCGACCCAAGAGGGACTCCCCGAAGGCACAGACCACCACTCTAGGTCACCGCTGCAGCCCCTACAGCCCTGCGCTCAGTGCTTTCCGGCTGGTAGGTACACAGTGAGTGCCTGATGATACCAATGTGCCACCGTGGAAGGTGCGAGAAGACTGAGGAAATTACTCATCACTCGTGACTGTTTGAACCTTACAAAAAGAGCTCAAATCCTACAATAACATATAACACCTTTAAAGAATGGCCCTCATGCTAATACAGAGGCTGCTTTATGCAGCTCCTTAAAGCCTGTCATTTCAGTGTGAAGGTTAAGGGTGTGAACTCTGGAGCAAGACTGGCGGGGATAAAACTCAGCTCCACTATTTATTAGTTCTGTGACCTTGTGGCAGGAGATAGGCAATCTCTAGGTCAGTTTTGGCTTCTGTAAAATGGGAGCAATAATAATATTCATTCCATAGATTTGTTGTGAAGAGTCCATAAGTCAACACTCACAGCATGCTTAGCACAGCTCCTGGCACACGCTAGTTGCTTAATAGTGATTAAGAGTCAGAGGCCAAAGTGTAATTTGGACAAGTCACCCTAAACTCCCTAGGCCTCAGTGTCCTCATGTATCAAGTGGGGATAACACTACTTAAACTCGCAAGGCTGGTATGTGAATAAAACAGGAAGCTGCTGCCTTGCGTTAGCTATTATTAGTAGTGCCTTTCAGCACTTACAACATTAAACAGGCAGCGGGTAGGTTGGTTTTTCAAGAGATCAGGAATCAGTCATTACATTAATATTCATCATACTGGCAAACCCTTAATTTTCTTTAACTCCTTACTTTTGTATAATTCTGTAAAGTATTTTACATTTGTTATTTTATTGGGATCATAAAACTCCTCCAGCTCATTTTAATCCGGAGATTGGTGGATTAAACCAATGCAACACCTGGCTGCAGTCTAGGCACTCCCAGCTCCGCACAGAAAGTCAAGAATGAAGACAGTTGGGCAGAGGAATGGACGGCAGGGAGGACAGGTCAGGAGTGACTTGGGAGCTTCATCTAAGCCTGTGGTCCCCACCCTTTTCCAGTTGGTGGGGTTGTTCCCAGCTCTTTTGAAAATGCAATGAAAACTGTGAATACTCACCCAGAAAACTGTACATGCCCACAACAAATTCATGGAGTCTACACAGGGTCAGATAGGGACCCGCTGCAGGCTATAATTTAGCATCCCCTTGAAGTAAACTTTTAAACAAGTATTTTTGAATATTTATTTGCATTGGCAGAAAGGAACTAATTTTATTTTAGTAAAACTCATGCACCTCTTTGTGTTTGAAATTAGAATTTATCATCTACATGCAGTTTTCTGAACTTCTTGGACCCATTTTAAAGTTAGTTAAGTAAATGACGAATTTCTGGCAGTCAGCACGACAGCAAGGGCGACAGAAGCGTTTCCACTTAGGCAAGTGTTGCTGTGAGAGCCTTAGGTGGCAGTCGCCATCTTTCTGAATTACTGCCGTGCTGTTGGGAGGCACTTTGTAGAGCAATACCTCAGCACCTGCTGACCTACTCACCTTCACATTCGGGGTCACGGCTCAGGGTAAGACCTGGCAGTCCAGGTGTGAAACACCAAGGAGGCCACTGGAGTTTATGCAAAAGCCTCACTTTTCACCTGAAGTTGATGATGACGGACAGAGGGGGCGAAGGAGGGGGAGAGAATAAGAAAACGGTGTCTCTACCTGGAAGCCAAGGAGGGAGAGGCCACTGCACGTGCACAGGGGCTTTGCGAAGCGGACTCGTGTCCCGTGGGGCGGCCCTGGCGCCTCCGCACGTTCTCCGCGACGCCCACGGCCCCAAACCTCCAGGCTGGGCTGCGGCCCTCCGCCAGGCTGGCCACGCGTCTCTGGTTTTGAACACCAGGTCGGGGCACAGGCTCCTTAAGGATAAGGGAGACTATGCTGAGGGAGCTGCGGACCAGCCTCCCCCTGTGCTTCAGCTGGATGGGTCCTGGCATCAGCTGACACAGGAAGTAGTTCGCAGACGTCCTGCCCCCCCCCCCCGCCCGCCGCATTTCCGGTGCTTCCCCTGCCCACGCCTGCGTGGGGGTGGCCACGGCCTGGGTTGGGCTGGAGCGCGGGGAGGGTTTTTGCACTGGATCTCAGAGCCAGGAATCCGCGGATCTGACTTTATGAACATTTGGCTCATCCCCCAGCACGGTGTGGTGCTTGGCAGCAAGTTCGCGCCACAGCAAACGTGTTGTGTAGGCAATGAGAATCCACGGAGGGCTGGGTCTCCCCTGGCTATCGGGCCCCTACCTTTCTGGGGGATTTTGCTGATGCTGTGCAGCCCAGCGCTGCGAGGGGGCGGGGGGGTGTGCAGGAAAGAAGGCCTCTGGGCTGTTTTCTTGGCTGTTCCCTGGCCACCTTGGCAGCAAAAAATTGACGGTCAGTATTGGAACAGGGTTGTGCCCCAGAGGACAAGGTGGTGGTCTATAAAACAGTGGTTCTCAAAGTGGGGTAACCCTAGGAGAGGCTGAGGTTCTGTCTGAAAACTTGTAAGAAATGTACGTTCTCAGGCCCCACCCAGGCCCACTGGTTCAGAAACTCGGGTGGGGCCTGGCGTACTAGGCCCTCCAGGCGAATCTGGTGCATACTCAAGTTTGAGAACCACTGAGATGGGGACCCACAGTCACGTCCCAGCCTGTTTTCTCCATGGGCCAAGGGGACTCCTGGGGGCAACCCAGTGAGCAGACAAGGGGCTAGTTTTGCAATTCCAAGATTCCCCCCACCCCCTGCACCCACCACAGGATTCAGAGTTTGGAATCAGTACTGGTGGAAAGCTTCTAGGTCAAATCCTGCACTACCACAGCAGCTGGAGGTGGTGGGGACCAGGAGTGCAGATGGGAAGGCTGTGTGCTAGGGACAGGGCTGGTCTCTGGCTCCTGGGAGGAACTGGGGATGCTGGGCAATCCTACCCTCATCTAGGTTCTTGGGAGTGGCCAGACCTTCAGCAGACATGGATAAGAGGTGAAGGCTTCTCAGCAGGAAGGCAGGGCTATGAAATACTGGGAGGTGGGCCAGCTGCCCTCACCCCTTCTAATAGCTCACTTTCTCAAAGGTAAAAGGGACAGAGAGGTAGCTTGACATTTCTGTGACTTCCCAGTGACTGAAGCTAAATTAATGTTCATTGTGGAAGACCCTAGGCTGTCCTTAAACATGTCGGAGCCCTGTGCTTTCTCCCAGCAACCAAGGGAATAGCACTGAGGGCAAAGCGAATGTTGGTTCTTGTGTGTGAGGTGCAGACAGGCACAGGGTGCAGAAGCTACACCCAGCTGGGGGACTCAGCCCCCAGGAGCCCAGAGCCTTCAGAGAGACAGAAGGAGCCCAGAGTCAGCCCCCACCTCTCCCTTGAGAGCCCCAGTCATCCCTCTTCCAGCAGGGCCTGCATGCGTGAGGTTAAAGCAGAGGGACCAGGGTTAGTGCAAAATGCAGAATCTCCCGGCAGCTCATTTTAATCGTGACCCTCTGTCTACTGGAACACAGGTTCCTTAGCACAGAAAACTCAACAAACCACTTGCACTGGGAGAGTCCAAGTAAAAACACAACAAATCAAATAAGCAAACAACTCCCTGAATAACACTCTACAGCTCACCCGTTTTCACTTTAAAATATCCATTTGGCCGGGGCAATGCTGCCTTTGCATAGTGAGGTGTGGAGCACACAAACCCTGGAGTCAGACTCTCTGGGTTTAAAACTCAGCTTTGCCACCTACCAGCTGTGTGACCTTAGGCAACATATTTAACCTCTCTGTTTTCAGCTTCTTTTGTAAAATTGGGTTATTAATAATAATAGCTACCTCTTAGGACCATTATAAAATTAAATAAGTTAAAATACACGAAATGATTAGAACAGTAGCTGGCACATACTAGCTTTTTTGTGTTACCTGTATATGAGTATTAAATATGCTACACAGAAATTAAATAAGATTTCAAAGGAAGCTGTGGTGACTTTGTAATGTGTCAACTTGGCTAGGTTGAACTACATTTCCCGGCATTCCCTTCTTTGTATATTTCAGTTGGGGCAAGCCACAGAGAAATTCTTGAGCAATTTGGAGGGTGGAAGTGAAGCAGCAACTAATTGGCAGCTCAGATTATCTGCAGGCTCATCTCCTGTGTAACAGCCCCGGCCACAGCCTGCTTTACCTTTTCCTGATCCTCCTTCAGGGGCTCGGACCCCTGGGCCAAGTGTATGTGTTTGGGCCCTTGAGCAAACGCAGACTCCACGAAGGGTGGAGGTGACAAGAACCAGCATGGGGTCCACTCCATCTCTGTGGGGCTCCAGCTTATGCTTCCGGCTGATATTAATAAGAGTTCCCAAAAGACACAGTGAACATGGAAAATAAGGGTAGAAAATGATCAAATAAATAATAGAAAATAACTTCCTCAAGCTGAAGGATATAAATTTTCGGAGTAAAATATTTATAGTATTTATCCAAGGAAAGAAGAAAGAAAGAAAAGGAAGAAAGGGCAACTCAGAAAAAGAAAGGTCTTACTAGCAACAAACATGGAAGACTCACCAGAGATCAGAGAAATGCAAATTAGAGTAACTTTATATCTACCAGCCTGGAACAAATGAAAATAGCTGGAACACCTTTGTTGGCAGTGATGCACAGAAAGGGACTCGCATGCATTGCCGGTGGGATTGCAAATGATTGCTGGCATTTTGGAAACAACCTGACAACATCTATTACAATGAAAACATTTAAATTTGGACTCAGCAACTCCATTCCTGGGAATGTACCTCAGAAGCTAACGCACCCGAGGCTGATGTGCAAGGATGTTTATAGCCACATTATTTGTAATGGCAAAAACCTGGGGCAAGAAAAACAAACAAACAAACAAGCCTAGGGTGCTGGGGAGTTAAAGTAGAGGCGTCAGAATAAATGATGGGGCATCCATGCAGCGGCTCAGCATGTATCCCAGACCCTGCCTGCGAGCTTGCACCTCCCCTCCTTCACACAAGTCTGCTCCCACATCTCTCCATTCCTCCACCCCCATGAGACAGAGAAGCCGGACATCACTGCAGCCAATATGTCCCATGGCTGGCAGCGGTGGCCTCCCTGTCCTGGTGTCCCGTTGGTGTAGCAGGAAGAAGGATGCATAGTCCTGAATCTCTCCTCCTGACCAGGGCGAGGCTGCTCTCTGCCCACTAGAAGTACCGTGACTTCTCGAACCCCCGAAATGGCCCCTCTTCCTCTCTGAAGTCTTTCTCTTCACTGACTCTAGGTTCTCAACTGTGAGTCCCGGTGGTGGTGCAGCAATACAGCCCATAAATAGCTGTGCAATACATCCACACAGCCCTCCACACACACGGTGAGCCCTACCTCTGTCCACATACCCATCTCCATCAGAGTTTCCTCAGGCTGGGAGACGGTGCAGCTACTCATCTCTTTTTCAAGAGCTTGGAGCCTCCATGGGAGCTGGTGCCCTGCCTTGGGCACCACTTTGTCCTCAGGGCCCAGCACGGTGGCTGCTGGCTGAGCCGTTCATTGGTGCAAACTTAGTAACGCCCTTTACTGCTTTCCCATCCTCTTCTTCCTTCTCTCACACCCACTAATGGGATATCTTTTGTGACGCTGAACCAGGAGAGAGAGGACAAGGAGGACAGAAAGGGGAAAGGCCTTAGCCAGAGCGGCAAGTCGATTTATAGAAGAAAGAGCTGCGTAGTAGGGAGGAGAGAGAAAGGAAGAAAAGCCACCTGGGCAGGCGGAGCGAGTGTGTGCTTTAGGAAGCCAGAGGCCCTGGAGGAACCGTGGGAATCTCAGAACCAGGAAGAGGAGACAGGGGCCCCGAGACACGTTACTGTGCAGTATGCCTTTGAATGTTCTTGAGACACCCAGGCGACGGGGGAAATGTCTGTAAATTACTCTGGTGGTCAGAGGGTGCTTCTTTGAAAGCACCACGTGGGACTGAGCTATGTGGAGCCTTAGAATGAAAGGATTCAGAAATAAGGTTGCTGCCAGAGAGTTTAATAATGAAGTAAAACCATAGTGGCTGCACACAGACATGGGCAAATTCACCCTTACGGGGAATGGCTTGGTTTTAGATGATAAACCCGCAGTGAGCTGCCCGAAGGCATCACATAACCAAAGACAGAATGTGAAAATCCGGTGAGGCAACATTCAGCCAAGGAAACCCAGTGACCTCACTGTGTGCAGGGTGAGTATCCTGGTCCCCAGAATGAGTTCCACTTCCGTTCGCCAAGCTTGGTAATACGTGCAGTGGGGATGGCTAGCTCACTACCCACGCCAGATCCCGTGCCCAGCAGGCAGCCCCTGATTATAACCTAGTTTCCGTGAACTTGCGTCTCCAAGCCTCAAGGAGGAGCAGGTACTGACCAGCAAATGCACCCAAGCATCGGATCTGCTCCATACCTCTTTTCATTGACTTTCTGGTCTTCGTGAGGCAGGTACCTAGAAGCCACTCAGCACTGGTGGAATGAAAAATTGAGTTTCTCGGCCTGCACAACAGGGGCCAGACTTGGAATGTGGACCCAGGTCAAGGAACTGCCACATGCCTGACACCTATCTGGGGGACCAACGACCTTTCCAGGGTGATTCCTCCCTTTCCCCAACAATCTGCCCACAAGCTTTTCTTTGTGTGTAGTCAGGATCAATACAAAAAACAAAGCTAAGAATGAAACAATTTTTGAATTCTAGTTCAACCCAGAGCTGGGGGTGTGTCCTAGGTTTACTACTTGCTAGTTTTGCAAGTTTACTTAAAGATTTTCAAGTCTCAGTTTTCCTATCAAAAAAGTTACTGCGAAGAACAAAGGAGATGATGAGCACGAACAGTTCAGCACAGTGTTTGACACACCGTCAGTCAACATTATTATCACTTGACTCTTTGAACTGGAGTCTCTATGGTTTAGGATGTGTTCAGCTGCAAGTAATAGAAGAACCAACTAATCAAGGCATGTAGGAAAGACATTTAATTGTCTCCTATAATAAAACAGTTAGAAGGAGGATGGCTCTGGGTGTGACGTGGCTCGGCTCAACTGTACCCTTAAGGACTCTGTTTATCTTCTTGTCGCCTCACGGTTACAACGTGGCTGACACAGCGCCACACAGCAGCGTTAAGTCAGGAAGAAGGGTTTGAGCAAAAGGCCGTGGGCCTCTGCTTTTTTATTCAGGGAGAAATTTTTCTTAGAAACATCCCTTTGATAATCAGAACAGATCAAAAGCTGGTTGTAGACCTGGAGCGAAACCTTGGAGGCTCACTTCCGTACCAGATGTAACCGTGTAGATGCTGGATCGTGGGGAGGTGCAGGGGCTCTGGGACGAGAGGAGAGTGTTTATCACCTGGTAGAGAAGTAGTTCAATAATTTGATGGCTAGTACCACCATTCTGGTGCGTTACAGCTGAACATCAGCCCTGCTCTCACGTCTCATTGACCAGAACTGGGCCACGCACCCCACTCCTGGGCCAGTCACTCCTGCTGACTGAGTACAGTTGAGTCTGTTAGCAGGCAAGCATTCCGTTGTTCATTTGATCAATACTAATTGAGTACTTCATGCTGGCAATGACAAAGGATGGTGGAGGTGTGCCAGAGGGAACACGGATGGTGCCTAAGTAACTGCCGCAGCTGTTGTTGTTTTAAATCAAAGTTCATCATTTATTTCAGACTCTTGAGTTGTACATTCTATGAATTTTGATAAATGCATAATATGTATGCACCAGTGTAGTATCGCACTGTATAGTTTCCCTTCTCTAAAAATCCTCTGTGCTCCACCTACTCATCAAACCTTACCCCCTAACACCTGGCAACCACTGATCTTTTTACTGCATTCATAGTGTTTCCTTTTCCAGAATGTCATATAGTTGGAATTATACAGTCTTTAGCCTTTTCACCCTGGCTTCTTGCATTTAATAATATGCATTCCAGTTTCCACCATGTCCTTCTGTGGCTTGAAAACTCACTCCTTTTTAGTGCTGAATAATATTCCATTCTCTGGATGTACCACAGTTTGTGTTTCCTCTCACCTATTGAGATGAGAGGAAAATTACATTCAGTCCTTTGAAGGCAACCATGAGGCTGATGTAGCCCCCGGTGAAAATGAGTGTGACACTCCTGCTTTAGGCAGAGAACATACTAACAGCATCTCAGGCTGAAGAGAACTTGGCTGCTGAGTGAGGAAGCCCACCACCTTCCTGGGTGGCCCATTCTGTGTCTCAGAACCTCAACTCAGAATGCAGGTTTTTATCTAGAAGTCGTCACTGGAAATGTGAGCTGCTTGCCTTTTCTTCCTGGGTGAATGTTTATTTTTAAATAAATTATTTCTTTCAGAACATGGCTTGGATCTTACTGTTTAGTCGTTCTGTTTGAAAGTGGATACAATAGTTTACCTTAACTCACCCCAGGCCTCGTGGGTGCTAACCACCACGACACGGCCGGGCCTTACTCATGCACTGGCATGCTCGTCCTCCTCCTGGACACTGGTCAGTGGTGTCACGAGGCCCACTGACTACACAGACCCACAGGGAGAATAAGGATTAAATACAAACCCTCCTGTGAACCACTCTTTAGTCATCCGATCGCACCCAGACTTGTCATTCTATCACAGGAGTCCAAATGAAGCATTTCTAATTCAAATCACTTCTCAGGGAGGGAGATGCTTATTTGATCCCAAAATGAAACTTGTGATTCTGCTAAGAGCCAATTCTGCTTTGTGAATGTTTCCAGAAGCCCTGAGCTTGGTTTTTACTTGATGTTAGGCAGCTTGCCATTGTCTCCTCCTTGGGAAGACAGCCTGGAGTCCAGGCTCAAGTGTTCCAGACGTGGTCACATGCAGTTTTAATGCAGAGTGACGAGGTCACAGACCCACCCCCTCCCCTAGGCTCTCCAGGCCCACAGGAAAGGGAAGGGCTGGCCTGGAGCCTACTATGGCTCCTTGGGCCAGAAAACACGTTCTCTGCACTGGCTGCGCACCTCCACACTCCCCACCCCCCACCCACGGGCCCCAGGCCACTGGCCAAAGCTGCTCTCCTAAGACTACTCTGCATGAAGGGAGGCCCAGGGGAAAGGGGCTGTTCACGGAGCACAGACCGAACTGCAGCCCAGCAGCCTGGGCTCCAGCACACTTCTCATGCTGATGAGAGAATCTGGGGACCTGAGATTCCTCTTGTCTTTTTACTCACCACCCTCTGCAAGTAGTTCCTTTTTCCGGTAAAGCATATTCCTTAACCTCTGTGTCATGTGAGTTGTGAAATCCATCCAACTCCTGGTGTAGAACAGGCGGGGACCACGAGGGGACCCACCTTGCTTAGCACTACAGTGGGAGGCCTGCCAGGGCCAGGCCTGGCCGAACGATTCATATGTGCTCTAGGAGGGGACCTCACGCCTTCTTATAGGGACGCTGGTGGGGACATGCCCTGTGAGCAACATGGGTCTCTGCAGTCATGAGGGTGGTCTTGCCAGCAGAGAAAGCTTCTTGGAGTAGCCCTAATGCTGACAGCGCCCAGGGCCCGTGCAGGAGGTTGAGTTCCCTCACAGCCCCTGTTACATAGGAGAAGCCCCACCCCCATCCCAGCCAGCTCAGTGCCAGGCAATGTGAAGTTTGCACCTTGTCACTCAGAAGAACATCCTGTCTCTTCTCATATATCTATTATGCACTGAAGGCTTGAAGACAGGCATTATTAACCTTGATTTATAGAAGAGGGAAGTGAGGAAAAGATAGGTTAAAAGACTTGTCCCAGGACATTTGGCTGATAAGTGATGAGACTAAAATTTAAATCCAAGGTCATCTGACTCTATAACTTTATCTTTTTCTTCTTCTGTGTAGCTTTACCAAACAAATGTGATTGACTCTCTGCCCAGGATGATCAGTCCTCTGGAACTAGAAAATGAGTGAGTGAGTGAATGAATGAATGAACAAATGAATGCACTTACTCCCTGTATCACAAGTGGAAGCATCATCCACAGCATCTTGAGCTTTCTGTCTTCTCTCACACCCAGCCCATGAGGAAGTTCTGGCAGTCTCCATCCTCGGCTGAGCACAGGGGGTGGTGTGAGCCTCTCCCTCTCTCGGGCAGTACAGTGGGGCAACCCTGAAGAGGGAGATAGAAGCCTGGGTGCTGAGTCCCCACAGGAGTCACTCAGACTTCAAGAGCCTCAGCTGCCTCCGCTCCAGGGTGGGATGGGAAGTGCGCCTTCAGAGGTGTGGTGAGGCGCAGATGAGACAGAGTGAGGGCAGCTCGAAGTGCATGGGGCGCGGCCACAGGGGACGGCTTTGGGACGGTAGGGCTCTCCCTCTCACCTCAGCCAGTGACGCTGCCCTCCGGTAGGGACGGTCACTCAGGAGGAGTGGACCCGGTCCCTGCCCCCCGAGGGCAGAAGCCTCCACAGTGAGACCCACATGGACCTTCCTTGCCTTTGGTTCCTCACTTCCATTCTCATCCTGCTGCATTACCCCTAGCAGCTGTGAATTTTACAACTCAGAAATACAGGAATGGGAGTTTTTCCTCTATATCTAAACATACTCTGGCTCGTACCTTCACTTGGTGGCTAACAGATCAATTCATCATAATCTAGGGTGACTTAGATTCTACTTTCCCACCAGGTGGTACGACACTCATCTCCTTTCTCAGAGATGGGAAAACTGCTTTTCCACCGTCCAATCCCTTCCTCTTCCCATGTACCTCACTCTACGGTATGGCAGGCGCTGGCACATGCTTGCAGATAAATATGAACTATTGTTGGTTTTGTGGGAGATTCTGCCTCCGTGACAACCGCTTGGATCTGCCACCCTTGCAGGAAGGCAGCCTGTGCAGTATGTAAATGACGGGTGTGGCTCTGTTCCAACGATGCTTCACTGACAAAAACAGGTGGCAGGCCCTGCTCCCCGACCCTTGGTTGATGTTACAAACCCTACAATTTCAGTGGTGGAGAGTTCAGCTTTCCATGCCTAAGGCCAAGCTTGAAAATCCCCGACACACTTCACTCCCTTCAGCTCAGGTCCCAGCAACAGGAAGTCATGGCTTTTAGGATTTACTGCTTCTCTGAGAAGGATTTAGGAAAGTCTTCTTGAAGGTCAGAAGCCAATAATTTGACAACTTGTTCTTTAAGTTTCTTTTCTGTATCCCCTGACATCTGCTACCTAAGTGGCGCAGGAGGGCCCCTGCTTTAAGGATGCAACCAGGAAACAATGATTAGATCTTATCCCACCACAGCTGTGGTTCTCAAAGCGTGGTCCCGGACCAGCTGCGCTGGTGTCCCCTGAGAGCTAGTTAGAAATGCGAGTACTAGATGAGAAACCAGGTGAGGCCAGTAATCCATGTTTTCGCAATCCCACCAGGAAATTCTGGTGCACGCTAAGGCCTGAGAGCCCTGCCCTACAGCTCTGTTTCCTGCGACTGGTTTTTTTTCTTGCCTTTATACATTTGTTCATGCTATTTCCTCCTCCTGGATGCTTTGCATGGGTCTCTGCCACCCTCCTCCAAACCATTCTACCTCTAAAACTCACCCAAATATTGTGTAGTACCTTGTGACATGTCCCAAAGTAGCTTCATTTTTATTTATTCCTTCCCCTTTTAACTTTTTGCTTGTTAATGTGCTGCCAGCGTAATGGACCAAGAAACATTTTACAGGTCGGAATTGTGTCTTCAACATCAGCTAGCAAACTTTTCTGTCTCTTGTCGGTTTCCTAGGAGGAGGGATTCTGAGAAAGGGTCTCAGACCGGGGGACTTCCTGAGACAGAGCCCAAGGGAAAAGCTGTAAGGGAGTGTGGGGAGCAGGGAACAGAGGAGGGGAAATGCTAAGCAAGAATGGGGCTCAGGACCACGCTAGTCAAGATTTTGAGGAGCATAAACCATACCCCACTTGAGGCAAAGCTTTGGCATCTTGTAACTCGCTGTCAGTCAGTCATGGGCTGTGGGCCACCCTGAGGGGCACCACTTCCTGGGGGAGGAGGTGGCCATTGGCCGAGGCCACTCCTCCACAGAGGGTGGCAGCTGTGAGCCACCTAGAGCCGTCAAGCCTAGCAGCTGTGGGGGGTGCGCCCTGACCCAGGCAGGCAAAGGGACCCGGGCAGGGCTGTAATCCCATTTCCGTCTTGTGCAGAGCACATGTTCAATAAGTATGTGTGATCAATTGACTCCTTCTACCTGCCCCATCTAGAAAAGAAAATGCTACTATAAAAGAATACAACTCTCTGGACCCCATAAGCATTCTACAGGCACACACTATGTAAGGAACACCACCTTCCCTGTGTGATCTGCAGTAGGAGTGACCTGGAGATCCATGCCTCCCCGTGCACGGCGGGGAGTGTGAACACGGGGGTGCGGAGGGAGAAATGGACCATCTGGAGCCATTGACAAGCAGAAGGAAAAGGTACAGCCCCAAGTTCCACCACCCTCCTTGAATCAGTGCGATTTTTCTGTTTCATCTGGAGTATGAGTCATTCCCCACTCTGCTCCCCTCAGCCTCCCCAAAGTCCAAGTGAACCACGAAGGATCTCCAGATGGCTCACCCACGATTAGGTCTTCTTTGATTATTCCAGGAGGATTAATTAGTCACCACCATGAGTACCAAGACCAAATCAAGAGGCAATATGGCAGAGACGGAGAGAGGGAGGGAGACACTCGTCTGCTGCCGAGGCGCGCACAGACGGGCCTGTGGATCACACAGATGGCGTGTCATTCAAGAGCTCTTTTGAGAAACGCCAACGTGGGTTGGACCCAGTGTGTCAAACAGTCCAACTCAATGATTCACCGTCCTGGCCACACACTAGACCCACTGGGAAAGCCACAGGCCCTGCCCCTAAGATTCTGATGTAAGTGGTGCATCGAAGCCCAGGGACCAACATTCCTGATTTTAAAGCTCCCTGGATGGTTCCAACGCGTGCTTGGTGTTGTAGAGCACTGCCGTAGCCCTTGCTATTTATTCAAATAGCAGTTAAGGTTTATTGCATCTCCCCAAGTTTTTCTTACATATCCGCCCCAACCTGCGCTAGACACTACAAAGAGACCAAAGAAATGGAACTGAAAGAAGTAAAGGACTTGGGGAGTTGAAAGATTGAGGTTCCTAATCCAGCTCTGCCACTTTCCAGCTGCGTGACTTTGAGGCAGCCACTTACGTTATTTTGTCCTCAGTTTTCTCATCTCTAAAATACTGGGGCCCAGAGAGAAGACGATGAGAAAACCTGGGGTTAACTCTTTCCTCAGCTCTTAAACCAACTCAGAGCTCACATCAAGAACAATTAACTATATCCAGAATCCATGGTCTTCAACTTTACAGAATTTCCTTCCTGTTGGAGCCATGAAAATCTACGTAGGGATGTTGGTCTTTAAAGCATCTGACAGTCCAGTGATGTACCTCATACATGCCCACCTCTCGCAGAGCCCACTCCCAAGAGCTCCGTGGCCCTGATTCTTATTCCTTCCTCCACCTCTTTGCTCGTGTTATCGTCCCCACCTCATGTACCTCTTCCTCCATCTCTCCAACCCACTACCTATCCCTTAGCTTTCCAGGCCAGTCCCTTCTCCCCTAAAACATCTTTGGAAATTGGTTCTGCTCACATCGATTCTCCCTCTTTCACCTATTGACTCTTCGCTAATTATGGGCTACCTGCTGTGTGCCAAGCACTTGCTAGGTGCTTAACATATGTCATTTCTAATCCTCGAAGCACCCGTAATGCAGGGCTCTCCACATTTTACAGATGAGGATGCTAAGGCTACAAAAGATCATGTAAACTTACCTGAGGTCCTGGTATAGCAGTCAGAGCTCAAGCTGATTTGTCTGGCTCTCAACCCATGCAGTTTCCACCATTCTATGTTGCCTCTGCAGTGGAACATTTGTCCAATGATGGGTTTAAATATCCATGAATAAATACAAGTAAGATATGTTAAGTGGCCAACTTGAGGAAAAAGTAGGGAAATCTCTTTGGTCCCACCTTCTCTGAACAGGACATCGACACATCTATATAACCCTAGCTGAACATCTGCTAGATATGTTTAGTTTATCATTCAGCTTGATGGACTATGTCCAATCTGACAGTCACTAAAATAACATAGAAATTATAAATTCCCTGAGGGAGGGCATTGTGAAACAGAAAAATGACAGGACTAAGGTTAAAGGTCTGAAGATTTAGCCCTCTCACCTTTGCTGTTAACTTGCTACACGACCATGAATGAGCAAGTCACACAACTTCTCTGGGCTTCTGTGTTTTGGTAGATTTTAGGAGTGAGATTGTATTAGTTGTTTCCCAATTTGACTTTGAAAAGCAGGACACTTACATTAGAGGTGTTTTGTTGAAGGATGGGAAGACAAGGAGACATCTATTCTTAGGGGCCCCCACTTCCCTCTCCGGAGGTAACTCCAGGGGACCTATTAGCTAGCCACTGGGCTGGAAGATGCTCTCTCAGGATCCTTGCTGTAAGGTCCTATGGTCCTGTCTCTTACTTGCTCTGGACAACCCCTCCAAGCAATACTTCCTGCACTTAGGTGCTTAATGAATATTTTCAGATGATTAGTGGGAATTTTCTTGGATCTTGTCCACAAGGCACATTCTCCTCCTAAGCACATGGCCACTTCTCCTCCCTGCCTTCCTCTTGCATCCTATCATTGATTGTTCTACTTGGCAAGTGTGTCTTAATTTCCAGTCTTCTCTGCCAAGTTCTTTCCTTGTAGGATGAGTCGGCCTTGAGGACAATGATGCATATGTCCACTGGGGATTCTGGAAAAGAGGGGACTTCCCAAAGTATGTGTTTCTGTGATTTCTACAACTCTTCTTTACTAGGAGTTGTTGGGCTACCTCTCTTCTCCATGGTGAACTGGGAGCGCTTTATCTACTCCATCAGTTAAGCTTGCTCCAGACCCCATTAAAGGAGGTAGAGACAGGGTGCTTCCTAATCGATGATGCCTTTATTAAAATTTTATACTTCATAAGCTGTTACAGGGCTTAAATCAAAACCAAGACATTATGGCTACCAGGAGAAACAGTTGTCTCCAACTCTTCTGTGTCAGTTGGAGTCTTCTGAGAAGCAGACAGCAAGAGAAGCAAAGAAAAGTAAAATCAAAGAAGCAGAGCAGAGTGAGGTTGGATGTGCCAGAGAAATATTGAGGGACATCTGTAAGGAATAAAGGATTGGAGTCAAGAGCAGCCAGGGAGAGGCCTCGGCCCACAGTGCCAGTCTGACTCCAGCAAAGGACAGTGGGAAGGAGGAGCGCTAGAGAGAACAACCTCAGACTGAGCGCAGCGCTGAGGAAGTCCTGGCCGGCAACAAGGCGTCCCACAGGGGGCAGGCACGCTCAGCTCCAGGTCTCTGTCCTGGGAAAGTGTGGTCTTGGTGTGCATGCTTGGCGCAGACAAATGCACGCAGCTGCAAGTGGGCAGTTACCTATGTTCCCCGCAGCTTCTCTTGAAAGGAGTAGGGAAGAAAGCACCTCCTTGGCTGCCATGCCTCCATTCTTGATTCATCTTATTTCACCCAAAGGACCCCAAGAAATTGCAGCACCCTTGTCATGGTTTTAAAATTTGGCAGGATTCCGTAAGCACATTTCTTACAGCCACCAAAGAACCTCAATGGAAAGGTCATAGGAACCCTTGATAAGCCTCACAAATATAAAACCGTAAGTAAAAGCATCACTTTACTAGGGATTGTGTTAAACCACATCACCATTGTACCAATGTCTTCTGTAAGAACTCAATTAACCAGAAACACAGCTGAAATTTACAGCTTAGGCTAAATTCTTTGAAAAGAGCAAAAGCAATGCAAACTTAGATCAGAGAGTTATCTGAAGTAGCTTTCTAGCTTAAATAAGCAATAATGATGAAAGCCAATGTTTAAAAAATTTAATCTTCATCCTATGTTTTTCCATCACCATTTAGTCCTCTTTCACCCCCTCCCCTGGCACAGTCACAACACTGTTGTCCATGGCCAGGAGTCCTCTTTCCTTTTTGCTCAGTCCCTCCAACCAGTCCAGTGGAGGCAGCATTCCAGGGAGCTCACAAATAGAGTATCACCACAGGTTAATTTAGGTATTCTAAGGATGAGTCAACCATCATCGATTCCATTACTTTCTGTGTGTTCCCCCTACTAAGGTGGGAAAATATACATTTTCTGGAGAACTTTTTGCTAAAAGGGTCAAATTCCTTTTTAAATTTCATTTACCCAGAAAAGCCAATTACTCAAAACATCCGTGCTCCCCAACTGCCTCCCTTCTGAGCCCCCAGGGCTTGGCAGCGTTTGGCTCCGGGTGTCTGCTCCGCCTCTCTGCCTCACTCTGATTGGCTCATTTTCCTTTCTCTTCCTTTCTCCTCCTAACAGTACTTCCACCTGCTCAGTTTGTTTGGCTACCAGCCCTCCTCCAACCTTGGTTACAAAAAGGTAATTACAGAGATTAAAGAGAAAATAAGTAGTTAGCTAATTATTAAGTAGCCTTTCCCAAGAACACTGATGACATTTTAAAATTGTATGTAGCTATCTCCCCATTAGGTCATGCAGGCCTGGAAAATGGTGAGTGGTTTCAAATCTCTCCTGGGGGGGCATGAGTGGAAAATGTACTGTTTAAACCAAAACAACCTCTCTGGAGCCCTAACAGCTTAATGTGCCTTCATCCCAACCAACATCCTTCCTGGGGAGAATTGAAGCGAGGTGGGCAGCCAGTGCAAAGGTCTTAAACACAAAGAAAGGGCTTTTTATGAAGGTCTGTGGCTTTATGTTAAATTAGAGAATAGTGCTTTGCTTGGGTTATTGTTGCCTTGGGGGTTGCACTGGGAGAGGGTGAGAATATAAGGAAGCAGAAGCATCATTTTAATAGACTCTTTGAGTTGTTTGAAGTCAGTATGTCTATTCATTCCATACAAACAGATTTTTTTTTTGAGAGAGAGAGAGTTCCATCAATTTGTTGTTCCAATCACTTATGCATTCATTGGTTGATCCTTGTGTGTGCCCTGACTGGGAATCGAACCTATAATCTTGGCGTAGCAGGACAACTCTCTAACCCACTGAGCTACCTAGCCAGGGCAAAAACAGAATTTTTATATTCTCAAATTTAATACTTAAGAGTCTCAACTCTTTAAGAATACTCATGTACTCTTAATGTGTCCCTACAAAATTTGTATGTTGAAATCCTAACTCCCCCAGGTGATGGGATTTGGAGGTGGAGATTTTGTGAGGTGATTAGCTCACCAGGGTGGAGGCCTTATGAATGGGGTTAGTGCCCTTATGAGTAAGACCCACTTGCCACTTCAGCCTTGTGAGTTTATGGTGAGAATACAGCCAGCCTGTGTTCTGTGAGGGAACAAACAGGCTCTTACCAGACCCTGGATCTGCCAGCACCTTGACCTTGGACTTCCCAGCTGCCAGAATGGTGACAAATAAATTTCTGTTATTTATAAACCACCCAGTCTATAGTATTTTGTTATGGCAGCTTCAATGTAGTAAGACAACAGGGAAGTTTTAAAACCTGCACTAACTAATGACTCACCAGTGAAAGTTGTGTCCCTGAGGTTGGTGGGCCAGAGTTAATCACTTTATGTTAAGTGTGGCTAATGAGCCTCCCAGAAGTCCTTTCTCAGCGTGGCTGTGTGCTTCTCACCTATGACTGGATTTCATTCAGTCATCACATCTACCCTCTGGGGTGGAGCAGTGACATCACCAACATGCCACTGGAGTGGAGCAGTGACATCATCAACATGCCAGGTCCTGCTGTCTTCCTGCCAGGGATGGTTGTGCTTCTTTGCCCCCTTGAAATTCGGTTTGGCCACTTAACTCGCTTTGGTCCAATGAAATGTGAGCGGAAGTGACACATTTCACTTTTGCTCTGTCTTCTCTTCCTACCGTGACCTTGAAAGCACATGTTGATATAGAGGTGACTTAAGACCAAAACACCCTAGAAAGATGAACCAGCTCATAGAGGACAGCAGCCCTGGAGAACTACTGGACCCACAGTGGACTTTTTGTATAAGTGAGAAAAAAATGTAGTGGTATTAAGCTACTGAGGTTTTGGGGTCTTTGTTACTGCAGCATAAAATAGCCTATATAGCCTGATACACGTAAACATTAAAGATATTGAGAGAGAAGGAAACTGTAGAGTTTATGATGGTGAAATTTAATATTCAAAGAACTTTGATATCTGCCTCCCATAACTTAGGATGTCTTTTATCTTTTTCTTTTTCTTCTATCTACTTTAAACATTCTCAGATCCCAACTCCTGCCACTATCCCATATGCTCCTTTCATTGGTCCCCATTTTACTAGGGTAAAATCCTTGAGGGCAGAGACTGTATCACGGTGTTCCGCACACAGCGGATGCTCAGTGAAGATTAGTGTCATTGAATCACTTCCAATAATGTCATGTTTGCTTTAGTTTTTGACATACAAAACAACCCATTCTCTGATGATTTTCGTAAAAGGGAAGTCAAACCCTTTGAGAAAAACGAAATCTTTGTTACCGATATTTCTTGAATGCCAGATGCTGTGCTTGGCATTTTACATAAGTGGTCTCATTTGACCCTGGTGTGGTAGGTAGTCCCCAGGGTGGCTGCCATCAAGGCCTTTTTTCTGTGCACATACCACTCCTCCTACCCAGGCACCTGGGCTGGCCATGTGACCTGCTTTAACCAACAGACTGAGGAAGAAGTGACACTGTGTCAATTCTGTATCTAACTCTCAAGAGACCTGGCAGCTCCACTTCCACTCAGAAAGCCAGGAACCATGCAGTAAAAATGCTCAGGCTAGATTGCTAAGGAGAGACCACATGGAGAGCGAGGCCACTGGCAGGAGCACTGAGGCACCCCACACGTGAGTAAAGCCCTCTTGCCCCTTCCAGCTGAGTCATCTGGCAAGCTAAAGGCAGCCCGGAGAATGGCCCCAGCTGATGTCATGAGAAGCAAAGAACCACCCAGCTGAACCTTTCCTGAATTCCTGACCTACAGAATTACAAGACATGAAATTGCCATTCTAAGTCAATACTTTGGGCGGTTGGTGCAAAGCAATGGTTATTGGCCACACTTAATAACAACCTTAAACTGTAAGCACTATTTTTTTTAAAGGGAAGGAGAAAGAGAAGGAGAGAAACATCAATCTCTTGCTTCTCACACGCCCCTGACTGCTAACCAAACCTGCAACCCAGGCTTGTGCCCTGACCAGGAATCGAACCCATGACCTCCTGGTTTGCAAGATGACACCCAACCAACTGAGCCACACTGGCCAGGGCTGTGAGTACTCCTGGAGCTGGGAGAGGTTAAGAATCTTCCCCCAACGTCACACAGTTAATAAGTGGCACAGCCAGGACGAGAACCTAGTTTCATCTGACTCCAAAGTCTAAACTCCTAACCATACCTGTATCACCTCTAAAGTCAATCCATTTGCTTAGGAACTGGAAATACATGTTCTATATAACTTGACCTTTTTATTGACTCAACACAATTAGCATATGAGGAAATTCAATAATTGCAAACTTTCCACAAGTTATTGCCTCTTCCAGTGGTGAAACACCATGGCCTTCCTGTTTATGACACCTCTTCCTAGCCTTTAGAAAATGAAGGGACGCAGCGCAGCTGTCATTCCCGCCGCTGGCGGTGATATGCTCCAAGGAGGCTGGGAGGAGACATCTGTCAGGTCAGTGCGTGCCGTGTGACACAAGGTGGGCACTGGTGAGATTGTAGAGATAACCGTGTTTCTTTACAAGTTGATGTCAACTACGTGTTCACATGGAACATGATTATTGAGGGAGGTTGAATTTTCCGAAAGTGGCCATACCATTCCACATCCTCCTCCTCAGTGTGACTCACCATTCCTCTCTCAAGTGGTGGAGTCCGTTTCTCCACTCCTGTGGCCTGCAAGGACTCTGTGCCTGCTTTGACCAATATCATATGGTGGCAATGACCCACTGCCAGTTCTTGTAGCCCTTAACTGGCCTGGCATGTGCTACACCCTGCCTCTTGGAAGCTGTTCCATGTGAGAAATGCAGCTACTCTGCGACTACCATGCTCTAAGAAGGTGAAGCATAAGCCCTGGATGATGAGCCACTAGCCAGAGAGGGAGCCCACAGGGCACTGAATGGGCCAGACCTGTGAGTGAGAAGCCCTGTTGGAAGTGGGCTTCTAGCTGCCCCAGATGACATTGTGTAGCCCAGAGAGAAACCATTCAGCCAGCTGCCCCGCCAATTCCTGACCTACAAAATCATGAGCGAAAGAAAGTTTTGTTTTAAGCTAGTATGTATTCGGACATCTTGTTTCTTAGCTATACGTCACCATAACACTGAATAATAAATATTTGAAAGTGACCAACAGTTATTTCTTAATTGTCCTGTGTGCTCAATATAAGTCATATGTCATAGGCTTTCACTGGTTATCAGTTCCAGAGGTGAAATGCATTATGTATAAATAACATATATTATTATATACTATACTACATTCTAATTTTAGTACTTAAAATATATTATGTATAATATCATATTAACACCAATGTCCAAAATGCAGTGGCTTTGAGCCCCCAGCCCCTTGGTTGCCACCCCATAGACCCTGCCACAACCCTTACCCTGTTCAATTCTCCCAGTCACTTCCAGGAGCCCAAGTGTGCCCTCAAACCCATCTGTCAGTGGCAGTCCCCATGGAGTGTCCCGTGTCACTCTTCTTGTGCTCCAAATTCTACTCATTCTCATCCATTGCCCGACGTGTCTCTGAAAGCTGACTCAGCATAGCCACTGCCAAACAGCCTTGTCTCGGCCACCAGTTCCCAGCCTACCAGAGCGATGCAAGATGAACCCAGAGCCTCACCAAGTCTCTGAATGAAAGCCGTGACTTCGGCTCTGGTCTTTACCCCTCACAAAGGCTTCCATCCTGCTCACGGTGCAGGTGGGAACAGCCAGCACACAGCTGATCCCCTGGTCCCTGATCCCACTCTCCTGGCCCTGCTGTTCTCTAGGGGCTGCTGCAGGCGCCCCCAACCTGTTCCTCTCCTCTACTGCTCACAAAACCAGCAGCTCCCAGGCAATCCATGGGTGCAAAGGAGCCATCAGACAGAACGCCAACGGCTGCCCAGACAAGATGCCCTATTTGAACGATGCATTGGAAAAAATAAGCAACAAACAGAAACTGATGGAAGTCCCTATACATAAACGGAAACTTTTTTAATGTGGTGGAGAACTGGAAGAATGTCTTTCCTCTTAGATGTTTGCATCTCCGCTTGCGTTGGGCAGTAGGATATAGATATAGGAAATTCTACAAATCAGGAAAGATCCACAGCACAGGTCGGGGAGCAGCCTCAGAAAAGCAGAAAAAGATGAAAACATCGGGCAGAGAGAGAGGAAGGGAGAAGCAGTCACGGGAAGGTGCCCAGCCTGGGGCAGGCTCCCTGGCACTCAGGAGCAAGGCTTTAAGTGCCCGCTTAATAATGAATGGAGCCTGTCAGCTCCCCAGGGAAGCCCTGGAACCTCTGCTCCTAAGGTGGTTGAATTATTGATGGAAAATATATAATGTTCTGCCAGCTGGAAGACAAGCTGACGGCAATTTAAATGGATTCTGCCCCCAATAAAGTGAAGGCCACTTTCTAATCTTTGGAGTTGCTCAAGGCCCCTGCGGGCAGACATGGTGAGGAGGCCTGCGTCTTCAGAGTCCATGACTTTCCCTTACCAGTTCTGGAAGCATTCCGGGCTTCCCCAGTGACGTCCTTCATTTATGTGTGAAGTCCCAGGCCCCCGAATAGATCCCCAGGTCTCCAGTCATTTCTCTAGCAGTGTCTATTCCCCACTCTAATCTGCTCACTCTTGCTGACTTCTGGCTGAAGCCTATACTAGTTTGCCAGAGCTGCCTCAACAAGTACCACAGTCCGGGTGGCTTAAGAGACAGAGATTATTCGGCCCCAGTTCTGGACGCTAGAAGTCTGAGGTCACGGAGTCAGCGGGTCGGTTCCTTCCAAGAGTTATGAGGGAGGCTGTGTTCTGTGCTCTCTCTGCTGCTAGTTGCCTTGCTGGCCATCTTTGGTGCTCTGCGGCTTGCAGACAAACGGTCCTGATCTGTATGTCGCTTTCACATGGCGTTCTTTCTGCGTTCAGGTATTTCTCTGTCTAAATTTTCCCTTTTTATAAAGATGCAGTTACAGTAAATGAGGGCCCACCCTAATGACTTCATCTGAACTTGATCATCTACTTGGTGATCTTATTTTCAAATAGTTGTCCAAATAAGTGCCAAGGAGATCCTATTACCTCATTTTAAAAATATTTTATTTATTTGTTTTTAGAGAGAAGGGAAGGAAGGGAGAAAGAGAGGGAGAGAAACATTGATGTGCGAGAGATACATCCATCAGTTGCCTCTCACACACCTCCAGCTGGAGACCTGGCCCACAACCCAGGCGTGTGCCCTGACTGGGAATCAAACTGGCGACCCTTCGGTTTACAGGCTGGTACTCAATCCACTGAGCCACACCAGCCAGGCCTATCCCCTCATTTTTCAATATATAAGTGTATCAAATGAACACATGGTGTACCTTAAATTTATATAAGATCTTACATCAATTATATCTCAATACAGCTGGACAGGTGGATGAAGGAACAGGAAAAAAAAGCATATTGCCAAATAAGATCATGTTCATAGGTGCTAGGACTTTGGACTTCAGCATCTTGTGGGGAGACACAATTCAATCCATAACAGCACCCTTTACACGGGATCTGGCTTTCTTTCCTCTGCACTAACTGCTGGGCCCCATCAATATAGAGGACGCTTCTGACCTGTCTTTTGGGCCAGACCCCTGGGCATACTGCTCACTCCTGGAGCTCCTTGCCTCATTTGTGCCCAGCTCTGGCTCTCAAACCCCTGCTCAGGCTGGTACCCCTAACCCTGAAGGCCCAGGCTCTTTGGACAATACGGTGCCCTGGGTCACTGTCATCAGTCTCATTGGCTTGCAGAGGCCCAGACCACGTCTGTTCAGCTAGTGTGTGCAGGAACCAGCCCAGCCAAACTGCTGTACCACACCGAGGGTCTGGAAGGGTCATGGTCACTACCGTAGAAGTGCATTTGCCACCATGTCCATGTTATCTTTAAAACTAGGGCAAAAACTGGACTTTATCAGCCTCTGAAGTCACCACCAGAGCACAGAACTGGCCCTCAAGGGATCACTGTACCAGTCCCAGGTCCCACTTGCCATCTGAGTGGCTTTGAGCAAGTCACTTAACCTCTGTGGAGCTGTGTGTGTGTGGTATGAATTGTCTTGTTAAAATATAATTTTAAAGGATTTAAATGTATTTACCTAATCAGAGGTCTATTATCTCCTCAATATGCACATTCTCAGAAGTCAACTCACATTTGCAACTGGGGAAGGCAATATACCCCTTAGAACAATTGTGTGGCACTTTCTTCCCTCATCTATAAAACACGTGCTTGAACGAGGTATTTCTAAGCTCTTCAGCTCTCTGATTCAAGATGGGCAGGTGGAAATCAGGCAGGAAGTACGCGTGACATGTAGTGATAGCTGTTTTTCCTGGAACTTCCACAGGGCAGATAAAGTCTGTGCTCTGCACTGGTGAAAACTTCGGGGTCAGCAACACTGCCTGGAATGGGAAAGGTGCTCAACTGATATTTGTCGAATAGACAGAAGAATCAACAAATTGATGAATGTTGCAAAAATGCAATGTTTTCATAAGTTCTCATCTTCTTACCTGATCTGAGACAACCTTGAGGAAAAGGATTTCTTACAGTCGTATTGACTCCCCAACTCGGCTGAAGCGGTTATGGCACCGGGGGGCCTAGTTATTCCCCATCAGATAGTAGGGACCCCGTAGGGAGATATGGCTCCTGAAAGGCTTTTCTGTGCCAAGTTTTGTCTTCAGGTTTCTCGGGCACTCTTTTCCCAGCTTCTGCTCACTTATTCTTCTGTGGA
Source organism: Trachops cirrhosus (assembly GCA_028533065.1). Lineage (NCBI taxonomy): Eukaryota > Metazoa > Chordata > Mammalia > Chiroptera > Phyllostomidae > Trachops > Trachops cirrhosus. The sequence goes on from CM052544.1 coordinate 99,969,394, forward strand.
CACAGCCACGCTCTTTGCTGTTGACTCAGCGGCTAAACCTTGTGCGAGTTTAGCATTTAACCCCGGCTCCACCCCAGGAAATTTCCTCCAGAAAGGGGAAGGTCCTGAGTAGAGCACTGAGGTGATGACTTCAATGTGCTTGGGTTTTTTTTTTTTTTTTGTGGGGGCTGGTGGATTCCAAGAGAACAAAAAAATTTCTCAGGGTAAGAACATGTAAGGTTTTGTTGCTCCCTCTATAAATTCTCCTTGCTGTGCCCCTAGAGCCTCGCACCCCTGCCCAGACTCTGCCTTTCAGAGTTGCTTCATAAGGCCCTGGGCTCCGTGACCTCTCTGCTTATCTGGATTCCTGCCCAGAGGAGAGGGCGGCTCGGGGGAGAGAGTGCAGCTTCATTTCAGGAGCTGATCTGTAGTCTAGGGGCCAGACGTGGAGCTAAGTGCTAGAGATGCAAAAATGGGAAGGCAGGAGCCCTGCCCACCAGCCAACACTGTAGTGGGCACCATGGGACCTGCAGGAATGAGTTCCTATGTCTACATGGGGGAACCAGGACGCCTTCACAGAGACCTAAGACTTGAAGGATAAATAGGTACGTGTCAAATAGAAAAATAAGGGGGGCATTCCAGTGAAAGGGAAGAGCATGTGCAAAGGCACAGAGGCACTAAGGGACCCCGAATATCCTGTCAACCAGAAGCAGTTAATTATTGATGGGCTGCACACCTCATGATGGGAAGGAGCAGAAGGGGAGGTCAGGCTGAGGTTGGTTATTAAGGTGCCGAATGACCATTCAGGAAAGGGACACAGTGAGATTTGTCATCTAGATAGGGCACTACCCAAGATTATACAACCAGGAAGAGTAAGAGTTGCTATGGTATTAATGTTCATGTCATCCCCATCCCCCATTGCTCCAAATTCCTTTGCATTCAACAGAACTCTAATGCCTAACGTAAAGGTATTAGGAGGCCTCACTAATCCCGGAGCACTAACGGGATTAGTGTTGAAGAGACTCCACAAAGCTCCCTAGCGCCCCCTTGGCCACATGAGATGCAAGGGGAAGTCTGCAACCCAGAAGAGGGCCCTCACCCGACTATGCCAGCACCCTGATCTTCGACTCCGAGCCTCCAGAACTATGGAAAATAAATATCTGGTGTTAATAAACTACTCAGTCTTTGGCATTTTGTTACAGCACCCCAAATGGACTAAGACAGGGGCCAAGAAGAGAATGCAGATCTAGAAGCAGCATGGCAAGGTGGAGGCCAGGGGCTTGGTGGGAGATAGCACCTGGGCATAATGGAATCTATACTTCCAGGTGCTGTGATTATGAGAAATAATGCCGGTGCCTGGCTTATGGGAGGCTCTCAATGCACAGAAGCTATGAGTAGGAGAAGAGTGGGGAGCCACTTAGTTACACTGAGGTTGTGCAAATTCAACTAGCTATATTCAGCACCCATCCCCCCCCCAAAAAAAAAGTGCAAGACAAGAAAAGGATTTCATTTTACTTATTGTGGTGTTTTCAGAATGGCCACAGATTCTCTGACATAGATAGGTGGGAATCATCGACCCCTCCCTTTGAGCTGACGCAGGCTCTGTATATCTGTATCATGGAGTATTATGCAGCTGTAAAAAGGAGTGAGGTGCTGATACATGCTACAATGTGGATGAACCTTGAAAACATAATGCTAAGTGAAAAAAGCCAGACACAAAAGGTCTCATATTTTGTGATGCCATGTATATGAATATGCAGAATAGGTAAATCCATAGACAAAGCAGATTGGTGGTTGCCAGGAGCTGGAGGGAAAGGGAAATAGGGACTGACTGCTTAATGGGTATGGGATTTCCTTTCATGGTGACGAAAATGTTTTGGAACTATGTAGAGTTGTTGGTTTCACAACACCGTGAATGAACCAAATGTCACCGAATTGTTCACTTTAACACGAGTAACTTCACATCATGTGAATTTCACAACATCGAAATAAAATAAAGCTAGTTGCTCTTTGAAGCATGAAAAAGTATCATAATTTGGGGATTCTCCCCTCATATGGGGCTTCGAAGAACATTTTACATGTCAAAAATGGCACATGCTACGTGTCATAGAGGACTGAGCGCAGAATAAGAAAATGAGCCATTTTCTTTAACAAACTCAGTAACTTTCTCAGTTTTACCAAAATGGTAAAATGATTTTCATCATGTTAATTATTGGCATGTACCCCAAATACTGATTTTATTTTATACTTTTAAAATATTTTATTTATTTATTTTTAGACAAAGGGGAAGGGAAAAAGAGAGGGAGAGAGACATCAATGTGTGGTTGCCTCTCACATGCCCCATACTGGGGACCTGGCCCACTACTCAGGCATGTCCCCTGATTGGGAATCAAACCGGTGACCCTGTGGTTCTCAGGCCAGCACTCAATCCAGTGAGCCACACCAGCCAGGGCTGATTTTATGTACCTAAATGTATATTTATGTATTTACATATTTATATATAAATGTTTAAATATTTATATGGATTATAACTATTTATATGGTTATATGGATAAATATGTTTAAATATTTATATATAAATATAAATATCTATTTATAAATATATAAATGTATATATTCCTAGTAGTCTAAATGTCTTACACATTGGGGGAAAAATGCACTAATGTGAACACAGAATTTTGGGATTCCACTGAAAATTCTGCAGAGAACTGTTCTCTTATTAGGAGCATAGATTAAAGGGTAACATTTTGAGGAACAGATACCCCACACGTTACACTTCGGGGGAGAAGAGTGGCTGAGAGGAGCAGGGAAGGAATGGAGTTTGCGCCGGAGCTTACGTGTTTTGTTAGCATCCTGGGTGGGCTGAGAAACAGTGGGCGGAGTGGAACGCACTGGGAATGCTTCGGCAATGCGATGGGCGAGTTGAGGAGGAATTCTGGGGAATGGGGGCACCGTGAAGCTCAGAGGCCTGACTTTTATGGTTTCGTGGACAAGGGAGCCATCAGGGAGCCAAGTGCTGGTGCAAAGCTTTGAGGAGGCAGTGCTGCCCTACTTCCTGGAGAGCCGATGTCCTTTAAAACTTGCCCTAGATTCGTTGATCAGTCCCAGGAGCAAGGCGAGGGATCTCAGAGGTGGGACTAAAAGCCATCTTCAAGGATTGTCTTAGCATTTGGCGGTGGGGGGATTACCACAATTAATTTCATAAAAATGGAGATTTAAGGATACAGATTATGAATGCAGGAAATACCCCATTTCAGGGTCAGGGGACCGACTTATAGTCCCGGTCACGTCACCAACTATGCGACATCAGGCAGGTCACTGAACTCTCTAATGCCCACCTCCGTCCAGTGAGGCGCAGCTCCAGAAGCCCTTCCCAGCTGCCAGTTGTAAATATGAATTGTTTTAACAAGACTACAAACAGCATTATGTTGGCCCCCTCATTAGCACTGGGATGAGCATGTTTTATAAACTATAAAAGCCGTGCAAAGGTAAGGAATTTTTACCGGAGGTTGGAAACACTGGTACACTTAATTATCTCAATCAACAATCATATACGAAGCAACAATACTTAGTGAGCCCCTGCCCTGGAGGGGCCTAGAACCGGGAGAGGGAGACAGCCAATTGCAATGAGAGCGAGGGCTGCGGCGGGGGTTATACTGGGCTGGCCAGAAAGTTCATTTACTTCTTTCCTTCCAATGGCTCTAGTAGTGCTTAGTTGTCTTTAACTTTACCCAAAAACAATTTTGTCATTGTATTGTGACAGCTATCATATCAGTGTGCATTTTAAAAAACTTGCCAGAATTTGTGAATTTCTGTGCATTTTAATATTGAAGATGGAAGAAAAGATGTGACATTTTCAGCATATTATGCTTTATTATTTCAAGAAAGGCAAAAATGCAACTCAAACACAAAAAAAGATGTGTGCCATGTGTGGAGAAGATATTGTGACTGATTGAATGTGTCAAAAGTGGTTTGCCAAGTTTCTTGGTACTGTTGACATTTTGGCCCAATAATTCTCTGTTGTGGGGCTGTCTTATGCACTGGAAGAGGTTTAGCAGCCCCCCGGCCTCTACCCCTAGAAGCCAATAGTGGGAGACAGCCAACATACTCAAAATATCCAAATTAATGATGTTATTAGTGAAAAAGAAAAATGTGTCTTTATTTTATGGAAAAGAACTAAGTGGACGTTCCAGCCAACCCAATACCAGGGCTAAGGGGGCCCACGGGCAGCGTGGGGCAGGGTTAGAAGTGTGTTCCTCTCAAAAGAAGGTGCAATCTGAGTCTCAAAGAAAAGTATTCTAGGCAAGGCATCTTTGGCTTCAAGGAACAGAAATCTCTTCCAAGTAGTTAAAGTGAAAAAGAAGTTTTTACTGTAAGAATTGAGGACTGTCATGGAACTCAAGCTCAGGAAATGAATTATGTAGCCCAGGGTCATCAAACTGAACAGGACCCTGGAAAGACTAGAGAAGCCACAGTAGCTCCCGGTCCTTTCCTTCCCTTCCTCTGCCCTCACTCCCTTCCCTGCCATCCTCGCTGTCTCTGCCTCTGTCTCTCTCATTTCTGATTCCCGATATGTGTCTCTTCCTTTTCCTCTGTAGATCACCTTCTTCCGCTTGCTCATTAGCTTGTGAAAAACCTTAAAATGCTGTCATGGACCCCCAGCCTAGAACCCAGATGAACTTCTAGTAGCATTTTTGTTTTACATTGCTTTTCTTTGTTTTATCACTACCTGGCCACAATTTATAGAATTAGTTCAAACGCTAGAAAGAAACAGCAATCTGATTGCCCCAGCTCAGTTCTTCAGTCCAGGTTCCCCAAGCTGTTTGGGGCTCAGGTGAGCCTCTCTGGTCCAATCAGCAGAGTGATAGAGTATTTGGAGCTCCTTCTTCCAGGCGCTGTGGACCAGGTAAGACAGGGGAGTGGTTGGTTGTTTTTTATCCTGTTGTTTTTTTTTTACTGGTTTTTTAATCTGTTGGTGAAGAAAGAGGAAGAGCAATGGAAAGGGATCGGGGCCTGCCTGGCAAGAGAGTAACCTGGAAATGTAAAAGTTCATGGCTCAATGGAGGAACCTTGAGAGGCCTGGTACAGCCTGCCTCCTCCAGAGGTACTTTTTTAAGTAAAAACGTTTAACTGGTATGGCATGGGCACCAGCCAATCAGAACAGGCAACGGGTGTGAACAGCTGGAGTGGCAGAAATGCCTGGATGTCAGGCCTGCCTTTATTATAAAAGCTCTTTATGTGTGTGTTTTTACTGAAGGGTGTGACCCTTGCTTAACAGCCTTCCATGACATCACTTCATCCTTCACCAAATGAACTAATTTGTTGAACTAATTAAGGGGAGTGCAGGCTCCATAGGGGTTGGCCATCTGTGGAGTGGATAGCACAGTTGCCCCTTCTGGTGGCTGCTTGGGGCGGGGACTCGATCTGCCTGAGGGTGTTTAGAAGCTGCTCTTCCCTTTCCCAGCCTTTCTGAGAATAAGAAGGAGGCAGCAAAGTGTTTGAGCCCCACTGAAGGCTGAGTCTGCAGATGAGTAAGCACTAAAACGTGGGAAGTTTCTGAAAAGTGTTTCTCAGCTGGCGATACTTTAGCCCGGCTGGGGCGAGTCACTGCCATTCTGTGTGTACAGATGAGTCACCAGAGTGACTCTCCCGTTGGGAGGAGCTGGCCTAACTGCAGTCGTGGGAAGGCGGGAGGGGGAGAGGAACCGATACCAAGCATCCCCTATGTGCCAGACAGAGTGCTGCTGTCTGTACATCACCTTACTCAATCATCCTAAATGCCTTGTGAGAGTTCGGTCCCGATGTTCTGGCCCCATGGCCCACATTCGAATCCACCCAGTGCATTTTCCATTCCAAACGTCCCCAGAGCCCAGCTACTTTATAGGAAGCTCCGGGTACTGTCAGAAAAACAAAACCATCAGCACTTAAAAATAAGGCAAGTAAGGTAGAACATTCTTTCAATATCACAGCACGTGAAAGGCCACCGAATTGTCTAGAATTGTGCTGCCCAATACAATAGCCATTAGCCACGGGTGGCTACTGAGCTCGTGAAATTCGGCCAGCCTGAATTGAAATGTGTTGTAAGTGGAAAGTCTACACTGGATTTCAGGGATTAATATGGCAATAAGGTAACATAGCTTATTAATAATTTTCAGGTTGATTACATGTTGAAATAATATTTTGGATATATTAAGGTAAATAAAACATTATTAAAATTTATCTTTAATGTGGCTACTCAAATTTTAAATTACATATGCAGTTTGCACTATATTTCTATTAGAGAGCCCTGGTCCAGTGAGATGTACTTACTTTAGTATGTCTCACTGTTTCTTATTCAAAGTCCCAGACTAATGAAGCTTCTTGTTAATTTGTAAATTTTTGTTCGGTAGAGGTGCAAATAATATCTATTGAGTTCAACGAATAGCTTGTAAGATTTATGGCCTGTTGGATTTAACTGGTTTTATATCTAACCCAGTAAAATTGATCCTACTATTTTGTTGTTAAATTACCTTGGCTTCCAACATGTTGTTTGCACTGGTCATAACATTGTACTGGTTCCCTCCTTAATTAATGAGTTTTTAAAAAATCCTTGACACATGTTCATTTTCTATTTGTCTGAGAGTTGTGGCTTTACCAGCACTAACAGAAATAGAATGGAAGCCATGTGTGTAATTTTAAATTTTCTAGTAGTCACATTAAGAAATAAATTAATTTAAAAAATGTTTTTTAATGCTATATGCCCCCAATACTATTATTTCTACATGAAATCAAGATAAAAGCATTATCAATGAGATATTTCACATTCTTTTTTTCATGCGAAGCCTTGGAAACCTAGCACAGCTCAGTGTGAACCAACCACATTTAGAGTTCTTGACACATGTGGCCAGTGGGTCCTAGATTGGAAGGTGCAGGCTTGACTCCATCTTTACAAGTAAAACAACGTGGCCAACACATCAAGGCAGCTCGAGTCGTCCAGGGCTCCTGTGAGAGCTGGAAGGCAGCTGTCTCTACAGAGACAGTCGCAGGCTTGGGGGAGCGGGGGTGTCCCGGAAAGTGTATTTCATGCTCAGGAAATCCTTATCTCACCTTCGGGCACTTCCCTCCTCTCCACTCACCAGCTGCATCACTTTAAGCAAAGCAACTCCATTCTTGGGTTCTCGATTTCTTCATTTGCAAAATGAAGGGGTTGAACTTGAAGACCCCTGAGGCTCTTTCTGTCATCCATGTGCCATCACTCTCTTAATTACTCCTTGAGCAGCCTCTCTGGGGAAAGCAGCACCCCACTCTTGGAAGCTTCCAAGCACTTCTGAGAGTCTTCCTCCTGTTCTGTCTGTACAGTAAATGTTGTTGAACATGGAGCTGCCCACCCAACTGAGAAGTGACTGCTCCCCTCGGCTGGTGGGCAGATAAGAGTTAGGACACGGATGCTGTGAGGTCAGTTATCTTCCTCTTTGGCCTAGAACTGTACGTGGAGTTGGGGAAGGGAGCTTTTGCTTCACGAAGTTCTATAGTTTAATTTTCAGCAATAGAAGATAAAGGAATTCATTCTGTTTTGAGGATCCCTAAGAGACTGTGAAGAAAATTAGGAGCCAGAGTGTGACAGAAGAGAAACTACACATTGCTCACTAATGGAGCTGTTACTAAGTCTTGGTTTCTGCAGCTGAAAGTCACTGGAGCCTTGGATTAAGGGATTAGGGTGTGGATATTCCTCTTAAGTCAATGAGAAGAAACCAACCTGGATATGCCCTTCCTGGCCCCAAATTGTGTATGTCCTTGAGGGCCCAACAACTAAATAACCGGAGACACCTGATTGCTGGTGCCCAAAACCAGGACTTGTGGGTCAGTTTCTGTAAGAGGAGGGACCATCTTAGGATGAACTTCCTGTAAATCAATGTGCAACCTCTGAAGACAGAGACACACAGGCCCCTGGAGGCCCAGGCAGGGGCCAAATGAGCACCTGGAAGAAATATTACATGTAAAGGCTTAGGACCACCTCCTGTGCTCCTGTTTAAGTTATCTTACTGTATTGTTTAATAATAGTTCTGCTTGAATACTGATCAGAATATGAGGTCTTGTGCCTTTTATGTCAGCTTCTCCAGTGATCTGGCCCAGAGCAGCTACTCACTAGATGCGGAATGAATGAATCAATCAATGAGTGGATGGATGAATGAATGACTGTGTGATTCTTACATAATGGGTAAATTGAACTGGGCAGTTCAATTAACCAGGAGTGGATGAGTCACCCCCTGCTCCAGTGCTTAAGCCTGGCAGATAACAGTCCTTTCTCCTGACATTTCCTCAGAGCAGAACGGCCAGGCACTTGGTTGGTCACCCTTACTGGAACCTCCTGCCGTAAAGAGGAGTGGGAGAGGAACAGGGGCTGAGACCTTCTGTCACACTGGAACTCTTCCATTCAGGCCAGTTCGACTTGTCCCATCAAGCCACACCCTTGTGGCTGAAATATGAGTGCAGTAGAGAACCACCAATGGCATAATTCATGAGGTTCTAGCAAGGGTACAAAACATCTCCCCAATCGTTGCCTGAAATCCCCAAGTGGGGAGCATTAAGTTCCTTTGCGAGTAGTCTAATTTTAGTTCTAATGCTGGCAGACCTCGTTTTACTGCACGTCAGATTTTTTTTTTTTTAACAAATTGAAGGCAAGACCCTCTATCAGCAAACTGATTATGACTCACCTTGTTATGATAACCCCTTGATTGTGATGGTCTGGAATCAAAAGCCCTTGATCTTTGAGGTCTGCCTATACGTACGAGTATAAAAGGGAGAACAGGCATCCTTGGCCTTGGTTTGTTCATGGAAGCAGCTCATACCTCAGGGCCCTGTATGACACAGCTGCCTGAAATGCTTTGCTCCCTCCCTCCCTTACCCAGCAGAACGTGGGCCCTTCCCTCCCTGGAGTTCAGGACATTTGTCACTCGTGTTGGAACAATCTGCCCGTCTTCTGGGTCTGTCCCCAGCCCTGTCCATGCCCCTTGTTCCCTGCACAAACCTTGGGTTTCTCCAGACACGCTTTCCATGTTCCCAACCTCTGACCCTCTGCTGAGGCCCTCCCTGCCATCTGGCCTGCTTGTCCCCTTTGAATCTAGAGCCCAGCTCTGCTTGGCCAGTCTGGATGTCAAATTTGGGGCACACCACTTATCATGCCTAGTTTCTTCAATGGCAATAAAATGGGAGACTAATGTCAGTGCCATTAACCTCACAGGGTGGTTGTGCGAAGTTCCAGATTGTGAAAATGGATTAAAACTTCCAAGTGCTACACAAATGTAGATTTTCATACTGCTCCCAAAGGACCAGCAAACACAGGCACATAGGGTAAAGGTGGATTTTTAAAGCCTGTCACCAAGATGCTTTAGAAAGGATTTGATCCACGGGGCTGCTAGCTAATCGTCTAAGTGTGGCTAGAGGGTGTGTGTTCAACGTGAGTAGTTGTCTTTGGTATTTATTTCGTTGTGTTTACCATGAAAATCCACTATTAGTCATTTGAGAGTTGAGTGGATAAATCCCCAAAGGACTTTTCTTTCTTCAGGCTAAGAGTCTGAAATGAGACACAGGATTCTGCAGTGCTAGAGAGATGACTTAAGTAACGACTTTCCTCTTTGAAGGCTGAGGTCTGATCTTCCCAATGAATCACCGCAAATGCTTGATACCACACTTTTCCGAAACTTGTTTATCCACTTCTACTTATAGTTTATAAATTTAGGCTGAAATTCAAAAGGATCTGCCTCCCACTTCTATCCCCCAACCACCCAGTTCTTCCAAGAGGCAGCCAGATGTTTCTTGTATATTCTTTGAGATAATTGGCATACTGACAGTTCCTCATTTGGATTCTTTTACTTAACATTTTGTAGGTTTTTTCTTATTACCAAGAGCTTCCTCCTTTTATGGCTGTGGAGCGTCAATGTAAGGATGGAGCTGCAGGGGCTTTCCAGGCATGCACTATTTAACAAAGCTACACCAAATACTTGTGAGGACACACGCAGGATGCCTGCTAAAAGCTGGACTTCTGAGTCACAGGGGCATGTACTTTTAAAATCAAAGGTACTGTCCAGCTATCTGCAAGGTCATTTTACCAAATGATCCCCCGCCAGTAGCGCCCAAAGCCGCTTTCTCATCAGCAGCGTGTTTTAAATTTTTTGATCTTTGCCAACTTCTACTGTCGGACCAGCGCTTTTGGCTTGACTGTTAGACTCATTTCCCAATTTGAATCTATTTTAGCTTTCCAGCTAGTCTAAAACCAGATGGCGGTCTTCTGACATCTAGTATAAACTTCAGGAAAAGCAAAAATAAATCCTCCCTATGCATTATAATTTTACCCAAATGGCCACTATACCTTAGCTTAGGGTATGAGTTATTCCTCATTTAACCTAATAGTTGGCCTTTTTTCAAGTTCTGAAGTATATGGGGGTTGACAGTCATATATAACATAGACTTCAAAGGATCCAGGTGAGTAGTGTACGCAGATTTGGATGTACTCACACCTTTAAGGTCTGTTTTCGGGTTTTTAAAGATGCTATTGTGGATTCTTGAACACCATCTTGTCATCCAAGAGTGTACCACCCTCCTTAGAGGCCTGTTGTGAAGTTTCTGTATATACCTACCTAGACCCAGAAGTACCTTAATTTTAGGTTACTAGTCTTTTAAAAGGACAGCTGGAATTCACCAGTGCAATTTTGACTGCTATGAGACACACTAAAGACAACAAAATTATTTCACTGATGTAATTTCACATTTAGAAAAGTATCGCATCTGGCCACTTTATGGGTCCCCAGTGTCAGTCACCAACTTAAGTCTAGATATTTCCATTCTACCACAGTCATTTCCTACGTGGTACGACAAAATACAACAGAGCATGTAAGATCTGACCTTTCCCCAGCAGGGGTGTCCACCCCACGGCCCAGGATGCCTATGAGTGCAGCCCAACACAAAACTGTAAATTTACTTAAAACATTTAAGATTTCTTTTGTGATTACATGTTGCAATGTATTTAACGTGTGGCCCGGAGATGCCAAAAGGTGGGTCACCCACAGGAACATGTAAGACTTATCTCTGGACACACAGCACCAGTTAGAAAGTCCCTAACATATTCTAGGCTCTCACACAGCGACTCTACTATGACATACTTGCATCCAAATAAAGCACCATTTTCCCCTAAGGAAGATAATATAAACCATTTAAATGCTGCTGCGGTTGCTGGAAAAACCTCCAAACTCCTTGGATCTGCATTCAGTCTGTGGAAGATCTTTAAACATCTCACCACTGGATAGAGTTCCCAAATTATTCCATCCAGATTTCACTCTCAAGGTGAGATGCACCATAAATAATCTAAGACTGTGGGCTCCAAGTTGGCCCCAACTAATTTTAAAACATGCTTTGAGCCACGGCAGGGTTGATGACCATTTTGGAGGGAAGACAGAAAGGAAAAAAAAGTTGAACCCCTCTAGTTAAACCACTTGACAACTTTTAATCCTCTATTTCACCATCCCATCCCCGACATTTCCATGATCTTTACAGCACAAAGTTAACAGCTATTTAAAAAGCCAAGACCTAGGCTAGGGCTGCAACAAAGTCATACTTGCAGCTGATCACACTGCTGCTGTACTCTCAAAGGACAACTCTTAAGTGAGTATACATATGCATTTCTTAACAATTCCAATACTACACACACACACACAAATATTGTCAAATTCTCCAAACTCCTAAAGCTACATGTTATATTGACAAAAAGACATGAAGCCTGAATTTGGGACAATTAAAGAAATAAATTACAAAAATTTTATTTTTCAAATCCAAGGCAAAAAAAAATCCCAGGTTGGAATCATCTATTGGGAACCACTACGTAGAAACATATGAACACCTATTATTAATGAAGTATTATCACAATTTATTTCAGAATCAAACTAGTGTAGTAGATGACTGACACACATAAAATAGGCAAATGTGACAAGGTTCAGATTTTACTTATAATTTACTTGAACGAGATCAATCTCCTCAGTCTAGCTTACTTCTCCTAAACTATAGATTATTTCATGTCCTTGGCGCCTTGGGGGTCAGAAGAAATCAATATTAAAAAAAAAAGAGCTGTGAGTGAAGATGTTGTCCCAAATGCATGAGTTACTTTCTCCTTGAAAAGGAAGACCCCAAGGCCTCCATTGCACTTTTATTTTGAATGTAGTATTTGAGACAATTGTCCTAAAGGGCTGATATTTCCCAATTAATCTGAGGTCATAATAAAATGAGCAACAAAAAAGTATTTGGTGATTTTGGTTTCTCACCCTTATTATCAAGACTCACTGCCTCCCATCATCAATATTTATTGAGCATTTACAGTGTACTAGGCACAATAGAACATACAAGAAAACATCGTCCCTGCTCTTGAGGAGCTTACATTCTAAAAGAAAAAAAAAATACACCTCTTTTAAAATGGTATTTTTGTTTGGTGTTTTTGCAAGGTACTGAGGAACTAGTCTGTAGGGTGAGCTTTGGGTATAACCTAGCCCCATTACTGAAAGAGAGGGAGGAGGAGGATCTTAAAGCAGCCAATGACAGACCTTTCAGGATGGTGGAGTTTTACAGGGAGGTAACACAACCTCATCAACTAAGGAGACCTGCTGCCGTGAACAGGGTGAGGGAAACAGTGTGTGGGACGCAAGCAAAAGGAAGCAGGGTGTCCTTGGACACTGAGTGGAGCCAGAAAGATCATGCGGCCCTTCCCCAAGTATATGGCCACCGAGGAGGAGTGGTTGCTGACGAGACAAAAGGCTGAAAAAGGTAATCCTGTGCACCCGACAAATAGCAAGGCAGGCTGTAAGAGTATCAAGAAATTCTTAGAAACAAAAGTGATTTGGAAGCACAAAACTTACAGTTAACACTACCCAATGTCACGATGGGCCAAGAACACTGTGAGTTCCGAAGCTAGAAAAAGCCATGTACTAAAATTTTAAATGGAACAAACACATTACCCCTTCCCCCACAACCAACCCCACCTCTTAAAAACAAAACAAAGCAATCCCCAAACTATCTTTTCCCCCAGGGGGTTGCGGGGGGGTGGGGGGGGCATGGGATGTAGTTGGGAACAGTAGTTCTAGTAGTAGTATTTTGTTGTTATGATAAACTTTGTATTTAAACTTGGTAAAGCCCATTAGCTGCCAAGAGGGAATAAGGAATAAATTTCCAAAAATGTACAATTTCCTTGAGAGAAGTTTTAGAACCAAAAGACTAATTTACATGAAAAGCTGTAGAGAAGTAGTTGAAAAGTCCATTCATAAAACTTTTATTCCACTTACATGAACTTAATACACGTGTTCTTAACAATTATGCTTAGATTGTTCATGAAAATTTCATAAGACATTAACAAAGCTAGCCATCATCTCAAGTTATTTCCCTGTTAACTATTTTTACAGCACATGCATGTTAGGCAAGTATCAAAAGAAAAAAAAACCCAAAAAACAAAACAAAAAACAAACAAACAAAAAAAACCTAAAAAAAGTTAAATACATGGGTTTTGTTTGTTTTACTGCTATGCTTGATATACATATAGTAATGAATACCAAGCAATTAATTTTACTGCATCTTTACTTGTACATTTGTTCTTCGGTTGCCTAAAACATTTAAATACAAATAAAATGAGTGTAGCAAAAATAATGAAAGCAAACAGCAGGTAACTTTTACAAATAATGGAATGTGAACCGTTTCTGCCCTTATCCAGAGTAAGTTGGGTCACGACTAAAGGAACACTTCTGCAGCTGTAGTTGAAGGCGTGCACATCGAGATGGAGTATTCCACAGATACACACACGGTTCACGTGCATCACCCATGGGGCAGCCATTTCCACTACAGCCCTCTAAGTGCTCGAAACTTTTAAGTACCCACAACTACACCTGTGACTGGAACCAATGATCCCTTTTATTCCCCACCAGGACAAACCAATATGTAGGCAGTTTTCTTTGCTTAGATAACATGGAAGCAATTTTAGCACTGGCTCTTCTGAAGCCACAATGTACCAAAAGTACTACGCCAAACATTTATAACTTGTATAAAAATTCCACACCCCCATATTGGCCACCTCAAGATGAAAACATAACTCCCTAAATATTAACTGGCTCTACTCCCCTAATATTAAACATAAAAACCACATGGGAAATATAGAAATTCAAATAGAAGTAACATAAACCTGTCATAAATCGTAAACAAAAAACTATTTGTGGGACAGCATGGATGACAAATGGTCTACTGTGTAAATTTGAAAATGAGGCAGACAAAAGTTTGAAGGCCGGTTAATTTTCTCCTCCTTCTCCTGCTTCAGCTTCGTCTCCTTGGGTATCCGATGTCCACAACTGGTTAAAAAAGAAAGGCGGGGGGGGGGGGGGGGGGGG
>CM052544.1:99984262-100001659 GCA_028533065.1 Trachops cirrhosus
ATTTCATTAAAGGGATTTTTAGCTAACAGGATACATGTTTACGAATCACTTTTAACAGATGAAACTTCTAACTGGAAAACGATCTAAACTAATTTTAATCCTAACATGCTAATAAGTATATCCTGTAATTGATTTAAAGCAAAAAATGAGATAATCATATTAGGGGGAGAAGTATCAATAAAATAGTGGGTTTTTTTCCTCTTAAAGGGAAAATATAATCCCATTAGTAGAATTAGGAAAATGTTTCAACAAAAACGAAGAAGAGTCTCACCACTCATTTCCCCTTACTAAATACACTTTTGGAATCAGGGTGAAAGTCAATCTTCAACTGGGCTCAGCCCCAAACGAGCCAATTTTACAAGGAAAAAAGGGTACCTAAATTTTTTGGTTTCTGTTTTTCTGGTACTTACCTTAATATGCAATACAATATAAAAATGCTTTTAAAATAATTCTAACTTTGTGTTTACCCCATTGTTATGTTCCAATGGTGAGTGCGTGAACAGGCTTTAATCCACCTTCTCCCTCCTGTGTATGAGGGAAGTAAGCTACAGACACCCAGACGAAGTGAGTAGCAGCCAAGGTGGCAGTAGGGCTAAGCTGCAGTGTATCACAAAAAAGGAAACAAAGGTGACAGAAGTCAACCTGAAATGTCTCCTGTGACTAACCAATATTTAAAACTATTGGTCTGAAACCAGAAGAACACTTTGACTAGTACCTTCATATTCAAAGACCTCTCAGCTCAAGAGAGTATTCTGACCTCTGAACATGCTCTTCGGGGTATGAACACTTTGAACACTATGGCTGCTCTCTGGGGATCTGCCTTGAACAGAAGTTAGTTCCATTTAATTCAATAAGCAGATTTTTTTCACTGAAGAAACAAACCAGCAGGCCCTTTTAAGGTAACATTATTCACTCAACTATGGGACACGGTATATAGCACAGTGGTTTTGGAATCACTCTAAGTTTAAACTGTGGCAACTCCACACTTTTAAGGGCAAATTCTTTTTTGATTGGCTAAGCTAGAAATTAGACTATAAAGTGTAACAAAGAAACAGTGTAATGTGATTAATTAGAATCCAAAAATAACTTCAACTTAAACAATGGGAGAAGATACAGACATTTAAAGAAGCCTTCATATACAATTCAATTGTGAACTGCTCTCTGGCTCACTTACAAATATTTAAGGTATTAGAATGTAGATATTTTCAAATAAAATAACTAATAATAGCTAACTAAGCTCAGCCACGAAATCCGTTCTCTACCTAGGCATTCCTATTCATATTTTACAGCTTCAACACTCTGTACATACATTTATTCCCCAAATACTAAATGCCACTGTGCTAGGCACTGAGAAAATAACGGTGAGCAAGATAGTCTCTGGTTTGTGGATAAGTGGTCTAGCAGGGAAGGCAACTGAAACTAAGAATAACACTACTTAGTCATGTCCTTCCCTTTTCAACTACACCAACCCACTCTGTATGTGTAAAGGTGCAGGCCACCCAGCATGCAGGTGGTTAAGATTGAAATCATTTAAAAGATGTAAAACTTTAAGTATACATCAGAAAACGTGTGAAGGTATTTAGAAATGGTGCCAATAAATGTTATTAGAATTAGCAATGCATCTTTTATGAGTAGTAACTTCTGTACCCTTAAAAATGTTGTTTTACACAAAGGTAAACTCACAGAGAATTTTTAAAATAGCATTTAAGCACATCTTCACCCCCAAGGTGAACACTAATTAGCTATTACATCCAATTAGAAGAATAATAGCAACAAAAATAATTTTAAATCTATTAACCAGAACCCACAAGTAACAGGAAGGTTGAGGTAACAATAGTCAGGCTGCACACTGGCCTAATTATGGCCAAAAGGACCAAGTATCAGTCATGGCAAATGTTTCTGGTGAAATGCTGACTGCAGTAAGTCAACCAGGGATGGGGAGGCTGGGGCGAGGGGTGTCACTTTGTAGAGTGAAACTTCCTAATCACTACGCTATACGCCCGAAACCAGTACAAAATAATACTGAATGTAAACTGTAAATGGAAAATATTTTTTAAAACTGAGACAATAAACTCATCAAATTGTACATATTAAATGTGTATAGTTCTTTGTATATCAATTATACCCCGATTAAACTGTTAAAAATAAAAGAAGTTGAGAGGCTAAATGGCGTACTTCTCTCTATCAAATCTTCCAATTACATAAAGCTAAGAACCATTATGATTTGAAAAATAAAAAGCAAGAAAGACTGGATTAAAGATCGAAGGGCCTAACACATACGTTGGTTCAGAAAGCTAAGCATGATAACAGAACTGTGGTGGGCTGTCTCCACAGATGGCCTCCACCACCTCCCTGGTCGACCCTGTTCGCGTACTTGCATGCCATTCCTCCTCCTGTCAAGAGGTAGAATTTATTTCCTTTCCCCAGAGATGGGGGCTTCCTTTGTTGACTTGCTTTGACAAACAGAATATGGCGGAAGTGACTGCAGTTCCAGTTCTGGGACTAACCCTTAAGAGGACTGGCAACCTCCCCTTTTGCTCTTTTGGAGAGCCGAGCCAGCATGCAAGTCAAACTACCAGTACTCTGCCAGGCCAAGTCAGCTCCAGTCCTGGTAGATGTTATCAAGTAAAGCCACTTGGTTAGTTATTTCAGCCCCAGCTGACTGCAGAGCAATGAGTGACCTCAACCAAAACTATGTGAAGAACGGCCAACAGAGTCTAGGCAAGCCAGAATCACAAGAATAAATCTGTTTTAGTCACTATGTTTTGATTGGTTTGTAATGCAATAGACAAATCAGAAAAATAATCATAAATTTCAATAACATGACATTTTTTGCCACTTCCATTAAGCATTTTTTATGGATTATTAAAGTTGACCCTTCCATAACTTTACCTTTGAGGCAGAAACTACAATTATCTCTGATAGATAATACCATGCACTGTTTAAAACCACAGCTAACTTGTGAAGGTACCATTCCAACTAGGCAATCTGACCTGTACTACCCTTCTTACATTTTCTCTGGGTGATATGTCTACTAAAAAGGATGTGATCCCAAGGTATTAATAAAATTAGAAAGAAGTTAGAGAAAATGATTCCGTTCTACACTGGGCATACGAGACCAAATCTATAGTGTATTATTGTTGTTGTTTTTTAAATGTACCAAGACAGGCATTTTCAAACTGGGGAGTATCCAAGAAAGCAAGCAAAAATGGTAAGGAAACTACAAACTGCCACGAAGATTGAAAAACTGTGTATGAATGACTCCAGAAGACGAGATTAGTTAAGTTTAGCGAGAGGCAGACGTCTGCTCTGTATGAGAAAACTGTAGGAGTGGTCCAAGCTTGGAATAGGCGCCACCCAGGTGAAGAGTGAGTTCCCCTCTTACAGAGATTTTAATGAGAAAATGAAAGAACCACTTGAGAGAATATTCATAAATCAGATGACCTCATTACACTCAAATGAAGGATATGGAAGATAAAGAGCTCGTTGAATTAAGAAAATTTTAACACTAAACAGGTGGTTGAGTATGTTAATTTGTCAAACTGACCAAAGAAAAATAAAAGTTCAATTTTCTCGATTTGGAAGCCAGAAAAGAAGAGGCAAATAAAGGTAGAATAAGAAAAAGAACAAAGGGAAAAAAACACTACTTATCAGAAAGAAGCAGTGATGAGAAAAAAAACTGGGAGCAAACAAAATAGAAAATGGAAGAGAGAAAGGACTAACAGCTATTTTCAAGACATAAAAAAAACTTAAGAGAATATCCCACCAAGCATACAATGCAATTTCCTAAATTCCATTCATCTACCTTAGCACAATGAATGCAATGATGACTCTGGGACACTGTAGAAATCTGAACTTAAAAGGGACACACAGCATTCTGTAAGAAGTGTGGATAAGGCCTGTCACAACTTCAACAAAGGTTAGGCTGACTACTGATGTCCCTTCCATTTGTAAGATTGTTCATGTCATATTGTAAATTAACTTTCTAATCCAAATGTTAATTTACAATGGAAAAGGTTAAGTGAAACAGTATTTATAAACATCTTACACTCACGCACGGAACTGAAGCTACAAAGTTCATCAGTATGAATCTTGCTGAAATGTAATTTGACTTAGAAATTCACAGTATTTTCAAGAGCAATTTAAAAATTTTTTTAAAGATTTTATTTATTTATTTTTAGTGAGGGGAAGGGAGGGAGAAAGAGAGGGAGAGAAGTATCAATGTGTGGTTGCCTCTCATGTGGCCCCCACTGGGGACCTGGTCTGCAACCCAGGCGATGTGCCCTGACTGGGAATCGAACTGGCGACACTTTGGTTCACGGCCCACACTCAATCCACTGAGCTACGCCAGCCAGGGTTAGCAATTTAAAATTTTTTTAAAACAGTCACTGTCTTTTAAAGATATCATGGCTAACATTTTCAAAAATACCTAAGGTTAATTTGTTGAATTACAGTTGATGCATATTTCAAAGCCCATATCCAATTCCTCTCTGTAAATGGTTTATAATCCAGGAACTGAACACATGATTTGGAAGACAGGGCACCGAACCTTACTTAGTCTAGTCAACAGGTAAAAGAAAATTATGTGAAGCTTGAGATCTTAGTGATAATAGATTTTCCTCTACCACATTGATAATGGATTGCCAAAAAGTCCCTTAATGTTTTCCTATGGCTCTAATAGTGCTTTATTGTCTTTAAATTATTAGACACAATTTTGTAAGACTATACTGTGACAGCTGTTGTATCAGTATGCATTTAAAAAAGTACTTAATCAGCCCTGGCTGGTGTGGCTCAGTGGATTGCCAGCCTGTGAACCAAAGGGTCACTGGTTTGATTCCCAGTTCAGGGCACATGCCTGGGTTGGGGGGGGGGGGAGTGCATGTGGGAGGCAACCACACATTGATGTTTCTCTCCCTCTTTCTCTCTCCCTTCCCCTCTCTCTAAAAATAATCAAAAAAAAAATAAAAATTAAAAAACCAAAATTGGTGAATTTTTGCACAGCCATTTTAATACTGAAGATGGAAGAAAGCAGGCATCATTTTTGGCATATTATGCCTTACAATTTCAAGAAAGGTACAAATGCAACTCAAACACAAAAGACAGATTTGTGCAGTGTGTGGAGAAGGTGCTAGGATGGATCAAACGTGTCAAAATTGGTTTGTGAAGTTTCTTGGTACTGACGTTTTTGGCCAAATAATTCTCTGCTGTGGGGCTGTCTCATGCACTGAAAGATGTTTAGCAGCACCCTGGCCTCTATCCACTAGAATCCAACAGCAGGAGACAGCTAACATACTCAAAATATCCAAATGAATGAAGTTATTGGTGAAAATGAAAAAAAAAATGTCTTACTTTACAGAAAAAATGTAACAGATTTTTTTGCCAACCGGATACAATTGATATTCAGGGTCAAGTAGTGATTCCCTCCCACCCTCAAGCCAGTCAAACTACCCAGGGTAGACTGTGTTACCATAGGTTTTATAACACAGGCCTTGATCCAAAGATGGTCTATGTAACATCAATGCTTTGCTTTGGAGTATATAAAAATTCAGGAACCACACAAACTGACAGGTCATCTAGTTCTGACAGCCGTTCCAGGGGTAGGCTCAACCTGCCTCCACTAATAGGAAATTAAACACCCAATCCTGATTATGGACAAATTATTTCTAATGAAAGGTTTATAAACAGAAAATCCATCTCTATTCTAGTGATAATGCCTTTTCTTGGTCCTTTAGTACCATCATAGTCTAAAATAGTAAAACATCAAATCTTTAGGTAACAATTAGACTAAAAACCACGCAAAACACCAAAATGCTGTCTCAATCAGTGGCACTTCTTGGAGCAATAGCCTGGTGTAAGAAAAACGGTATAAACTCTAAAATTAGACAGATTTTGAATTCCCCTCTCATCAATTTTGAGATCTCAGGCAAGCTAATCACTCAGGGCCTTAATTTTCTCTACTATAAAATGATTAAAATAAAAACTACTTCAAAAGCTATTAAGTCTAAATGAAGAGTATAAACAAGAAAGCACCAATCACAGCCCCTCAGAGTTGGTATTCTACGTATATGTGAATATAAGATACAGGATTCTGAACAGTAATACTTTACTTTGGATTAAGTAAAATTTGTGTAACTAGTCAGAGTAGTGAAATACTGCACACAAAGTTTTCTTTTAAAAACACAGGATTAAACTGTATCAAAGGACAAAAGATACTTATTTTTTTTTTTTATATCGGACTTGTAAAGGGCACAGACTATGACGAGAGACTGCCTTACTGCCCAAATTCAAATCCCAGTCACTGCTTACTAGCTGTGTCACCTTGACTAAGTTCTGGAATCTCTCTGGGCCCAGGTTTCTCATCTGTAAAAGGGAGATAGTAGTAATAGATGTGAAACACAAGACTGCTGTAAAGATTAAATGAGTTAATATATAGAAAGCATTGAGAACAGAGGTGTTATCCTTTTGGAGGGTAAAACAGTCCAATGTGAACCACATTACCTAACCGTACCCCTCCCCTGGCCGCCGCAAGCACAAAAATAACCAAGTAAATGGCCACAGTACCCTTCCTACAAAAAAAAAAATAAATAAAAATAAAAGGTGGTAGTAACAATGAATGCTCCATATTTATGGTTTGTGAGTTTTTGGCCTTAAGATCACTTTATATTCATAAACTTTTTCTAGAAAGCTGTCACGGTCAAGGTGGTACATACAAGTTTTCTAAAATTCTCATTTTTGTTTCAAAGCTTGAATTTCATCACTAAATACTATTTCTTTTCTTTAACGTGATATGACAGGATAGTTTGTTATGATCCCATTCAGGTATGTTCTTCAAGGAGAGAGCGCAAATTTTCAAGACATGAAAATGCCAAATAAAGATTACCTTTCAGGTGATGGGATGTCAGTTTTAAGTTTTGACTTAATATCCTATTCTCTTTAACATTTAAATTATTATTCAAAACAAGTATGATTTAAAATAAAATTAGGATTTTGCACCTAACTTCTCACATACGTATGTATTCTTAACCTACTTATTGGCCCCTTAAAGACCTATTTTGCATGTTAAGCACTCAAATGTTAAACCCGTGGTTGAACTGTAAATATACATGCATAATTTAAACATAATAGGAAACTTAAAACTATCTTAAGAGAGTGAAGGAGAAAAATCTTAGGTCAGCCTGCTGAAAACTATGAAGGCGGCATCATCCTACCAAACTTCTAAACTGTTCAGATAAAACACAAATATTATTGAAACTGATATTGTACGTTAGATAATAAAAAACACTCAATGTTCTGCTTCTCATAAGACTTAAGAAATTGCTCAAAAAATTACACATACTCTAATAAGCACATATATTCAGAAACAGCAGCCAAGGAGCAGACTAGGTGTTGTATCCTAATATGCTCCCAGAATGCTTGGATAACCTCTAGGATTCCACGTAGTGACCCTGAAGAAGGAGGCAAAGGGAGACGGAACACCCATCAGAGATAGGGTGGGGGACAGCCTAAGGCAGCAACGCAGAGTAATTTTGCAACTTAGGAGGCCTGGATTTTGGTATGAGCTTCAAATACAAAATCATGACCTGCACTTTCATTCAATCTTCTTTTCACTATAGCATTAATTCCAAATTCTCCCTTCCAATTTTATTCCAGGAAACTGTCTCTAATACACTCAACACTTGTCACTCCACCACAATTCCTCAGATGCTCCTCAACAAGTGGGGTTCTGTCCGAATAAACCCATTGTAAGCTGAAAAAAGGTGTAAGTTGAAAATACATTTAATACGCCCAAACTACTGAACATCACAGTTTAGCCTAGCCTATGCTACATGTGCTCAGAACACAATATCCAAAAAACATTGGTGACACAGTACATCTTGTAGCGTGTTGGTTGTTGACCCTCGTGATCGCATCCTTGATTGGAAGCTGTGGCTCACTGCTGCAGCCCAGCATCATTAGAGTATTGTACCACACACCACTAAAATCAAAATTCAAAATTCTAAGTACGGTTTCTACTGAATGTATATTACTTTTATACCATCGTGAAGTAAAAAAATCACTAACTCAGACCACTGTAACGTCAGGGACTGTCTATTAATTTAATGAATGACCACTTGCCACTTTGCACCCAAATCACTGCACTGTGTGCTGTCATCATTTGGGCTTGCCAATTAGAATATACATGAAGCCAACTAATGAAAAATGTATTTCAAAGGAAAAGTACAAGTTATAGAGCTGGGATAGCTAATGTCCTATCTGAACGAATAAGTAACAAGAATATATTGTGTGTCTCCTAATATGATAAACCAAGGAGGGCACAATATCAATTCCAGAAATTCTTCCCCAAAATGCACAATCTGAATTTAATCATAAGGAATTACCAATCACAAATTGAGGGACACTGTACCAAATAACTGATCAGTACTGCTGAGAAGTGTCACAATCGTGAAAGGCAAAGACTGAAAAAAATGGTGCAGAATAAAAAAGAGTAAGGAGAAATGACAATAAAATGCAAAGTGTGATCCTGGATTGAATTCTGAATCAGAATTAGATTAAAGTGGCATAAATTTGTGAATAAATTCAGAGGTTACATAGTTTGTTATCAATTATTTACTATTTTACTGATTTTAATTAACACTTGATAGGTATGATAAAATGTCATTAACAAATAGTAAATAGCCCCACAATATCAAAGCAAAGGAATCAACCACTAATGAGACATTTATGGACTGCAATTTGAAAATATAGCCGAGATGACAGTCTCCTTTAACTGTTAACTTGAGCTCACCAAATATGTTAGTGGGAAAGACTAAAGCCTCCATAACCTATTTCTGTCCGTGACTATACTACCATGGCCCCTCTATCATGAACACAAGAGATGGGGAGAGGTTAGGAGAAACAGATATTCCACTTTCACAGAAATCATGCACAAAAAAATATCCAGTGGTTAAAAGGGAAATGGTGACAAAACACACAAGGGCCCTCAAATGTAAATTTTTGTTGTTTTCGTTTTAAGTATAGAACCCTAAAATATAGTCTGACACTGTAGTCATCACCCCTTTCAAAGAAATTAAATTCCAGTTATTCTGACAACCCCCAACCCATCATTCCTAAAACCGTACATGATAGCAGAGTAAATACGTTTCAATCTGTAATTAAGTAAATACTATCATAGGGGACATAAATTATCAATGCTTACAGCATGACCTAATGGGAAGTCACTGAACCTCTAAGCTTCAGTTCCTTGACCTGTAAAAATGAAAGAAAATTCAAATTTCTAGTCTTGCACAATTCCTTTGTGCACAAAGAGGAATTTCCCAGAACTTTCACTTTATTCTGTAAAGCCACTGCGTCTTTATCTTCCTAGATTTCTAAAAACTCTAAAACAAATGCAGGCTATTTTTGTTGCAATAGGGATCCCTTAATTTGGAAACTAGTCTCTTACTCCCCCTTGTGGCCAGAACAGCTTCCTTTCCTTCAATAGCAACCATCCTCTGCTTCCAACCAATTAGAAAGTGCTCCATCAAAACTGCTGTAACTCAGGTAATGTAAAGAACTAACTAGTTTAATAAGTATTAGCAGACATTTTGACTTTAAACCCACTCTCTTGTGCAATGTTGGCCTAAGAAAGTAAAATTTTAAGTGTTCTATGAATGATAAGGTCACACACGTATGAAGAACAGCACTGTTTAATTAACTTCATGAATGGAATCATAGAAGACTGACCTATCACTTAATTGAATGCATTTCCCACTAATAACAGATGGTAAGTCTTTACCATTTAACTTTTTAAAAAATCAGTAAATGTGATAAAGCCAAGTATATTATCCCTGGTGTTTAAGGAATGTTAAAGCCAGCCTAAAATTTCATTGTAATTCCCATTAAAAGCTAGAGTGTTCGCTCTTTTTTTTAACCCAAAATGAAACAATCTGCACAAAACTTAGTGCTGATAGAAAACCAGCAATGTTCTAAAATGTTTTGTCTGTTTCTTGAAAAATCAACAGAGTGAAAGGGCTAACTCTAAGTGGAACTAAAAACTGTTGAATTAAATCAGGTTCAGGGAATCACCTGCCTCTGTATACTTAATGCTAGCAAAATAATCCCAGGAAAATCAGTGTTTACCCTCATATTCAAAATGTCACTTCTAAAGATTAAAAGTAAAATGGTACAAAGTACCCCCCCCAAAAAACATACTATCAGGTGACAATTGTTAAAACTATTCTGACACTCTTGAGGATTTTCCTTCTATCCTCCCCAAGAGCCCCCTTTAGAGTTGGCATCAACCTTGACCCTGGGGCCCAATCAAGGCCCCATTTCTATTTCCATCACAAATCATTTTTTGATTTGAAACACAATTTTTTATTGTTTTGTAACTTGCATACTGTATATTATGTATAAACTCCCTAGTGGGCCTAGCTTTTATCAGCTGTCTTAAAAAAATGGTTGAAGACCAGCTCTTCCATATCCAACTAATATAATAGTAGTACTTCCCCTCTCATTCTGCTGTGCTGTTGTTGTGTCCGTGCCCATTTTCCTCTCTAGATTGGAGATTTTTTCTTTCTTTTTTAAAAATATATTTTATTATGTTATTACAGCTGTCCCATTTCCCCCCTTCACTCCCTCCACCCACATTCCCCCCTTTAGTTCATCTAGATTGGAGATTTTTTTTTTAAAGAACAGGGTTTTTAAAAATAAAATATATATTAATTTTTATAACATGGCCCATAAAATAGTAAGTAATCAATAAATATTAAAAATAAAGATTTTAAGCAGCTTATTAAAATTCTATTAAATTATATCTCAAAATTGATAAAATTAAGTCTTATGATAATCCCCCCTTATCAAATGGAAACAACCAAAGGTGAAACTGGAAGCAAAAGTCATTACTCTTAACAAAGAGCATGATCACTTTGGGATGTTATATTTCCAAACACCTTCCAAACACGGCAGAAAAGTATTCAATAATTTACTGAATTGAGAACTTGTTTGTTCTAAGTATACTATACAGCCTGTCTATATAATACTGTCCTCAACTGTCAATTCCAGAGAATCACATTTCAAAAGTAATGTGTTTTGGGTAGAATTTTCATCAAGTGTCCCTGGGATGAATGTGTTCCAAGTATGTCCCTTCTACACCTTGGACAAAAAATTATGAGCTGACAGTTTATGAGTCTTGGATCAACAAAGTGGGTCTTTCTCAAAAAAACATTTATAATTGCTCAGATGAGAAACATTCAACTCACTATTGAGTTCTCCTTAATATTACGGCTAATTTTGTACACTCCTAGATCCCAAAACTTGTTTGCAAAATGGAAAAACTAAACTGCACTAAAAAATGTTTCTAACTTTTCTAATGATGTCCAAGTCATTAAACAATTCAAGCAAATAAAACTTCAACAAACAACAAAACCTGGGCATTCCTTGCAAATTAAATGCAATAGGATCTTTCCCAGGTTTTAGGAGAACAAATATGCATATACAGGTTTGTTAATCCAGTGGACAAAATTTTATTTTGGTCTAAACTCTACAGATTAACATTTGAGTGACTGTGCTTACTTTATTTATTTATAATTACATCTTGTCTCTCATGCATCCCCTACTGGGGACCTGGCCAGCAACCCAGGCATGTGCCCTGACTGGGAATCGAACCAGTGAACCTTTGGTTCACAGGCTGGCACTCAATCTACTGAGCTATACCAAGCCAGGGCTATACTTACATTATTAACTTGCCATCCTGCTGCCCATGGCTAATATCACTATTAGTATATTTTTACTTGGGGGAGAGAAGGGAAGAAGGCTCACAATAAGTTCTGTCAAAAGAAACTGACAAATGCTTATTTGTTGAAACCTGTTAGTAATCTACTCCAATGTAAACAAACATTGCTCAAGCAACCTAAGATCATACTGATATCAGCTATACTCAGCCATGCTCTGCTGCCCCCAAAATCCACTATAGCAAAAGAATGTCAATAGAAAAAAATGAGTGAATTCTGCCAAGATACGACTATTTTATACCAAGTTACTACTTATGTCACATAACACTTTAACAGAAAATGCAGAACTAAATCAGTGACAAATGACAACTGCTACTGCATAGCAATTTTCATGAAGGTACCAGTTCATCATTACAGAGAATTATTCACTAGAGAACAAATGGACAGTGCCCATTGCATAGAAATGTACCGAGTACAATGGGAACAACTGAGATATGGTGGCTAAACACACTGTTCCCCTCAAGCCTAATTCAAATTTGTACCACCTAAAAAATACTAAGCATATCCTACTCCTTCAGTGTACTTTATAAGTTAATTATCACAAACGTTAATGGTCCTGTTTTCAAGGAAAATGAAGGGATTGAAGCCAATCCTCTAAAGTGAAAACAACTTAGACATCAAGTTTAAAATAAATTCTGAATTCGAGTAATAAAACAAACTCTCAGGCCATAAAAATGGGAACTAGCAGTGGCTTGTATCAGGTACAGTGGAGAACACCAAACTGGAGCCCAAAGGCTTTGTGTATCCGGGGTCTGGGGAAAAACTGAGCAGATGGACAGTTACTTTATTCAAAGGTAAGAATAAGAGCTGTATGCAGCATAGAACTGGGAATAGAAAATTAAGGTAGCAAGTCTGAGTGAATAAGTACCAGACACAGTAAAAAGTTTATAATGTAGCTTTTGTCCAATAAATCATGTTTAACCTTACAATATCACTTTCTTGCCAATATGCTTGAGCGGGAGAGTAAGGAGTAGAACTACTACTGGTACAATGGGAATGGTTAAATAATCGTGGGTACTATAAATGAGTTATCACCATGAACGTAAAAAGTTACTAGTCAACAGAGCAATAACTTGAGTCAGAAAATGAAGTCCAAATTGGGAACAAGGTGTCATTTTAATTAAGTCTAGAAAACATGCTAAAATTAGGTAGTTAGAAAGAACAGGTATTTTCAAATGGAAGATGAACCCTGACTTTCAGCATATTGAAATTGACCACAATTCTAAATCACAAAAGAGCAGTGTTTATTCTCAATGTAAAACCACCATAATAAAGCAAGCACTATGCGAACCAGGATGAAACCTCAACAGGGATCTCAGAAACTCTAGGGAAAAAATTATCCCAAGGCATATCAGAATTTTAATGAACAAGTTTAACTTATTGATCAGAAAACACATTGACTTTTAAAAACTTATTTCTCTCTCCAACATAAATGTGCCAAAGACCACCTATTTTTTTGGGAAAAAATGTATGATCAAATTTATCTCAATAGTCCAGTAACATTTAACTAAATTATACTGGGCTCCCTTTATGTGCTAGGACCACCTACTGCATTTAAAAACAGGTATTATCTTCATAGGGTAAAAAAATCCCTAAAGCTTTCATAGGTTAAAGCCCAAATTCCAAGAAACAACAGGATTAATGTATAAAAAGGCTTTTAAATTGAGCAATGTTGTGTCCCTCTAATGCTCTGATACCATGATAAGGAATGCAACAATTCTTTTACAAAATTTTCACTTAATTTGTTGGAATAACCAAATTTCACTTAACTGAGAACCTAGCTCACACTAGGTTCTTCATTCCTGGGTAAACGCTGACAATGCCCTTTACTTGGCCTAAATGCTTAAGGATAGTTTCCCAGCTACTCTCTAATTCCCTTCAGCTTCTATCAGCAGCTACATCCTTATTTAAGAGCCTGATTATTTTGTTTCCAAGGCTATGCCATTATACCAACTATAATAACTTAAAATGTTATGCTACTTAAATGCTATGGATAAATATGAAAAGATGTGTTCCTATGAAAACTAGGTTGAATTCTTCAAACTGCCTTTCACAAAATTGTACAGAAATGCACTTATGGGGTGTTTTAGCAAATTATTTCCAAACTGTAGATCTATACATATTCAAAGAAAATCTTTAAAAATGGGTTTATAATCCCCCTTAATAATCCAGGTGAGAGATAATGGTGGCCAAAACCAGGCGGTTATGGAGGTGGTGGCAAATGGTCAAACTCTGGACATGAATTTTTTAAGATTTTATTTATTTTTAGAGAGAAGGAAAGAAAGGGAGAGAGGCAGTGTGTGAAACATCAATGTACGAGAGATACATTAGTTGGCTGCCTCTCACATGCCTGCAACTGGGGACCTGGCCAGCAACCCTGGCATGTGCCCCCTGTCTGGGAATCAAACCCGTGACCTTTTGGAGAGCAGGCCAGCACTCACTCTACGGAGCCTTACAATTTCTTCCTCTTTTTGGGGTAGATTAAAAGAGTTGGATCAAAGTGTGCACGTTTTTCCCATACTTGAGTCCCATTTTTCACTCCAATTCCAATGTGTCAAATCCTTTAATCTCTTCCTCTTAGTTAACTTTTAACTATCTTCATAGCTCATCTAAATCACCAAACATCTCCAGGTCATCTGCATCTCTTACTAGAACAAGTAGGAAGAACTCCATTCTTATTTAAGCATTGTTTTACTGAAAAAAGGGTAAATTATCTTTCTTGATCAACTTGTTGGTTATTCTTCCCCTTCCCACCAAGAGCAAACATCTGCCTTTCCACTCTCGTTCCTTTATTTTCTCATTTCTACTTTACATACCTCAGACTCCCCAACTGTACAAAGAATCTCATCAGTGGAATATACTTAATACCTCCTGTGAAAACTCTTTAGTTATAAAGATGAGTATAACACTGCAGAATTATTTTTAGAAGCCCCTTTTCCAATAAGTGGGCTGTCTAGTGATTTTCAGCTTAAAATTCTACATATGCTTTTAAAGTCCAAAACACTCATTAACATATTCAGACAAGGAAGGACCTAAAAGCTGCCTGGTTCCTTAGCATGCACCTGCTTAATGGCAGTTGTGTGGGCATGAAGCGAGTGCCTGGGAAACACACACCTTCAACCTGCCCTGGGCAGAGAGCACTCAGAGAAGCATAACGAAGTGGGATTCAGTCAAGTTAACTGAATCACTACTACTAAACTACTGTTGCTGAATGTTAAGACTCACAATTTTGTTCCTTTTCTAGCAGGTAAAGGAAGCCATTTTTTGCCTTATACTGGTGTTTTTCAATTATTTAAATGAAACTTTGAAAATCTGTTGGCCAGTAATAAACCCTCTGCCCCAGAAAATGCAGTTTTTAAGGTTTCTTGGCTCTTTTAAATCCCATCCTTGGACTCCAGTTTAGAGACCTCGCGCTATTATTGGCAGGCTTGTCCTGTTGTCACTGCTTTTAAACAGAACCCCAGGCCTGACATAAATGGCACAGAAGGTAGTCAAGGGCTTTACCTGATTTTTATTCTCTACAGCAATTCTATGAGGTGGATATTATTTCCACTTAATTGAGCTCAGTACTCTCAGAGGACTCACTGATTTCTTTAGTCCAAGGTATTAAATGGTAAAAAGCTGTCTGACTCAAAATCTGGAGCTCTTTTTACATCACTAAATTCTTCTTTGAATGTGAGTTAAGTTTTCTAATATGTATTTCCTCATTTTGTCTTCCATTTCATCAGTCAAGACAAAAGTATACAATTTTTGGTGGCTTCTTGTGGATTTATGCAGAAGAGGTGTTAGTGATCCCTAACTAACTTGGTAGGGGGGAGGTTAAGTCTCTCCAGACTACTACCAAGAGAGCTTTTTGGTCTATGATCTGGCAGGAAAGGCAGATTGCATTAGTTCACATATTGCAATTTCAAATTAACACGCAAGAGAAGAACCCCAAGTTCTCTTGCATAAAGAGAAGTTCATATTGAAAGAATATGCCAGTGATCATTTCCCACAGTAAATGTTCTTCAATTCTTTCTTACACAAAGTAACATGGTTCCTACTTTGTCTGCCTGGTAGATGGTATTAATTAAAACCGATAGAAAGAGGGTATTTTTTTGGCCAGGAGCTCATCAGTACAATGAAATCTCATTCATTACTGACACCACCAGCCAATAACATTAATTCTAAAATATGATTACCTGCATGTTTTTCCTGAAATCAAAGTTCAGAAAAAATGAGTAATACAACTATAATTGATTATATGTAAGATCTTAAAATATAATTAAAAGATCATTTTTACTAACCATAAAGTATCAGTTCAAAGATGTTTTTCTCTAGAAAACAACACATTAGTTCTGCCATATTTTACTACTTCATTTTACTAGAAAGGGGGAAAGGAATTTTATGTAAGATGTTTCCAGAGTCAACATGACCCGTCTGAAAAGATGACAGGGGCAAGTGGCTTTGCTTGTAAAAAGCCACATTATCTGTAAATATCAGATTTTCCCAAGTTGAAACATAACTTGGAAGCCTTGGAAAATTAGCAGTGCTGCTGACCTAGTTCTATTATCCTCTTTTCCAAAAGAGGCTCTTTTGCTCATTTACTCAATCAATACTTGAGTATCTACTTGGGTGCCAAACTCATTTTCACCAGGGGCCACATCAGCTTCACCATTGCCTTCAAAAGGCCGAATGTAATTTTAGGACTGTATAAATGTAACTACTCCTTAACAGTTAAGGGAGAGCTTGGCGCTGCCACCACGTAGAAACAAGGCCGCGTAAAACACGGTGCAGGGCCGGATTTGGCCTGTGGGTCTTGTGTTTGCCACCTGTGTATACATTAGGAGGCATGAACCATGCAAAGATCACCAACAGGGTTTTACTCTTGAAAATAGAGGATGGAAGCAAAAGCTTGTTTAGAATTCTCTGAGCCTTTTGGATAGTAAAGGAACTCAACTTTCATTTATCTAAACTTTCAAAATTCAGATTTCAGTCAAACTTGGTTATAAGCCAGTGCTATTCTGAACAAGGGTAGTGACCAGTATCAAACGCTCCTAATAATTTTATCAACAAAGAGCTATTCAGAGATTATCTTGTTATTATCACCCACTGATCCTGTGTAGTACTTTTTCTTCTTGATAAGGAAACCAAAGGGAAGCAAAATTGAAACTGCTACTACAAGGCTTTTCCTAGGAAAATCCTCAGGAGCTTTCATACTTTCAGTGTGGAAAACATGCAAATACCTACCTGGAATAGCAAATAAACTGGTTAGTAGAGGGTAAATGTTACTTCGTCCCCTTTAATCCTAAAATTGACTTTTGTCTTAAGAAAAATTATAATGTATAACAAACCCTTTGAAACCAAAATAAAAATCATTTGATCAGGTGTAATAATTGGGGGGAAACCACCAGAGTGAACAAAATTCAATAACATGTACACAAGGAACAGTTAGTAAAGAGAGCAAGGGAGAAAAAAAACCCAATACATTTTTTAAAAATGTTGCAGAATCCTAAAACTCATACATAAACTTGTTATGTTTATTAATTGCTAAGGAGTGTAGTAGTAATTACTTTAAATTTTTATTTATTTTTAAATCCTCACTCGAGGGTATGTTTATTGATTTGGCAGAGAAGGGGGAAGGGGG
>CM052544.1:100002159-100019165 GCA_028533065.1 Trachops cirrhosus
GAGAGAGAGAGAGAGAGAGAGAGAGAGAGAGAGAGAGAGAGAGAGAGAGAGAGAGGTTTGCCAGCTGCATCCTGTATGTGCCCCAACCAAAAGCTACAACCTTGGTGTGTGCCCTGACCAGGAATCAAACCCGCAGCCTTTTGGTGCACAGGAAAATGCTCCAACCTAGAAACCAAGCCACCCTGGGAAGGTCCGACACTTTGGACCCTCATGTTTTTTATTATAGAAAACATGATCATTTTTAAATTTTAAATATTCTTATTACCTTTGCAATTAAATGGGTTGTGGGCCAGGTCCCCAGTGGGGGCCACATGAGAGGAAACACATTGATGTTTCCCTCCCTCTCTTTCTCCCTCCCTTCCCCTCTAAAAATAAATAAATAAATATTTTAAAAAATAAATAAAAGGCATTGTCATTTAGCCTCAACAAATCACAGAATTCCTTTTTCTCATCTTAGAATTAAATGGCAGTCTTTCAATGGAAGGATTTCAAATAAAAGCAGCTTAAAATGCACCCAAAACAGATACATGAGAAGCCGTGATCTTATGTTAATTAAGATAAAAATATTGTTCTTTAGAAAGACAGCCTGAAGTCAGGGCACATGCCTGGGTTACAGGCCCGGCCCCTGGTTGGGGGCACTCAGGAGGCAAACACACATTGATATTTCTCTCCCTTCCTTTCCCTCTCTCTAAAAATAAATAAATAAAATCGTTTAAGAAAAAAAGAAAAGAAAACCTGAAGAAAATACCATTTGAGAAAAGTACTCATAATTTAGGAACTAAAGCTATTCTATTAGTAATTAAAGACTAGTTAAATGAATCATAATGCCATCACAACTTAGAAAAAGCCTATATATTTGTTCATTATAGTTCTTCCATGAATAAGATTCAAATAAACAGTGCACCTGGATTTCCATACTGAGTCCCAGATTCCGTAACCCATCCAGAGAAACTGATACTATCTCTCTCTCTCTCTATACCAGAGCCCTACCCAATGTGTAACCTAAAGTCCTGCTATATAAGGAGAATTATTTTAGTAACAGCACTTTAAATATTATCCCAAAAACTCCTGGTTCATTAAATAGGTAATATATACATGACATTATATGCTAAATGGTTGGATCTTCCACCAATTTATCCTCAGATTAAACTTTTCTGAAAGTCATTATTTGTTCAAAAAAACAAAGTAATGTTTAATTCTTTAAAGCTTTTAGAGAAGTAGCGCTTCAACAGAGTAGATACCGGATACCTAAAATACTATGACTAAACCTGGATAATCAAGCTTGAGTTATTCATAACCTTTTATTGTGAATGTCTGTGTACAAAGTTAACTTCCAACACTTAAAACACAGGAAGAGGCAAGAGTAACTGATGCCAGTGCTTCCTGCATGGCTGACTCATTACATTAACATTACAGTGGCTAATCCAGGGAAGGACGGGTACTATGTCTACAAAGTGTCTCCTATTACACCTCTTTTACATAAAACCAAGATATGTCAAGTTACTATATCCACATATGTGCATTTAAAAAAATCAACACTACAAATACTCCAACCACTAACTGAAATGACAATACTACTAATCTTTTCAATTATTACAAAAAACATTACCGCAATCTATTTTATTGTTTTTTGGGACTGACTTAGAACAAATTTTAAAACAAAAAGAAAAAGGTAAAAAATGACAGTATCAAAACTGGTTTCATTGTAAGAACCCTATAGTACAGCGAGGCTAAAATGAATGTTGGATTCTCACCAGGACATCATTGCAGATATCTCTGAGCTCGGTCTCAATCTTCTCTCTGTATTCCCGAGCCATCTGCTGTTTTTTCTCAGCACCTTCTGTCTTTTGCTCAATACTCGAGACGACCCTCCAAGATGACCTACGGGCTCCTACAACATTTTTATAAGCAACTGAGAGAAGATTCCTCTCCTCATTGGATAATTCGGCTCCTTGCTCAGTTACAGACTTCATGCAGGCTGCCATGTCATCATACCGCTCGGCCTGCTCGGCCAGCTTGGCCTTCTGCACCAGCTCGTTTTTATCCATGACTGGATGTTCTGCAGGAAAAAAAAAAGAGAGAGACAGAGAGAAGTATTTAGACATTTTCCCCACCAAAACAAACAGACTCAAAATTACACCTTCTGTTAAAAAATTAAAAACCTGTATTTAACACCTCAAACCCAACAGCCTATGGAAGACTGGTTGCCTATGGAACGTTCTTCACAGGAGGAATTTAATGGAACCTCACACATACAAAAATTGTCAGAACAAGGAAAAAAAAGCATATCAGCTTTCAAACGGTAAAATGTAAAGCCATTAACACCAGTTTAGCAAAATTTAAACTGCATTACCTTTTCTTTGTTCAGAAGATCCCAATTTCACATGTAGTAAAAGCAGAGAGGCCACCTTAAAAACCAACCCTTATCTTTCTTGGCCAAAATTTCAACTCCAGTTTCCAATATCACTAAGTAATCAAAAATTAAGCAGCTTTTCTTTAGTGAAAACACTGCCTACCAAGAACAACACATTTCTATCATACTTCCAGAATCATGATTCATGCCAGTTTAATGTGTAATCCGTGTCTTTTTACTTTCATAAAACCTACTTTTTTCAGGAGTGTTTTAAGTTTAAATTTTAGTTGATATTACCCCCACTCCACTGATGACTGTAACATTTGCCAGTTGATCACAGAATGATAATTTTCTGGAAAGAATGACCAAATTTCTCGTTTTAAAGGTATTTTGAATACAAAACCACCACTAAAAATCGATAACTGACCCTAAGGCCTCATTTAGCTGTATCTTGTTATATACACCCGCTTAACAAAATTTACCCATGAGTCCTGGAACTTCAACTCTTACCATCTGTGCGCACTAAATTTATATATTAAGTGCTGTCAGTGTGACCAGTGGTTCCGATATCATTATTCCAGTTTAAACATAGAATTGTTTCTAGAGGTCAAAATTAACTGAAAAGTGCTAAAACACACAAAGATACTAAAACATACAGAGAGCCCACATAAGAAACGATTTTAAATAAAAATATACTGTCTGAAGGACACTAACTAAAGGTGAACACAGGAAGCACTGTCACTATGGGAATTGATTCACCAATGCCATATCCTTTATATTCCCGGAGAAATCCCACAAAACTTAAAAAGAAAAATCGGAACAGAACCCCAGTATTTAAATAAGTAATCAGCTACCTTGAATGCAAGGCCGTGTTTCAATGCTAAAACTATTTAAAATTTGTTACCAAATAATTCCCCACCCCCATTTCTCGAAATTAACAAATTCTCCCCCCAAGAACTCAAAAAATGCTCTCAGATTAAAGCTACTTCTAACACAGAATCATCTAAAACCAGTATAAAGGTTTTTCTCCCCAACCCCTAGGGTACAAGGGGAAGTGGATTGGGTTTCTCACATAATAACTAGTCCTCCAAGGCCTCGCCGCACCCATTTAACCCTTAACCGACGTCAAGACGTCGAGTTAAGTGTACGGAAAACCCGCCGACCAGGGCTTACAAGCGCAAATCCTTGGGTCCGCGCTATCTGCAACCCCCACTGCTTGGCTCCGCCCAAGCTTGTGCCTCTGCATAAGTCCCCGACTCTCCTTCTTTGTCATGGCGGATCTGTGTCAAGGAGCCCAACCTACTGCCGAGTGTTAATTTTCCCTCACCAGAACTGGAGGGAGGAGCAGCGCGCCCCCGCCCGAGCCGGGGTACGGGGGAGCCGCCGCTGCCTGCCCTGGGGGCAAAGAGGCCAGCGAGGCCAACGCCGCCCGCAGAAACAGAACCAAGGCCCGTCGGGCGCTGGACACACCCCACTCTCCCACCGGCGTCCCCTCCGCCACCCGACACCGCGGGTGCTCATTTAGGCTGTATTGGCCCGACAGCTGCAGCAGGTGGGGGAGGGGGCAAGAACCACACCCTGGCCAGCCGGGCCACCATCGGCTGTTAAGCTCAGGCTTCCCGGCCCCGCAGAGCAGGGTACGCACCCTAAAACAGAGCGCAGGGACCCTCCAGTTGAGCCCAACCAGTAGGCGAGCAATACACGCGGGCCTATCATAGCCTTGCCCATAGTCTTGCCCATCTCTACCCCACCTGGGCTCGGAGCCCCCATTCCCCAGAGAAGGCCAGCCCCCTCCCCCACCCCGGAATATTCGAGCCCCCTCCCCCGCGGAATCCAGGAAATTCGGCTCTGTCTCAGGTGACCCCCCCCCCCCGCCATACACCGCGAGAAGCGCGGCCTCGCCCTAATCTACCTGGCGGGCGCCTCCAGGCGGGCCTCCACTCGGGACCGGGTCCCCAAGCCCGGCCCTCCCGCTGCGCCGCCGCCCGACCTGGGGTGGTTTTGGGTGCCGCCGCCGCAGCGCGGGGCGCGGAGGCTGCGCCGAGGAACGGGCGGGGGGCAGGGAGAGCCGCGGGGAGGGGGCGGCCTCACCTGCGCCACTGCAATGCCCGCAGCTGCCGAGTCATTATCTCGGGCGAAAGATGGGAGCGAGGCGGCAAGAGGGAAGGGACTCTGGGGGCACAGGGGCGACGACTGGAACGGATCTCGGACAGTGGTGCCTCATCCACCCCGGGAGCAGGCGACGAGCAGCTCCCCGGGGACCTCGCGTGCGGGCGCCCCTTCCACCCCTGGGGAGGGGAGCCAGGAACCGGCGCTTATCCGGGCTGAGGCGCCCATCCGGAAGCAAGTAGCCCGAGGCAGGCGCGAGCCGCCCGCCCGAGTCCAGCGGAAGGAAAGCCGCCGCCCGTCTCCGCTTGCGGAGACTCCGCCTTAGCCCAACGCCGCTACCACCGGGCCAGCGGGGCTGAAGGGACGAGGAACGGGGATGGTCCCCACGCTTTCATTAGGTTGGTCTGGAACGGGAAAGAGTGGGGCGAGGCGACGGCGGCCGGGTTCCTTACCTGTGTCCCGAGTGGGTGGCGGCGGAACGACCGGAGCTCTGTAGTCTCTGGGCGGCGGCGGCAGCAGCGGCGGCGA
Organism: Trachops cirrhosus; assembly: GCA_028533065.1. NCBI lineage: Eukaryota > Metazoa > Chordata > Mammalia > Chiroptera > Phyllostomidae > Trachops > Trachops cirrhosus. The sequence continues at coordinate 100,007,150 of CM052544.1, forward strand.
GGCTGAGACTCTGTCCCTCGATCTTACTGCTCACAGGCTACAGACGCTCCGCAGACACGGGGTTTCCTCCAATCACCAGCCCCGGCAGCAGGGGCACCACACGCACGATGACGTCAAACGCTGCTATGGCAACCGTTGATTGGTGCCCACAGCTCTGGGGGCCAGCACAACCGCCGCTCCCCAGCGCGCGCGTCCCGTCCGCCCGCGCTAGAGGGCGAGCAGAGGAGCGCGCGCGTCCTCTCCCGCCACCAATCTTCCTTCCCAACCTGCTCAGCTTCCAACTTCTCTAGTCCCAAGTGCACCTGGGCAGGAAGCTCCTTTTTTTTCCTCTCCACACCGCTACACCCTAAGTCTTCCCCTCCAGCTTCAGCAACTCTTAGTCTAAACCAGAGAGAAAATTCCTCCCCACCCCCACCTTAGCTTGCCTTCCGGGCCTGCGCCTGCGCCAGTTACTCCCTCTCGAAGGGGCTCTAGTTCAGCAACATCCGGGACCTTTCACACACCCCTCCACCCCTTCCCCGCGGCCCACCCCGCCCCTCCCTCGGTGCCTCGCAGTGGTAACTGTCCCCAAGGATATCAGGGGGCTGGATTACGAGAGTGGCTCCGCGGTTTGGGCTTTGTGATCAGGACTTGGCGGAGGGCGGGGGCGGGGGGTGGCGGTCGAGGGACAGGGCGCGGTCTGGCCCGGCGAGGTCCTGTGGCGCGCGCCCCCAGATCGCCGCTACCCCCACCCACCTGGCACCGGGCGGGCCCCTCCCTTCCTTCCTCCCTTCCTTCCTTCCTCCCTCCCTCGCTCTTTTCCTCCCTTCCGCTGCCGCGGCTTTACCTGGTAGCTCCGAGAACGCTGTCTTAGACCTTTTAAGGCTGGGAGTAGGGAGTGTAGCGTCCGGTCCCAGAGTGTGGACTGAGTGACGGGAAGGTTTTCCAATCGGCAGTTCGGGATCTGCGCTCATTGACAGCTGCGAGGGGACAATGGGTGGGCGCGAAGTGGGGGTGAGGTGGCTCCCTAGAGCCAACGGAGCTGACCGGAGGTGAGGTCTAGAAGGAGACGCTGCTGCTTTCAGAAAGCCTACAACTTCCGAGTGCAAAAGACCACCTCATATGGAGGCTTTGGGGCGATCATGGAGGTCTTTAGTACTAGTTCATTTATCGTAGGTTAGATTTTAATACCCAAATAAGACATTCGCTTGAACACCTTATGCTGTAGTGATTTAAAATATACAGATCAGTACCTATTTTTTTCTGGAAACAAAGTTTGAGGCAAGTGGTTCCCAGGGCTCCTGCTGACCCAGCCGTCGTTGGGGTGGGGGGTGGGGAGGAGGCGGGGAGTGGGCCTCCGGCGAAGACAGGGACCAAAACCCAGGAAGCAGGAGGGGAGTGGACAGGGGCGGAGCGGGGGAGGGATGGGTAGAAGGGCGGATATTGCTGGTGCCTTACAAACCTGCCAACCTGAAACGGTGGGGCCTCCACCCAGGCTACTTAGGGAAGTTCAAAGAGCTACATTCACAGTGTAAAATGTCTCTACCCCTTCTCCTTCTGTATTAGAGCTGAAGAAAGGTCAGTGGCTTGGATGACCTGCAAAACCAGTTGCAAAACTCCTTGAGAGCTTATCGTTAGCAATGAGAGAACGCAAAACTCTCTCTACTACCTTTGAGTAAACTCCATCTGGGCCTCACTGATTTTAACACACGTATACTGAGCACCTACTGGGGACCTGCTTTAGGCACAACTGACAAAGATGCCTCACAAGAGTTCAGCAAGCTCTGCCGAGGATTTTTGTCACCAGCAGACACAAAATGACTCCTCAATCTTCAAGCACCTTGTCGATTTTGTTTGATGGACACAATGTGCCAAAAGGCTGTTCTACAAATTACATTTTGTCTGAAATTCCAACTGGCATTTAGATAGCAAACCGGAAAGAACATTTTTACTGGGCAGTTCAATTTCAGTGTTTTTCATTCCCCCCCAAGTTTCCGCATCAGCACATTCATAGTGGACTGAATGGATGAACAAATTGATCAGGGTTTAATTTCTGAGATAGTAAACTTATCTTTCTTTGACTCCCAAGTAATTTCTTTTAGAGAGTGAGTCATTTCAATGACTAATATTTCAAAAGCTTTCTTTTTCTAAAGTTGTCTCCGGTTTTATGCTAGACACCAAAAATTTGACAGAAGATACGAAGTTAAATATGTCTTAAAACAAATTGATGTTCCTTTAATACCTCAAATGTGTGTATAGATCCTTTTTGTTTTAGAGGAAGTGAAAGGATTTCTCCCCATAGTTGTGGATTTACCTTAGGAAACAGCTAAATTATGTTTTTTGCTTCAGGCTTTGAATAGCAAGGCATTTTTTTTAAGTGAAACAATAGGAACTATTAGGTTTTACATACTCAAATGAACGTGTTCATGGAGTAAAGATGTAATGAATGAGGTTGCTGGGAAGCAAAAATAGAGAATGCCAAGTGATAAGTATTTTGAAGAATAGGAATGATATATGACGAGGATAATGGCAAAACAAAATAAAACCTGTGAACTTGAAAATTACAGGAGACTTAGACTAGTAGGCTGCCCAGTTTTATTTTCTTCATTGTTCATCTTTCATGCCTCAGTCAAGTTGCTTGATTGAGCCTTGACCTGTGCCTTGATTTCCACGTCAATAAAATTCTGGTAATAAAAACACTTAATTCATTAAATGGTGTTGAGGATTAAATGAAGTAATATATATACGCATCTTACTTTATTGTCATATCTATAAATATGTAATATGCAGGTGTATATATAATGCTCAGCACCATTCTTTACACAAATTAACTTAGCTATCATTCACTTATAAATGGATATATTGAATGTCTACTTTTCAAATGTGAAGATAATTAAAATATATTTTAAAAGTGTGAGGTATAAAGATGTTCACTTTGAAAATGCAAATTCGCTTCAGTCTGTTAGCACTAATGAGATATAAATGATAAGACAGTCATATCACTCACTCTATGCCTGTAGCAGGGACTGCTAGGATCACTTCAGATCAATGTTTTACATTAAAATGGGAAAGAGTTTAGGTGAATCGGCATAAGTCCGTCATTCCAATTGGAAAAACACAGAAGATGGAATCTACTGATGATGTACAGTTACATGATTGTTTAAATTTAACCACAATTCAGTCAGGTTATAATCTCCCTTAGACTTCCTGATTTAAATGAAGAATGCATCACAGTACAGAGGGCTTTGGGGTCAGAATGAGATACAAATTCTGGGTTGTTATTCAGAGCTATAGGTTACTAAATTTGAACATACTATACTAACACCCGGTTCCATCAGATTATTGCAAGGATTAAGTGAGAAAGTAAGAGAGCTGCACAGAGTACCATAGATCACAATGATCTATTGTTGGAATAACTTGGAGTTTGTGGCAGAGGCAGGCTAGTATTCACCAAAGCCATTTTTTCTCTATCAGAGCCACAGCTGGACTGTATCGCCCAGTCTCCCTTGCAATTAGGCGTGATTATGTGACTGAACTCTACACTCCTGGGATATAATAAAATGATGTGCTCCACTTATGCTCCTGGTCCACAAAAACCTCTCTGTGGTCCCTGAATGGAACTCTATTTGCCAGCTGAATGGAGAGGATTCCAAGGCTTTCCAGGAGGGTAGGCCCATAAAATAAAAGGAACCCAAGTGCCTGAAAGTCCATGAAAGCTGGTCCCAATCATTTTAGACTTTACTGAGGGACAACTGTTTTTGTCACTGAGATTTAGAGTTTATCTGTTGTAACACCGAGCACTGTGATGTCTGTAGACATCACTGGCTAGTCCATTGCGTGGTAAAGATTTTTTTTTTTTAAAGAAGAAAAGGGGAGAGATAAAAAAAAGTTAAGTGAGCGAGAAAGAAAAGGAAATCAGATCTTGTGATAAAAGGCAGTTTAAAATTTCTTAGTTAATCTGTTGACTTCTAGAATGACCTTAGGAAAGTAATTTTTTCCCTCACTGAATTCTAAAATTTAAACTTACTTTTAAAATTTACTATTTACTGGATGACGTCTTTATTTCTTTGCCTACTACTTTAGCCTTGTTTTTCTAAAAAACACTTTTTGTTTTCAGTCCATACCTTCCAACTCTGCTCCCACACCCCAGACTGTAGTCTATGTTCTATGATACTTTGGTCACAGACTCGGTTCTCTGCACGTTGATTGGAAAAACAACAATGTAAACCCACACGAAAGCCAAACTGACTGTGAACTCCCATTTCATACATTTATGAGGCCCTTAGTGAGGGGCCACTGGTCAGATTGTGCTGCTGGGAGGGATATAAACACCTATGTAGATCAGGTCGCTTCCTGGAGAAGCCCACATTCTAAGGACAGAGACAGACACCAAATACAATTACAGAGCAGCACAGTGAAGTAAGAGCTAATAAAGGTAAGCGAATTGTGTTTTGGGAAACCTGACCTGTGAGCACTAACTGTCCATGGAGAGGTGGGGAAGATTCCCTGAAGAAACTCACACTCATCCTATAAGTTACTGATTTGATTATCAATGACTCGATTTTGCTTTCTTGCCTCCACAGTGAAATTTTTTAGTTTCTTTACATTCTTAACTTATGGGTCACTGTTTGATAGATACCAGATCTCCTCGCATGCTTTTGAGGACCCAACAGACATTTCCTAATGCTTTCTTTTCCTGTAGTAAAGCATCTTCAAATATACGCTCTTCCTTGGAGTCTTCAAATAGTGTGTTGTTTCTTTGTACTACAGAAATTTTGGTAGATCTTATGCTCTGGTAGTGGTAATTTTCCTATTATATGTCAATGAAGTAAGTTCCTTCCAATCTCAGAGTTGGCCAACTGACAGATGAAATTTCCTCTGCTTCTCTACCATCCTCTTGAAAAATGATACATCTAAAGATCTGGGAGTGTTCAAGTGCATGCCGCCTTGCCTAAATTCTGGAATCCAGCAGACATTGACATCTGTCACCCGTTGGGCAGCCTCCATGACAAGAGCTTGCCCTGACCTATTGTCCAGTTGCCTGCTATGAAGAGAATTTATGTTGTCAAGAATCAGAGGCTCTCTGTGGTTCATCTTGAATAAGCTGTGAAAAATGAAAAAAAAACTACAAACTTGAACAGGGTTGTCAGCATGCTTTCGCACACTGCTCTATCTGTGGCTTCTTATTCAGGCCTAGCCATTGAATTTCATAGCCAGCCACCCCTGGCTCTATGGTCCTCTGTCCTCCTGGTGGCCTTCTGGGATTTGTAGATTTGATTGAATAACACTTTGAAAGTTCAACTTCTTTTTACCAACTTTGCTATTTCTCAGAGGCTAAAATATTTGTGATAAATTTCTTGGTTTAACCTCTGCATTATAGTCAGTGGAAATTTCTCTTGCAAGTGGTTGATTCTTATTTTTCAAAAACTCATATTATTATAATGGGAAGATGAGAAAGGTGGTAATAAGAATCTTGGTTTGGCACCATTTTAATGTCTTAACCTTTAAGTCTCCAGTATTTCTCTCTCTATGTATATGAATTCTACTTATACATTCTACACATATATATGTATAGAATTTCTTTTTTAGAGTAGTTTAAGGTTCATGGCAAAATTAAGGAGGAGACAGAAATTTCTACATAGCTCTTGCCCCCCACTCAACCCCATTCAGGCATGCCCGCCCCCATTTTAAAAATCTACCGCTAGAGTGGTACATATGTTAAAACTGTTAAAAGTGTTTTTGTTAAAAATTGACTGGTATATTTTATTAAAATACATTCACAAATCATTATCACCCAAAGTCCAAAGTTTATATTAGGTTTCACTGTTGGTGTCATACATTCTATGGGTTTGAACAAACCATTGTTGTATCGTACAGAGTAGTTTCACTGCTCTAAGAGCATCTTCTGTTCCACTGTTTCTTCCCTCTGAGCCCGCGGCACCACTGATCTTTTTGCCATCTCCATCATTTTGCCTTTTCCAGAAGGTCACACAGTTGAAATAATTCGGTGTGTAGCCTTTTCACATTGGCTTCTTTTACTTAGTCATGTGCATCTGAGGTTCCTCCACATTTTTATGATTTTTCTCCATGGCTTTCCATTTCTTTTTAGTGCTGAATAATATTTATTGTCTGGATAAATCACAGTTTATTTATCCATTTACCCACTGAAGGACATCCTAGTTGCTTCCCAGTATTGGCAATTCCAGGTTTTGGCTGCGATAAACATTTGTGTTTGAAATTTTTTGTGTGGATAGGTTTTCATCTCCTTGGGAAACCAAGGAGCGAGATTGCTGGATTGTATGTTAAAACTATGTTTACTTTTGTAAGAAACTGCCCAACTGTCTTCCACAGTAACTGTACCACTTTGCACTCTAAGACTTCCTATTGCTTCATATCCTCACTGGCATTTGGTGTTGGTGGTGGTCTGGATTTTGGCCATTTTAATAGGTGTATAGGTAATAGGTATCTCTTTGTGGTTTGAGTTTGTATTTCCCTGATGACATATGATATGAAGCATTTTTTCATATGCTTGCCATCTTCTCTTGGTATCTTCTCTGGTGAAGTGTCTCTTAATGTCTTTGGCCTACTTTTTAATCTGGTTGTTTGTTTCTCATTGTTGAGTTTGAACAGTTTGTGTATTTTTGGTTAACAGCCCTTTATCAGATGTGACTTATGAAAATATTTTCTCCTAGTCTGTAGCCTGTCTTCTCATTTTCTTAATCCATTTTATTTTAATGTATTATATTTTTACATTCTGTAAGCAAAGGTAAAGACTTTAATTTGGTGTTAAGCCTTAGACTAGTTTTTGCAAGTGTGAAAATTAATGAATGGAAACCTAATTTAATTGATTTGGGAGGCTAGAAGAGAGAATTCTCAAGCTCATACCTCTCAACATCACTCAACACACACTCCTGACCAGGACAGGAAGAGATACATCTTGCATCTCCCACAGGAAATGATACTGCTTTACTGCCTCAGCTGGAGGAAGAAAAGATTCCTCCTTACCCAGTACCAGCTTAGCCTGTGGGAGACGGCCATAACTCAGCCAATGAAAAGTCACTATACTTTGAAATTTCTGTTTCCCCCAATGGACTCTTCCTTCACAAGAGTCCCTCCCAAGTTCATGAAAGAGCCTTTCCCTCCTTGGTACCCTGGGCTTGCTCGGATTTGCCATTAGACCACAGGTCCTGAATTGCAATTTTTTGTTGCTCCTGAATAAACCCATTTTGCTAGAAAAATATTTGACTATTTGTTGAAGGTCAGTGGAAGTTAACATTGAGATTAGTGGCACAGAGATGAAGGTTCTGGTTTATAATACCAGAAATTTTGTCTGAATTTAGGAATCATTTCATATGAGAAGTATTCATATGCACAAAGAAAAGTGAGAAAGGTGCAGGGGTACTACCGTGTCTGCTCATTCAGTGGAACTTGCCACCACGTGACAGTGGCTCAAGGCAGGTAGAGGCAGCTGGGAGCTCACAGTTTCAAAAGTACATCATTTACAATTCAAAAGTGATCTGTGGCAGGCGGTCAAGGGAGGGAAGAGGTCAGATAAAGAATTTGTCCCTTTCCGGACTGCATTTCAATCATGAGTACCCACGAATAAGCAAAAGGAACATTTGGAATTAATTAAGGGTTTAAAATACAATAAGAATGCATATCTCAAGACATTAAAAAAAATTCTCCCTCTAGCAAAACAGGCATCTGGAGAAGGAATTAAGGGCAATGTGGATTTCTGGCAGTTTTCCTGGAACCTGATATAAAACTATTCCTGGACCTAGGAGCAGAATTTCTATATTCTAGTTTTCTTGGTCCTTCCTCAGCCGCAATTGCTCTCAACTTGAAATTACTTTTAGGAAGAGTTCACACGCATTTGTAGCTATGAAATCCTCAGGAATCTCTGGAATATTTCAATATTTCAGCAATGTGATAGGCAGTTGAAACCAAGCCCACTCCATAGGACAAGAGATGGTTATTCTGGGTAAATCAGATGTGTGTTTTGACATGATTAACTTTCATACAGTTAATGCCTCACTTCTTTGTTAAACATTGATTTTTCAGTCAAGCTAGTATAGTCAGTAGTGTTCAAGCTTGGACAATTAAAAAGTGAATAACAACTGTAGGAACATTTTCAATTGGTAAACGACCAATAGAAGGGAAGGGCACATGTGTTGAACTGTTTCACTAAACCACCATTTGTCAAAAAATCTTTCTAAGCAATTTAGAAGATGTCACCTTCCTTTTGTGACTTTCCTATCACAGCAGTGCAGCTCCCAATGGCTTATGCACGCAAGTGGCATGAATAAAACATATCAGGTAGCCAGCATCTGTAGATCTGAGAGTGTAGATATGAGACATTAGAAACAGTACAAAGTTCAAGCTTTAGAAAGAACAATTAACCCTGAGTGGCTGACAAAGAAGGCTTAATTGTTTTATTAGGTGGTGTTGAGAGTCAGAGGTCAGTGGCTGTTGCATTTAGCCTATGGTGAAGGGGATACTAAGTGTAGGAAAAGCACCTAATGTCCGCTGCATAGAGACATAGAGTGGACAGCACATTCTATGACAATTCCTTGGGTATGACATCCTATTGTTCTTCACTGAAACATCTCAAAGGCCTTTCTAGAAGGTCAAATAAATAATATCAGGACCAGGGATTCAGGAATGTCAGTGAAATGTTCAACAACACCATGTATGGTTTCTATTGTCTTTGAGAAAACAGATCACCATCAGTGGATCTGGGTTCTGGACAGACCGCATTTATTCTTTCTTTCATTCTTGAGCAGATGTCTATTGAATAGCTGTTTATATACCACATGTAACGGGTGCTGAGAGTGGAAAGATAGAAATGAAAAAAGACACTTCTGGACCACAGTTAAGCCATATTTTGGTGGGAAAGACAAATATATTAGCCCCTTCTTTGTAGCTAATTGGTAAAGACTGGCTGATGGAAGAATAATGAATAAATAAATGAGTTTTTAAAAAGAAGAGAATAGCATTTTAGAGATTACTAATGCTGCTACTTATAAATAACATGAATAAATAAAATGCACTGATAAACACATTCTCAGTATTTATTTAAACCCTGAAATACTATTTTATTAAGAAAAACTGAGTAAATATTCTTTGTGTTCATATTTCTGCAAAGGACCCCAGTATAGATTTGGTTAGTGATGAAATGAGGTAGGAAATTAAAGGAAAAAAGCAGTACCCTAAATAACCCAATTATACATAAATACTGACAATAAATAGGACATTGTCAGTTTTGAAATATTTTACTTGATTCAGGAGACAGACTCAAGACCCACAGCTGACTTCCAATAGGCTAATTATTTCCTGCACAAGTTGCCATGGCTTGTACCCTCTATGTTGAGTGACCGACCATGCTCCTTAGCCGCAACTGACAGGAGGGGCCAGGGGATCACCACAGCCCCAGGCGGCTATACACAGATGGCCTGATGTAAAACTGTGCCATTTTGAATGGGGACAAACCAACTCAGATCTCCCGTTTTGGAAGACTCAAACATTAAATACACAGGGGACATTAAAGCCTGTGGTCAGGCTGTATCCTAAAGGACACTGAGCTATTGTTGTTTTTCTCTTCTGCTGCACCGAGCTGTCCAGAGAGCAATGGGACCTAGAAGCCCTGTAGTTGCCTAAGAGGCAATGTGTCCTTTGCTACCCAATATCCTTGCAGGAAATCCAAACATCACAGATGATCTGGGCATGTCCGTTCTTTAAAGAGTCTGTCCTTTGAGTTTCAAGATGACAATGCTGGTGGTTATTTCTTCTTTGTAAAAATGGCTAAAAATAAAGATGGACCTTGAATCTTGAAGAACTGTCCTTTTGTTCTTGTTTGGGCAATTTTAGTAAACCTTGAACATATTCGGCTTGCTTCTTCACCTCCCATAATTATTTTTCCCACAGCAAGAGCTGTCACATTTCTTAATTTTAAATGTCAGGCTAATTAGTCTGCTGCACTTTTATGACATTCCAAAAACTATCAGGCTACCCAAAGTTGCCTAAAGTGATTATTTTCTGCATCATTTTACTCCCTTGCATTAAATTCCAAAAGGATGAAGTTACTTGTGCAATGAACTTTTGCTTTCACTCTGCTGTAAAGCAGTCCTACTCTCTTGTTCATTTATTTATTTATTTATTTATCCATTTTTGTTCCCCTTCTCCACCATTGCATGTATCCTGAACAGAGTTCAAATGCAGTGAATGGGCAGATATATTTTACACCCTTTGTGATTCCAGCCTGCTCTTTGTAATTTTTAAAAAAGATTTTATTTATTTATTTTTATTTTAGAGAGGGGAAAAGAGGGAGATAATCGTCAATGTGTGGTTGCCCCTTGTGTGCCCCTTACTGGGAACCTGGCCTGCAACCCAGGCATGTGCCCTAGACTGGGAATTGAACCAGTGACCCTTTGATTTGCAGGCCAGCACTCAACCACTGAACCACACCAGCAAGCGCTACTCTTTGTATTTTTAATCAAATTGTTACTGTCAGTGTTTAGTTAGATATTGAGAAAGGGAGCAGAAGAGAACTTACATATTGAACTTAATAAACAGGGAAGTATAAGCCGGCTTGCTAGTCCGGCAGCTTCACACCCCATAGGATTACAGCAGTGCTCGGTGAAGGGGTGAGCCCCTGCTCCCCTCCAGCACCTAATTGTTGGGGGGCACGGGGCAGGTACTGAAGGATAGAGGCCTGTCAGTCTAAGTAGGGGGTGTAAACCTGTTCAAAGCCCCAAGAAACTTGGGAAGTTGATTGGTCATTTTGAGAGAGTACTAGGTCCATCCCAAACCCAAGCTCCTGGTTATAACCCCAGGGGGAAAAAGAAGTTCTCTTTTGCTGGCTCATGACCTGCATTTGAACGGCGCACATACCTGTTCTCTCCTTGGCCACGTGGCCTTCGCAGCCACGTGGCCCATGCCCTCCAGGAGGGAGGGAGCCTGAATCCCAAAGCACAGCAATGACGACAGCTGTGATCACACGCTAAGCTAGCCAGGTACTGGACTGGACTGGACTTTAATATGGAACATGAGCTCTGGGCAGTGGCCGTCACCCTGGCCCTGCTGGAGACAAGATTAGACTTTTTTCCATGGCAAGAAGGATGAAAATGGGACATTTGGAAGTCAGGAGGAGAACCTCCTTAATTGTATATCATCAATACATCATCCCACTGAGCCACATCCTCCTGTTCAGGTCTCAGGAAATTCTTTCCCTTAACACACCACAAGCACCCCACCTCCACCGGTAACAAAGTCACTCGTGAAGCCAGAAGTGATGACTGTGTGCAGCCTGGATAGGATAAGGACAGGCCAGAATAGAATCAGGCACTACACTGCTCTACCCTATTCCGATGTGTGCGGGTTTCTCCCCCCCCGCACCATCAAGCAATGCTCTGACACCAATTTAACTCAGTTCTGATTCTATCCGCACAGAGATAGCAGCAGATCCCACCGGTTAAGGATGCAGCCCTGCAAAACTGTCCCCTCTCCCCTCCGACACACACGTCAGACTTCCATTGCAAGCCCAGGGTGTCACCTGTGCTTCTGACTATAGAGGGAGAAACATTTTATGTACTGGATACTGCTTTATTATAAAAGGATATAACTCAGGAATAGCCAGGTAGAAGATAGGCACAGGGCAAGGTATGGGGGAAGGGGTGCAGAGAGCTTCCATGCCCTTTCCAGGTGTGCCACTCTCCTCAAATCTCCGTGTGTTCACCAACCCACAGGCTCTCTGAAACCCTGCCTTTATGTTTTTCGTGAAAACTCCATTGCATAGGCATATTGATCAAATCATCGGCCATTAGTGGTTCTATTAACCTCCAACCCCTCTCCACTCCGGGGAGGTCAGCCAGTGGGATGAAAAGTTCCCACTTTCCAAGTGGGATCTCATCAAAATAAAAAGCTTCTGCATGGCTAAAGAAAACAGTATTAAAATCAAAAGAGAACCAACTGTATGGGAAAACATATTTGCCAATGATACCTCAGACAAGGGTTTAATCTCCAAGATATATAAAGAACT
>CM052544.1:100019665-100319715 GCA_028533065.1 Trachops cirrhosus
CTGGAAAGGGAATAAAGGATAGAAACTGTACTGAATAAACTAAAATAAAAATTAAAAAAAAAAAAAAAAAAAGTTCCCACTTTCTAACTACATGGTTGTTTCTCTTGGCAACCAGCCCTCATCCTCAGGTGCTTTCCGAAAGTCACCTCATTAACATAATGAAGACACCTGGGTCACTCTCATCACTTAGGAAATTCCAAAGGTTTTAGGAGTTTTATGCCCAAAATAGGATGAAGACCAACTTTGTATTTATTATTATAAATCATAATAACTGAGGGATAATTACTTGCTTTGCAGAAGGGACTCTTTTATTTTTTTAATAAAAATATTAACCACGAGATCATCTTAGAATATCTTCATGATGTATTTAAACTCTTTGATTTGCAAAATTTGAATTTATACTTCACTTTCCTCAGAAGTAGCAATGAAGGTAAGTAGATATAATATGCTTGACATAATTGTTCTTTATAATTGTAGAGGACACGGTGATAGCCTTGCTTTTTTTTTTTTTTTGCTTATATATGACCGAAAATACTGGAAAAAAAACCTGAAGAAATGCAGTAGCAAGACTTAAAAGAGGCTAAGAGGCTTTCCAAATGAAGAATGTGGCCAAAACAATCTGTCATTTTATGTTTTGCAAACAATAACAACAATACAGCCTGTTATAGCTAAAGGTAAATGAAACACGGTGAGAAAACCTTCTGAGTGTGACTCCCCGCCCCAAGCACTTGACCCCTCCTTGGCCATCACCCACCGCTTCCATTAATGTGTTCATTCAACAAATATTTATTGACATCTACCTAGTGCCAGGCACTGCTCTCAGGGCAAGGAGACAGACAGCAGAGAATAAAACAAAATCCCTGCCCTCTGGAACTTACATTTTAGTGGTGCAGAGGCAGACAACAAGGAAAAACAGAATATACAGTGTATCTGATGGTTGCTGTTCAGTATAAAGAGAGCCTGATTGGGAAGGGTGCTATTTTTAAAGGTTGGTTTTAGAAGGCTTTTCTGATGAGATATTTAAGCAGATACCTGAACAAAATAAGCAAGCAAGCCACATGGCTCTCTTGAGGAAGCTTCAAGGTTATAGGGAACACGAAATTGCATGTTCTAAAAAGATTTGTTTCTTTTTTTAAAAGATTTTATTTATTTATTTATTTACTTGTTTGTTTGTTTTAGACAGAGGGGAAGGGAGGGGGAAAGAGAGGGAGAGAAACATCCATGTTCACTTGCCTCTTGAGTGTCCCCCACTGGGGACATGGCCCACAACCCAGGCATGTGCCCCAACTGGGAATCAAACCAGCAACCCCTTGGTTCACAGGCCAGTGCTCAATTCACTGAGCCACACCAACCAGGGCTAAAAAGATTTATTTCTTGGACTGATCTATTGTACAAGTAACTTTTGTTCCTCTTTGAAAGGGAGACTCTTTGGATAAATCACCTTCTTGATATTTTATTTAAATCTAAAGGTTGAGGCCCTGGCTGGTGTGGCTCAGTGGATTGAGCACCAGCCTGCGAACCAAAGGGTTGCCAGTTCGATTCCCAGTCAGGGTACATACCTGGGTTGCAGGCCAGGTCCCCAGGAGGAAGCATGTGAAAGGAAACCACAAATTGATGTTTCTCTCCCTCTGTCTAAAAATAAATAAATAAAATCTTAAAAAAAGATGTGTCTAAAGGTTGAACCCTGACTGGTGTAGCTCTGGTGTGGCTCAGTTGGTTGGGCCTTGTCCCACAAAGAGAAAGGTCACCAGTTCAATTCCCAGTCAGAGCACATGCCTGGATTTGGATTGCTGGTTCAGTCCCTGGGGGGGCAGCCAATTGATGTTTCTCTTTCACATCAGTGTTTCTCTCCCTGTCTTTCTCCCTTCCTTTCCCCCCTCTCTAAAATAATAAACAAATAATTTTTTAAAGTAAGTAAAATAAATCTAAAGGTTGAATTTCTGTTTATCAGGGTGGTGTTTGTTTTTTTCACACTTAGCAACAAAATATATTAATTGAGCCATTTACTTATAAGAAAGGATCATTTCTGTTTACATGTACTTTGTTTAAGTACTTTTTTGAAAGAATACATTACGTGTTGATTGAATTTTTATAAATCAAATATTTTTGAAACATTATAAAATTTTGCACCAGCTTGAAACCCAACTAGTACTGTGAGTACTTCTTCTAATCGCTCCTCACTGATAACTTTAGAGCAGTGGGTCTTAAGTGGGGGTGACTGAGTTCCCCAGGGCACACTTGGCCATGTCTGGTGGCATTTTTAGTTGTGACAACTGCAGTCGAGGGAGGAATGGCCACTGGCATCTAGTGAGTAGAAACTAGGGATTCAGCTAAACATCCTACAGCAATGAACAGGACTGCCCACCCCCCAGCAAAAAATTACCTGGCACCAAATAAGAATAGTGCCAGCGTTGAGAAACCCTGCTCTAGGATCATAAGCTTCAGCTAAAACCTGGAGAAGAGAGATGAGAAGAGAAACAGGCGCATGCATCCTGATCAGCTTGAAGCAGAGGGTGTGAGGTCGTGTTTTATGTTGCTCTTAATCCAATTCACTCACTCATTCGTTGAATGAATATTTACTGAGTGCTGCTACTTGTTAAATATTGCTGTGTACAAATTACTTCAAAAGTTAGCAGCTTAAAATCACAACAAATGTGGATACTTTGACAGTTTCTGTGGGTCAGAAATTTGAAAGTGCTTCAGCTGGGTGTCTCTGGTTCAAGGTCTTCCAGGAGGCTGCAGTCCAGATGTCAGCTGAGATGTAGTCATCTGAAAGCTTGACTGGGGTTGGGGTGGTGCTTCCCAGGTGCCTCCCACATGGCTGGTAAGGTGATGCAGGCTGTTGGCCAAAGACCCCAATTCCTTGCTACATGGAACTTTCCACAGGCTGCTTGAATGTCCCCACAATGTAGCTTTCATCCCAGCAGGTGATCCAAGAGAGAGCCAAGCAAAAGTCACTTGTTTTATCCACTAATTTTGGATGTCACACACGGTTACTTCTGCGGAATTTGTTGGTTATACAGGGCAGCTCTTCTCAGTGTCGGAGGGGACTGCACGCCGGAAGGTGGAAATCACTGAAGCCATCGTGAGAACTGTCCACGACAGTGCCCTGCTCTGTCCTGGGCTGTGTTCTGGGTGTGGGTGATATTGTAGTGAACTCTGACAGACCACACCCAGCCCTCATGGAGTTTTCGTTACTAATGAAGAGATACATAATACCTACACTGATGAATAAACAGGGTAAGAGCCCGAGAGGAAATAAAGTGGGTGATGCAACAGCAGTAACCAGCTGGGGAGGCCGAAGGGCTCTTTGGATGGAGCTGGCAGGGAAGGCCTAGCTAAGTGGGGTGGGGGGTCAGTGTCCTTTGGGCTGGGACCTGAATGACAAGAGGGAACTGGGAATTCCAGGTGGCAGAGTGTTCCAGGCAGAGGGATCAACAGGTACCAACTATTATTAATAGTAACTGGTGGAACTTTGCTTTGTACATGAGTATTTGGAGTAACCAAAAAAATGTTTTGCTTTATAACGAAAAATTACCCCTTATCCACTTAAAGCAAGAAATAGTATAGAATAGTGAGTTTGTAATGGAATAAAAGAATCAATCTTCTTGATTCCATCTTGCTCAAGCCTGCGTAGTTCCCAAAACATGTGGATTGGCAACTTCCGCTTCGTCCTGAAGGTAGTAGGTATGCTAATCATTTAGAAAAATCTAACCTATAGCCTACGAATTACTGAAACAACCTCCATGCTTGAAACTACCTCTCAAGGAGATAAGAATGGTATGTAGAAAAGCAGTGATTATCAAAGGTTTATAGGAACCTCATGACTGGGACCAAAGCAACTGGAATGTGTTGACCAAAAGCAAAGAAGTCTCACCATCCCTTTCCAACCCTCGATGGCGCCCAAATGTCTGCGGTCACCAGTCACTTCCTGACTTCAAACACCTCCCATCCCTCCGCTTGACGTAAAAGAAGCCTGAATTATGTACTTTCTCAAGATGGTTCTTTAGTACACTAGTCGCCATCTTCTCCCCTCCTGGCTTTTTGAATAAAGTTGCTTTGCTTGTCTAACTCCCTGTTACTTGACTTATTGGATGTCATGCAGCGGGCAGTTCAAGCTTTCTCTTGATAACAATGTGAGGATAAAATGGCACAAACACTTTGCAAACTTGCTCAGCACTATCTACTAAAAGCTAAATGTGTGTTTCCTTCCTCATCCAGGGATTCCACTTCTAGTACCCCAGAGAAATGAGAGCATGAGTCCACCCAAAGACATGCAGATTAGTGTTCAAAGCATCTTTATGCACAATAGTCCCCAACTGGAAACAGCACAAATGCCAACAACTGAGAAAAGATAAATTGCGATATACTCACACAGTGGAATACTACACAGTAATAAAAAAGAATAAACGATCATTAGATGCACCAATTTGCATGAATCTCCCTGACATAATGTTGAATGAAAGAAGACAGACACAAACAAGTACCTACTATGCGATTCCATTTATAGGGAATTCAAGGACAGGCAAAACTATGGGATGGTGAGAGAAGACAGATCAGTGAACGGTTTCCTGGTGGGGGCAGTGCGTGGAGTGTTTTGACTTGGGAGGGGCAAAGGAGACTGTCTGGAGAACTGAAAATGTCCTATACCTTGATCTGGTTGATTATGGCTAAAAATTCCCACCCCCAAGTAGCAAGGCACACACATAATTCTTATTAAAATCGACAACAACTAGGTTCAGTTTAATATGTGATAACGGCGGGAGCTAAATGAAACAGGTAAAAGAACCCAGTTAGAGTCCTCAAGATTATCTTTTGGGTCCAAAGTTTCATCGAGTGCTTAAGCTGGCCAAGCAGAGAAGCTAAGGACCCAGAAGCCAAGTCAAGCCATAGGACCCGTTTCTTTCAGAAGTTGACCCCCACAGTCGCAAGGACGCTCACAACCTCCAGGAAGTCCAGCCAGACCCAGAGCACCCCACCGGCTTTCCTACTTCCCAGCCCCTCCTTCTTTCTCTTTCACGTGTGCCTTTTTATTCCCTTCCTTAGAGACAAGGTGATTTCTTCAATATGTTAAAAAGTATGTTTGCATGCATGCAGGAAAGAAAAAGGTGTTTTAAGTAGCAGTTTATAAATTTGTGGATTAACTTTTTCTGCTAAAAGCTTTTCAGCAGAAGTAGTGGGGCAGGGTAAGAAAGAAGTGTACATGTGAAGAGGAGGGAGGAAGAGGATAATGACTTAGTCACCCAGGTAACCACATTCTGAGTGGAAGAAAATTATCATGGCTTCTCAGCAGCAGGAGAAAAGAGAGGCGATGATCTCTCTCTTCAGTTTCTTGCTAGGTTTGGGAAAGGTTGGGAATGGGAGGAGATACTAATATTTATTGGTACCTAATTTATGTCGTGCTCAGTGCCACTTTGTACGGGAATAAAAAGCCAGGCAAATTGGTTTAGTCCTACCTTCAATTACCTATATACCCTCTGCAATGTGGTGTCCCCACTTCTCAGCACTATGAAGGCACAGGGATATGAGCTTCGTCTTTTGCTGTTGTTACCTTACTATGAGAATAGCTACCTTCTTTTTGTGGGCTGAGCAGGCAGGTGCTGCGCTAAATACTCTGTATTCATTTTCCTATTCAATTCTTAAGACATCCCCGCAATGTCTATATTATTATATTCTGATCAAGCTGGGCTCAGAGAGGTAAGGTAACATGCTCAAAGTCACACAGCAGAGACAGGAAAGTAACCCGGACTTCTCACACCTGAATTCTTAAGCCCCTAATGCCTGCCTCTGACGGCTGTGACCTAGGTTCCCTTTTGTGTTCTAAGGAAGCACTGAGAATGCTCCCCATTTCTTCCTCTAGATGAAATGTAAGCATTTCTAATGCAACTCGACAAAGGAATAGGCACTTTCATAAGCATTAAGGGTGGAAAATGTCACATCCCCCCTCCTTTTCAGATCTCCAACCCAGCACCACATGACCAAGCCTGCTCTGAACTCTGATATTTTCCTTACATCACTCCAAAAGCATCAAATGTCTCTTTGCATTTGATCACCCTTAGATTCTTGTGAATTCCTGTAATTCCTTAACATTTCATCAACATTTCTGGTCTTGCGCACATCATGTTGCATGTCCTCCCTTCAGCCCATCATAAGCTGGGCCATGTTCAGGTACCAGGAATTCGGTCATGAGTCAAGACACGAAAATCCCTTCCCCGTGGAGCTTGCATTCTGTTTGGGGGAAAATGTACAATAACACGGTCAAATATAAGGCCTATCAGAGGGTGATCAGTGATAATGGAAGAAAATAATGCCGGGGAGAGGGTAGGGATAGTGGGAGAAAGAACATCAGTGATGGGTCCTTTTATTGTTTGTTTACTCATATATCTTCTCAAGAACAGACACCGAGCCTGTCTTGGTGTCTTGAACTCTTCACCTTTTATACTGCTGGCCTTGTGAGGCTCAAGAGATATTCGATGATTGAACACAGGAGGCCAGTTTCATGGAACTCATTTGGTATGGAAATTGTTTGCCTTTCCCAGCTTTGATGGCATAAGTATTGGTCATACTACTCATGGCTCTCCCAAGAAGGAAGTGACTGTTTATTTTTGGGGCGGGTTCTCGCCTTTCTACAGTTTTATCAGGGCCCAGCGCACACAGCCACTTTTGAACAGAGCTTCAGCATTAGCCCACAGAGAACAAAAAATAGACAGATTTGGTCAGGAACGATGAAGCTTATTCCTTTTATAGAACAGATGAAAAATGAGAAATTAGAAGGCAAGAAATAATACCAGTGTCTCAAAAGGAGACAAGAAATAATACCAGTGTTGGAAAAGGAGACAAGAAAAGGCAATGAAAGGAAATTACGAAGAAACAGGAGAAAAATATAAGAGAGAACGAATTGGTAGAAAAAGCCAAAACCATGTTATCAGAAACCCAGAACCCCTAACTTTGATGAAGCGCAGAAAGCTGGAAGGAAGATCCTGGAGCAGGGAGAAGGGGAAGAAGCATCCAGTATTGAACCCGAGGCAGAGAATCTGAATTTATTTCTATTTGTGATGGATTGTGACTTTCTCTGAAAGTCTAATAAGAGCTTATATCTCCTTCCACTAGTACAATTATCCCAATCAATCTTCACAGTCCTTAGCATCAGAAGGATGGACTTTGGAAAGGAGCGCTCGCGAACAGGCCTTTTGTGTGACTGATGGGTCAGGAAGCACAGCAAATGTGGTCTGGGAACAGCGGGTTCTGGACAAGGTCAAAGCAGGTCTTCTCTCATGAAAGTCAGCAGTGGATAATGTTACATAGGCAAATGTGAAATTTTAGTAAGTCTATAAGGAAAACTAGCTCATTCCACATAAAAATACTTTTTAAAAATAGTCAAAAGCAAGAGGGAGTTTCATTTTATTTATTGATTTTTAGAAAGAGAGAGGAAAGGGGAGAGAGAAAGAGAGACATCAATTTATTCTTGTATTTATTTCTGCATTCATTTGTTGATTCTTGGATGTCCCCAGACCAGGGATCAAATCCCCAACCTCAGCTTATGGGGATGATGCTCTAACCAACTGAGCTGCCCGGCCGGGGCATTGAGGCTCTTTTTAAAGACTGCTTCATGACCCTTTGAATGCCTGTATCGAGTGCCTCTCTTACGGAATGAGGGTTCTGGTCTATCTGTAGGTGGTGGTACCAACCACACCTGCTTTCTGACCCCTCATCATCCTGGGGAGAGGGAGAGGTGGAAAGATGTCGAGTGACTATAACTCAGGTGGCTGCAAGTAAGTGGCACTTGGCAGTCAGGCTGAGGGATGAGAAGATGAGTTCAGGTGGGCCCTGGTCAGAGCTTCCTATTGCCCACCACAAAATGCCAAGGGCTCCTTCTCAGGGTAGAACTTATGTTCTCTGTTGAAGACGTTATATCAACCTGAGACCCTTACTTTCACCATCTCAGAGGGATGGGGATTAGCATTGTCTACTATAAATTTATTTCAGTAAAACCAGGGTTTTTTTTTTTTTCTTTTCATGAAAGCTCTAGGAGTAAATGAAGTTACAAAATGGTCAAGTCACTTACGTTGATCACACTGCAAATAATTGCTGGCGTCAGAATTTGAACGGAGCTCTGCCTTTTCGTTTGTACACTTCTCAGTACGCCTGGCCGCTCCCTGGTGTTCACACCAGGGCCACAGCGGAGCACAGGGACAGGGAGCCCTGAGGGTGGACAGAGAGGGTTAGGGTTATGTGCCCATACAGGTCTGAAGACCTCCTCCCCAAATTAAAGAATAAAAGGAAATGTCTTGTGTTGACATATTTAACAAATAATAAAATACAATTTAACAGGAGATATTCATAAAGCCTTTCAACTGTGTCTCCTTCAAAATAAAAATTTAAACTGATTATAAGATCCTTATAATATTGAATAATATTATAATAGTGAATAATATTCTACATTTATCTTTTTAAATGTGTGCTTAGTCTAAAACTCCCAGTGCTGCTTCTTTGTGTTTGTTTTTTAAAGCATCATTGCAAGGAGCATCTAATCATCAGCCTCGAGAAATCAAATATTTGAAGCTAGCAAATAAAAAAGTGTTCTGGGCTTCATGGCTGATCCAGGGTGTGGAGGAGGGGTAATGACTAGACCAATCTACAATTTCTGGAAACTTACAATCTACAACAAAAAATGCATCCTGGCAGGAAGTGCTTTAATTATTAAAATCAGCATAGTGTTTGCCCTGCAGACAGGCTTTTAGAATATGACTGAGGATAGGAATCCGCTTAAGTAGCAATCAGTCCAGTGTTATCTTTCAAAATATTTACAGATAAGTAAACAGAGGGGTAACCTGCTTATATGATACCAACACCCCAAGGAGTTTTTGGCCAGCCTGTTTCATGAAGAGTAGAAGACAACAGAAAAAGTGCAAATATCAGTTCTCAACGTGGGAGGTCCCTCAGAAGACCCGGAGAGGTGACTCTGGTTTGCTGACTCTGCAGGAAACAAGGAGGCGGTGGGGGAGAGCTTGAAAGGCGTTGCAGATTACCACAATGGGATGCTCTTTTCCTGGCCCAGACTTGCTTCTTCGTGACATCATCAAGTTGGGTGCCTTCCAGAGCTACAGGAGATTCAAGAAAAGGGTAAGGAATATAAAACACTATTCATAGGAAAGCTGCTGTCTTCAAAAGAAAAGAATGCATAGGATAAGACAGTGTCATTTAAAACCCTAGAAAACTGATAGAAAAGGCGTGGTTAGTACTATCCTTGGGGTTTTCTAAAACACAAAATAAAAAGGCTATTTAAGACCCCTTTTTGGTTCCTTAGTTTTAAGGATCTCTGTACCTGATGAGGTTGGCCCTGGAGACTTAAAGGCCAGTTTCATGCCACAACCCCAAAGTGAGGGGAGAGGGGAGGATCGATCGGGCTTGGGTCTCAAATTTGTTTAAGAGCTTCGCCTTTATCTTCAGATTAAGTTAAACATACAGTCACAGAGTACCCAAGGGGATTAAAATAAAACGATCTTCATATAACTGTGACTTGAATCCCATAACAAACCGCACCAATAGTGGTGTATTATGAATTAACTTTAATAAATTCTGCAATTATCTAGCCTTATTTTGTGAAATTGTTATTACTATTTATAATATTATTATTATTTTATTGCATTGTATCTTGTGTGTGTGTGCAGGTTAAGAGTTTCAACTTATTAAAACTAACCATTATTAATATGCTACATATGTTTACCCTATTTTGAATTGTCTCCAATACAAGAAAATTAGACCTGGAGCTTCAAAGAACAGGAATGACTCCAGCCTTTTTTAACCTCCCAGAGGCCTGGTCTAAAGCCAAGTGCCCCTTTGCTAGCTATTCTTCAGGCTATGACCTTGATAAATACAATTTTAAAAAAAGACTTCAAGTTCATCTTCACTTGGAAGGATGGAAGGAAGCGAATGAAAATGCTTGTTAACACACAGGAAGTTGTCAGCATGCTGAAAAGCTCTTGAATTAGAAAGCATAAACATACATTACAATGTTCCTGAACTTGTGGGAATTACAAAGCATACTTGGCCACTGATGCCGGAGATGGAGTTTTATATTTTGCAGGTTGCAAAGAGTTTTCAGGTGTTTTGCTCATGTGTTTGCTCTGGAATTCTGGGAAGAACATCCCTGCCATGCCAAGTGACAGGCCTTGCCCAGCTCCACCGGGATACCTCTCACATCTACCCTTTAAAACTCGAGCAGGGATCTGTCCCTGCCTGTTGACACTTATGCGAAAGGACACAACAATTTGGCCTTTAGGAAGGTGAAGAGAAGTCCTCAGTATTTCAAGTAGTCATCATCCTCTGTGACGATTAAAATGAGCAATGGGTACGAAGACCCCTCCTGGAAGAGTTTAGAAAAATGAGGGCTATGAGAAAATTGTTTAGATGGCCAAATACTCTTTGGTGAGGCCTTTTCCTCCTTTCTTTCTCAGCCTGTTTCTGAAAATGGTTGGGTACTTTTTGTATTCGTGAACACTTACTTAATAGACACAAAAGTTTTTTTATGGTGTTGAGAGTTTATTCTTAATTTGGCTCCATCCTTATAAACTGGCAAACCTTAAAGGATGCTATCAGTGAGCCCTGGCTCGGTAGCTCAGCTGGTTAGAGCGTTGTCCCCGATACACCAAGGTTGCAGGTTTGATTCTTGTTCAGGGCACGTACAAGAATCAGCTTATGAATAAATAAATAAATAAATAAATGAATAAATAAACAAACGGAACAACAAATTGATGTTTCTCTCTTCCCCTTCTTCTCTCCCTAAAAAAAAAAAAAATCAATAAACACATATCCTCGGGGAGGATTAAAAAAAAGTGCAAACACTTTAGAACAAAACTTCATCAGCATATTTATAATTAGCAATGATTAATTTTAAAGGGAAAGTATACCAAGCATAATGACTTTGTGGCTAAACTAAATAATACACACTATCTTTTGTATTCTTAAATATGTTACTTTTGTTAACATAAAAACTGAGTTAAAAAAAATCTCTATCCCCTTCTGCTCTGAAGGATGACACAATTTTATTTTTCTAAAAGTAGATGCACTCCTTTTCTCATGGACGCCAGTTTTTCCTCCTGTGCTTTTGGTTCTTTATCCTGGCAAGGAGTTTCAGCTTCTAGTGATTTTGTAATAACTTGGAACCCGCAGACAGTGGGACAAACAAGTGTGTAAGTCTCCCCTTCAGGTCTGAAGCTTCCCAGGAACCACAGGGGCCAGCTCTGACTTGTCCCTCAGAGCAGCCATATTCCGGATGAATGCCAAGTAAATGTTTGTTGATCAAAGTGTCGGAATGCAAATCATTCTTGAGGTTCTCGGGAAGCGTGCTTGTTATTTATTAAGCGCCCACAGTGGGTCAGGGAGTCAATGAATTTCAGAACTGGAAAAGATTTTAAAGGTGACCTGGTCCAACCTCTTCGTTTTATAAACAAGGAAATTGAGGTCCAGCAAGAAGGGCCCTGGCCAAGGTCAAGCACCTCGTATGAGCAGAGCTGGACCAGCCAAGGTCAAACACCTCGTGTGAGCAGAGCTGGACTGGAACTTGCAGCCCAGGCTCGAGCCTTCCACCGCCCCTGTACGATGTCTTCCACACCTGATCCTTGCTCGCAAGAATTTTATAACTGAATTATACCAAATTTTTATAGTTTATGTGCATAATCAGAATGGCGGAGTGGGGATCCATGTTTGGATTAAGGAGGAAGCTGTGATAAGACAGAAATAAGCAGAAAAATAAACACACTTAACATATATATATTTTAAAAATTGATTGACTTTATTTATATTTTACTTTATCCCAAAAACAGATATTCAGAAGCTTTAAAGGGACATACAATATAACACGATAAAATGAGTAAGAACAATACTACAAAAAAAAGCAAGAAAGATGACAAAAAGGAAAATAAAGATAGTGAAGTTAAGTTGGGAACCGGAGCAAGATTAGTATAAAATACATGCCCTAAAGCCCTAGGTATTTGCTACAGGGAGGTTAGAGATTTGTTGCTAAATCTCCGAGCAAGCTGTGGGAACTGTTACAAGACTCACAATTCCCAGATAAAATACAGACCGGCCCTGAAAAAGCGCAACTCTCTTTGCTAATGAGCCCTGAGAGCAGGTTCTCCCAGGTGCCCTCATACACCCTGAAGGATATTACTTTAAACTGGAACTGGAATCCCAGCCTTTTTGAGGTTGTGGGGCTCACTGGGTTTGACTCCCTCTCCAGGAACTGGAAAAGAGACTTCTCAAGGCCCGACCCCGGGGCCTGGGGCTATAGATTTGGAGGAGGAAGGAATCGTGGGAATCTTTTCCACAACAGACCTAGGGAGAAGGTCAGGATTTTACCTGGCAGAGGAGTCATTGTTCTCCTCTTTGAGTGTCCCAACACCAAGGGCCGGCCAGAGTAGCAGCTTCCCCTCCCCATCCCCCCACCTGCAGTCTAGAATATTCCTCAAGGGAGTTCTCTGAGGTCCAGAGGGGAGGGTCAACTTCCTGAATGGCTGGCAGGATGATTAAAGCACGCAGAAATTATTTCCCTGGGTAAAAGGCAGGGCACCATTTACAGCTCTAAACATCCAGTATATGAAAGAAGGAGGCTTAACTACTGTGAGGAGAGGGAAAGGGGTGCAGAGGGTACTGAAGGGAAAATGGAGTCCCACCTACGGTTTATCTGTTAGGGAACACACAAAGGGAACACCTGGGTTCACTTTGCCCTCGAGGTGGCTGAGAGTTTGCAGTAGAGGGGGAGGAACATCTATGTTACAAAAAAGGTCATTTGTATTTTAGTTCTTATTTCTCTGATGAGAACAATAGAATGTAACTTGGGAGACAAGCTCAAAAATGGCTAGGACAAGATCCCATCAAAGGAGGGTAGGTAGTGGGGGTGGCGGGGGGACGGGGTTGAATACTATGCAGACAGAAAGATAATTTTTTCAATTTTAAACTTTTCTCTTTGATCTTGATTACCAAAGTATTACATAATCATTGTGAAAAATGCAGGAAGTAAACTTTATGGGAATAGAGGATAAAATTCCCTATAATCTGATCCATTTTAAAATTCTGATAAATTTCCTTCCATTTTTGTTTTTATGCATTCTCTGTTCTTAAGATTTTATTTATTTATTTTTAGAGGGGGGGAAGGAAGGAAGAAAGAGAGGGAGAGAAACATCAATGTGTGGTTGCCTTTTGTGTGCCCCCAACTGGAGACCCGGCCCATAACCCAGGCACATGCCCTGATTGGGGCCAAACCGGTGACCCTTTGGTTCTCATGCTGGCACTCAATCCACTGAGCCATATCAGCCAGGCCTTATGCATTCTTTTTATACATGATTATGATTCGATTGGAAAATTAACTAATTTGAAGATCAATGTCCAGGTGCAAGATAGTTCCTGAATTTGCTTCTTATCATTCTTTAAGTCTAGAAGATTGGTTTGACTATGAAAGTAATGATACTGGTTTTTAGCAAATCTCTCAGAACTTAACCATTTAAATGAGTAAGTCCTCTTCAAAGTAACTTGGGAGACAATGATGTCACACCACCATACATTACTTTAACACTGCTGACTTAGCTCACAAGGTTTCTTGAATTCTTCCTGTGGAATTAATTTCTGAATCCATGGCAATTTCTTTGGAACATTATCAGGTTGACAAATTCTTCCACTTTGAAGGTGGGTTTGATGTTTAGAAACTGTCAAAAGTTTTCAGGGGTCAGGTCTGATGAGGAAGATACGTGATCCCTCAAGCTGGGAAATATTGTTTCTGGTCAAGAACATGTTGAGTTCAACATGCGATGTCAGACTTTCTCATTTGGTAAAAGGTTTTGGAAAGGAAATGTAAGCGAAGGGAGATCTGCCCTCTCTCTGTGAATCTTGAGCAATTCTGTAGTGTGGAGCGGAATTTGCCTCTGGAGGACTAATGCACAATGGGTTCTCTGATTTGTCATTACACTTTTGGTGGCCAGAATCTATTTGTTTCACAAGCTCCATGATAATTCTCCTCTCAGTTTCTAGCAAAGCAAAAATGTGTTTCTTGTTGAAATGTACAATAGTCACTGAGGCCAATTGTTCTTAACCAACTCATTAGCGAACACTACTACACATAGCATTGCCGTTATCTCAAGATGTAGAAACCTTCATGCTTTAATTGCCCGGGTACTCATTTGTAATGTTATTTCTATTCACTTCACCCTGAGCATTCTTTCCCTAGTTTTCACATCAATCTGGTAGCATAAAAGAGAAAATTAGACGGTCCTGTTTGTCAGTACAGATTGTTAGTATTTCTGAAGGTTGCACAGAGAGCCCTGTGCTGCCTTCCAAATTCTCAGGCTTGCATAATATTTCAAGTACAAAGCATAACTCTTCTCAGTGTTCTTTCATCATGTTTCTTATATTTGACAGCTAAAGATTGCAAGCTTTTTTATAATTCAAGAATTTTAGAAAATATCTTCAAGAAGACCCAACATTTCCCTTTATACTTTTTTTCCCTACACATTCTTATTTCTTCTTGAGAAGTTGAGTAAGAGTGAGGCAAAAATAGATACACATATATTTTTAAATTTTGGGGGCTGTGTTCTTGATAATGACTAGTTTTTTAATTTCTTGAAGACTAGTCTCCTCTCATCCAATTAAAAATGTTTCTCCCCTTTGGGCATGGTCAATTCTATGAAAGAAAGAACAAAATACTATCTGTCATCTGTGTGCATATTATGCTGCCATTTGACTTTAAAAAAGATGTGAGGGTGTATTGCTGGATGCACATAGACTGTTTCTGGAAATAGAAAAACAACCTGGTAACATTAGTCGTTGCTGGGAAGAGAAATTGGGTGGCAGGTGGTGAGGAAGGAAGGAACTTGACCACCCATCTTTTTAAAACTTTTTGAGTGTTTGGACCATGAAGAATTCAATTACAAATTAAACAAACAAACCTGACAGTTTTTTAAAAAGAAAGAGAAAAAATCAAGGAAAAAGAAAAAAAATATTTTCTGTTGGCCTGAGTCTGGAATTTGGAGTGGAGATCAAAAGAAAAGTATACCCTTTCTTGTTAACGTCATCTCTTCTGCATTTTTCCTTTTGCTCTGGCCAACAGCTGTTTTTACCTTCTGTTGATCCAATAAGAACTTAGGACCGACAGGTAGCAAATGCGTTGAGTGTCCTTAGGCTGCCCCTAAACTCCGCAGGATCCTCAGGAGACAGATGTGTGTCCTTCACGGACGGAGGCCGCGTCCGCTTTCCTCATCACAGTCTTAGCCTGGAACTGTGGCAAATCCATACCTTTCAATCAGTGTGTTCCAAACCATGTCCTTCTTGCAGTACTCTGGGAGTGTTATTGTCCTCTGCTGTCCATTAATAGCCATGTTTTTCTCACTTCTGATTCTTCTGGCATGTGGCTTACTCTTTGTTTGGTTAACTCTTACCAACTCTTAAAGCCTTATTTCTTGAGCTCAATGAGACTTAGTGGCTGGTGAGTACAGGCTGCCTCCCCCCTAAGTAGGTGATGCCTTTGACCTCTCTGCCTAGCATTTCCTCTGCCCCCCATACTCCCAATTTAGGACTCCCTGTTTTGTTCCTCAGGGTTGGGCACAACAAACACCTGTAGAATAAAACAATGAATAAATCAATGAAAATCTTGTACACTTGCCCTACCTTACCTCCTAGCCAGAAGAGATGGTACCACATGTCTATCTCTCCAGGGTTTCTGGGGAGAGTTTCCCAGGCCTCAGCATTATAGTCCATATATGTTAGAGCTTCATAAGTTGAATGCTCATGAAGTTAAAGAATGCTGGCATTCTCTTGGCACATGGTGGGTAAACGTTATCTAAATTGAGTTCAACTAGAAAACCTATGTGAAAAATAATAATCTCAAATTCAACCTTCCAGAACTTTTATTTTCTTGTCCAGTACCATAGGTTTCTATCTTTTGTGCTTGTTTTTCAATCATTTGTTTAATGGCTATGATAGAAGCAGAGACTTATTTTAGGTAAACAGTCATCTTTTGAAAAGCAAACCATTATAAAAAACATTTTTATTCTATAGAAAGTATAGTTATAAAACATGCATATGTTATAAAGTTGGAAAGATTGATGGCAAAAATTATCCAAAAATTTTTTGAAACATTGAAAAAAGTTGAAACTAAAAAAGATGAAGTTGAACAGGATTAAATTAAAGCTCTGCATTTAGGTTTTAAAAAAATCAACCGCACAAGGAGAGGATGGGGGAGAGCAAATTTGGAAGCTGTTCATATGGAAAGAATCAGTTATAACTGACTCGGATCTCCAGCCAATGGCGTGATGGTGTTACTTTAAAACTTAATGCATTTAGATTAAAATAAAGATACCAGTTCTGAACTCAGGAAATAGAAGCTCCTTTTGCTCACTCATATTGGCCTGTAATAGCAAGGTGCCACCATCTAAGAATGTTAATAGGCCAGAGTGTATCTGGAGTAGTGGTTTTTCAGACTGTGGGTTGCCACCCATGAGTGAGTATGAAATCCATTTAGTGGATACAATCAGCCTTTAAAAAAATAAAATAGAACAACACAGTAGGATTCAAAAGAATAGAGTTGAATTAAAAAACATATGACTACATGGCAGCTAAGAAGGGTATGTATTGTTTTATGAAACTTCTGTTTCAGTTATATGCCTATATATGTGTACTCATGATAAATAAAATGGATTTCTTTCTGTGGGTCATAGTCAATGAAGGTTTTAGAAATACTGATGCAGACAAAGATACCCAGATGATGACAGAGATGGACACTTGGTTATTTAAGAAACAGGTGCAACCATCAGGAATGTTTAGCTTGAAGGGGAGGACAGTAAGGGATGACATAAGAGCTGTCCTTCAATGGTTGAAGGACTGTCACAAAGAGGAAAGTATGGCTTTGTTCTCTGTTGTTTTAGGAGACAGGAGTTCAAGGGAGGCTGTTTTTAGATCGCCATCCAGATAAATTATCTGGCATTCATTACTGTGGATCAATGGAACTGCAAACTAACACACTCAAGGAGTACTTAAGTGCAAGACCGGGGACCATCTGTCAGGATTACTGCGGCCGAGTTCCGGTGTTGGGAGACAGGTTGAATTAGACTTCCTGAATGTTCCTTTCTCCTTAAAGATTTGGCCGTTCTATTTTTCTCTCATGTGCATGTTAGAATTTCATTAGCTATGTGCTTTAGATCAGGTAATTAATTCAGCAGATACTTTAAACAAGTGGTTATTTTATTTGCTCACATGTCACAACATTTAAAATTTAGCCATGACATATCTGTTTTACAGATGAGATTCCTAAGATCCCTTGAAGTGAGAACAGGATCCGGGCTTCCGGAATTCTAGCCTTTCCACCTACCTGTGGCAGCCTCTCCACCCTGAATAGCAGCACTGACATTGCTCCGGTTGTGGCAGACCGCTGGGTTCCTACCTCAATATCTGTATCGGAACTGCCAGATTTTACCTGGCTCGTGACCGCCTGTGATAAACACCATATTTCCCAAGTTCTCTTGCAGCCTATACATGGCCAAGTGCTCTCAGTCATGTCCAAGTAACATTAATGGGAGAGAGTTTCTGGGAAACTTTGTGAAAAGAGAGCTGATATGTACCTTTAGCTCCTCTACCTCCTCTTGCTTCCATCCTTCCTTCCTCTTGGGTGGATCTCAAGCAGCCATGTCGAACTGTGAGGTGGAAACCATGTGCTGAGGGTGACAAAGCCTGGGTCCCTGAAGCCAAACCACTGTCGTAGTAGCCCTAGAGTGGTTCTTCTACAGGATCAGGAAAGAACCCAAACTCTTGTCTTATTTAAGCCAATGTTATTCGTTGGTTATATGCAGTCGAAGCCAACCTTAATTTATAAGTAGTGTCTTTCTTTTACCTGTAAACATCGGGTGTCCCGCCCTTATTTGCTGTGAGGATGCCAATTATTTTGAAGTTAGAATTTCTGCTTCTTAACATCTTTCATAACAGGTGAACACCCAAACATGTGAGCCAGTTTCTGCCTAGCTATTCCCAGAGTTAAAATGGGGTATACTTGCAAGCCTATTGCTTTTTTAGTATATTAAATGCTTCCTTTCTTAGCAGCTACAATTAATTAGACTTCCAAAGGGTCGTTAGGCACTCAGAGCACCAGGCCCATCCATCCATTGTGCTTCTTTCCTTCAGACAATTTTTCAATAACAATAGCTCTTCCCTCTTTTCCTAGTCTCAGTTCATCCTTGCAACCAAACTGGACCTTGGTTTATCACTTTTTTTTTTTTTTACCACTTACTGAAACACAATGGAGAGATAGGTGACTGTGATTCTGGGCAGGGCCTGGATTTCAATGACCTCAGTGAATTTGTACAGCCCTTCCCATTTTCTATAGAACAGGAGAGTCTGAGAAGCTCCCTCCATAGTTATACAATTACTCTGGCTAAAAGGCAATCGCAGAGTCCTTGTGCAGAGAACGCAGAATGATGTGTAAGACCCGAAGGTAGAATTTTTCCATATCTATTGCTACTGTCCCTTTTTACTTTTTCAACAACAAGTAAAATCTTCTAGATACTCTGGTCAGTCTGATTCTGTAGCCAGACCTGTAACTTTATCTGGTGACTCAAGATCACTGTGATATTTAGGATAATACTAGGCTTCTTGATTCTTAGTTTGGACCTCTACCTATAGTGGTATTTAGTGGTCCCTGTTCGTGCTACTTTAGAATAAATTTGATATACTGGAAGCTGGTATCACACATACATGTCCATACATTTATCATGTCAGAACAGAAAAAATGTAATAGAGAAGGGCAACTCCTAGTTTCGAGGCTGTGAGTCACATGGCAGTCAGAGTCCTGATCACGCTGTAAATTTGAAGGGTTTGTAGCATTATAGAGCCTCGATCTAAAATCTTCTGCCAAGATTTCTTCTCAAAGTTCACTTTACTTTAGTGTAAAAGAAAAAAACAAGTAATCTACTGAATAGTGTAGCTACAAGTGTTTATTTCAAAGACAATCTAGAGTCTCTACAAGAAAGTTCCAAATTGCACTAAGAGTAGAATAAACACGGTTTTTGCAAAAGCCTCTGGTGTGGCCCAACAGAGCCAGCAGTGCTGCAGGAAGCATTTCCAGTAGCCACCTCACACTTGCACACATGTTTAATTAGGGCCTCAAAAATAAATTTAAAGATTCTTTTTTAAAAGACTCCTTCATAGGGGTCATCAAGTAAAGCTAGCATATTAGACCTCTAAAATTTACTTTATAACACACACACACAGACACTGCTCTTCGCTCTTCCTCAACCCCCTTCTTTAGCAGGCTACCATTCTCATAAAAACAAAGGGAATAACCTATTAAAGCAGAATTGCCTTATTTACTTTTGTGAAAAAGGACTTTTTTTGGTGACTACCTTTAATGTGTGCACGTGAGGCAGGGGGAGAGAGATGACGAAACCACAATAACTAAATACCCATAAGAGAGTGTGCCAAGTGGTTAGGACAGGAATCTTTTACTTCCACTTTGTTTCAGCTTCACCAACTTTGAGGGGGAAAGCAATATCTGCTTCTGGAAGATACAAGTGCATTATTGTCTTGACTTGAACTCCATCCTCATTACCACAAATATGAGAATAAGAATCATTCTGTGCCTTAATAGCTCCATTAATTTAATACTACACAATTCTCGTGGAAAAGACTTGGGAAAATACAATTATGTTCATTAAAATAAAATAAAATAAGGTTTACTGTGCACTAAAAATTATCACAAGGACTAAATCTAGTCTAAATGAGATGCCTAGAAAATTCATCAGCTTGTAAAACTTCCCTTCCAGGAGTTTGCTGACAAAGAGCTATTTCTCTCCTGCCCCTGCAGAAGGCTGTGTTACTCACTCACTGCCTTTCCACTCCTAGGTGACTCCACCCAACATGATGACCAAATAAGGCGGCCCTGCAAGTGAGTTTTCCTCCTCTTTACTGGAATTGTTTAGTGAACAGGAGGATTTTTTTTAAAGGACTAGCCGGTTCTGTTTCCTTTTTGACACTCCTGACTCATCAGCCAGGGAGAGAGTTGGAAGCATATAGGATAGTGATTCTCAAATTTGCTGCACAACAAAATCAGTAGGGGACATTCAAAATTAAAGATGCCCAATTAATTGGCCTGGGCATTAGGGTTTGTAAAAGTTCCCCAGGTGATTATAATGTGTGTGTATTTGGGGGTGGCAGTTATGGAGAACCATTGCTGGAACTTGAAAGTTGTGCTCTCTTAATTCCAGAAGCTGATAGTAAAATTAGTTGCCACTAATTGAGCACTCCCCAGACCAAGCACTTTGTAAGTGCTTTACATGCTCGATGGCATTTGTATCCTCCCCACCACTGTGTCAAGAGCCAGTGATAATTTTCATCATTGGTCTAATGCAACAAAAATTTATCGAACATCATTATTGTTCTAGGCACCACTGTGAACACACAGATGAGTAACACACAGTTCATGTCCTTAAAAAGTTAATGAGAATGCTAACAGGGATTCATTATAACCATAATATAATGAAGAAGACTTTTCACGAGAGGGTACAAATTACTAACGAAGGAAAAGCATACGACAGATCGCGGATATCAAGAAAGGCGACCCCGTGGACTCAGTGGTGTGCAAGAGCCAGCTCACTGGTCTCTGAGAACGAAGAGCTCAATTTTCAGAAATTCTGTGAGGTGGTTGATGTCAGGTTGCTAGCTTGAAATTGGTGATAGTGGGAATATTTACACTGTGAAGATTAGCAAACATGACAGATCGGGGCTCCTTCTGTCTGCAGAGCTAGATGTTCCATACTTCCCAGCACACCCTGGTGAACCTTAAGAGATGGTGGGATTTCAGCCTGGAGAGGTGTATATGTCTGGGAGAAAGAAGAGTATGATCATAGACAAAGAATAGGAGAGCATTCAAGCTTGCTCAACTAAGAAAGAATCAAGCCTAGTTTGCCTGGAATAAGATACAAGTAGAAAAATAATGGGACTCACAGGTGAAAGCTGAGGGAGGGATCTTTTAATTAAGTCTAAAGCTTCAATGTAAAATGTCTGACAGAGGCTGACACTTGGTGCTCAAAAAAAGTTAACACCACTTTCCCTCCTTTGCTTCTCAAATAAAATTCAAACTCTTGGCATCTAAGCCTCTCTATGAAAACCCCATGAGGAAGGCCCCATAAGAAAAATAGATGATGAGACTGAGGATCAAAGAGATGAAAAAACCAGGAACACACAATTCACTACTGAGCCTTATAGCAATAAAGTGGGTTGAAAAATGTGTCTAAGTTGGTGACTCTAAATTGGTGACTCTAAGCTGGTGAAAATGGATAATGGAGGTGCCATCTAGAGAAATAGGGAAGAAAAGCCAAAATCTGCTGAGCCTGAGTGCTGGTTGGGCACATATGTGGCGATGTCTGGCAGCAGAGGTGGAATTTGGGAGAGAAGTAGGGGCTAGAGAGATGTGTGGTTTGCAAGTCACTGCCCAGGGCCTGGTGAACATGACAATCTCTTCCATTTCATAGGATCCACAGAGCGTGAAGGGGCCTAGTTTCTCCCTCTCTTATTCCTCTCTGAAGGCCAGGACATTCAAGCAGGCAGAGCTGATTTAATGGGCAGCAATCAGAGATCGAGGATCAGCGGTAATTCACCAAAGTTCTAAGAATTTTGGAACTTATGCATGATGTCCCTGGAGATTCAGTCCAGTCTCCGGAAGCTGAGATACTTTCTGGTAGTATCAAATCCTGCCACGCACTTGAACTTCAGTTCTCTGAAGGGTGGAGGAACTCTGAAACAACCGGTCTTTCTGCCTCTCAGAATCAGGAAGACTTGACCTTTGGTCAATGGAATGAGGCTGATTTCCCGAATCCATCCCAGGTTAGGCCTGACCACCTGATGAGGGTGAGCTGAATGGCGAGTCCACATGCCCTTCAACTCCCTGTGGCTGGCCCAGGGTAGGCAGCCCGCCCCGAAGGAGCTCAGCGAGGTCCTTAAGGAACGGGTTTCAGGGTCAGAACAGTCTTTTTTAGAGGTAGCCATTCTGTCCACTCTCATCACTGATAGAAGTCCCAACCTGAGAATTCTGTCACCACACCTTGAACAAACTCCTGAAGGACAACGACGAGCCAGGTGTGGAAAGCCCCGCTTTCTTCTTAAACCCCACACAGGCTGAAGAACATCTTTTAATCCTAGACTGCATTAAAAAATTTTCTGGGTACAGATTGTTCCAATTAAATTCTTAAATGTCAAAAGTTTCTTAAAATAAAACTCCTTAAAATAAACCAAATCAGCTGTTCTGGATTACAGCCAACATAAATCAAAGTACCTAACCAGATGGGGATTCTGTAAACTAAAGGTAATAGCAGTCCTTCACAGCTTAAGCCCTGATGAGAAAAGCAAAAGGCATTGGATAGGTCATTTTTCCTTTTCAAATTGTTTTTCAAAACATAGGCTAATATCCTCATAAACAAATGAACTGTGCTTCCTGCAGCACCTGTCCAGAGAACCCCACAAATATGCCTGTGAAGTTCTGAGAAAAGAAACTGTAGTGTGGTTAGCAAAACAACTGGATTTATTCAGAGTGAGAGAGGAACCCAGCAGCTGCTTGTGGGAAACATGTGGGAGACATCACTCACTCCAGTCGCCATCAACCTGGAGGAGGGCACCCGCAAGATGCAAGGGGACTTGACCCAGCAAGCATGGCTCTCTGCACACCACACCACCAGGACCTAGGGGGTGGCTTGGCAGCGAGAAGATGCAGCTGTGTTAGAAATGGTTTCCTGCACAACCACTGACCACACCACAGACACAAACCTTGCCTCGAGCCTGACTTATTGTCCTGGGAGCAAAACATAGCTCTGTTTGGAAAGAAGGGCTTTCTAATAAGCTAAGAGGAAAGTGATGCCATCACATATCTTGCTCCCCAGCTGGGTGGTGATCCTGTGAGCTGTCAGCACCAA
Source organism: Trachops cirrhosus (assembly GCA_028533065.1). Classification (NCBI taxonomy): domain Eukaryota; kingdom Metazoa; phylum Chordata; class Mammalia; order Chiroptera; family Phyllostomidae; genus Trachops; species Trachops cirrhosus. The sequence goes on from CM052544.1 coordinate 100,042,606, forward strand.
TATGGGCGAAGTGGAAAATGGCCCAGGCCAAGGTCAGATACAGACAAGCACGGAGGCAACTCTCCAAGCTGGGGCTGTGGAGCTGTCACCACCACAGGGCACTGGGCAAGGGCAGTGTGGAGTCAACAGCCAGAGATGCCAAGTAGGAGAAGGGGTTTCTTGTTGGCTGGAGGGATGGGTAAAGAGGCCAACTAGGGGGCAGGAGACCCCCTTCTTTCTTTGCCTAGCTTACCACTACTCATCCTTTGGGCCTTGGCTCAGACATCATTTCTAAAGGTAGCTCCCAGACCAGGGTCAAGTCCCCTCTTATCCATCCTCTTATCACCCTGAAATTTTCCTACACAGCACTCAGAACTGAAGTGGTGTAATGGATGACTGATTGCACAGGCCTCCCTGCTAGGAAACTCCCTGAGGTGGGCCTGTGTCTGTCCGTCTTTGTGGCTGCATCTCCAGTACCTGGCTTGGTGTGTGGACCATCGTCAGCCCTCCACACATCTTATTGGGAGGAGGGAAAGATGAATAAAGGGCACGACAGGGAATAGAGGGCTGGAGGGAGGACAGGAAGGAAAAGTCCCAGCGCATGAAGCTTCATCCAGGTCCAGATCCCGTTTCCGGGGACCTGCTGGCAGGCTGGCAAGTGTAGGCCAGCAGGGCCCATCCTGAAGGCGCGGTCCCCCCAGCCCGGCAGCTGACCCACGAGGTAGGCACTCGAGGGCATGTGGTTGAGAAACCTGAACCAAGGATCTTTCCTAGAAAAATGGGCTCACTTTATTTCTTGGTGTGTCATCTCTTGATGAGGTTTGTTCTTTCTCTGGTGATTTGAGCTGAAAACAAGCTGTAACCTGAAACTATAGATACTTCTCAAGGATGATGGCATGTTGAAAGAATGTAGTTAAGATGTTCATTAGAGATCACTCCACTTGTAAAGAACAGGGTAGAGGAACAGATTTTCTCAATCCTAGGATTTATTCAACAGGATTTTACTAAAACAGGGTGAACCTTTGAAAAAAATAAGCATTTACAATGCCTCTGCAAACCAAATCTAATGAAAGACATCTCAAGGGTACGTGTACAGGAGCAGCTTTAAGAAGCCTGAATTTTACAGCAGAGACTTCTACCAATAGCTGTAGTATCCATAGAATGTTTGATGTTGGCTATCAAATCAGTAGCAGATGGGAGCCTAGCAGTGAAGAGGTGACTGGCACAATGGGTGTGGGGCTCTTAGATGGGGGGAAGCAGTCGGTGCTCCTCAAACTTCAATGTTCCTACAGTTTGCCTGGGGTTGAGCAGGCCTGGGTGATGGCCAGATCCTGCCTTTTTAATGACCTCCTAGGCGATGTCCATGCAGGTGGGTTTTGGACCGCACCTTGAGTAGCAAGGCTGAGTAACACCAGATGATGTGCTGTGTTGCCATGGAGAAAAGCACAGGTGAAAACAAAAAGCTTCTCAAGCGTAGGCAGCATCTCCAGGAATTTTGTCTTTTCCTGAGGTCTCTTATTCACAGTAAACACTCCTGTATTTGTATTTTCACTTAGATTTCTTGGCTTGCAAGAAATAAAGGGTCACTCAGAATAGTCCTAGTGATGAGGTTTGTAGTGAGGATGATGGAGGCTTCTGAAAAACGGGGTCTGTGGACTAGCCAGGCCTCGCAGAGTGGAACCAGATATGGTTCTGTGTTCAGGGTAGCTCCAGGGACCTTCCGGGCAGGGATTTCTGGAATTCTTCATCCCCTTGCTATTCTTTGAAGAGCTTTCCTCTGTTTCATAGCTTTTACTACCCTGTGCTTCCTCATAACTCTCAAAGGCTCACATCTTCTCTAGCACCACCTCTGACTCCAAGCCTCTGTGTCGCTTTCTTTCAGTGACTCTCCTAATGGCAGGACCCCCTCTAGTTCCTTCTTAAGGCTCCTAAGAGCAAGAATCAAACTGGCTTCCCTTGTTAGTCAGAGCAGGTCACCCAGCTTTGCCCCCCTCAGGTCTGCTGTGTCCAGGGGCAGGGGGGACGGTGGACAGAGCGGCCCAGCCTGGCAGACCAGGGCAGGTGTGGCACTGTGTTCCTGGAGGCCCTCTTAAGAATATGGTGGGCCTTGACCAGTGTGGCTCAGCTGGTTGGGTGTCGTCCTGCAGAGAAAAGATCACCTGTTTGATTCCGGGGTCAGAGCACGTGCCAGGGTTGCGGGTTCGGTCCCTGGTCAGGGTGCAATGGATCAATGTTTCTCTCTCACATTGATGTTTCTTTCCCTCTCTTTCCCTCTCCCTTCCCCTTTCTCTAAAACAAACATGCAAACAAACAAACAACAAATAAATCTTTTAAAAAAGAACATGGTTTTCTTCAGAAAATTATGGGGAGACTTCCTATTAGGAAAGTTCCAGTCAGTTCTACCAAAGGTAGGGGAGGGGGTGTTCATTTTGCAGTTTTAATGGGTTGGTGGTTTTCTGCAGGACCCTCACGCGCACCTGCTCCCTCTGGGGGGATGATTGGCACCCCCGATGGGCCGCAGGGTGTACACCCCGTGGATCCGTGCTCGCTCCATCCATGCAGCCCACTGGGAGTACTCACGGAGTGCTCCCTGTGCCAGGCACTAAAAATGGGGCCGGGGCTACAGCAGTAAACAAACAGACAACCACCTCTGCCCTCCTAGAGCTTATGTTCTAGTGGCAGGCAGCAATTGATAATATGACAAACACATACATCAGACATTATGTTAAATGGTGGTACATACATGCTTTGGGGGAAAATACAGCAGAGGAAGTGAGGTTAGGGAGTACTTGGGAAGGCGGGGAGATGGGTTGAAATTTTTAATAGCATGGGGAGGGAGGTGTCCTTGAAAAGTTGACATCTGTGCCAAACCTTTAAGGAGGTGAGGGAAGATTTGAGATTGTGCAATATCCCTCAGGACAAGACACTAGAGACACCTTGGAGTCTTGTGAAATCAGCCCTGAAAACCCTGGGAACAAACAACGAAGGAGTCAGAGTGTGACAAGCCAGGAATATTCCATGGCTGGGCAGCAAGAATGGCCCAAGGCAAATCTTTTGGGAGCAGGAGAAGTGAGAGGGTTTGAGAGAGAGGGGTCAAAGCAGCGGTATGGGAAACGGTGGCAAAGTCAAGGTCACTTCAGTATATTATTCCTTCACCTTTTCTGTAGTTTTGAAAAATTCAAAATAAATTTGGAAAAAACTCTTAGTTATAATAATGGTATTGTGGTTATGTAGGGGAATGACGTTATTAGGAGGTGAAGTATTTAGGGGTAATCCGCCATGATGTCTACAACTTTCTATCCAATGGCACGTAGAAAATACTTTATAGAGACACAGACGTATGTTGCTACCAACTGAGAATGGAGGTAAACGATGTGTTATATACCATTCATCAACTTTCTTACAGATTTGAAAATGTTCAAAATAAAGTTGGGTTCCACTGTGAGGTATTTACTCAAGAGAAATAAAAATATGTGATTACACATAGACCTGTGTGTGAATGTTTATAGCAACGTTATTCATAAGAGTTCCAAACTGGAACCAATCCTGATGTCCATCAACTCTTAGTGGGTAAACAATGGCAAATCCATGGGAATACAGCTCAACAAGAAGGCAGGAACTACTGATGTATGGTAAAATGTGAACCAATCTCAAAAACATTATACTACCTTAGAGGAGCCAGAAGCAAAAGATTACAGATTATGTAATTTCATTTATGCCAACCGTCCAGAAAGAGAAAATCTATACATGAAAAATGGATCAGTTGTTGCCTAGGGCTGGGAATGAAAGTGGGGATTGGCTGCAATCAAATATTAGAGAACTTTCTGGGGTAATAGAAATGTTCTAAAACTGGTTTGTGGTGATAATTGCACAGCTCTATACATTTGCTGAGAATACTGCATTGTCCACTTACAGTGGGTGGAGTTTGCGGGAGGTAAATTATGTCTCAATACAGCTGCCGGGTAAACAAAGTTAAGAAAAAAAAACCCTCAGAGTTTATTTCTCTACCTGGGAATCTGATGGTGAGACCTTATCCATTCAATAAGTTTTGGGGGTTTTTTAGTCCTACTATGTGCCAGGCACTGTGTGCTAAGCCCTGGGATAATGTGCTGAATCAAACAAGCATTGAGGGTGATAAGCTTTAGGAGCTGTTTGTTCGGTGCATTTTCTAGGAGGCCCGCCTGGTGGTAGAGGTATGGACTAGATAACCTGCATTTCTTTTGCTGCTTGCTTTGTTTGGGTTCTACCAAAACAAAGCCCGAGACGAGTGTAAGCTGCTTACGTGGCAGGGGTAGTAGTTTGAATGGTGGCCTTCAAACAGATGCATTCATGTCTTAAGGCTCACCATTTGTGAATGTGACCGTGTTTGGGAAAAGAGTCTTTGCAAATGTGATTGTTAAAGATCCCAAGATGTGAAATGATTCTGGAATACCTGGGTAAATCCTAAACCCAGTGACAAATGTCCGGAGAAGACCCAGAGAGAAGACACGAATGCAGAGGAGGAGGAGGCCATGTGGGGATGGGACAGAGATCAGAGTGAGGCAGCCACAGGCCAAAGGCACACCGGGAGCCCCCAGAGGCTAGACGAGACAAAGGCGGATTCTCCCCTAGAACTGTCATGCAGAGTGAATGCAGTCCTGCCGCCACCTCCACCGTGGACTTCTGGTCTCTAGAACGGGGAGAAATAAATTCCTGTCATTTCCAGCTACCACATTTATCGTAATTTGTTACGGCAGCCTGGAAAACAGCCTAGGAAACAAATCCAGCGGGTGACCGTTGGTGAAGGAGGAGGGAAATGAGACACAGCAGGGAGGCAAGCCCTTCAGGGAATGCAGAGGAGTGCGCTTCTGCCCTGAGGTGACCTTCTGAGAGACAGTGGCAAAGGGTGAAAGCCTCGGTTATCCACCAGCCCACTCCTCACCGGTTGAGGGTAACTCCTGTTAATATTGAATGGAAGGGTCTCACGTTCCCATTACGTTTGTCATAACATGTGAGGTCCATAATCATGCATTAAATCCACCATCTCCTTGTAATAAATATGCTAGAGATGCCGCCAGGTGCTTTGTGTGGAGGCTGGCTCTCCCCCGACTCTGACCTCACAGCACCCAGCACGGCGTGGAAGCACAGCAGGTGAGCAGCGGAGCTCACTGTTCGGTGTCTCAGCTTCTCTTGCCCCCTGGTCCCCATCACAGGCACTGCCAAGCCATGCTTCCAACAGCACTCATTTTTTGTCTGTTCTTTGTTCTTCCAGCCAGCCATGTTCTTCTCTTGTTTCTCTTCTTCTAGTCTCTCTGGGTAAAAGCCTGCTAGTGCGTTTAGCCAAAACTGGGTGGGAGCTCTCAGTGACTATCTATGTCTTTTTATAAAGCTCCGTATATTGGATTTGGCATTTTATACCCAGCTTCAAACACCAATCACCTCCACTCACAAGGAGGACTCAACGATTTAGCACAGAATAAATGTGCATATCTGAGATTAAACATTAAAATACATTTGCTCATTTTAAAACTCAGCATCTCCTCTTCAGATTGGGGAAGCTCTTGGAAATGGCATGTCTTTGCTTGTGGGTTCTCACCGGTGCACCCGGGGATGATCCAGGCTGTGGCCTCTCTCTTTGCTTAGCCGTTTACTTCTACGGGCTGCAGTCAGGAGAGAAGAGCATCCAGATGACTAAGGTAATTTCATGTCTAGCCATCTTTGGCTCAAATCCTCCTGGCACCCTCTGGCAAGCAGAAATAGCATCCTCTATCTGCACTAATGGCATTATCTTAGCTGAAAGAAGTGATTTTTTCAAAAGCTCTAATTATAATAACTCATATCTACAGAGGGTTTACCTCACACCAGGCCCCGTGCTAACGGCTTGGTGTTATTCATCCATTTTAGTCCTCACAGCAAACTTAGAAAGTCACTCCTTTATCATCCCCATTTCACAGATGAGGAAACTGAGACTTGGGGAGCTCAAACACACATCTGAAGCCACCCAGGTGGTACATCTAGGATTCAAACCTAGAGCTGTCTAACTTCTGAACACGTGTGGAGCCTTCAGGGTATGTGGCCTTTGAGCAGAAGAATCCTGGCCTTTTGTTCCTTTTCAGAGAGAGTTAAATGGAGAAGTTGAAAAAGCAACAGCTTAGGAAAATGTCCTCAGAAAACCCCACTGTTAGGATCCGGGTCTATCTGAGTTAGTGCAAATAAAGCGAGGGTTGCTGGCCAACCAGATTGTGGGCTGCTTCTGTTCAGAAAGACAGCATTGCCTCTAAAAGGAGCTTTATGGAAGTAGATTGTGGAAGTAGACATTAGGAGGAGATAGTGCGCGCTGTGGACCACGGAGGTGCAGGAGGATTGAGGCCTGAGTGAATCAAAAACCATGTGGGGCAACAGAGGAGAATAAGGCTTAAACCCTCTGAGCCTGGTATTCATGGGAAGAGAAGGGGAGGGAGTTGTGACTGCTGGGCATTCGAGGCTTATCTGGGGGCTGAAACCAGGAATGATATGGGGTCACTAATGCATGGGGTGTCAGTGAGCCAGTGGTCACCTGGCCCTTGTCTGGGCAGATGGGAAGGTTCAGCTGTGAGAATTCCAGCCCAGTGCATCCTCTCTTTGCCTGAATCGTGGCCTGGCCTCCCGCCTCTCCGGGCTGTCTGGCTTTTATCACACAGGAACAGAGGAGAAAAATAAATTGGGAATATGGATAACATTTAAGTGACTCTGAAAAGTTTTGTGGTAACATGGACCTGTTTCAAGAATTATTTTTAACTGCAGACATTTAGTCCCAGTGGGAAATAAAACTTAAAAGGACAGTTATAATTAGGTCACATTTTGAGAAACTTATTACATTTTGCTGTACATCCCAGGAGGAGTATATCTCGGATGATTTCAGTATTCAGATTCAATCCGAGCTGTGGGGAGCCCTGCCGACTGTGTTGGGGACCGGGAGGCCGGAGGAGCGATCAGGAAGGGGAGTGAGGAATCTGACAGAGAGCTCTATGCGGCCCGCCCGCTGAGCTTCCGCCCTCGCCATGCTTGGCACAGAATTCCACTTCTCTGTGCAATAATGGGGAGAGCCCAAGAGAAATGATGAGAGCAGTATTAGATAAAAGCAAAGGCAGGAATAGATTTAACTTGGGATAGAAGAAAGAGAAATATCATATAACTTGTCTCCTCACTCCCACCTCTTTCTTTCCTCCTTGGCTGCTCCCTAAAATAGTGTCTTTGGAGGGGCCTGGCTCCTGCCCCTGGATTCCCCAGTAAATCCTCCTTTATTTGTGCTCAAGGTGAAAATTTGACCAAAGACAACACTTTCATTTCTCAAGTACAACAGAGTGCAGCAATTTAGTAGAAGAAAGCCTGGTATCTCACTGGGAACCAGAGAATAAACATTAACAGTGGCTGTTACCCTGTTTCTGTGATCTCTGGGCAGGCCTCAGAGCTGAGGGCCCGCTGGAGGCTACTTAGGGGACCCTGGGGAGTGAGGCTGGTGGGAACGGGGGAGAAAGGTTGGAGACAGGGTAAGGACAGGATAGTGGCCAAAACAGGGGTCACACTGCCCTTCGATGACAAACGGCCCATGAGACCTTTAGTAAACTGGAGACTGGCAGAAGCCAAGGCCTGCTGCTTTGTGTTCTACAGGCACGTGATGAAGTCTGGCCAATCGCTTTCCCCCAAACGCTCTCCTACACCTGCGCAATTAAAAAAAGAAACACTAACATTTATCTGTGTAGCCATGAGTTAAAGAGAGCCAGAGATGTGCTCTCCTGCTGACAGATATATATTTTTAGAGCGAAGTACCTCTGCACTGAAATGATTTTACTGGGCTCTCCCTAACCTTTTGTAATATAAAAGGATTCATAAAACCTGTATTTTTAAAAGCATCCATCTGGGGTCAAATCATGGTTTGCTTTGAATGAGTGGATATGGGGGTAATTACTGGGCTAAATGAGGTAGAAGAATTGTGTGCAGAGATTAGAGCTGCACCGAAAGCGCACTTGCATTTGATGAGCAGGCACGAGGCTTAGAGGAAATGGCACGTGGGCTGCCTCCCTGACTGGAGAAAGTGTGAGGAGTCAGCCTTGGTGATCAGCTACCTGAGGGTGAGCGGCAGCCGTTCATGACTGGTGGTGGCCATGGTGACAGACAGCTCATACTGAGTGTCCTCTCCTCTTGGCAGGTCAACATCTCTGCTGCTTCCTGCCCCATCTGCCCTTCAGCCTGTACCTGTTCCTCTACTTAGCAGTCAGAAAGTGTGTTTTGCTGCCCCAAACGTACATTTGGGAAGATCAGTGGAAGAAACACTACTCAGGGAAGTCAGGGATCAGCAGTTAATAAGCCATCCTACCTTCTAGACCGAACAGTCCATGGATCCAAGGTCCAGTCTACCCCAGTCCACTCTTTTTCATGCCATTTTAATAGGAGGCCTTTCCCCTCTGTGTTTTCCTGTTTGACAGACCTTCCTATTATTTGGTAGGTGGATGTGTTATTAGTTAGTGATGGATGCATTACAACTTCCAGAGCCTACACCAACATCTTCACCTAGGTATCACCAATTTCAATGCTTACAGAAAAGGCAGGCAAGTACTACAAGTGAGTACAGGTCCAGCGGGATCTAGGAGAACTGTAGAAAAAAAAGTCTCCTTCATAATATGGGTATATGAGTCCAGTGTTGCCGGCCTTCACAATTTTTTAAAGAAAGTTTAGGAATCTGAATTTTTATATGATCTTCTAATTTTCAAATGTTAGGTAACGAATTAAAAACCTAAATAACTCTCATAAATCAAACAAATTAAAACACACACACTCATACACACACGCAGACATGACGTGGGTCCTCCATGAAAGCCGTTTTATTATGTCTGCATTAACTCAGAAGGCATTAGACTGTATGGCAGAAGATCTCTCGGCGCACCAAACTGTTGTCAGTGGTTACATTTGGGAACAGGAGTGGGAGTATGTGGGGACTTTTACATTTTTCTCAGCATACTTTTGTTTTGTTGGAATTTTTGGTGATGAGAATACATTTATGTATTCCTTATGTAGATATTTTAAAAAAATCAACAGTCTGAAAAATACAAGAGACTGGATTTACAAGTTGGAAGACACTGACATTCAAGAATGACTAAAGACTTATATTTAACATGGGAGATTGATTGCATAAAAAACAGAAACCAAAGGAAAAAGAAAACTTGGAGGAAACAGGGAAAAAGTAAGGGAGCAGAAACAAATAAAAAACACTACTAATTTATGACATAAAAACAGGAACCTAGAAAAATGAGAGAGCAAGAAAGAACTTTTAGAAATTAAAAGTACAATAATGGAATAACCTTCAATAAAAAGGTTAGAAGATCAAACTGATGAAATCTCATAGAAAATAGGAAATAAAAGATACAAATTTGGAAAGTAGGAGAGAAACACTATGAAGTTAAGAGGATTGATTCAGGAGTTTCACATTCAACTCATAGTATGTTCAGAAAGAGTGAATGGAGAAAACAGAGGAAAGAAAATTATCAGAGAAATAATACAAGAAATCCCATGAAGTGACCAGACAAAATAAATAACAACCATAAAATAGAACCTCATATCAAGACACAGTATTATGAAGTTTCGGAATCCCAGGAATCAGGAGAAGATTCCAGAGAGATTTCCTGAGTGAATAAAGCCACAGGAAAGGACCAGGGAGAGGACTGCATCTGACTTTTCAACGGCAACACTAGATGCTGGAAGGAAATGGAACATTTGGAAAAATATATCTGGTCTTGTATATTTAGCCAAACTTACACCAAGTGCGAATGTGTAATGAAGACATTTTTAGACATGCAGGGTCTCAATTTTTTTCTATGTACTCTTTCTTAAGAATCTACTAGGGGATGTATTTTACTAAAATGAGTGCACAAATCTAGGATACTATAAGGGTGAATTGGATACCAGACCCTCAGAGGGATGATAGCAGGAAATTTCCTGTCACAGGGTGACTCAGTTCTAACTGCCTTCCTGCCTGACAGCACTTAGGATTGTGGAAAACTGGATTGGCCCAATTTAGTCACTTGCTAATCCTCTGTCATAGGATTAGCTGGACACCAGAACCAAGTGGGTGGAATAGGGAGTGGAAGAGATGCAAAGCAAAGAAACCAAGCAAAGCCCCACATATGGGTGGGGCTGTGTAATATTTGTGAAAACAGTAACAATAAAAACAGCTGCTGTTTGTGGAGGCTTGTATGGGCCAGGAACCGTGTTCAGTGTTTAATCTCATCTCCCTGTCACCAGCTGTGTGAGGTTGATAGGTGAGGAAACTGAGGTTGAAGAGAGGCTGAGAGACTTCTGACACTGCTATTAAATGGCATAACCAGGATGCAAACCTGGGTGTGTCTATCCCACCCAGCCTCCGCCTTATCCAGGCATATTGCTCTCCAAATAAGAATAAATGTTCTCCTTAGTGTAACTCGGCTTCTGTGCCCTGTGCCCCTGACTCCAGGGGCTTGGACCTAGCTGTAGATGATAGTTCCGATACCAGTGGGGCTCCTTCATGTCTCCACTCTTCATCCTGGCACTTGTTGCTTGCTCTCATAGGTAGTACCTTGTGTGTAAAGTATCTCCAGGGGCAAAGCGTTCTCATTCATTGTCTCTTCATAGCCATCTTTGGGCAAGGTCCTCTGGGCTGAGCTGAGTGACTCTATCAGAGACCCAACTCTTGCTACGTGCACAGGCCTCCCTCAGACCTAGAACCAATGCTTGGGTCCTCTTGTGCCCCTCTTCTCTCTTCTTTGGATGAGGTCCCTCCCCTTGGACATGCTGCATGGGAGATTGAGGGGCAGCCTATGTCCCAAGGCTGTTTGTCACCATACTCTCTAGGTCAGTAGCTGCCCCTTGAATAACGTTCATACATCTCTGTGCAAACATTCCTTGCCCTTCCACCTGCCCTGTGGCCCCTCAAGCCTGACTGAATGGCTGTATTAGAACTGGGAGCCCCATTGAGTCCTCTGGCACCTGCCCTGTTCCTCCAGCCCCAGGCACCCCATTAGCAAGGGTCTACCTGGCCAGCAGTATAGCTCTTTGGCTACCCAAGCCAGGAATGTCTTGTCCTTCCAGCTCCCTCCCTTTATGATTCAGAAACCTTCAAAATTCTACTGTTCCATGGGCTGGGCAGCTCCTCTTGGGTGTGGTCTGGAGCTCACCTCCAGTTGTAGAAACACCATGGTTGAATTTAAACACTAAAATTACACGTTCAGGATTGTAAGAGTGCTGCTCCTCCACATGTGATGTCTTCAGGACTGAGTGACTCACTTGTCCTCCCCACTTGGACAGGCCATGTCGGGCATGCAGGCTGCCTGCTCTGTATCTCCAAGGGGCACAGAAGTTCTCCTTGAGCAGTCACAAAGGGCACTTGCAGCTGGGGTGGCCACAGCTTGTTCTGAGGACATTCGAGTAGCCCAGGAGGCCCACAGTTTCCTAGGAGGAAACCTCCTCCTAGGCGAGTTAGGGGTGAGGACCACCGGCAGTTCCCATGGCCACAGAGAAACTCTTCTCCACACTTGCACTCCTGAAGGAGCACAGAAACAACGACCAGGGTCCACCGGGGGCTGGGCGCCGTTGGTCACACACTGGCCTCTCCGAACCATCACGTGCCCCACTCCACTTTCGCAGAGAGGGCAAGTCTGATGACTCTATTTAAAATGTAACCTGAGTCCAGGATTCTGGGGCCCTCTTTCCCCAACCTGTCCCCTCTACTACTGGCAGAGCACTTAAACTTGCAACCCACTATACAATGTACTTATTATGCTTTTCGTTGTTTTCTGCCTGTCTCCACCAGATCTTACAATGGCAGGCAGGGCTTCTGGTCTGTTCTGTCCAGGATGTAGTCCAAGCATCTCAAAGCATGGGCCTATAGTAGGTGCTCAATAAATATTTGTTCAGCAAATGATTCACCCCTAAATGCCTGTGATGGTTTTAAAACATACATACTAATTCTGTGATACTGCTCCCTACAAAAGTGGAGCTAATTCCCTCCTCACTGAGTGACAGATGCCCTTCTGACACATAGAATGTGGCTTTGACAAAAAGAACAGCTTTCACTTGGCTCTGTCATGGACCGGTCACTCTGGGGGAAGTCAGCAACCTTGTTGTGAGGACATTCGAGTAGCCCAGGAGGCCCCCAGGGGAAGAAAGTGAGGCCTCCTCCACCAACAGCACCAGACTGCTAGCCATGTGAGTGAGCAGGCCCTCCGAGTGATGGCAGTCCTACCTGACATTGTGACGGTGAGGTCATGAGAGACCCCAGTCCAGAATTGCCCGGCTAAGGCATGTCTGAATTCCCAACACATAGCTGTTGTGAGGATAATAGGTAGCTATTATCGTATAGTATCCGCTATGTTTTGTGGGTAATCTGCTATGCAGTGATAAAGAACTAATACAATTTCAAGGTCACCTAGTGCATTTACAATGTGACTTGCTTTATCAAGACTCAATACGCCCCCAGCTTTGTAAGAAAGCAATGCTGTATGCAGACAGGCACAGCTGCTGATATGTAAATAGAGGTTGTGTAGGTTTGGTGGCGAGAGAACAGGCGTGGGGACATAAAATATCAAAATTGTCAGATAGTCTTCATTCTGTCACTTATCATGGGAATATTATTTGAGGTGTGAGTCCCTGGGAGAAGCATGTGTCAGCAGCAAAATGGCACAAAGACTTGAGCCCTGACCAGTGGCACGTGCTTGGTGAAACACTTGTCCGCTGATTCAAGGGCCCATTGTCGGTTTATTCATGAAACTCACGCGTAATGAGGCGCAGGGCCGGGGCCTGCTCAGCAGTTCGCAATCTGGGCTGCGACAAAGGCTGCAGCTGTTGCTGTCTTCACCCGAATTCAGAGTGACCTTCCACCACATCCCCTGGGGTGAAACGGCCAGACTAGTACACGTTGAGGATGTTACTCGCCCCCCTCAGTATGTAGAAGAGAGGAAATAGCCACGTGGAGAGGCGTGCAGTCTCCCAAATCCTCATCACGTGGTCAGACGCAGCTGCCTGTGCTCTGCGGCACAGGTCTGTTTAGTGCCCTGAATGGAGCCAGATGAGCAGCTCCGGGGGCTCCTGCCCTCCCGCCACCCGACTTGATCTGACCGAGTGGGCTTGGAGCCCACTCCTGCCCCCGGAGTGCCTGCCCACGCGGCTCACAGAGGTGCAGACGCAGTACGTCTGGGTGGCCAAGCCCCCAGTGCAAGAAACTGGGCCCTTATGAGAATGAGTGGATTGGCTTTTGACAAAATGATTGATGTTCCCCTTGGACTGAAATCCTCTCACCCAGGAGTTTCACCAGATTATGGGGAGAAAAACAGAGAGCTTTAGTCACTGGCTGTTCAGGATGCTCTTTCTAATCTGTCTTGTTTAACAGATGGAAGAAAAGACATGCAAGAGGGGTCGTTTATGAGTTTGGGGCAGGGAAGTCAGAGCTTTCTGGAGACCTTGCTTGCTCGTAGTAATAATAACAACAGTAGATAATGTTCACTGAGCATTTACTATCTGCTCATGCTAAGCACTTCAGGTCTATTTATGTTTAAGACCCATGACTCAGCTCTGAGGTAGGTACTATTTTTAGCCTCGCTGAACCGTGACGAAACCGAGGTTCAATAATAATCTGCTCCGGGTTACATAGCTGAAGCAGGGTCTCTCTCCAGGTTCTGCCTGCCCAAGAACCAGTGTCTCAGGTAGAGTGTGGTCACTTTCCTGAACACTGGTGGTTTCTGGCTGTCTGTCTGTTTTCATGGTTGGTGAGTGTGGTGTGTCTCAGGCCTGCTGTATCCAGACAATACCCAGCATCAAGGAAGGAGGAGGTGGAAAAATCACGAAGGAGACCCATCCCTGAGCCATCCCTCCGTGCCGCCATGGAGGTTCATAATCATAATCCTGGTTATAACAAAAAGGCTAAATCATGTCCTTTGCTTTAAAAAATACAGAGGTGAATACTATGTTTTTGAATGATTTTCTTCCAAATGATTAATATTTGGGGGAAAGTATTGGTTCTCAAAGGAGTAAACTCCTCCTTTTCCTGTAGTGTTCTGGAGCCTACGGAACACTACATTCCCAAGACGGTTGGCAAAGGTCTCTTGTATGAACATGCTAATGTGCTGATGTCATTTGAAATGACACAACTTTCCCATTTTGGAGGATCCCATAGATGGACCAAGAGAGGAGGAAACTATCCCAGCGTGCAGTCTTTAGGTCCTCCCTGCTCTGCTCAGAACTCACATGGGTTGTTCCAGGCTCAGCTGTCTGGGTCATCTAAACAGACTCATCGGTATTCCCGCATCGGGGGAGTGATCCGGGAGCTCCTCCCTCAACGCCACATCCACGTACTAATGATAACAATAGTGTTTGTCCCAATAACAGTAACCATTGATTGACTGTTCTGGGCCCAGGCCCCGTTTCCTTTAATCCTCTCAGTTACTCCCTTGGAGTTTTATTGTGCTCACTCTGCAGATAAGAGGAACCAAAGGGCAGTGAGCTCAAGTAACCTGTTTAAGATTACATAGAGTAAGGAGTTTAGCACAGATTTGCACTCCAAACTTTTTCTAAAATCAATGTGCTTTTCAGACAGTCTCACTGCCTTGGGTCATGATGGGCACCGAAGATACCCAGACAGCTGGGGGTCTTTATACTTGGAGAGAGAATTGAGAACAAGTTCTGTAAATATAATGTTATAAAGTTAGGCTGATTAAAGAAACACACACAAAAGTGATCTGTTTACTCAGAATGAGAGCTATCCTTGAAAAGAGTCATCTTGGAAGACTATAACTTCTTTCAAACATTATCTAAAATGCTTGCGATTCCTTTTTGAAAAGTGAGCTCACAACTAGTTTACATTCACCTCCACTGAGAGAGTGGCTCGGCCCTGGTGCTAAGGGTGTCGAAAGGTGCCCGAGTTATCATTGTCTAACAGAAGGTGGAAGGAGGAAGATTCTCTTCTTCCTGCCTTCCGGTCTTTCAGCAGTGCCTCCCAATAGCGGATCCTCGCTGGAAATCAGCTGGCAAGAGAATCAGGAAAACATAATTCTCAGACTCCAAGCCCACACAGCTTTACAAATCAGAGTATAGAATGAACTGAGAGATAATAGAAAATGACAAGCACACATTAGTCAATTCCTTTAATACTCGGCAGCACTGTAAGTAAGTAGAAAAGCCAGCATTTAAACCAGAGCCCTACACCAGAGTCCTTACTCTTGCAGCCAGTTTAAACACTTTAACTCAGTTTACATTTATACTCTGCCCTTGACTTTTTTCTCTTCACATTTGTTTAGCACCAGCTATGTGCTGAGTCCTGTGCTAAATGCTTAGGCCATTCTTACCTATTTAATTTTTTTAAAAAGATTTTATTTATTTATTTTTAGAGAGAGGAAAAGGGAGAGGGAGAGAAACATCAACGTGTAAGAGAAACAGCAATCAGTTGCCTCCAGCACGCCCCCAGTGGGGACCTGGCCCACAGCCCAGGCATGTGCCCTGACCAGAAATCAAACTGGGGACTTTTTGGTTTGTGGGACAACACCCAATCCTCTGAGCGACACCAGTCAGGGCATCCTATTTAATTTTTGAAACAGTGCAGGTAGTGTTGGTGCAAAGTTGTCCAGTAAACAATTGAATGAGAAAACTAAGTAAGAATAAAAACTATTCTTGAGTGGCAAATATGTGTGTGTATATACATATACACACATATTTATTTATTTATATTATATATATTTACTTATAAAAATTATATACATAAGGGCAGGTTATGTACGTAATTATGTATTATATATGGATATATATATTAATTATGCAGAACACTCAGGTGAAAAATACCAAAATTAAAAGAAAACAGGAATATTATCCTAAATTATTCAGTATGTCATTCTAATCAAATTCAATTCATGTCAGAGCATAATTGTTAAACACATATGTATGCTCAGCAGTAAGCTACAGATAATAGAGGGTACAATATGGATTCTGTTCTCAAAAAACCTATTGTCTAGTTCTGAAATTAGGACCGTTACATGGAACAGCTCACACACAATGATAACAGAAATGTTAAAATGTCGTGGGCAGTTGCTGTGGGCTGGCATTGTCAGGTAAGATTTTGGAGAGAAGATGAGACCTGAAGGGACAGTGAAGGGACAGTGAAGGGACAGTGAAGGTGTGGAATCTAGTTCCATCTAGTCTAGGACTAGTTCTATGTTCAGGAAGAACATGAGTAAAGGCTCAGAGGTGGGGCAAGAATCTGCCATTCTGAATAACTGCAAAGAGACTGTAGGTACTGGTAAGAGAAGTAACATTAAGTCAGCTGGTGGGGCTGAGTCCCAGCTGTACGTCCCCACCCCCATTCTGGGTAGCATTAGAAGTTTAAGCGGGGTACTTGGCCAGCCTCCCTTGCAGCTAGACAGGACAGTGTAACTAGATTCTGGTTAATGGGATATCAGCAGAAGTGATGTGTGAAAGTTTCAGGTCATGCTTCTAAAAGGAAGTGGGTTTGTCCACCACCGCTCCTCCTTCTCTTTTCCTGCAGGCTGGAGTGTGCACGCAGTGTTGAGCCGCTTTGGACTGTGTGAACAAAGTCAGCTTCCTAGGGTTACCAGATAAACAGTCTGGAAGGAGTCTAGATTCCCAGCATTGACAAACTGCCGTCCCAGCCCTGAGTGCCTACCCTGAGTGATAAGTGAGAGGGAGGATTCCATCTGAGAGGCTCTGGGGAGTCATTTGCTCTCAGGCATCCACAGCACTGATTGGAGATTCTGGCATTTGTTCCATCTGAATTAGAAATAGTTCCTCCAAATGTAACCTTACCTTAGCCACCAATTTGCATAATTGCTATGAGGAGGATCTTCTGAGAAGACCTTTCAGAGAGCAGGTACAGCGGGGGAGGAGCGATTTTCCTTCTGCGTGTCAGACAGGGACACTCACGGTTTTGGCCAACCCTCTCCTGAAGGAATATGAAGTTCGCTGCAAACCCAGAGAGCTGGTGAGATCTTACAGTTGGTGTGGGGGAGGTATCAAAAAACACTAATATTTCTGGAATGGAAGCGTTTCTTGAATGTAAAAAAGATACCATGACTTAGAACAAATTGCCTCTGAAATCAAATACATCTTTGTAGATGACCTGATCTGGGTTTTCGGTTGGCTCTTTTCAAAACAATCCCCATGGAAGAACGAGCCCTTGCATCAGCTCCGGACCTGCAGCCTCTTTCTCTCTGCGGGTACGACAGCGCGCAAAATTCCGAGAGCCAGAGTTGGGGAGGGGGAGGTGGAAGTTATGGGTTTTAGATCCTGGATTCTTTGATGTTGGAGGGTTAAGTGTCATTTTTTTGTTTTTTAATTGAGGTGACATTCACAGAACATAACAACCATTTTAAAGTGACCAATTCAATGGCATTTAGTATATTCACTGGGGTGTGCAACTATCTACTTCCTAAACATTTTCATCCCCCGAAGGAAGCCCCTTCCTCACTGAGCAGTTATTCCTCCTTCTCCGCCCACCCCCCAGCCACTGGCAACCACCAACCTGCTCTTCGTCTCTATGGACTTACCTATTTGGATATTTCATGTAAATGGAATCATACAGTATGTGACCTTCGGTATCTGGCTTCTTTCACTTATCTTAATGCTTTTGGGGTTCCTCCAGGTTGTAGTGTGTATTGCTACCCCATTCTTTGTTATGGCTCAGTAACATTCCATTTTATGTAAGCACCACAAGTGGTTGTCCGTTCATCTGCTGATGCACATTTGGGCCATTTCTACCTTTTGGCCATTGTGCATAGTGCTGCTATGGACATGTGCATGTAAGTATTTGAGTACCAAGTGCCATTTTTAATGAATTTTAAAACCTAGGACTCAGAGGAAAATGAGGAGCATCTGAAATTCCTAGTTCTTATTCTTCAGTGTGTGGGAGGAGCGGGCCCCCTTGAAGGGGCTGCCACGACACACAAGTCCAGTTTTTGTGGTCCCCCGGAGCAGTAGAACACAGTGCTTCTGAGCACGAAAGAGAGGGGCAGACTCATGGACCCGACCTCCTTCCCTGCTGCAGACCCCTGTTTCTTTGAAAATCGGGGCAGGCCCACTGTTGAGTGAGTGCAGACCCCATTTCCAGTCTCTGTGGTGGACCACCCGCCAGCTTGTTCTCTTTATTGCTGCCGTTCTTCTCAATGGGCTCAAGGCCAAGTGTCCTCACACATTCTGAAAGAGGCCTTCCTGGCTATACTGGACGCACAAAACCTCCCAGGGTAGGCCAGTAGGGACCCCAGGCCTCGGGATGGGAGACAGAGGACAACTAGGAAAGGCAACTAGTTCTGCAAAAACAATAATAATGGCTGCTAATTGTTGGGTATTCACTGGGACCTAGACACTGTCTTATTTAATCCACTCAAGAGCCCTGTGAGGCAGGCACTACATTTCCATTTTATAGATGGAAAAATCAAGGCCAGCGAATTGTAAATACTTTCTTAAATGTACTCAGTTAGTAAACGGTAAGGTCAGGGGTCACACTCAGGCAGGGGGACTATAACTCCCCCAGGGACTTACTGCTAGGTGGGCCAGGGGAGAAAGGGTTTTGGCTGGTAATATGATGGGGACTGGATGAGTGATGTGAGCAGGGATCCAGGAGAGAGGGCACAGTCTGGACCAAAGCAGCAGCAAGCTGGAGCAGAAGGGCAGGCAAGGCCCGACAGCGCTCAGGAAGGGGTGGTTCCAGCACGGAGCACTGCATGCGGCACAGCTCACCATGAGACGGTTTATTTGTTTCTAAGGAACGGCCTGGATCCAATAATACCTGAGACAGTCGGCCGTGACGCCACTTCCTTCCCAAGACGTGTTGATCATCCTTGCATAATCAGCACCTAATACGATGTCTGGCACGCGACTGGCGCTCAGTAAAGGCCTGTTGAGGAGGGTGAACGAACGCACCCGTGTATATCATCACACTTTCTCTACAACTAGGACACTGCACTGGCCTCCCCTCAGGCTGTGCCATGGTGCTTATTTTGTCATCGTGCTGCATCCTCAGTTCCTTGACAACTTCTAAGGGCCACCAATAGTGCATATTACTTTCCTGGGCCTGCTGTAACAAGTTAACACAACCCTGATGGCTTAAAACAATAGAAATGAATTCTCTCCCAGTGTTGGGGGCCGGAAGTTTGAAATAGTTTGCCTCCTCTAGCTTCTGGAGGTTCCAGGTGCACCTTGGCAAGTGACTGAGGAGCTCCAGTCTCTGCCTCCATCTTCACACGGCCTTCTCCTCTGTCTCCAGTGTCCCTCTGCTTCTCTTACAAGGAAACTTCTTACTGGGTTTTGGGCCCACCTACACACTCAGAATGATGTCATCTCAAGATCCTAAATGTAATTATATCCCTTTTCCACAGAAAGTCATGTGTACAGATTCTAGGGATTGAGGGTGTGGGCATTACTTTTGGGGGCACCATTCAGTCCATACTCAGGACCCGAAGCCCCAAACGGAGATAAAGTGGAACCACTGGTTTCAGAAGGGTTGCCTTTCCCTGTCACTGTCATCTCACAATGGGCTGCTGCCTGGTCCCAGCACTGTCTCCTGCAACCACAGGTAAACTGGAAACCCGTGAGGGAGCGTCACAGGGCATCCCAGGAATCAAGAGAAGGAAGTGCAGATTCCCCCGCGTGCTCACTGGGTCCTCACAAGGGTATTTTGGCTGAACAAGGCTGTGATGAGCTGTGTTTGCTCATTTTGGGAGCTCATTAGAAATTCTTTAGCAAGCCTGAAGTTGGGACAGGTAGCCAGGGAGGTTAGTTAGAAGGGCGGGGGAGTCATAAGGCTGGGCGTCATTTTCTCTAACCTCCTCCGGCCCCTCTGAGGCCACACTTCCTTTTCCCTCCTCCCTGCACTAGCCTGTTCTTTAGCAGAATCTTCAGTACCTGGACTGCCGGCCCACTGGCTCCCAGGATCCAGGCTATGGTCCTGGGAATGTGTGATGGTGAATTTTATGTGTCAGCTTGGCTGGGGTGCCTGGATATTTGGGCAAACATTATTCTGGATGTTTCTGTGAGGATGTTTTCAGACTTTGAGTAAAGCAGATTGCTCTGATAATGTGGGCGGGCCTCCTCCAATCAGTTGAAGGTCTAAATAGAACAAAAGGCTGGCCTACCCTGAGGAAGTCAATTCTGGAATAGACACCCTTTGGCCTTGGACTGCTGCATCAGCTCCTCCTTAGGTCTCCAGCCTGCTGGCCCATTCTGCAGATTTTGGACTTGTCAAACCTCTGTAATCACTTAAGCCAGTTCATTAAAATATTTATCTATCTATCTATCTATCTATCTATCTATCTATCTATCTATCATTTATCTATTTTTGTGCACACACACGTATTCGTTCTGTTTTTCTGGAGAATCCTGACTGGTACAGAATTCTCCACCTTCCCAACTAGACAATTGTTTTTCACGAGGGTGGGCGCAGGGTCCCCTGTAAGCTCTGTGCTCAGCCTCATGCTGCTTCCCTCCCTCTCTGGTCTCCATCTGGACCCCACAGTTTCTAGCTTAGAGAAAACCTGGCTTTTAACGTGCATAAGAAATTCATACTGGGTCTGTAATATAGTTCTCTTTGTTTCAAACCGCAGATCACAATTTTAGCCCAGCCAGGAGCCACCCCCCCAGCCCACTAGCACAATAGGATTCCTGGAGGTGGAACATCTGAATGTGAGAAATGGCAGGAACACAATAATGGTATGGCCCAGCTGGGTGTCCAGAGGGGCCAGGCAGCTGAGTCACCCTGAGCAGGGCACCAGTGCAAGAGAATGGAGACTGCAGCTTGCGTGACGGCTAATCGGGTTCTTCCAATAAGCAAGTCAGGTCCATGTGGATAAAGACCTACCAGGCAGGATCTGAAAGCAAACACCATGTAACCAGAAAGAGGCCATGGAGCGGGTGGCGGCGGTGAAGAAACAGTAGGAGTGAGCCTGACAAATTTCACTGGGGAAAAGGTTTCAGCTGTCTTTTAGCCCTGTTTTTGCACTTGATAAAAGACACGTTAGGCTTCTCACAAGGAAGCACCATTTGGTGCATGAAACCCTATGCCCAGTGCTTGGATGGTCCAGAACAGGAATTGGGAGAAAGTGTCCTTCTGGCTGCCCAGGAGTTCCCTATGACCCTGGAGGGACACAGCAGCATCCTGGAGGGTTAGAGGGAGAGAGACACATTCAATCCGAGGAGGCTGGTAAAGCACACTCAGACTTCAGAAATTTAGGGAAAAAATGTGAAAGATTTTGAAATTCAGTGGTTGTTTGGGTGAGCTCAACCATCTGCCTTTGTCTTTCATGAGGCCATTTACAACCCCTTCGAGGTAGGTGTTTGCTTGTAGGAAGCTAACTGTAGTAATCCCTGGCCCGAGGAGAGCAAAAGTGCCCACTGGAATGCAACTGATGATCACTCAGCGGTTACTGAACAGGTTCACATCCATTTGTCAGTTCATTTCAGCGTTCCTCATCCAACTGCAAACCGTGGGACTTGGAGTTCTCTCTTGTAATACCTGCTGGTTCTCTTGGTAATTAAGAGTTAAACAGAATCTTTGCCCTGTGATCATCTTGAATCATGATTTTTATCTTTTATATTAAAAAAAAATATTATCCTTTAACAGAGCCCAACCTCTCTCAACCCTCTCCCAAATGAGATACAATCACCTCATTCATTTCTTCTACAACAAATCAGTCCATTGCCATGTATTAAGGTTATATTATAGAGGTTTAAGAGGTATATAGAATGGGATGAAAACTTATAAATAAGTAGAAACATTTTCAAACTTTCCTTCCTTCCATTTTTTTCTTTTTACAGTTTTACTGAGGTTATGCTAAATTTAAAAATCAAATTAAGAAGATCAGCATACTCTCTTTTTTACCTATTTTTAAAATTTATTTATTGTTGTTCAGTTACAGTTGTGAGCATACTCTCTATGCAAGAAAGGAAAATGACACTGAGTCACCTTTCAGAACATACAGTATGTTTTCCCATTTGCTTATGTGTTCTGCTGTGTCCTGGCATGTGTCATTTTATTGAGGTATAATTGACATACAACATATTAGTTTCAGGCATTTAACATACTGATTCAAATATTTGTATACATTGCAAAATGATCACGAAATTCCAGTTAACGTCTATCACTACACATAGTTACAAAACTGTTTTTTCTTGTGATGAGAACCTTTAAGATTGACTCTCTTAGCATCTATTGAATATGCAATACGATCTTATTAACTATAGTCACCACGCTGCACTCCTCCCCACCTGTATCAAGGTGGAATGTTTAGAAGGACCAGATACGTGCATATAAACTTATTTTTTCCCCTTCTTTCTAGCTCAGAGGTTCTCAACTTTGGGGGACATAGGAAGTACTGTACAGAATTTTGTACCTGGGACTGTGAATACCAGTCATCCAAGAGGTTTAAAAAAGCCTTACTGTATTTTAAGGAACACCAATGGTAATATTGACAGTATGAAGATTCTTGTTTTTTATGACTCTGAAACTACCAGACCTCCTCCTTCTTCCTGTAAAATGTGACTGAACCATAATTGCATGCAAGGTCAAGGGGCCTGGTCTTATGCTGTCAGTTGCTTTTACTTCATATTGCCTTTCCCTGGGAAGGCAGGTCTATGGCCCTAACTTAAAAAATAAATATATTTTTTTTGAGGTGAAATTCACATAACATAAAGTTAACCATTGTAAAACATACAATCCGGTGGCATTTAGCACATTTACACTTTTATGAAGTTCCAAAACATTTCATCACCCCAAAAGGAACCCTGAATCTGTTAAGCAGTCACTTCCATTCCCCTCTCCTGGGAACCACCAATCTGCTTTCTGCATTTATGCATTTAGTATTCTGACTATTTCACATAAACAAAACCATAGCATATGACCCAGCAATCCCACTCCCAAGTGTATACCGAAAAGAATTGGAGACAGGTCCACAAACAGATACATGCATGCAAATGTTCGTAGTGACTGTAACTATTGTCTTCCCTGGGCACTCTCTGTCTGCTTCTTGGTGGTTCTGCAGGTAAGGTTTTCATCAGTTGATCTGGATGGGCAAAGGCCAAAATCAGGATGGGGATAGAGGAAAGACAGGAGCAGCGCCCAGTTACCTCCCCCACCCCGTTACTCCCTGAGCGTGATGACCCAGTTTGATGGGTGGGTGCTACCCACCGAGGGGTGCCGGACAATGATGAATCAAACATGCCCAGAAAGGAGAGGCCCGGCAGGTGCCCCAGGCACCATCGGGTGATTCACCAAATTCACAGGAAGCTGGGAGTGCCTGCCATGGAAGCTGCAGGACTGAGACTAGTCCCGGTCCCTCCTCCTCAAAGATGAGCATTGCCTTGAAGCTTGGCTAAGGGAGCTGGGTTTCCAGCCTCGGGGAAGACTGTGCAGGGGAACCTGCCTCAGGGTAGGGCATGGTTCTTGTGGTCCTCACAGGGGCTGCCAGGAGCACAGACCTGTTTCTAACTCTGTTCTTGGCTCCTTAATTTTAAGCATTTGAGTCTAGCCCTCCGTGGGCTCAGGGCTGGTGGGCACTCCATTCCCTACATTACTGCATTCCCAGGTTTGCACACAGAGATACTGAAGCTGAGAGGCCTTTTCCAATATTTTCTTCCCTGCTCTCACTTCCAGCAATTATTTATTATGAAGTGCACTCATTATCCTTACAATGGTTTGGAGAATAAAGCTTAATTTGAATTATTGTTTCTGTGGCTTTGCCTAATAGCGTTTGTACCTGTACCAGCCCCGCTAGGCCGCTAGGCCGAGAAGCCAGCTCGTCTTTAAATCACCAGAGGCTCTAGTGCGCCTCTTCATCTTGGTTCCTATTGGTCTGGCCAGAGGCAGTTTTCATGAGAACATTTTAATGGGTCACCAGGGTTTTCTGTGGGGACAGCTGTCTCTGTAACAGGCAAAATGGGATTCTCTTATGAGAAAAGCTGGCCTGCAGGAAAATGATCAGGCTTAAATTCCAAAATGCAGCAAGGGAGTAGTTTGCACCCTTTGTTGAAAGCAAATGCAAATGAGGCCACTCTCCTTTTCAGGTGAGGAAGGGCAGTGGACAGCTGGGAAGTAGACAGCCCTGGGTTCAAGACCCGACTCTGCCAGCGTGCTGTTTAGGCAAGTCGTCTAATTGTCCCTGAATCTCGGTGTGGAGTAGGGTGACAGAACTGGAGTTATTGGACAATTGAACAAAATAATTGATTGAAGTGCCTGACACACAGTAGGTGCTCAGAGATGATAGCATTAGTACGCATTTTAGTACGCATTTTAGTACTCCAGTGTGAGTTGACCTAAAAGGATGAAACAATCTGGGGTCATTTTAGTCTTAGAACCTGTGACGTATACGATGTTAGATCTCATAGCACTCTCCAGCCCTCAACATGGCAGTGGTCTGGGACTCTCATCTGCAATACTGGCCCCTCCACTCAACCAGATATGTAGTTTATTTATTAATTTTGAGGGCTTAACCAAGTTAAAGCAACATTTTTAGGTCTGTAATTCCTGGGGTTGGGGCACAGTCCAGAGAGGCCAGTGGGAAGGTAGGGCAGGATAGGAGGAGAGTGGGGAAAGAACAGTCTGTTTTCATCTATGTTGCATTCAAAGCTTTTTTGGCTTTATGTGAGTTATCCAGATGTGTTTCTGTCTGTCAGTCATTCAACAAATGTGAACTGAGCACCAGCTCTGTGACTGGCTGATAGTCTAGTCCTTTGCACATGGGTTCCTATCTCCTTTCTGCCTGCTCTCTTAGGACAGTCACCCTAACAGAATGCACTGTTTTCTCCCTAAGAAGAGGAAGGGGCATGTGAAATAGCTGGGGGATGGTGTGAGTGAAGAGGGCATCTGAGAGCAGGAAGACAGACAGATTCAGAAAGGAGATGGGGGAACAGAGAGGGTTGGTATTTATTTAGCAGAACTGCCTCTCGCCACAAGCACTCCTCTCTCCCTGCACCCACGCTGCTGAAAATCGCCCGTGTGATAGCTCTGCCATCAGGCCAGGAATCCCCAAGGGATGAGAAACTGCAGTCTTGCGCGTGTGCACATGCATGCCTGTGTTGCAACGTTTCTCTGTCCTCTGCTAGAAGAAACACTTCCGTTCAGCCCAACTGCATTCATTCAGGCTTCCTTTCTGCAAACATTGGGCTCTGGGGACTCTGCAGCGGTGCGACCCTGCCATGAAGAGACCACAGCCAGAGATGCCAGGGGGAGGATCCGGGAGGCACCGGGCAAAGGAAAAGACAAATACAGGCGAGGGGGAGTTGGTGCCTTCCTGCCTGGCTTGTTTATTATTACAGCTTAAGAAGCAGGAATGTGCAAGTCTTCTTTGTGGCAGAAACCGTGACTGCCCAATTTTCCCCCCTCTTTTCCTTTCTATTCAGCATTCCTCTCCCTCAATTCCCCAACAACCCAAGACAAATTCCAACTGCCAGCAGTGCCCTTATATTCTCAGCGTGCGAGAAAAGTGGTGCTAATACCCTCTGGGTGACTTGTTTAATTAAAGCCCAGGACATATGTTGGTTTCTGGTATACATGGAGAAATGGAAAGAAAATGAGGGGGTCAAGTGAATTAATTACCCACAACCAGATCTGTAAGCTCTTCTGATTTCCTGTTTTCTTTGTTAGCCAAAGAAAGGAGCAACATGGAGAATCATGGCTAGATTTTTGGTTTTGTTCAGTGGCTTCCACGCAAAACAAAAGTTATGGGTTATGGTACACAATGGTAGGCAACATGTATTACATATCCTTTTACATGTGGAATCCCTACTCGATTTAAATGGCAACTTAATTTATATTGCCTTTGTTGTTTTGCAATTTAATCAGACCTGCTGTCTCGCTGCGCCAGCCCCTGGAAAACAAACTTCCGAGACTTTCAAAACGAGTCCTGCTGTTACACTGTAATTATTCGTATGGCATCAACCATTGGAAGGAAAGGAATCGGTGATTTAGTCAGATACAGTATTAATGTTGTAATGTGTTTAATATTATTCACCTATGTCTTCAAACAATCTAGGGAAATGGCTGTTCGGGACAACACAACATGTCCAGTGAAACGCTCCCGATCCCACCCCCCAAAGAAAACCTGGAATCTGCCTGTTTTGAAGTGTCTGCATATCCACTAGATCTTGTAATCGTTTTTTAAAAATCTCAAGGTATAACATTTTTAGTGATCTGATACGTTGCAGAACTATACCTTATAAATACACTTTTTAAAGTTTCCTTCACTTCCTCACTCATTAGACTTAACTTGAGTGATTACTATACGCAGGTCTTGCTGTGGGTGCAGGGGACACAAAGTGACGTCAGTCTGGGTGACTCACTTCCCCTCTTCTTTAGCCAGTCTGCCTCCTGGTAACACCCAGCACCTTGATATTCAATCAAGGATGGAAAAAATGGCCGTCGGATACTCAAGGGATTCATTTATCAACCTGTCTACCTCCCTGATGGGTCCAGCAAGAGCCCCAGCAGGCTTCTTATTGTCTCGCCCAGTTTGGGTCACATGACCACACTGCACCAGGCTCTGTGGCTGCAGGTAGTGGGCTCTGCTTGGACAGCCTGGTTAAATATCTACTCCTACAGGTGATGGATCAGTTTCTCACAACACACATGGTTACTCAAAAATAGAGTTCCCCCACAGCAAGACTGGCGGGATGTCCAGGGGAAAAGGGCAGTCGATGGCCACACTACAGCTCAAACCTCCTTCGTGGGCACCAGACCTGGATTATTTAATTGTTTACTCAACATCCCCACCTGGATGTCTCACAGGCACCTCCTAGTTACCAGATGGACAGCTAACTGTTCAGTAGCATGCCTGTAAAAGGACTCATCCTTCCCGACATACCTACATCTTTCCTGATGTATCCTCTTGGCAAAGCCTACCACAATTTACCCATCCAGCCGAACCAGTACCTGAGCATTGATTGCAGACCCCAATCCTCCTCACCTCCACAGTCCCTCTGTCTGGTCTCTGTCCCCATTCCCTAGCCTTGCTACCACCTTTTTGCTTCTGGATATATCATCATATCCAGATGACTGCAGTGGTCTCTTAACTGGCTTTCCTGTTTCTAAGCTTTCCCCTCTCTGATCTAGGTAGATTGCTCCAGAACTAAAATATGACCATGTCACTTGGCTGTTTAAAATCATTCAATGACTCCCCAGTGCCCTTAGGATAAAGTGCAAGCTTTTAAGACTTGGCATACAATGCCATATCTTTCATACAGAGCCCCCTCACCTGGCTCACTGACTGCTTCTCTGGCTCTCACAGCCTCCGCACTGCACTGATAATATTGGGATGTCTATTTGCTTGACTCTGTCCCTAAGCTGGAGCTCTCTAAGGGCCAGGACATTCTAGTTTGGCTCACTCAACACCCAGTGCAAACATTCCGTAGTTTGCCTTCGTGTCTGAGCTGGAAAACGAAGAGTTGCATTTAGAAAACTTCCTTGCAGCTGGGATGTAGGAATGTGATATAAGTTCCATCAAGCAGATACATCTGTGTGAGATTTCAAATAGACGTGAACAATGAGGCTTGGATCTCCTGGCAAGCCGGCTGGTGATAGCTGGTTCCTTTGTGGCAGGTACAGTTGAGTTTCTTGGGGTCCAGCCCTTAGCACAGGGTGTTAAGGTGATGGTGTTCTCACTGGAATATTGCCTGGGTGTGGGTGATCATTTTTCTTAGTCTGCATAGTTCCCAGCTGCATTGCTGCTGTCCGTACGTAGGAGACCCCGAGCCTGGCTCTGGCACTTCCCAAGATCCTGTGAGCTACCAGTGTTCTATAAGAAGACCCTCTGCATAAAACGAGAGTGGATGCTGTTGTCTGTAAGTAAGCACCTGATTAATATAGATGTTAATGAAGATGCATTACACATCTTTGTGTCTGCAGTGCCCAGCACGATGCCTGGCCCCTGAGAGACGCCACATGCATTACTAAATGAACGTTTGAGTGGACACATTTTCTCTGCTGTTAGAGTGCCCACTGTACCATAAGGGAAGCACACACAAGAAAAAATATTTCGAGGCAATGGGTTATAATAGTGTTAGAGAGTTATATAGTAGTAGAGTGTACAAAGGTTATGAAAATGCAGAGATGAAAGCACTAAGCGCATCCCAGGGACGGTAACGTTTGAGATGGGTCTTGACAAACGAGTAGCATTTCACTAGCCAGACAAGGAGATAAAGGTCATTCTAGGCAGGAGAATGGCGTATGCAAAAGTGGGAACACACGAGATGGTAGAACGTGTTCAGGGAATGTGTGTGGTTGTACAGGATATGACCCTCTGCTTAGGAGACAAAGACGGAAAGGGAGGGAATGCCAGGGTTCGAAAAGCAACAACAGTTAGGAAGGTAAATGTTTCTGGTGCTTTCTAGACACCGAATACTGGACTATGTCACTTATTTACGAGGTCTGGCAGAAGTAAGGCCTGCTTGAGTGTGGTGGGTGGGATAATAATATGGGTGTGATAATTTATAGTTTTAATTTGAATATTTCACCTAAAATGTCACATGGTGTGCTTGTTGAGTGTGTATGGTTATGTTACAGAATTACATGCTTATGATTTTGTAATAAACTAGGGGCGTTATCTGTGCCGGGCCCTGTACATTATTTCATTTAATCCTCACTGTTGTTATTACTTTTCATTTTACAGGTGAAGTGACTTGCCCAAAGTCATAGAATTGCATGTAGCAGAACTCATATTCAAATTGAGACCTTTCTGACTGACAAGCTGAAGCGTTTTGACTTTATCTGCAAATGAGCAACGATAAAGATTAGACAATAATATGATTAGACTGCTGTTGCCAAAGGATTAGGAAAGGGAGCTTGACTGGAAGGAGGGGCTTGGAGTCCAGAGGAGAGCTGAGAACAGCCAACAGATCAGGAGCAGTGGGAATGGAAGCGATCGCAGGCATCCGAGAAATATTTTAGAGGCTCAGCAGACAAAACCTGGAGGCCAATCCCGTGCTGCGGAGTGGGAGGGGGGGGCAACACGAGCCTCGGGTCTAGTGTGAGGCCGAGACGTGGGCTTGGGCATCTGGGCGGATGGCGACACCATTCATGACAATAGGAGAAAGCAGGCGAAGAAACTGATTTGGGGTTAATTAACGCTTTTGGTTTTAGTCATGTTAAGATTTGATTTCTCTGCAACAATGGCTTGGCTAGATATCCATTTGCCCAAATCTACAGTCCCTGTGACCCTGGAGCAAAGCCTGGTGCCCTGGGTGCTTTGGCAGCTGTTCAAGCATGACTGGGATCTGGCTCAGCGTTATGCCGATGAGCACAGAGCCTTGCGTTGTTGCATATTTAAAATTACTAGGCAAGCAGTGGAGCTGCAGAGATGAAAGGCTGTGGCTGGGGACGGCGAGCACCTGCGCCATTCAATAATTCAGCACAGAGCCTATCTTGGCCGAAGCATTGCCAACACAAAGGGGCATTTTTAAAGTCAAACTCAATTTCCTTGCTAAGTCATGTCTGGGCCGCTGGGGAATTGCCAAAAGACAAGAGAAAACTCCAGGCCTCCTTAGAAACAGGTCCTGAGAGATTTGGGTACTCTGTGATGAAGCCATCAGTCTGGTCTCAGCAGTGCAGACATGTGACTCATTTGCATATGTCACTTCCTCCGGCATACCCTAGTCTGCAGTCCCCACCCCCTTCCAAATCCTGTGAACAAATAAAGCTGCCCAATGTAACCCCTAAAATCAGATTTCAGGCTTTTTATATGTGGGGGTCTGGCTTCATATCTCTCATCTTACGCTGTTCTGGACTCATCCAACTAGAATAAAACTCTTCTAAGGGAGGGGATTTTTTTTTTTATACTCACCTGAGAACATGCTTATTGATTTTTAGAGAGAAGGGAAAGGACTGAGAGAGAGGAAGAAAAACATTGACATGAGAAGGAAACATCAATCAGTTGCCTCTCTCGTGTGTCCGACTGAGGATTGAACCCACAGCCTAGGCATGTGTCCTGACCGGAAATTGAACTCATGACATTTCAGTTTATGGGAGGACTCTCCAACCAACTGAGCCACAAGGGCCAGGGCTAACGGAGGTGTATATTAGAGGAGGGCCCCAGGCATGGCCATGTGTGGGCTGGACAGGGGAGATGCTGGAGTGCCACTAACATTCTGCCACCAGCAGCTGGCTTCCAAAGCTCCGGGAGGACTGGCTAAATCAGCTTTCTCAGCGCATGGCTCCTCAGCCTGCCATGGAGGACGAACCCTGGGTGCAGCTACCTGTCTCCCTGATCCCCTCTGGCCTTGGTACTGTGCCTCCTTAATTAGCTCTGAAGCCCTGTCCTGCCTAGACTTGGGGATCAGTTACTAAGCCGGAGACCTGGAAGGAGACCTCCATCAGGCATGCATGGCCCTGCCCAAAGTGTTACTTGTTGACTGGTTGGCTGCCTGGTTAGGGCTGGATTCGGGCCTTCGTCTTTTTTTCTTTTTTGAGTTGGATACTGGGCAAAGGTGCTGTTAGCAGGAGAGATCTGACCTGGGTGCTCACGGGCCCTGACCTAGCCTATCTGGTTTCCCCAAGGGCCACGTGACCCAGGTCTTGACTGGTTTATAACCTACCAGCAGAGCCAGCAGCTAGTGGAAACCAGTAATAACAACCCTGTGTCTTTTCTTGTGGGCTGGCTCACCCTGTACTAGGACGCCAGGCTTGGTAGACAGGACACAAGCTGGGTTTCAGCCCCCACGGTCCCCCTCTGCCAGGTTCTTTGAGCCAGGCATCAGCTCACGGTGCGGGTGAGGGCCCTGTCCTCGACCAGTCCGCCAGAGTGTTGTGCCCTGCAAGCCAGTGAATCCTGCTTTAGAGACAGTTCTGCAATTGCTCACGCCAGTATGAGGTTCAATGTAAAAACAATACTGGCCCTTCAAACACAAAATTTACGTGAATGTTGAAATTAGATTGACTTTACTTGGGATGTTTAGATAAGGAAAATTCTGGTTCAGTTGTCACTGAAGCTGAACGTTTTTTTAGTTTTGTGAGAGGCCCCTGCGGGGCTGGGTCTCTAAGCTCGTGTTTAGGCTGCCCATTGGGCAGTCCTGCTCTGTGCCTGGGGCTGGGCCTCTGTGGCTAGACCTCCTGGTGCTTCCTGCCTGGCGGGCCTGCCCCATGTCACCTGCATCCGGTCACCCTG
The DNA here is from genome assembly GCA_028533065.1 of Trachops cirrhosus. NCBI lineage: Eukaryota > Metazoa > Chordata > Mammalia > Chiroptera > Phyllostomidae > Trachops > Trachops cirrhosus. Next base: position 100,073,712 of record CM052544.1, read on the forward strand.
CATGAGGGGACTGCTCAGACCTTGCCTAACAGGCTGTGTCCAGCTCCTACTTTCCCCCTCGTGCTGGCTCCCTGAGTCGGAGGAAATTGAGAGCCCCATCCCAAGAGTGACATACATTCATACGTGCTCTTGTGCTTGGACCTGTGATACTTCCCTAACCTTACTGTCCCTGCGAATTATGTTCATTCTTCTCACTCTGAAGGGGATCATTTACAGATAGCAAAGTTCACTCTTTTTAGATGCACTTCTACATGTTTTGACAAATGTATGCAATTATAATGACCACCACAATCGAGATACCCATATAGGGCAGATCACCTTGAAAAGTTACTGCTAGGACCTTGATTTTTGACATACATCCTATGCTCTGGCAAATGGAAAGCCTAGACTTGCCTTTGAATCTCAAGGGCATTTCTCTGCTTTCTGCTGCCATGCTCCACCTGAAGCAGCGTGTGCCAGAGAACTGAGTGGGTGAAGCTTGGGGACAGTCAGAAAATTCAGAAGTAGGACTTTGAGTTAATATTTCCACATCTAAGTCCTACTGCGTAGCCAAAGACAGAGCCCCAGGGAGTGTTGGTGAATCAGTGAATAAGCCAATGAATGAGTGAACGAATGGAGCCACCTAAGAGTAGAAAGGTAGGAAGGGTTATTTTCTTCCAGGTGCCAGGGATTACCAAAGAGACTAGAATGCTTGGCAGCTGGTCCTCTGTCTTCCTGTAGCCACAGACAGCCATGTGCCTTTGGTCTCCCAGCTGCTGGGGGAGATGGGGGTTGGCTTCAGCCCAGAGGCAAAGTACGTGTCCTGCATTCCTATCTCCAACACCGCTCAGTGCAGTCTGGTAGATTTTTCCTGGCATGTGAAAGCGTCTTCTGGGCCCATCCCTGCTCTTGCCTGCTAGTATTCACCCGACGAACCTGCAGCTCAATGCTTGCCTCCCCATGAGGAAAAAAGTAAATTCACTTAGGCCCCTAATTCTAAAAGTGTCAGCAAAGGACCCTTTCAAACTTTGTTAATTATAAAACTTAACCTTCCCAGGAAAAGAGATCAATGCCCCTGTCTTCACTTTTCTGCAGCTCAAGGATCTGCGTCAGCAACTATGGCTCCCAGGACGGTACATGTGCTCAGGGGGAAAAAGCATTACGATTGATCGGTCCTGACGTCTGTATGAGGGAAGGGCAGGGAGAAGGAGAGAGGAGACAGAGCTCTGCGGCATTTACCTCCCTGTCCTATACCTGTGCTGCTACCGTGTTACTTCTCTATGACGTTGAGAAACAGGCCTTCTCTGGCAAAAAACCTCCCATCCTTCTAGGAGGCCCAGTGGTCAATGCCATCTCCTCTAGCTGACATAGAAGGGCTCTGTCTGGATGCGGCCATGTAGTGGCATTCTTTTTATTACTGGGTTGAGCAAACACGATGACAGCAAGGGAGTCGGCTCAGTACTCCCCTGGCCATCTGCGCTGGAGGCAAATCAATACAGATGTCTGAACTGGCCTTCTTTTCTTTTTGAAGGTCCTGGCAGCAAGTCCAGGGGTGCTTTCATTACTTAGCGCCCAGACGGAGGTGGGTGCTGTATGAGAGAATGAGCCACACAGGTCCTAGCACCTCAATGCTTCTTCCGATGAAAGAAGATGGGCAGCCTGGCCTTGGGAATGCTGCTGCAATGGGGGAAAGAGGGTCCCAAGTCATACCCATTTGCCTGTTGCAAGTGCTGACCCTCCTGGGGTGGGCTGTTCATTGAGGGTTTGTTGATTTCTTGCTTCTTCCAACTGGTCACAATAAAAGAAAATGAGGACAACAATCTCTGGGCTTTAAAAGGGAATTAACTGAAGTATGCAGCAGCGCTCTTTCCCCTGCCCTGTCGGGCGTGGGCAGGTCTCTACAGTGCCCAGTGGAAGCAAAGACTCTGACTAAAGAGGTGTGTCTTTATGCTGTAGGACTCCTGGGGATGCTTGTGGTGGGGGTTGGGGGGGGGCAAATTTGGGAAACAAGCAGCCAAGAGCACACTGCTGAGGGCCAAGCTCTGATGATCTCCAGCCCTCAGTCACTGCAATCAAAGCAGCCTCGCTGTGTCCGGATCACATAAATATTGGATAAGGCTGCTTGGAAGATCGGAGATGCTTAAAGGATTTGGGGGGCAGAGGAAGAGTTCAATGCCGAAGATGGTGTCAGAAAATGCTGACCCTCAGCTAAGAGCTAATACAGAAGTCAGCAACAGCAGAGTGAGAATGGATTCTATCAGGCATGGCTTCTATTCTTGGCTCAGAATTTGCAAGTGCATTGCCTTTGAGGTGTAAGTTGTACAGAAATTTGACTGTCGGCTCAGAACAATCAGAAGGAAGACAGCACTCATCTTTCAGTTTGACTTCCCAGTTTCCTGTTTTATTTGGCAGTCTAGCATGTTAATTTGAAGCTCCTTCTGCACTGCAGGAGGGCACTCTACCCCTTCCTGGGACACATGCTTTCAGGGGTCTCCCACGGGTGGGCCATTCTCCAAGGGATCCCAGTCAGCTGGGCACAGCCCCCACGTCTGCTTCCAGCAGAGTGCACATGCTCCTGGCTAGTGTAACTGTCCACCTCTCCCTCTAGGCTACCGCCACTGGGACGGGTTGGTGCCTCACTCACAATTACATGACTCAGCAGTGTCTAATACAAACTAGGGCCCCCCAAACTTTATCAAATGAAACTGGGGAGTCACAGAATGAGCCATGTGGGACAGCTGCTTCTAGGGCAGCCTCCCCCAGCCCCCACCCCCTACAACCAGAAGGTGTCTCTGAGGTATTGTGACTTCTCCTGGCTGATTACTGGTTCTGCCAGGAGATTGACTAGGGATGCTCCTTTTGCAAAAGCTAAACCTCAGCTTTTATCATCAGGCCCTTTCCTCTCCCAGCAGTACCCACCAATTGCTCAGTCTGTCCACCCTGGAGCATAACACATCCGGGAGGCCAGTTTAAGAAACATGAAACTCTCTTCCCATAGCGTGGTGAATCTGGGTACGTAGTCTGGTGTGTTTTCTACTGTGTGGTTTAGGGTTAAAGCGTTTCAGGAGTTTCTTCCCAGCCTTTTCCATTTCTCTTACCCTTTCTGGCTGTTCAAAGTACAGATTCCAGGGACTTTCTGTCTTTGTAAATATTTTCCCTTACTTACTTTCTTGCCAAGGATTGAGATATCTCTTATGTTTTCTCTCCTTCGTGGGTTCATGGGAAAGCAGGCAGTTTTAGGTCAGGGTTCCTAGGTTTTCAGTTGTAATGGCTCTTCTTGTAATCCACTGAAAGGTGCTGTAGCACCACCCTGGGCCCCTGGCATTCATACTCTGTGTCCTTCCCAGTTCTGTTCTCTGTCCTCCGGTCCCTTCTGAAAGCACAGCTCACTGAATGAGTGCACCTCAACTTTACATCCCGTCAGGTTTCACCTCTCCCGGTCCCACCCTCCACAACTCTGCCCTGCAGTAGCTTCCTCAGTCAGCCACACCCTCCCCCTGCCTGACCTCACTCTGCCTCTCAGAGTCTCCCACTACACGCCTGCCCACAGGTTCACACTGCTTCACAGTCTTTTGCCCAGCTTGGGGCTCCCCTCAATTCACTTATAATTTAGGCAAAGAGTCTCACAGTTTTAAATTGTCACTCTCCTCTGCCCCTATGTGGTGTTTATAATGAGAAAGTGTCACAGGTCTTGAAAAGTTTAGCAGGAATTTGCCAGGAGGATAAAGAGAAAAATTTCATTCCAGGAAGAGGAAACAGCTAATACAAAGGACCCAAAGAAGAAAATCACGTGAAAGAGGGACAGCCAGAAACCTGGTGTGACCAGGGGGTGGGGGTTGGGGGAGGAGTATGGGCAAGGGGATGAAAGACCTTGCCTTGAAAAGAATTTCCTGGGAAATCATCAAAACATCTTTGGGCAAATGAGTTATTGATTAGCTCTGTGTTTATATTCATTGTTCCTCATAGCACAGACAAAGGGCTAGTGTCCTTGATAAATAAAGAGCTTGGAATTGGTAACAGAGCTGATTGGAAAAATTAATAAGAAACTGACTTTTAAAAATAGCCAAAACCTCCATCGAAGAAGATGTAAGAGATATAATCAGGAAAAGGAACTACAAACGGCTCCCACACATATAAAAGATGTTTGACCTCACTCATAATAAGATAAATGCAAATTAATTCTCTACTGAGATCCCATTTTCACCTGTTACGTGGGCAAGACCCCCAGAATTTGATAACAGGTTCCTTTGACACTCTTAAATGTCGCTGGTAGAAGTGAAAATTAGCACAACTGGGCTGGAGGGCAATTTGGCAAGATCTACCCGACTTGCAAATGCTTATTTGACCTCTGCTTCTAGGATTTTACTATAGACGTACACTGCACATGCGAGAAAGACTGTACGTGCAGGGTTATTAATATACTGGCGGAACGTAGGGAGCAGTGAAGCGTCCGTCACAGGGAACTGTTACCTGGCGGACGGCCTAACTACTTGAGCAGTACCGTGCAACCGTGGGAGAGAACCGGGGGGCTCCTTGTGCCCACGGGCAGGGTTCCAGGACATCCGATGTGGTCGTCAAATGATTAAGCAACAGGTAGGCCAGTGGATATAGTTGGCGCATTTTGTACAAAACAAGGGGGGGGGAATGAGAATATATATTTGCATTTTTTTTTGTAGAAGCCTAAAGAAATGAGCGCTGACTACAACATGGCTGTCCGGGTGGAGTGGGAGAGGTGCCATACCCCCTCCCTCTGTCATCACCACACTGTAGTCCACGTCTGTGAGTCCTTATTCCTTTTTGCTCGATCTTATATTTTTTGAATTTTGAATCCAAATTACACTCTGAACCCTATTCAAAACATTATACTAAAAAAAATTAACCTCCTTTTCCCTAGTCTTTTGTTCAGAAGAATTCTTCTATGGCCTGGCTGTCCAGAGGAACCCAGACCTGGTGTTATGTCTTACACCCCCTCCAAGGGTAAGTGTTAAAAATGTTCCGCCCTAAAATTCATCAGTGTCTTTGGAGCGCAGCTGCGCCGTGTCACCCAACTGTAAGTCATTACAGCTTCCTGAGGTTGCAGATACCTCCTTGTCCTTCTGGGGGCTCTGGTTCTGGTTTCTGTGTTTTCCCACGTGCTTCTTTCCCACTCAGCTTGTCACCTTCAGGTGGTGTTTCTACTTAATAAAGCCAGCGTCCGCCTTTTATCTTGGTTTCTTTCTCCCTCATGCCTTCCCTCTCTAAGACGACCTTGCTGAGACGTTCTTGAGAACGGGTCGGGTCCCTCTTGGTGCTTGGTGACTGCTTTTCCAGACTCTGACTTTATGCGTATCGAATGTGGTTACCCAATTTGAACACCTTGTAAAAACATTTAAAATCACTCGGTGAAAATCCTTCAAACAAGGAGCAGCTGTGCGGGAGAAAGAGCCAGCTGGTTGCTCACCACTTTCTCAGAACCGTGGTGAAGCACAGTGTTCAAGAATTCTAGGAGGTGAAGGGCAAAATTAACCTACACTTGTCCCATGGCTGGCCTCGACGGCAGGAGAAAACGGCCCTCTCCCCGTCCGGCTGGTTTGCAGAGGTGCCCTGGGCAGGGGGCACAGACAGCAGTTCTTCCAAGTGCACTTTGGGTTCAGCCTTCCCTTCTGCTGGCTCCATAGCCCTGTGGCTGCGACACTCGTCACTCAGGTCTAAGCTAACTTGCCCCCCGCACATCTGCAAGCAGATGTTGAGTGAAAGACTGACAAGTTCAAGTCCAACCAGGTTGGCTCACTCCTCTGCTCTTTTTCTCTAAAGCTGACCTCATCTAGAGTTCTGTTCTCTCCTGTGCAGCCTGCTTCCTTCCCGGGATTAGAAAGGTCTAGGTCTTTGGCTCCACACGTGTCCTCCCAACCAGCTATGAACTCCCGGAGTGCAGGGGCCACCTGTTTCTCATCTTCGTTCTCTCCAAGTCACTAACACACCGCCGGCCCTCCGTGAGTGCTTGTAGAAGGAACAAATAAATGAGTGGTCTGGTGGACCTCTGATGCTTGCTGTGTACTTAGATCAGCTGTCACACAGAAATTTCTGTGATAATGGAGATCTGTATCTGTGCTGTCCAATAATGTGGCTACTGAGCACTTGAAATGTGTCTAGTGTGACGGGGAACAAAATTTTAAATTTGAATTAATTTCATTTAAATGGTCAGGTGTGGCTTATGGCTACCATATTGCATGGTGTGGATTTAGATGATTGTTTCGATGATTTAGATCGTTAGATAATTTGATTGTTTGCATTGATAAAACAAACTGCGTCGTCTTCTCCAGGTAACTTTCTGTGTTTGATATATCCCAGAAACTCTCAACAACAGTTTTGGAAGCCGTGAAAAAAGCACATTAGCACTTCCCATGGCACTTGACGTCATCACCACAGGCAGAGGCCAGAAAGAGGAAGAGGGAATAGAAATTAGTTTCGCCTATTTCTTTCTGAGAAAGTCTTGGGTTCCTCAGGAGTGTCAGTGGTCAGCCTCCTGGACTATGACTCACCGAGAGCCACCCTCTGTGACTTCTCTGAGCCAGTAGGCAGGGCACAGAGTCAGGGCTGAGTCTGAGGGAAGGGTGCCGAGCGCTGAGTCACCGCACCATTTCTCACAGCAGCCTCCTTCTCTGGCCAGCCTCCTTCGCTGGCGCCCCACCCAGCCTGCCTTTTTACCTGCAGGCTGACTGTAGCCCAAGGACAGGCATGAGGTTCCTTCTTGTTCAGGAATGTCTGAGGGAGTGTGGAGTGACCAGGATTTGTACCCAGAGACCCCACAAGGAGCTGGATCCAGGGGTGGGTTTTGTAATCCAGCTGCTCTGGCGGAGACTGAAGTCCTCTGTCTTTAGCGGCCCCAGCAGCAACTTCAGCAACTTTAACATCCAACCAGGACCCTTTGTTCAGCACTGGGTTCCACCCATTGTCACAGTGGCTGGGAAGCCTGGGGCTCTTCAGTCTCAAGCAGGAGGGGTGACTGAAGAGTGGGCACTTGCGTGTGTGTGTGTGTGTGTGTGTGTGTGTGTGATCCCCTAGGTGCCACTGTCCTCTAATAAATGGAACAGGACAGAATCTCCACACCCAAGGTGAGTGGAGCTCATTTCTGCTGAACTAAGGCAGCTCCCTCTGCTTCCTGGGTTAGGAAATGTCCACAGAGCAAGTTACGAACGTGCCCACGATGCCAGGTCACTGAGCCAAAGCTCCCAGAGCTGCCAGCATCCTCTCTTTCATTCTCAGGGATGCAGGTGAAAGGTACACACACCTAGGGCTCCCTGGTCCCAGGTCACATCTCCTCTGGGGTAACCGAGCCTGCTTGTCACCACCTATTTCAAAGACAAAAAGATTGAAGCTCTGGATCCCTGACACAGCAGAACTCCCAAGGTGCCTGAGGCCCAGGGTGGTGTCTGGGTGCGGCCTCTGGTTGCTGCGGAGCCATCTTCTGGAGCCTAGAGTTGTTTCAGTGAATCCGACACACCCTACAGGCCCAGCAGGCAGGGTGGGGGCGCCCAGGCTGTACGCACCACGCTGGAGAAGTTCTGGTTACCAGTTGCACAGCAGTGCCTCGTTCCAGGACTCAGGTGGGTGTCGGGGTAACCTGTCACTCCACACTGATGCACCTCGCCCTTCCCTCACTCTGCCTCTTCTCCCAGTGGCATCTTTGGGGCTGGGGCAAGCCTCGGTCCGGAAAACACCTGGTGTCTGGAGACCGCATCACTGCAGGGATCATGTGCTGACAGCATGGCCGTCCACTGTTAGCTTGTCATTCGGGCCTTTGCTTCTTGAAGTCCCATGCGGCTACATCTGAAGTCCCATGGTTTTCTTTACTGCCCTACTTTTTCAGAACTTCTCATCCCTGCAGATGGTGTGACTATTTCTGGGTCAAGTGTTACTGAAAAGACTGGGGTGAGTGGCCACTCCGAGAGACGCTTTTCAGTTTTCCTAGAGAAGGATTCTGTCCCAGCCTGCTGTCTGTGGCTTTCTGCATTTCTTGGGATGCTTAAGGCTAATATCTCTAGAAACTGTTTCCTAAATGAAAAACACTTCTTTAAGGACAGGGTTGTCACTGGGGAGCATAGTCACAGAACTTTAGATTCTGAGCATTGGAAGAAGACCTAGAGATTGCAGCTTCATTTTTAGGGTGAAGAAAATAGTATCAGAGAAGTTAAGCAATTTGGCTAAAATCACTCAGCGTGTAGACAGAGCTATTAGAACCTTGAATAGACAGTTGATCAAGACTCAATGTGTAAGCCAGTGAGTTGGGGTTGACTTTGAAGGGAAACAGGGACTTACTGTGGACTCCTCACTTAGGAGAAGGGGTATAGATTCAAAATTACTTTGGTTACTATTTTACCAGTATCAGATACTCTAAATTTTTATATTAGTATCATATATTAGTATCATACATACTACATATGTTAGTATCATATATCAAGATGATAACCTGTTCTCTCTTTTACCATAAAATGTTTTGCTTTTGCTTTTTCCCTTCATTGCCCCAGTGGACTTGTGTAATTTGGAATTCACCTGATTGACTGAACCTGGTCAGAGGGGAAGACCCAAGTCCAGGTCTTGCTGCCAAAAAGGCAAGTGAAGCCAGCCTAGAGCCACCTTCGCCTCCAGGGCAGTGGCTGCTGCCATGTGTCAAAGAGGTTGAGACCTCTTGGGAGGATGACCCCAAGGTTGAGCCGTGGACAAAGCTTGCTGTTCCCATGTTCCCTGATAATGTGTCTGCCAACTCTCAGGAGACGTGGACTGTCATGGGGCTGAGACAAGAAAGGGGGACTGACACCTTCTTACGACTGACGTAAGCTTTGGCCAAGTGAGCCCCCGGATGAGAGATGCCCAAGGCCTTTTTGCCAGCGACGAGGATGCACACAGGACGAGTGAGGCCTCTGGTTCTCCTGTGAGCCAGATGGGTGACTCTCCTCCACCTCACTCTGGACACGCAGAGGGCAGAGCCTCCCAGAGTCGGGTCTGGTAAAGAGATCAGTGAATGTTTTCCACAAGAATCTTTAGAGAAGGTTTTTTCCTTGTCCTGCTAGAGGTCATTCCAGTTCTGTTTATGAAATAGTTGCTAGTTAAGAACCTGGCTGTTATCCATCCTCTATGTGGGGCCAGTTTTGTGGTGGGAATCCTGTTTTTCTGGAAATGTCAGAGTCATGAACTGGTTCTCGGGCCGATGGCCCATGCATCCTACCCATCTCGCACTGTGTTTTACACTGTTTTGTAGTCTTCCCTCAACAAAACTTCGCATTCCTTCAGCCCGAACAATGCAGCCCATATTTTCTTTGACTCTCCTCTAGTGCGTGATGTGTCCTGAACACAGTGTCCGCACTAATGGGCAACTAGACTTGATCTGAGTTTTCAGAGGCTTAAATTAGGTAGAAACATACATTTATAGCAACATATAAAATACGCATTGCATATAGAGTAAAAATTTATAGTAAAAATATAGTTACTTATTCGAGTTGGTGATTAGAAACAGAAATGTTTTTTACAAAAACATTATCTTGGTAGAAGACTTCCATTCAAAAGTCTAGAAGTTGCCCTGGCTGGTGTGGCTCAGTGGATTGAGCGACAGCCTATGAGCAGAAAAGTTGCTGGTTTGGTTCCCTGTCAGGGCGCATGCCTGGGTTGGGGGCCAGGTCCCCAGTTAAGGACGTGCGACAGGCAGCTGATCGATGTTTCTATCACACATCAATGTTTCTCTCCCTGTCTTTCCCCCTCCCTACCCACCTTCTACAAAATAAACAAAAAATGTTTTAAAAAATTCTAAAAGTTTTTAATAATGTCCCTTAAAATTAAAAAAGGCGGCAGTCCATGTTGCAGAGGGTGATGAGTTAGCTCGGAAGGTACAAACTTTGCATTCACACATGTGAAAAAACCCCTCTGAAAACTCAGAACCAAAGAAAAGATGGAGAAGTGCCCCAGATATTGCACACGGACACTGCACACGTCCGGGGAGTCGCTGTGCCGTGAGGACGCACTGGCACAGATGTCAGGTACTCGGACAGATGAGGGAAAAGGATGTCTCGAGTCGCCCTTCCCAGAACTGGCCAGCTATGGCTTGGCGGTCACCAGTTCCTTGTCGAGGGGTTTGCATATACTGGAGGTGGACACGTGGGGAAGTTCATGCCCCCAGAGGTGCCTGCAGCCTGGGCACAACCGGAAGTTAAAGGAAGCATCTGGCTCCTGTTCTCTGAGATGAGTCAAAGGCAGAGCGGTGCCCAACCATTTCATTTTAATTTTTAACAACATGAGGGGCTTACACAGTCCTGTTTCGCCGATGTGATCTACGGAATCCACAGCAGCGGGGGCAGAAGGCAGAGGATGGGGACTCAGATCCTGGAAAGTAGCACTTTATGGGAGATAATGAACACGAATAGCTACCCTTTTCAAGTCCAAATTGCTCAGCCCTGGAAGGTTCTGTGAAGGGAGGAGCCCGAGGAAGCAACTGAAAGGAGGAATTGTTCTGCTCTTGGGTGCTGGTAGCAGATTAAATATCAGCAATAACACGTGCACTTACGATCATTCCACTGGGCTGGAGAAATTTTAGCCCAAGGTCACTTATTTCCAGTTCTGAATACAATTATCTACGTTGTTGCCTTAAAATGTTCAGATGCATTTTTGAGCTGGACTGGGGCCATGCTGTCAGGCAGGCGTTTGGGGAAATGTTAGCTTTGGAAACTGCTCCCTCTGCCAGGGCCCTCGCTGCTAGCCCGGAGGAGTGAATCCACTTCCCCGGCTCTGGTTGGTGCCTGGAGACCTCCATTCTCACCTCTCTGACTTGCTTTTGTCCTGGTTCCTGGTTGAAGCTCACAGAACCGCCCCCCGCCCCCCCCGCCTTTGTTTTACTCTAAGCAAAAAACAACAAACAAATGAAACTCAACCAAGCACTCATACACAGTTAGATGTTTGCCTTTGGATGCTACTTTGAGTTTAGTACTGTCTGTTACTTTAAAATGTGTCACTGACTTTTGTTTTCAATATTTGCAGCCAAATTTAACACAAGGAGATCTGATGTCAGAAAAACAGCCCTGGCTGCCTCAGCGCAGAGTGGTGAGGTCAGGTCAGAAGGTGGGCTCCTGCCCCTGACGCCCTGGCTCACTGCCTGTCTCATGGGAATAGACTCCCATTGCTTCTTTGTGGGGACTCAACAAGCAAATTGAGGGTGATGAAGCATGAGTACCCCTTAAAACTCTTCCTCCTTTTCTTGAGTGAGACAGGCCTGGATGAAGGAATCACTTAGTTGCCAAGTCGGGCAACCTACACTCACTGTGTGTCTCAAGCTGAGCTGAGCTGTGTAAGATCAAAAGAAGAAGGGACTTTGTTCATGCCTGTAGGGACTGTGTACAGAGACATGGAGCCCCAGCAGCCCCGATGCAGGCTGAGGAGGGTGCAGTCAATACCTGTGACTTTCTGGGGGCCTCTCGTACCAGGCTCAGACATCTGGTGGGCACTGGACATGTATTCCCTCCAAAAGTGATACTGAGAATGTCCCTTTGGGCTTAGGGAGGAAATGAACTTTTAAGATGCATATTTTTAATGTGTAACAACCGACTCTTGGGGTGGGGGAAGCCCTGGTTTTGTGACATTTGCCAATTCCTGTGATGTAAGTACTCCCAAAGCGGCTAATTTCCAGCCACCCGTATGCTGTCAACTTTGCCCAAGAGCCCTACGTTATAACTGACCATGAATTTAAAAGTGGAACCCTTGCATAGATTTGTTTGGAGTATTTTTTGTCACTTGTGTTTTTTTTTCTTCTAAGTGAACTTTAGAGAAGTTTACAGTGTTTCCCAATCACAGTAAAAGAGCGTTTGGCTTAGAAGAAGCGGATGGGGAAAATTCCTGAACATTGACAATGCGCTTTAGCAAATAAAAGCCGGCTTTAGCTCTCCCCATTGGCACTAGCCCTGCACCGTGTTACTGAGACTGACCTGTAGACCCAGAGCGCCCACGGCGGAGCCAGGCACACATGGACAGGCCTCCTCCCCTGGCACTTGGGAGGTGCGTGCCGCAGGCGGGTTCCCTAACCTCCTGCGCCTTAGTGTACTTCCAAAGATGAAAGGCTCTCTTTCCCTGCTCCACTTTGGAAAATCACAGTGATGGCCACTTACCGTGTCACGTGGGTTCACATGTACACCCTGGACCAGTCTTTGTGGCCAGGTTGATGGAGGACCATGACTGGCAGCCCCCACCCTACTTTCTGGTGTAAATTAGCATTCCCCAGAAGAAGAAGTAGGTGACATTCTGAGCAAACACTACCCCAGTGGCCACCTCAGGGGTCACGTGCTGCTCTTGCGGGATTGCTGTGAGCCTGGAATAAGATAATACAAGGAATGCAAAGGGCTTCCCTGCAATAGGTATTTGATGTGTATTAGTTCTTGACTCATCCCCTCCTCCCTCCCATCCCTCCTTATACCTCCTGCTTTAGTCCTGGGAAACTGCCAGACAGACCATGGGCCTCTGTTGGGGTCCAGTTGACCCACCCCACCTGTTACAAACAGTCCTGCACGCTTTGCCTCCTGTCCCTGCAGGACTAACAAGACTGGACCCATACAGATTGTGAGGTGCGAGGAGCTGGCATCAGTGCATAACCACCATCTTTTCCAGTATCTTCTTCTTCAACCTTTTTGGTCACTGATTTATATCCTGGGTCCTAGTCTTCAAGGACTCTGCTCTCAATCATTACAATCCATAGCCCCTCGCATGTGAATTATAGTCACATCTTCTGGAGGTGGGAAGTTGCAGAGCGCTCTGCCAGTGCCCTACAGCACCTCTAGGCTCTTCCCAATCCATACACAGCACTCCAGCGTCCAGGGCGGTACTTCGCTGTCTAGGGGCTTCCCCTCACCCCTGGAGCACCCTCCCCTAGCTGATGGCAGACTGACAGCCCTCAGGGGAGCATCATGCAACTAATGACTGAAGAGCCTTGGCGATGAATACGCTGACTCCCGTGCCCTTCAGGTGAGATACCTCTGAAAGGTGTATTTTACATGAAGCCCCAGAGCTTCCCCGATGGGATGAAGCTCCATCACCTACACTGGCAGCTGGCTAGGTCACAGACCCTTTATTAACTGCCCCCCTTCTCTTGTCTCTCTTCAGCTCCTGATGCTCTCTTTGCCTTTGAATCCTTGTTTCAGGGTCTGCACTTTAGGGGGAACCCAAACAATTATAGGAGATTTCTGAACAGCTGAAGGAATGTTTGTTGGAAAGTAGAATTCCATATTCTATTTTCACAACTGGGAAGAGTGCGTGCATGTCAGTGGTTAGGAACAAGGGACGGAATACTTGACTTGGAAATTACCCAGCAAAATCAGGGAGGCCTGGCTGCCAGCCTGATAGTACTTAATGGGAGAATACTTTGGGTTGGAGATGCAGCTTGAGACCCTTTGGGCCGAAGGAAGCAAGCATGTAGCTTTCTGTCATGAGATCAAGGTCATGCAGAGGAGAGCAGCCCTATGTGACTTGGGCCTGGGCCTCCTCATGCTGTTGGTACCAGCTCTGGCAGGGCACCAGGAGCACATTCTAACTCTGTGTCTCACAGATCCTTGGATAAAACCCATTTACACCCTGGAGCAATTTTCATGGAGGCCAGGCTCCCTTTGCTGAGGACAAATGGGTATTTCTTGGTGCAGTGGAAGAGGGGAGTTCCACTGCACGTGTCTTTCGTTAAACTCCTGTGGACTGGATTTGTGCCAGGAAGTGGAAGGGATTTGGGAAGAACATGACCTGCCCCGTGGAGCTCCTGGTCTGAGTGGAGAGACAGACAGGACACCTGCTGCCTGAAGAACAGAGCATCATGAAAAGCGTCCTGGAATGTCTGGTCCGACGAAGGGCTGAGGGAGGGCCTGGAGGAACGACCAGCTCCCACTCACGGGGTTGAAAAAGACATTCTGTGCGTGATGAGTGGATGTAGATCTTCTAGCCGAAGGTCAGACACACAGTAGGAGCTCCATAAACCTTGATTCACATCTAGGGTCCTTTCCACACTGAGAATTCTAAGTACAAGTGCAAAGAGAAAGTCTACGAGATGTTTGAGGAGGTATAGCTACAGTTATCTTCAAAATGAAAGGCAGAAAGCCAAGGGTCCATTTGTAGCCGAATTAAGGAACATGGGGAGGGTCTGGCTGGTATTATCTGGACTGGTTGTCCTTGTTGCAAGAAAACAATGTCTAGTTTCTTATTTTCCATCTTACTTGGTATTTGTGGCCTTGGCATCCAATCCCATATGGTAGGGGGAAGGGAGGGGAGGGCAGTGAGGGAGCTTACCCATCCAGGAAGGATCCAGAGCACAAGTGGCATTTTCAGTACCAGCTTCTGCAGCCACTGCTGCCATGCTCACTGCGTTCTAGTTCCTTCCTGAAGGGACTGACTGTCCTTCCAGACAGGGAGGGCTCAGACACCAGACACATTAGCGAGGCCCCGTCTCCCAATTACGGGGAAAGTGTATGTGGTGGTGCTTGGTGGGTGGGACCAGTTCCTTTTATGAGAGGGTGGGAAGGAAACAGCAGGGAAAATGCAGATTATTTGAGCCTGAGTCCAGAATCACCATGTGAAGCCCTGCAAGGCAATGCGAGCCACTTCATTTTGAGACTGAGGGGATTGCTTGCAGCCTGCACCCCGGGACTTCTCCCCAACCCTCCCACACAGCAGGAAAGATGCAGTGTGTATTTGCCTCCTGTCTGCTGAACATGGAGCTGTAGATGTGTGTGTGGGAGTGGGGGGGGGTGCCAGGGAGGGTCTTTTGCAACACTAATGGGCTGTGGTGGGGGGGGCAGCTGTTTGGGAATGAGAGGCAGAGTGGGAGGGTGCCTGAGCTAGACCAAGGGAATTGTTAGCTGATTTATCTAGACAGCTCACTTTGAGGAGGCCAGGAAGCAATGATTTGTGTGCTCGGGGTGTGTGTGTGTGTGTGTGTGTGTGTGTGTGTGTGTGTGTGACAGAGAGAGACAGAGACAGAGACAGAGAGAGAGAGAGATGGGGGGTGGGGAGGGAGAGAGGGAGAGAGAGAAGAGAGAGAAGTAGGTCATGAGAAAGCAACTTGGGAAAAATAGGCAACATTTACCTTTAGTAACTCTTATACTAATCAAAAGTAATTGAATTCGTTTCACAAATGTATTTATTTGTACAATCTGATTTACTTATAAATTGGATTGTTTGTTTGTTGTTGTTGTTAGTTGACTGATTTGTTTAAGAGATATTAGGGAATGAAAACATTTGCTGGGACAATCAGGCCTTCCCCACCATCTAAAAAGAAAAAAACTGCTTAGCAAAAGTGTTCCCTTCCCCTCCCCCCTTACCTCTCATAACTACAATTTCTCTCCTTCCCTTTTTCTCCTCCTTGCCAATTTATTGTTTAATAATTTATTCACTTATTCAATCAACCATTCAGTGACTTGGTCAGTCAAGATACATACTATAGGCACCTATGCCTGGCATTAGTGTCTTTGGGTGAAAGCTATTAAAGGAGCAGAATTTGGTTTGTATTTAGTCTAAGGAAGGGTTTTCTGACAGTTAACTTCACTCCTAAAAGGAGAGCATTCCCCTTCAGGGGAGACCAGGGGTCCTGGGAGCCTGCAGCAGCCAGCCGGGGTGTTCAGGGAGTCTTCCTGATCCTGCCGGGCTTGGCAGAGCCCACGGTTTCCTGGCTACCACGCTAATGGCACTGAGTGGACACCGAAGAGGGCCCCTGGTCCCTAAACTGGATTTCCCCCCTCAACTCCCAAGTGGTCAATTCCTACAAAGTAAACGCCCTGAGCTGGGCCTTCTCTGCAGCCTTCCATTACCTGGCGCTGTCCACGCGGAGAAAAGCGCAACGTGAACCCCAGGGAGGGCACCGACTGTGGAGAGGCTGCCCCTGCGATGCTGCTGCTCGAGCAACGTCCACCAGTTGGCACCATGCGTTCCCCCAAAAGGGGGAACCGAGTCCTCGCTCAGAACGAAAGATTACAGCGGAAAATGAAAGACACGATAAAAAAGCACACAACTGACAACGAGGCGATTTCGTAATTGCAGACTCGGCAGCCTGTGTAGATCCCACTGGGCAGAATGGAGCGGGGATTTCGCTTCGGGTCAATGTGATTCGCCCTAACAGGCGCTATTTGCCCAATCCCACCCCCACCCACACACAGGGCTGCCCTTGGGGAGGCCGAGAGGGTGAGCTCCACAGGGTCCACGGGGACCCTCAGAACCCTGCGCCTGCGGCCCTGGCTCCACCAGGCTGGGCAGGACCGCGGAAGACGCGGCCTGCTCACCACGCTCACCAGACACAGGAGGAGTCTGGCCTCCTGTCCCCATAGTTAACAAGGAGAATAATAAATCCCGACTTTGTTAATCCTGGCGCAGACAGAAATTTGCCCGGGAACCCACCCTGCTCTCGCCTCCTGGTCACGGAATCGGTACCAACGGCCGCCCCTTCCCTCCCCTCCCTGTCCCAGTGCGGTTGGTTCTGTAAAGCTGCGGTCGGTGGATCAGGCAGACTTGGCGGTGGGGTGTCTGTCGGAAAGCCTGCTCTCTCAATGGAGACCTGCCCGTTGCCAGTGATGAGGTAATTTCCTCTTAAGCTTCAGGTAGCCGAGGAGGAAAAAGAACAACAAAACAGGGTCTGTGAATAAAGGTGTGCCAGTCTCTGGGAGTTTGCTGTTACTAAAGAGACCTCAAGCAAGCCTGCTTCTGGGCTGAAAAAGCAAACCTTTGTCAAGGGTTTCGTTTTAGAAAGTTCAAAAGACACCAGAGGGAGAGTGAGAACAAGAAGCAGGAAGAGGCGAGCGCAGAGAGGGGGAGAGATGAAGGGAGGCGGAGGCGGGGCAGCCAGGCCCCGCCGAGGAGCCACAGGGGACAGTCGCAAACACTGGCCTCAGCAGTTTGATCACTGGGAAAATGTCTGTTCAGGTTGATGCAATGAAAGAGAAAAACTTCGGAATTTTTTTTTAAAGGATGTGCTTTTGCTCCTGCTGTTCTGCTCACCTGAAATGCCTTCTTCTGTCCATCTTTAACCATCTATTCTAGAGGGCTCAGCTCCAATGCCCCCTCCTCCAGGAAGCCTTCTTTGGTATTTCCAGTTAGCTGTATAATTGCTCTACTCCCTGCAGGTCAAAAGTAATTCTTTTCCATTACATTTCTTTATTTTTAGTTATGGTAAAATACACATAACATATTTTCCCATCTTAAGCCTTTTTAAGCATACAGTTCAATATTGTTAAGTGTATTCACATTGTCTCCAGAAATTTTTTCTCTTGCAAAACTGAAACTCAATACCCATTAAACAATGCCTACCCATTTCCCCCTCCTCATTTTACTGGCAATCACCATTGTACTTTCTTCTCGATAAATTTGACTGCCTAGGTGCCTATTATAAGTGGAACCATACGGTTTATCTTTTTGTAATTGGCTTATTTCATTTAGGATAATTTCCTCAAGGTTCATTAACATTATAGCACGTGTCAGAATTTTTTCCTTTTTAAGAAATAGTAATTTGATTTTATTTTTTCTAATGGCATTTATAACATGCTGTCTTATTTTTAAGTGACATGTGCATGTTATATTTCCCCTATAGAATTCTAGATTCTTTGAGGGCAGAGTCTGAGAGTCTGTCTCTTCATTGAGTCTCACTATGCCTGTTGGCCCAGGGCTTGGCAGAGGGCTTGTGCCAACTGAATACTTGTTGGGAAGACCAAAGGACAATACTGTCTTCAGTGGGCTCTTCCAGACCTCCCAGCCCTCCATAACAACACCCTGAAAAGTCTCAATAGCCGTTTAAACCAGTCCACGTCACCACGTTGAGGCCAGCAGAAAGAAATTGGCATCAACAGTTTTGGGCTCATCTTCTTACCCCAGAGCCTTGAATCAGTCCTGTATCTTCTGCTTCCTTCTGGGAATCATCTCCTTTGGGACAGGGAAGTGGACCCAATCTTAAAATAACAGAAAGTCAGATGGAAAGAGTAAGGAGAAAGGGAGACGGTTCACATAAGAATGGAAGCTAATATTTAGATGTAGATTTTCCATTTTGTTAAGTTTCTGATTGTGTTATCACTTATAATGCATATCTTCAGTAAAGGTGGGGTGGTAGTGGGGGGCAGCAGACTGTGGAGGTCTTGTTATATTTGGAGTAAGCCTCTTTTCCAACTCTCCTCCCCAAATTGGCACTATAGGAGATTTGCTTATTTTGCAACTCAGGAACAATAAGTGAAGAAGCCTTGAAATTTGATTTGGGATCTTGGAGAACTAAATAAACTTCAAGCTTGTCTGTAATAGCTATTTTTGGAGTAACTTCAGTTAGCCTTGCCTTTCCCTTTGTTCTTCCAGTCATTCGTAAGAGGGGATCATGGAATGAACATGGCATTGAGGCAAGCAGTCCTGTTTTCCACTGGTGGTATGACCTGGGGCATGCCAGTTCACCTCACTGAACCTCAGTTTCCTCATCTGTAAAATGGGGGAAATACCCCCTACCTCACTCACCAGGCTTTCCTGACGATTCAGTAAGCCCGTGAATATTAAGTGCTCAGTTGGACAAATGGCAATTGGATAATACATGTGAATTTCCTTCTTCTCTTGAGCTGTCCTGATGTCCCTCTACTCAGGCTATGGCTGACTTGGTTCCATTTGGATCCATGACTCCGTATCAGGCGCATTCACTGCACTGGCTTTGTCTGTTTCTTAGCAGCCCACAACCCCTATGGAAACTCCATGGCACTTTATCTTTTGGGGACACCTGAACTCATTAAAAAATAGCATTTTGCCCTGGCCGGTAGTTCAGTTGGTTGGAGCATCAGCCCGATGTGCCAAGGTTATGAATTCAATCTCTGGTTGGGGCACATGTGGGAAGCAACCAATGAATGCATGGGTAGGTGGAATAGCAGGTCAGTGTCTCTCTTCCCTCCCCTTAAAAACAAACAAACAAACAAACAAACAAACACTCCTAGCATTTTGGTTTGGTATGGAAAAGAACTCTTTTTAAGCCTAACAGAATCTTGTTGGAAGATAGAATTTGCAAACCCACAAAAGAATTCACAGCAGAACAAACCTCCATAGTTAGATTCACTTTCCAAATGATTTACCTCCAGCTGGGCAGAAGGCTCTGTGCCTGTACATGCTGTTGGAGCTATGGGGCCCTACCCTGCAGAGGAGCCATCGCTGTTGTGACTCCTGTCAACTTTATCCAAGAAGCCTCATCCTAGGGGTCCGCAAATGAGTAAGTGTGCAGCCAGCCCAGAGCGAGCAGAAATATGAAAGCAGATTCTGCAATAGTCTTAACAGAACTGGTACCCTCTCTGACTTGGATGCCAAAAACCAAAAGCCTGTTTCTGATTTTAAAAAGTACATGGAATATATTTGAGTTTCCTCACTGCTACTCATCGAAGTGTTATTGCATTTATCTTCTAGACCACAAATAGCTGTCCTTTGTCACTTTCCCTCATCAAACTTTACCCCTTGGACTTTGGAGAAGGAAACGACTTCCAGCAAAGGGAGATCAGAGTAGGCTCCATGGAAGTGGCAGTTGAGTCTGGCCCCCAAAATGGGTAGGATTGAAAATGTTAATATTTGGAAACAGGCATTCCTGGCAGAAGGAACAGCAGCAGCAAAACACAGAAGTGGAAACTTATAATGGCATTAATGGAGAATAATTTGGGGAATAAGATATACTAAAAGAGTAATAAAATAGGTAATACTAATTAACCACAGTGGTAGCACTCTTTAAGAAAACCCCCAATGATCTCTGCCTCCTGATCTTCACATTCTGTGTAACCCCTCTCCTCGAGCGTGGGCTGGATTTATTGACTCACTTCTGATGAGTAGAATATATCAGAAGTCATGGGGTGCCCTTCTGAAATTAGACTATGAAAAGACTGTGGCTGCTTTCTTGGGCACACTCTCTTGTTCTTGTTCTCTTGGAGTATGTGCTCTGAGAAGCCCAGCGGCCATGTCACGAGGGAGCCCTGTGTAGAGGACCACGTGGTGAGGGACTGGGGCCCGCCAGTAACCGTGGAGCAAGCTCAGGTGTCACTTCCCCCAACAGCCGAGTCTGCGCATGAGACCTCTTCCCCAACTGTTCGGCTCTAATCTCTTGAGAGACCTTAAGGGGAAAGCATGCAGCTAAGCTGTGCCCGATTCCTGACCCACAGAGGTTGTGAGATAATGCTTGTCGTTCCCTCACTAAGTCTGGGGGTAATCTGTTATGCAGCGATAGATAAGTAATACAACACTTACTCCAGTGTTTCAGACACTGTCATACATGTGTCATGTATTTATGTCATTTCATCAACAATCTCAGGTGGGTATTATTATCCCAACTTTTTTTCAGGTGGGAAAACTAAGGTTTAGACATCTGCCCCATATCTGTCACACATCTCGTAAGTGGAGGAGCTAAGATTCAAACCCAGCTATCTTCGTCCTGGGTGTGTGCTCTTAACTTGGACACTATGTATTTTGCTAGGAGCCCCTGTAAGTTACAGTTCGGTCCACTCTCACGGCCCCTCTGCCCTGCTCCGTGTTTCTCAAGGTCTTCATGTCTCCTCAGAGCCTGAAAGGAGACTTGGGAATTCCTCTGAAATTTTTTGAACAGAACCTCACTCTACACTCAGTTGCCTTATCTCCTCGCCACCCTTTCCCCTGGACATGACCCATGGTCTTAGAAGTCAAGGCTTGGGGTGTTACCCTCAGATGGGTAATGACACTCTTTCTGCAAGAACCCCAGGCTGGAGGTTGTTTCCTTGGACACCACCTCCTATATTTCAGGACCTAATAAATACAGCTTGTCCATTTACTTAAATCACAAGGCTGGGAGAACCCAGAGGCATGGAGAACTCTGTCCTGGGTGTCCTTCGCTCGTCTCTGATAAGAAAGTAGAAACTCTGCCCCGCCTTACACTGCCTCCCCCGGGGTTTAATTGGACACTGGTTTGTGCAGAGTATTCCTGGGAGAGTTATACTGGCCACCGCTCATTGGTCACGAGCGACAGTCTCTCCTCGGGTCTTTGCAAGGGGTGCAAATGTATGGACTGCCTCAAGGTCAGTCCGGAGTGACCATGGTCACCTTCTGATGACAGTATTTACTGGCAACTCAGCGACACCTTTGATACATTGCCTGAATCTCAAGAGGTCTGTAGATGAATGATTATCTTTGGCTAATATTAAAAACAAACTAACTAACTAACTAACTAAACAAACCTTCAGAGTTAGCAATAAGCTTTCATGATTGATAAGACATTCTTCACTGTTGACCTACCATTACGTTTTGCTGTACTCTGTGTGTGTGTGTTTAGGCTCGTAAGCTCAGAGGAAGCAACTGCTCAGAAAGTTAGCTCCAACCCACTGGACTTCGTACCTCAGTTCCGTGTTAACCTTGTTGGTGGGGATGAGCAGGGCCCTAAGATTCAGAAAGGACTGAGAGCAGGTGACTCAAAGTCCAAAGGTGACTTCCTCCTGTGACAGGAGAACTGGGCTCCCGGCTCCACCACCCGCTCTCTGGGTGATCCCGGGAGGTTCGCCTCCTCCTGTGAACCTGTTCCCTTGCACATTAAACCAGGAGCTGGGGCAGGTCACCCCGGAAACCCTCTAGTCTTGACTGTGGTTTTGTGGGGCTTGGGGATTATTTCTACAACTACGAGCAGAGCGCCCTGCCCTGCTTCGTGTCTTTTTCCTCTTCTCACACAGGCTCCCCAGCCCCCCTGCCTCTTCTTGAAGTGGTACTCGTTTATCTGAACCAGAGTTTCACATAGGAGTGGTTCGTGGGTCTGAGGCAGCAGCACCTGCTGAGGGAAGGAACAAACTCTTTTAGCTTCCCAGATCACTCTTAACAAGCCAGGGGTTTCCTCAGAAGTGGAATGTACTAGTCTCTGAACATCCACAACGGCCCATTCCACACCCATTGGATGGTGAGGAAAGTGGGGTACAGGGACTAACCAAGCCAGCTTTTTCCTTCTAGAACTGGGCACCACGCTGAGACAACCCTGTGAGTAGGCTCCATTTTATAGGGGTGCAGGGATCGAGCAAAAAGGAAAAAGGACTCATGGACACAGACAACAGTGTGGTGATTATGGGGAGGGGGTGGGTGGAGGTGGAAGAGGATATAAGGGGGGTAAATGATAATGGAGACTCAAACTTAAGTTCACCATAGAGAAGACATTAATGAATTCCATAAACATTTACAGAGTGGAAGTGATCTCAATAGATCATCTGAGTGGGCTTTGAGGCAGTTTAACAAGCAGAGAAGTAAAATGATTTACTCAGCCACACAGCTAGAGAGTACATTATACATTAGGACACCTTTCTCTAGTAGGACTGACTCAGAGCCCTTTTAAAGTAAGTTCAAGGAAGTGTAAGCTGGTATTCTGCCTTCCCTCTGGTTTCTAGCACGACTTCCTCTACTTTCCAAAGAATGTTCTTTGGCCTCTCTACCAGCGGCCCTGACTGCTCGGCATTAAAGGGCTGCGTGTAAACACCCTTCCTTCTATCTTATCAAAGTCCCCAAGCTGGGTTTATCAGAGGTGACTCACTCCCTGGGGCCCTTTGCGAGGACCTGGGCTCGGGTTGCAGGGCTGAGAGGAACTGCCTTCTCCACCTCCTGCAAGGGCGACCTCTTAAACCCCCACTCTTCTCCATGTCCCCCCACTGGAAGTGCGGCCTTTAGGGGAGCTTGTCCCCAGAAGCTGTTCCGGGGGCCTTTCCCAAGAGCCCCGCCCCTGTCAGTGTCCTTTAGGGGCAGAGGATCCCAGGGAAATCAGACAGCTGTGGGCACACAGGAGCAAGGGCTGGTGAGTGTGTGTGTGCGGTGGGGGCTGGGGGTTTGGAGTGGGGGGAGGAAGCAAAGCTCTGAAATGTGAGCCAGATGGCAGTGCCCCACCAGAGGCGGCTTGTTCAAGAAATGCTTCCTTTCCTACCAGCTACTCCCACCTTCAAGAAATACATTTCTGAGAGTAAGGTAAATGATCATTTGGTTCAAGGAGCCCAAAGCTCTAAATTTTCATAGTATTTTCACCATCATGACGGCCTCTGGGAAGATGGGGGAACCACAGAGCAAGAGAAAGTCACAGTGATTTCTGCCTCCTGCGGGGCAAGGGCAGATCAGTGGACTACAGCCACTTTCCCTGAGCACGGCTAATGGATGTGCTCCTCCCTCCCCTCTTCTTCCTTCCTTCTTCCCTCCCTCCCTGGCCTTCATTCCTTCCTTCCTTCCTTCCTTCCCTCCTGTTGAGTGATGACCAACCCCCAGACACTGTGCGGGGTGCAGGGAATCCATGGGAGCAGAGACCAAAGCCTGACCCTGTCCACTGCCCCGTCCAGTCCAGTGCCAGGAGAGACTTCATACCAAGACATGGCAGCTGTGAGGGACACTGCAAAGGAGATCTGTTCATGGGCCCTTAGGGGTGGAGTGACTGGTCTGAAAGGCCAAGAGAGATATTCCTGACCAAGTGATATTCGGGTTGCTGTGTGAAGGGGCAAAAGCCAGGGAGAGAGTGGGAATGCCCCAGGCTGGGGGAGGTGCACATGCAATGACGCTATGAGAAAACTGCAGGGAATGAAAAGATCCAGTGTGGCCCAGGGAAGGATGTGAATGGGACTGAGTAGGAGTCAGGACCGGAGGGAAGGAGGCCAATGCAGAGCATCTGAGCTGCGTCCACTGCTTCCAGGGTCTTGTCTTTGTGCTTTGTGCTGGGGGGATGGGAAGCCTATGAAGGGGTTGGAGCAGAGAGTGACATTCAGGGAACACTGGAGAAATATTGGAGCACCCAGCCCAGTGAAAGCAATGGGCCCAGAGCCCCTCTGCCCTCCCTGTCCAGCAGTGTCGATGGGAGACCCCCAGGCTCAGCCAGGACATGGTGGAGCTGGAGGCAGAGCTGCGACAGAAGGGAGAGTGGGCCTTCAGCATCACCTTCTCCACCCTGTCCAAGTGAAGCCCAGGTCCCTCAGATCTGCCTCTTCTGAATGCTGCTCCCCTACCCCCCACCCTCTGAATGCTCCAGAGGGAGGCTTCTGTGTGCCGCCTCTGCCCTGGTTACACCCCAGGTGCTGTGAGTCACCCACCTGCATGGTGAGTCCAGGGAAGGGGTGAGAGTGAGTGCTGAGGAGGCGGGAGAGGCAGGTGGGCACCCAGTAGGCATCCAGCTTGGGGGGGCTGCACCTCCCCTACTGGCCCCTGCCCAAAAGAGCCTCTTCAGAGAAATCCTTTGGCCCCATCCCCTTCAGGAGGCCTCTTCCCAGATTTCCTCTCCCTTTCTCCTCTTCCCCACTCTCCCTCTCCCCCACTCTCCTTCTCCCTCAGCTAGCTGTCAGCAGACTGCCACCATCACCATGGCTACGCTTGCTCCTTCTTGCAGCTCCACAAGCAGCGGGAGTGAGAGCAGGGGGAGGGCAGCTGTCTTCCTGTTGAACTGGGTTCTTTTAGAATCAGCTCATGGCTGCACACCGCAGATTCAAGGCCTAGCCGCTTACCTGGAGAGCTCATCTCAAACATAGGACGAGAACAACTAAACAAAACAAATACAAAAGGGACTTATTTGCACCATGAAAAGATGCAATGTGGCTTCCCTTTTAAGTACTAATGTGTAACTGTGTGTTGGACATGACTGGTTATCCAAGATTTAAGGCCCACCCACTGGGGGACTTGAGGTAGACTTGTTAGGTAGGCTTAGGTTGTTAGAGGCAATTTGGGGCCAGACAGACCAGAACTGAAATCCTTGCCCTGCCACATATCAAAGGTATGGACTGGGGCAAGTTATGGAACCTTGCTGGGCTTCAGTTTCCTCATTTGTAAGATAGGGATAATAAAACCCACCTTGTATGTTGTGCTGAGGATTAAAGATAACTTATGCAAAATTTTGGCACATAGTAGGTGCTAAAATGGTTATTGTTTTTGCTCTTGTTATCATTACAGAGTTCTGAGCCCTTTGAGATGCTCCACATGTATTCGTTGATTTGAGGGTAGAACAAAAAGGCAATTTTTCCCAGTACTGACTTAAAGGCTGCCAGGACCTCGAATTTCAAGATGGCGGTTAGAGCAATTTCCACTTCCTCCTCAAAAGTTCCTTACGTTCTGGGAGACATATGTGAACCTGAGCCGCAGTATATGAAGATAGTGGAGAGGTAAAGAATTAGCAGACTGGAGGAAAGTCTGAGTGCCTGGGGGCAGGGGTGGTGTACATCAAAGAGAAGCAAGCTGCAATGGCCCACAGAACCTTGGCAAGCCTCAGGAACTGGGGCACCAAGTGCTGTGGAAACAGAAAACAGAAAGGATTGTGTAGAGGTGTTTATAAGAAGCAGATAGGCTTGCGTGTCCCAGCCCCTACTCCTCCTGCAGGGGACAGGGAGTTTATTTTCCAGAAAAACTGAACCACCGAGATGTTGTGCTAGTAACGTGAGGTTCAGAGGGAGGCTGGGCAAGGGTGAAAGTCTGCACACTACGTGACTTCTTCTCCCCTGCCCCTCTCCCCACCTAGCCTCAGAACAACAGGGACAGGAGATTGAGAGATTCTTTTCAGCAGCAACTGACCCACTTGGGAAAAAAGACATGCACATATCGACAGTTGGAGGAGGCTCCGGTGAAAAAGCCCATTGTGCCCCTGGTCGCCCGAGCATAAACCCCATCCGTGTACACAGAACTTCCAATCAGCTCAATAGGGCCTCATCCTCAAAGATGAGGGACGGTCAAGGATCACCACGGAAGAAAGCATCCACCATGGCAGAGAATAAAATAACCACATGGAAACAAAAGAACCTATGAAGGAAGCAGAAATGATAAATGAGCAGCAGAAACTGAAAATAAACTATTTTGATACATTTAGAAGCACAAGAGAAGGCACTATATCCACAGGATGTGATGAAAAAGGAACAAGCAGAGCAAGACAGAGTTCCTGGAAATAACAATATGAAGTGAAAATCTCAGAAGTTCTGTAGCAGTGTTAGAAGATACAGTTAAGGAAATTTCCCTGACAGCAAACAAAGAGAAAGACAATAGGAGGGAAAAAACAAGCAAATTAGAGGAGTAATTCAGGAGGTTCAACACCTAATGAGTAGTTTTAGAAAGAGAGAACAGAGAAAAATGATGGTAATGAAAGTACTGAAGATGTCCCCGAATGGAAGGACTCCAGTCTTGATTGAAATACCCAGCACAAGAGTTGAAAATGGCCTAAGACACAACATTGTGATACTGTAGAACTCTAGGGATAAAGAAGTCTTAAGAATTTTCAAGGAGAAAACTAAAACATTTACATATAAAGCATTGAGAATCAGAAGGGCGCTGGACTTCTCCATAGCAACACTGGAAGTTAGAAGATGTTGGAAAAATGTTTTCACTATTCCAAGAAAAAAAATTATTTGAAGCCTAAATTTCTATTTCCAGTCACACTGTCAATAAGTAGGAGGGTAAGATAGAGACATTTCAAACAAGCAAAATACAAAAAAATTTTACATGTGATGTAACCTTTCTTGGGAAACCACTGGAAAATGCTCCACCATGATGAGGGAGTAAGAAGAATGAGAGAGAATTGCGATCTGACAAGAGAGGGGCAAAGAGAATTTCTAGGATGCTGGTGAAGGGAAGTCCCAGGACAACAGCTGGGGGCAGGGCTAAGCACCAGCCAGTTCAGGCTAGAGCAGAGAGCACGGAGGAGGACTCGAGGAAGATTTCTCCAGGAAATTCGGACTACCAACAGGTTGGAGGTGTAAAAAAAAAAAGTATATAAAGTGTCAGTTTGCAGAGTCATTGGGAATAGGGAAAGACTAGATGTTTAGAGAAAACAAAGCAAATGCAAACTCTGAAGGAATAATCAATTCCAGGAGGAAGAAAATATTGTGAAGAAGAATGTAATCTTAGCTCATTCCTTGGCTCAGTCGTGAACAATGCTTATTTTACATGATCATCATAATAAAAACACCATGTGGATCTAACCCAAAACTGACAAACAATTATGTTGGAAGGATAAAAAGTACATAAAGGGGAGGAGTGAGTATTCTAAAATATTCACTTACTATAGTGAAAAATATTTAAAATAAGTGACTAAAGAGCTGTGTATGCCTATTATTTAAAATGTGTGAATGAAATATGAAGAAAAAAGTTATGAATGTTGGAAGTGGTTGCTTCTGGGGAACAAAAGGAAGATGAGCCCTGGCTGGTGTGGCTCAGTGGATTGAGTGCCGGCCTGAGATTCATAGTGTCGCCGGCTCAATTCCAAGTGTAGGGTGCATGCTTTGGTTGCAGGACAGGTCCCCAGCAGGGGGAACGTGACAGGCAACCACACACTGATGCTTCTCTCCCTCTCTCCCTCCTTTCCCCTCTCTAAAAAAAAATAAATAAATAAAGTCTTTTTTTAAAGGGGAGATGAGGTAGGAAAGAGTTCAGGGGATTTTAACAGATGATACACTTTGACAAAATAGAAATAAAAATTAAACTCCAATAAAGAAAAAAAAGGTTGGGCCTGCATTGGTCAAACTATGGCTTTCCCAGCTCTAACACACCCCCAGGGTGCTCTTCATAGCCCTCAGTCACAATCAGCAAAAGCAAAGCGGCAGATGCATGCATAGCATTAGCAGAATTTCTGGAACTGGGGCTGACATTCCTACTGATAGGAAAACATCAACAGTAACAGGTTTCAAGGGCTACCACAGGTTTTTCAAGGTTCCCTAGCAAGTTAGGCACCATGTTATTCCTTGTTTTCAAGGAAAATACCAAAAACTCAGAGAGGTTCATTGGAAGTCTTTATAAGTGGTAGAGGCAGGACCTAAAGCCAAATCCTCTGTGGTAGGTTATATTTCCAAAGATGGACTAATGTCTCATGCTCTTCTCCCACTGCTTCACCAAAATATGGAGTCTATTTATTTATCCTTGAATCTGGGCAGGTCTTGTGACAGCTTTGACCAACATAATACCATGTGAGTGATGCCGGGTGAATTCTAAGGCTAGATGATGAGAAGACATGCAGTTTTGTGAGATTTTTCCCTCTGGGACACTGCCCCTTGGAAAAAAGCTGCCATCCTGGGGGAAGCCTCAACCATGTGTTGAAGCCATCGTCCCAACTTCGCCAGCTTTACCTGCCAACCACGTGAGTGAGCTGCCGCCTCGGACAGCCAGCCCAGGTGAGCCTTCAACCGACTCAGTCACTGTCTGACTACAGCCACATGGGAGACTCCGAGTGGAACCACACTGCTGATGTGATTATATTAATCCACACCCTGTGAGCGGGAGTAATAAGATGGTGATTGGAAATCATCAGGTTTTGGAGGATATGGCAGTCAGTAACTGAAACATCATCTGACATCAAGGTCCATATCCTTTCCTCAAAACTGCCCTGTGTTTCTCAGCAAAGACATTATTGGAATTTGTCAGCCCCCACTGACGTCTAAGTTGCTGGTTGAGACCCTTTTGGCCCTGGACTCCCTAAGCCTGACAGACTGTGGGGGGTAACCGTGCCCATAGAGGGGAAGGGTATGGGAATGACAGAACCACAGAGTATTGATCTGGGAGATCACCCAGTCCAACCCTCTCACCTACTGAAGCCAGAAGTACGCCAGGACTGCACCCCAGGACCCCCCCAAACTCTTTCTACCACTCAAACAAGGAAACAGTTGGGATTGAGCTTATTCAGGTGGTAAAATGGACAGATTCACCTTTCGTGTGCAGAATGCCAAAGTCCAAGTTGGCCTAACGTGATTGCTGGTTGTACTAGTTTGCCAGGGCTGCTGTAACAAAGTACCACAAACTGGGTGACTTAAACAATGGAAATTGATTGTTCTGGATGGTTCTTTCCAGGGGCTGCAAGAGGGAACCTGTGCCCTGTTCTCTAGTTTTCACTGCTTGCTGGCAATGTTTTGCAGTCCTCTGTCTCGATCGTCACGTGGCATTCTCCCTGTGTGCCTCTGTGTCTAAATGTCCCCTTTTTATAAGGACACTGGTAGTACTGCATTATGGCCCACCTCATCTCAGTATATCCTCATCTTAACTTACACCTGCAAAGGCTATTTCCAAATACCGTCACTTTCTGAGCTACTGGAGGTTAGGACTTCAACAAAGGAATTTTAGGAGGACACAATCCAACCCATAAAAAAGTGTCCCATGAACTCACACGCTTTCTGTTTCCCTTGTGAAGTTTTACCTTGGATTTTCTAAATTTGCATCTTGCTCTGACTTTTTGGCTTAAAACTGTACAGTTCTATGGATTCCCTTGAACAATCTTATTAACCAGATGAACATGGGGATCCGCCCCTTTCCTGAGGCAGCATATTGCAACCTGAGATCTGCTTTGGTAACTATAGAAAGTCTTTGGTGGGTTCTCTAATCTGCTTCTGTGGACACACAGCTGTGACTGGGTGTGAGTCCTATTTTGCCTTCGAAGGATCCCAAAGAATATTAGCAGGGTGAAAACAATTGGGAAATGCAGCCAGCTGGGAAATGAGGAGCCTTCCAGCATTAGAAGCACAAGGTAATTTTGACAGCAATGAGTTGTGCGAGAATGCGGAAGAGGTCTAATGCCATTGGAAGTCTAGGGGGAAGTATTGAGTCATTTATTCACACATTCTTTCAACCTATTCTTACTGAGTACCCAATATGAGGCAGGTGCTATAAAATTTAAAATCTAGTGCAGAAGAAAAGTAAATATACAGTAGTTTCTGACTGTGATAAATAACATGATGGGGACAGTGTACAAGAAACTATAAGGGTATTGCCTTTTAAAGGTGGTCTGGGAGGCCTTACTAATGAGGTAGTACTTAAGTTGAGACCTGAAGGATTCAGACAAGGGCGTTCCAGGTGGTGGGAATAGCTTGTGCAAAGGCCCCAAGTTGGTGATGAACTCAGTGTGTTTAAGGAACAGAAAAGAAGCATATGTACGGGCAAGAGACGGGGCTGGAGAGCAGGATGGGGGGCAGATCACACAGGGCTCTGTGGGCTGTGACAGAGAGCTCAGATTTCATGCCAACACAATGCAAACCACTGCGTTTTAAGCAATAGAGTGACATGATTTGATTTCTGGTTTTTGTAGTTGTTGTTGTTCTTTTAAATCATTCTTCTTGCCCACCAGATTGACAGAGATTCACATTGAAAACACACAGTGTTGGCAAAGGTGTGGGAAACGGACAAGCTCATATTGTGGGCACAGCTATAAATTTGTACAAGCCCTGAGAGGAGCAGTTTGGTAAAACTTATCAAAATCAAAAAGGCACTACTTTGACCCAGCAATTTTATTTCAATAAATTTAACCTACCCATATATTCTTCAAAACCAGCGTATACTAGGTTGTCCACTGTGGCCTTGTATATGATTGCAAAAGACGGGAAAAGAGCTAACTATCAGGGAGTGACTACATCCAACAGTATCGACAAGTAAGGGCTTGGATGAGTAAAGGCTGGACGACTGGAGGATGAAGGAGCTTGTTATGTACCCACCTGGATCAGTCTCTGAGATACTCAGGTAATCAATCTTAAAAAAGCAATTTAAAAAAGCCAAGTGTATAGTGTAGCTATCATTTGTGTAAGAAAAGGGTGTGTGTGTGATTACGAGAGAGAGAGTTTGGGTTCTCCAGGAAGCAGAACCCAAAATGGAATTAGAAGTGCAAAAGATGTATTGGGGGGAAGTGTTTTAGAGGAAGACGGGGGCTGGGGGAAAGAGCAGGGAAGTAAGGGAGGAAGAGCTCTCAGATCCCCTGCCCACCTGCCGCCTGTCTGTGGAAGGAGAGGGGGATGAGGGCGGGGCCTCAGACTTCAATGCGCTCTGAGCTATCTAGGCCGCAGAGCAAAGATGACACATTAAAGGAGTCTTGTGTCAGGCAGAGCTGGTCCTGCTCCAGTGCCCATGCTGGGCCCTGTCATTGACAGGGAGTGACCTGCGAAAACGTGGCCTTAGTGTGACCGCTGTGTGCATCCCCACGTGCAGCAGCTGGAGGCTGTCAGCTGACAGCACCCTAGCAGAAGGTTCTCTCAGATAGAGAGGTCTCAGCTGTGCACCTCTGTGGCTGCCACAGTTAATGTGCATGGAATAGGCAGGAAGGGTGTAAACAAACTGTGAGACTGGTTAGTACTGGGGAGAGGGACCTGGCGGCCGGAGCGGAGGAGCGGGAGGCAGACTTTCACAGTATCATCACCATTTGAATTTTGTCTTTTTCTTTTTTAACTTTTTTAAAAAGACTTTATTTATTTATTTTTAGAAAGAGGGGGAGGGAGGGAGAAAGAGAGGGAGAGAAACATCAGTGTGTGGTTGCCTCTCACGTGGCCCCCACTGGGGACCTGAAACCCAGGCATGCACCCTGACTGGGAATCAAATTAGTGACCCTTTGGTTCACAGCCCAAGCTCAGTCCACTGAGTTACAGCTGCCAGGGCTCTTTTTTAACTTTTAACTCACTGGCATGTAGTGCATTCACAATGTTGTGCAGCCACCACCTCTATCTAGTTCCAAAACATTTCCCCGAAAGGAGACCCTTTGCCTCTTAGGAAGTTGCTGGCCGTTCCTCCTTTCCCATCCCACCCCCAAGCCCCTGGCAACCACCAGTCTGCTCTCCATCATAATGGATTTACCTATTCTGAATATGTCACGTAAATGGAATCATGCAATATGTGATCTCTGGTCTGGCTTCTTTTACTCAGCATAATGTTTTCAAGGTTCATCCACGGTATAGCAGTACTTCCTTTTTATGGCCGAAAAATATTCCATTTTATGTATATACCACATTTTGTTAACCCATTTATTCTCTGATGAACATTTGGGCTGCTCCCACCTTCTGGCTACTGTAATTAGTGCTGCTATGAACCTGCATGCCCAAGTTTTTTTTTTTTTTTTTTGAGTACCATACATACCTAGGAGTAGAATTGCTGGTCATATGGTAATTTCATGTTTAAACTTTTAGGAAATGCTGAACCACTTTCCACAGTGGCTACTCCATTTTACATTCCCATCAACAGCGCACAAAACTTCCAATTTTTTCATATTCTTGCCAACACTTGTTATTTTCCAATTTTTAAATAATACGCATCCAAATAGATGGGAGATGATATCTCACTGTGATTTTGATTTCCTGATGTCTAGTGACATAACGTGTGTTTTCGGTGCTTGTTGTTCATTTATGTGTCTTCTTACGGGCCCATGTTTTGGTTGGGCTGCCTGTCTTTTTTGTTGTTATTAGAGGTCTTTATAGTCTGGATACTAGATCCAAATCACCATTTGAATTTTAATTCGTGTAAATTGATTACCTCCTCAAAAGAGAAATACAATGACAACTGCAAAGGAACAAAATACCCTTCGGCCGCTGTGTGGACAACAGGTGAGAGTGGAGCGAGTGGAAGCAGCAGGGACCGCCCGTTCAGAGCCGCCACGGTGCCCAGGCCGGGTGGTGAGTGGGGCAGTGGGGACAGGGAGAAGCGGGGAGGGGCAAACGTGAGATGGGAAAGCCACATGGGATACATAGGGGTGTGAAGAGAAAAATGAGACTTGAGAGACAGCTAGCCACCTTTCTTTCTTGAATTCCTGGGTAGGGTGCCATTGACCTAGAGGAGGGACAGTCTTGGGATGGGGTGTGGGAGGCAGAGCACAGAGGGTTTGGTTTTGGACACTGAAGTCTGAAGTGCCCGTGAGTCATCTAAGCTGAGGGGATGCCTAGGAGCGACACCTGTGAGCCTGGAGTTTAGACTTCCCGCTTGATCCTTTCCCCTCAAAACGCTGCCAATGACTGTGAATGTCAACTGTCCATGTTCCAGTGACGGGAAGGGGCCAGAGCGCTCCTGGAAGGGGAGAGGTGAGTGCCGAGGCCTGGCAGGGTTTCCGCCTGAGGACGGCATGACAGGGTGAAAAGATCTCTCTGGTGCCAACGTGACAGACAAGTCGGACGGGGGTAAAAGAGAGCCAGCTAGAGAGCTGTGGCTGCGGTACTGAGCTGAACAAACCTAGGTCCAGGGGAATGGAGAAGAGGCTACAGTGCCGATGTGGATAGGATGTGGGGGTGGGGAGGGGTGGAGGAGCCCAGAATAACTCCCAACCTTCTGGCTTGAATGACTGCATGGGTGGTAGGGCCATTTCCCGAACGCAAATGTAGGAGGAGGAAGGGGGAGGCAAATCCTTAATTAACTTAAGCTTGACTCGGTTCCCAGAGACAGGTCCAGGGTGGAGAGAAAGCTGTCTGTCCCCCCGCTGCGCTGCACCCTGTGCTGGGGACTTCAGAAGGCCCCTATTCTACCCCCACCACTTGGACTCTTTCTCTCCCCCACGTCAGACCCATCACCAAAGCCGAAACACCCTACCATCGAACTATGTCACACCTGTCCTCGCCTTTCTGTTCTTACAGGGGTTTGGAGCTGGCTTACAAGAGACATCTTGCTACAACAGAGGCTGCAGTGCAGAAAACGCTACAGCAAACTGCGCGTCAAACCTATAAATAACTATTATTAGGAGCTTTCCTCTTAATCGCATAACGACAAGCCCTTTTTCTCCTCTCATAGATGATGCTGCCTATATCCAAGGCCAGAATTCAGAGGAAGTTCCTCTGGACCTTAGGGCCTGGGAAAGTCTTTTGATAAGTGGCTGACCACCGCTCACACAGCCACCCACCCCAGCCAGAACCTGTCTACGGCCCACAGACTGTTTGCCATGGTGGGGTCTTGGCTCTGGAGGGGTGCCACCCTCCGTGGGTCATCACAGGGCCAAACCGTACCTTACCTCCTGTTTTGCAGTTAGGGATTGTGGACGGTCTGCACCAGCTTGGCCAGGTACCTAATGTCAGGAACCCAAGTAGGAGAAGCAAGGTGCGTGTGTGCGCACCCATGCACTGCGTGGTTGGGCGAATTGTTCAGGAGGAGGAAAGAACACCAGTGTGGGAGTCAAGGGTCAGGTAGACCAGTTCAAGTCTTTGAGTTGTATAACTGTGGGGAGGTCATTTCACTTCTCTGAGTGCCAAGTTCACAAGCTGTCAAATAATACATTTTACTAGATGCTTCAGAGTCTTTCTTGGAAACACATACACAACAAACTTCCAGAGTCTCAATGATCCAAGGCTGTACTAAGACCACTGCTTGCTGTTTGCTAGATATTTTTTGTATGTCTTTGACTGGGTTAAGCTGAGTATTTCTACTGTCTCTGGACAAAGGTTGCATTTTGGCAACCTGGGGGTTGAGGGGGAACCCTTTCCCTTCCAGGTCACCCTGTCTGGGTTCATTTACCTCCCTGATTAGGGAGATAAAGAAAAAGATGTGAGGGGTGTTGTGTGAGTGTGTTGTACGAATGTGTGTGAGTGTGGGGGGGCATGTGGCAGCGGAGCGGGGAAGGACAGCAGGAAGGTCCCTGCCATGGTCTCTGGATGGCAGATAATACGCAGAAAAGAGGGTGCCCAGGGCCCCGGGATGGGGAGATGGCCTCATGCTTTCTTACTCAGACGGCTGCCCTCCTCTGCACTGGCCACGTTTGGAAGCTGGGCTAGAGGCCTAAATTGTTTCTCAGAATCCCAGCAAGGTAGTCTGGAAGGTGAAGAGGAGAATGGAATAGGTTTGCCTCCTCATCTGTTTGACTCATGGTTGTAATTTGTCAACTGACAGGTTTTTTTGTTTTTCAGTCAAATGAAGCTTTTGTTGGATGTTTGAGTGAAAAGCACAATATACTCCCATAATCAAAACCCTATGGGGGGGTGGGGGGTGGGGATCTATCTTTATTCTATGAGCAATCATACAGTTCTAAAAGCCAGAAAGTATTGTTTCAAGCACAAAATCTGAATAGACTCTCTTATTAGAATGCATTTTATGAGAGAGAGGGAGAGAGAGAAGAGCTGCCTTTCTTCTCTGCCCTCCGCCCCCTGAGGGGTGGCAGCTCAGGTCCCGGGGACAGTGCCGCGGCAGGGAGAACCCGCAAGGCATGGGCTCCGGGTCTTCCGAGCTCTTCCAGGGCGAAGTCTCGCCTTTATCTCTGACCCTCCCGGAGTGACCAGTGCTGTGTGGGGCACATCCTGGGCCCTCAGAAGGTGCTGGCAAAGGAATAACAAAAAAGGCTGGCTGGATGATCAGTGTGCGTGTCTGGGGCCACAGCAAGCTTTGGGGGCAGCTGTGACTCTGACCAGTCACCAGTGAGCTTTCTGACTCTTGGGCTGTATCCATCAGGGTCAGCTACAAACCTGTTGACCTTAGACCCCTCAGAGTTGAAGCTCATGCCCTTGGACAACAGGTAGGAACAGCCATCCACTGAGCCTGCAGCCACCCCCCTCACCCCCTAAGACCTCTGTCACCCTCTCAGCTTCCTCCACTGCCATTGTGGTGATTTCAGACTCCTCAGTGCTGGTCCTTTCAGCACCCTATTCTTTTGCTCCTTGATCTGATGTCCCTCACAGATGCTAGACCTGCCTGATATTAAGAAAAGCCTCTTCTTCAACCACCTCCTAACTTCTCATTTCTTCCAGAACCCCAATTCCTACTATTCCTCCACTGGACCAGGACCTAAAACCCTACCCCATGTCAGGTGTCCCTCGCCACCCTCCTCTCTATTTTCTCCTCATGCACCTTCAGTTCCACAGCCTGTCATGGGGGTAAGTCCCTCACACACACAGGAACCCGCTCCCCTTCTGTTGCTTGTGGCACTCGCAAAACTGCATGCCCGGTAGAATTCGGTCCTTTGTCAACGCCATACTTGTCCTGCTCCCCACCTGGAAAGCCCATCCCCGCAGCTGAACAGGGCTGCACAAAAAGATTCTAAGCAGGCTGGTTGCTGCTGTCTTAAATTTAAGTCAGCCCTTTGTGCTTTCTGAAAACTCACCTCTCCCGGTCCATCCAGGCCCCTAACCTCCTAGGTGACTGCGTTTTCGTCCTCTGCCCTCCAGTTTCCAACATCTCCACCCTCACCCTCCCTGGTGACATTGCTTCTGGTTTCACTCCGGAAATAGTGAAAAATAGAAGAGAATTTGAAGAGATTCCTGTTATTACATGGGCATTAGTTTGCTAGCGCTGCTGTAACAAAGCACCACAGATTGGGTGGCTGAACAGCAGAAATCCATTTTTTCAGAGGTATGGAGGCTGAAAGCGCAAGGTCCAGGCGTTGGCTGGTTTGGTTTCCCCTGAGGCCTCTCTCCGTGTTCTCACACGGCCCTTCCTCTGCGTGTGCCCATTCCTGGTGTTTCTTCCTCTTCTTATAAGGACGTGAGTTGTATCAGAGTAGGGCCCACTCATGAGGCAGCCAGCCCACACCCTTCCCCAGCCCTCAGGCTCGGGCTCCTCCCAGGAGGCTGAGCTGCGCTAGTAAAGGCTTGAGGGGCAAAACAAACCCTCCCTCGACCCCTACAGTAGTGTTTCTGTTTCCTTTTATACAGATTTTATTTGTCCATCAGGCCCCCAAATGCCAGCAAGACACAAACAAACGACGGGGCTCCAAGCAGGTCAGATGTTTGGGATAAGATGTTTCCCTGTGTTCGTGGAAAGCACTTCAGCCATCCCACCCTGCCTTCCCTCAGGCTCTTCCCGAGGCAGGCCTGGGAGGCGCCGGCTGTGTTCTTCCCCTCTGCGCCGTGTCTCGGCCCTCCTGGCTTCTAGCCCCTGTTCCATGGCCCGGTCTAGGAAGGCCAAGCCCCAGCATTTGACCCACAGGGGGAAAGAGCTTTGGGGCAACCACAAAAGCCTATTGATAACTGCTTCACGTACCTAAGTCAAATGGAACCCAGCGCTCTTAAACTGAGAGGGCAATTGAGGAGTTTGGAGAAGAAAACAATTTTCTTGTTCTCTTTTGTATTTTTCTAAATGTCTCCTGGTTTTCTACTCCATTGTGGTGTTTTCAGGGGAAGGGAGCAGAGAGAGAGAATATTTCCCATATTTTTAAGGAGGAAACGAGTCTCCAGTGTTTGCTTATTTGTTTGTCAAACCTATAAACTCGCTCTGCTCCTCACTCAAGCCACCTCGGGGCCCTGGCACAGAGACTAACGACCCATTAAAACGTGGAGAAGCAGCAGCGATGACGGGCATATATGAAAATAAAGGGGACACAGACCATAAAGGATTATTTTCTCTGTGGCCTGAGGCTGCTTCCTAGGCAGGCCTCAAAGAATCAATCACTTCTGCTTTTCTGAAGAAAAAAGGATTCCAGATTTTTCTTATTAATTCATTCCTCATTATGAGGAAGGCGTCTCTCGTCATCCCAAAAAATCTTTCCAGCTGAGACCTCAGCATCCTTATAAATTTGCTTTGTAGTTTTCTGTCTTCTAGGCTAGCCTTTCCTAGTTAGATTTTTATATATTCTCTACTTTTATCATCATAATCCTTTTTTTGCATTTTTTTGGTTCCCTCTCTTTTCTAATCTTCTGACTCCATAGTCATAGTATCATGATACCCTTGCACAGTGGAGATTAAATGAAGGTTTCAGTTAATAAAGGTTGCAGTAACAGCTCATATTGAGATCACATCACTTGATCTGCAGTAACAGCTCATATTTACTGAGTATTTGCCATATGTCAGCTCTGGGCCAAGCTCCTACAAGGCATTACTCTGCTGAATTTCCACGGGAGGTGGTTAGGAGGGCCAGGACTAGCGTGAGGCAAGTGGGATGCTTAGGGCAAGTGCGGGTCAGCGCCTGAGAGCCTCGCACTGCGCCTGCCCTCACCACTACTATGATCACGATCTCCACTTTAACATGTGAGGAAACTAGGCTTACAGAGTGTAGGTCACTTGACCAAGGTAACAGTGCTATAAAACAAACAGAATCCGAACACAGGTCTAGCTAACTCCAGGTCCCAAGCTCTTAAGAATTATAATTAATGTGTACCCAGAGCATCCAAGTAGCTTGCAAGGCACCATGAAGAGTGAGCCCAGCATCTTCAGACATTTGTTTAAAGCCTCTAACACAAATGCCAGAGATCTAAGCAAACAAAACAAGAAATGCAGAAAACCTAAGCTCAATGAAGACAGAAAGCAGAAGAAAATTTCAAAGTTTATATTCCTGAAGGGTTATAAGAAGACATTGCATCTATAAACAAGAACAGGATACAAAAAGAAATATTCAGAGAATAAAGAAATATTCAGAGAAAAACATGTATAAAAATTAAGAAGCTTTTTTAATATAAATGAACATTTCAATAGAAGAATTAAACAGTAAAGTTGAAGTATCCTAAGAAATAGAATAAGACAAAGAGATGAAGAATAGGAAAGAAAAGATAAAACCAGCCCTGGCTGGTGTGGCCCAGTGAGTTGATTACCGGCCTGCAAACCAAAGGGTCGCTGGTTCAATTTCCAGTCAGGGCACATGCCTGGGTTGTGGGCCAGGTCCCCAGTGGGGGGCCTCCAAGAGGCAACCCCACATTGATGTTTCTCTCCCTCTCTTTTTCCCTTCCTTCCCCTCTCTCTAAAAATAAATACAATCTTTTAAAAAGATTAAAAAAAGAAAAGATAAAACCAGAGAACCAGTCCAAGAAGTCCAACATCAAGGTTATAGGGGTTCTAGAAAGAACGAAAAGCAAAAACTGGAAAGAAAATCAAATATTGTGAAATTTGAGAACATCAGGGATAAATAGATAAAAACTTCCAGAGGCAGATAAAAAAGATCAGATATTGGAATAGCATTCAGATTTCTCTGAAGACATTTGTTAACCAGAAGACCATGGAGCATTGCTTTCAATATTTTGAAGAAAATGGCTTCCACACTGCCAATTGAATGTGAGGATAAAGTAAAGACATTTTTCAGGTGGGAAAAATCTCAACGATTCACTTTTGGTGGACCCTTTCTCTAGAATCTCTTAAAGGATGTGTTTCAACAAATAAGGGGGTCAGCCAACAAAAAGCAGCACAGGAAACAGCCAGTGGAACACAGGAGTGCAGCGAAGGGAAGTCTCAGGGCAATATGGCGCGGCAGGTCCAGAGAGCCCTCCGTTCAGAGCGGGGCACGGGATGGAGGGAGGACACCAGCCACCTGGACTCACGCACGGCAAGGACACATGGTCTGCTAGCTTACTCCAAGTGAGTAGTGAGAGACCCCGAAAAATCTGGACAAACGCAACCAAGTGGTCAACTCCAGGGGAAACAAAACGTATATGAAAGGAAATAGAATGATAAATTCTGAGGCTTAGCTATAAATAATATTTAACAATATCTTCAGAGGCACGTCATCATAAATTCTGAGTATTAATTAATCCAAAAGCGGTAAGATACCATATTGGAGAATAATTGTACGTGTGTGCTGTGTATAAAGTGTGAAAACTGAATTTTCCTCTGCCATAGTAGGACATTAATACATGTCTAAAATAGAAAAAAAGAGAAATATATTACTTAAAACTATGGAGAAAACTACCAGAAAATGTCTAAAAGAGTTGAAAGTGCTTGCAACAGGAGGGACAAGGGAATTTCTGCTTTTTATTATAAGCCTTGTAGCTCCTTTTGATGTTTAAGAAAGGCGTACTTACTACCCTGATCAAAATTAATATTAAAAGCTCATTTCAATATGAGCTCATTCCCTTGCCTTTCTTTGTCCACATAAAACCAGAACCTGGAATGGAAAACCCACCTCTTTGGGCCTTTAGCTCTTTGAGCAGAATGCACTGTCTTACCCCTTTGTCTTCACTAACAGTGCAGAACAGAGCAGCAGCTGTAACCACCCCGAATAGCAAGCACATCATTCTCAACCCAATATTTGACTTTGACTTTAATTTTACAGTTATATT
This sequence comes from Trachops cirrhosus, assembly GCA_028533065.1. Taxonomy (NCBI): domain Eukaryota; kingdom Metazoa; phylum Chordata; class Mammalia; order Chiroptera; family Phyllostomidae; genus Trachops; species Trachops cirrhosus. The sequence continues at coordinate 100,113,287 of CM052544.1, forward strand.
TGACGACACTTAGGTCATAAGTTAAATTGCGAAAAGCCAGCTCCTGACAAATTGAAAAGGAGTTCCCCTCCCCCAACACCACCTCCTGCAGGGGAAGCTGTGCTGCACTGTCTCTCTGAGGGGAAAGCAGCCCCGCCCCCCTCACTGATTTTGTTCTCATTAGGGGTGCCGCACCTTGCCTGGACCTGGCTGCCTTCAGTCGCTAACTCTGTAAGCCTTCCAGGATGGCCAACGAGGTCTTAGCCCTCTGGGGAGAGATCTCATTGGCCAAAGAAAGAGTCTTTGCCTTGAAGGAACTTAAAATCCATTTGAGAGAGGGGGCCATGGTCAAAAAGGCATCATGAACAAAGCATCATTAACACAGCAACTGTAGGTGCAGGAAGACAGCTGGGAGCATCCTGAGCACTGCAGGCCAGGGCAGTGGGCGTGGCCAGCTCAGGCTCCAGGGAGGAGGTGGGACTTGGCCTGTGTACTCAGAGGTCATGGTCTGCTTAAAACTCTTTTCTGGACTCCCCTGACTTGGCGCCTCTCCCCCGCCTCCGGAGTTAATCATGCCTTCCCCAGGGCTGGTGCTGCATTTTGGATGTGCTCCTAGTACTGCAATCATCCTGAGACATGACAGTTGTAACAATTTGTTTACCCCACTAAACTCTGGGTTCCACGAGAGCTCCAGGGCTGTGTCATTTTGGCAGTCCCAAACCCCAGCTCAGCCCAAGGGCTCAAGAATGTCAGCTGAATGAAAGAGTGAGTATTGTTTACTGCCAGGAGGAAAATGATGACCACGGGACAGTTTGTGACAGGCCCCTCCTCCCCACCTGGCAGGTTTGCATCTGCACGTGGGGACATGGGGAGGCTGGTGGGACAGCAGATCGGAAAGCCAGACAAGACAGGGAGTTCTTCCTGAAGGTCATTTGAGGGGAGAGGCTGAGCTCTGGCTGGGCCTGGCACATCGAGGACTTCCCGAGAATCCACGGCCTTCTCTCCCAGGCCCTGGGACTTCATACCCACCCCATGAAGGCCCTGGAGGTTCAATGTCCTCTCTGGAGTTCCCGTAAATGCAGAGCAAAGCAGCAGCCAGGTGGCCTTGGTGGGGAGCAGCTCTGTGGGGGGCCAGCAGAGTGACCTCCCTAGACCTGTGGGTCTGGGGCCGCCTGAGCCCGTGTGGTGAGCCCAAGGGTGGTAGGAAGGAGAGGCAAAGGAGGCTGGTGGGACACATGGGGCCTGGCTGCTCCCAGGCCACCCAGGAAACACCCCCAGGCTGTCCACCAGGTTGGCCAGGGCAAAGCTGATGCCAGTCTCACCGTACACGGCGGTGCTATCTTTGTCACAGTTCCTTAACTTCGGCCTCTTCGTTGTCAAGGGCCCTAATAATATCCCCCTCACGGGACCGTCAGGCCAGGTGAGGTAATGCACACGTGGCCAACGCCAGCCCAGCACGAGCACGCCTCGGTGACTCGCGGTGGCCGCGCTGTAGTGATGGCTGTCCCACCCCCTCCCCGCAGTACCAGCTCTCACATGAGGGAGGCGCAGAGCACAGCAGCGTCCTGAAAAATGACAGGAGTTCTAACCATGACTTGCAATTTTTATAATTCTGTTTTTCTCTTGACCCAATTAAAAAAAAAAAGAGGCTTGTTATTCCTTTTCCTCTTGGGCCCAGGGGTTGTGCTAGTTTGCCCAGCTGGGTGTGGATTGTGTCAGAAAGTGTGCAGGAGGGACTCTCTGAGTAGTCCTAGGAGGGAGTGCTATGCCAAGGTCAGGGCGAAAGTCAGCCTCCCAGGCCTCTGGCCTGGGCTCAGCCATCCTGGGGGAAGGAGGCGGGTGCAGGGAGGGAGCAGATCTGAGCGGACAGTCCCCCTCCCCCATGCAGCTTCCGGTGCCCTTCCTGCCTAACGCTGGCCATCCTGGAACCACCTGAGCCGCTTTTAGACATTGTTCCTGCTGTTATTTTCAACCTAATCTTGCCAGTCGGAGAAAGCCTTGGAATTATTCAAGGCTCTCATCTAATGGACTCTGCACATGACCACACCAACCGTGCCAGCCCAGGCTCTCCCCAGGAAGATCCTCCCGAATCTTTTTGCCCCCAGTAATGACAGGAATGTAGTTCTGTAACATCCTGTTACAAAAGCGTTTTTCCGTCATCATCTCATTTAACACCAGCCCTGCCCCTGTGTCAATCCCGCAGCTCCTTCTTCACCCGAGTGACAAATGGAGCCACGTCGGTGGGTGCCGTGGGCAGAGAAGCCACAGAAGTGGCAGCTCAGGCCCCAGCCCTGGCCTGGCTGGGCAGCAGTCTTGGACGTGTGCACACACCGCAGGTCACCTTCGCCAACATCTCGCACGGGTGCAGAGGGCATAAGGGGGATACATGGTAATGGAAAAAAAACAATAAAAAATGAACTATTAAAAAAATTTTAAAGCAACTCATTTCCTCTCTGGGAAGAGTGCTGTGCTCTGGCTACCTACCATCTGCCCTCCACCCCAGGCAGATGTTAACAGGGGCCGGGACCCAGGCACTGGCAGGCAGGGGCAGGGGAACCAAGGAGTCACAGAGCAGTCAGGGAGGCCCAGATGTCCCCCTTCTTATAGCTTCTCTTCTTCCCAGGGACCCCTTTCCCCTCATGTCTACCCCCCGGTGAGCAGACAGGTGTCAGCTGCGGCTCCCTGCTGGGAACTGCTTCCCCTGAGCTCTGGAGGAGAGATGGAGGCGGAAGGAACTACATTCAGGGAACCAGGGAAGGTCAGAGGTCACTTCCTGAGGAAGGAAGAGGCCCATTGATAAGAACTGGAACGAGGCCATGTGGCTGGCACGAGTGAGCAAAGGTGAGAGTGGGGCTCGGAGGCAAGTGGGGTGACGATGTGGGCTTTCAGGCTGTGCACACAGCCTGTCTTTACTCCTGGGACAGTGGGAAGCTACTGAGGGGGCTGGCCTGGGGATGCCGTCGCCAGATTTATGGTCTGTGCTGGCTTCGGTTCTACTTAGAATCCCTTTATTCTTTCCACGAGAAGCTCCACCTGACACAGCATCATCGTAGGCCAGGCCGTGTGCTAAGTATGCTATTTGTATGGCTCCCTCTTCCTTGGGGCCCCACAGCTCACCCAGGAGGATGCTGGGACCCTATTTTGTCCCTGGCCTGTTCTGGGTCTCCGTCTGGCCCTTTGCAACAGAGCAAGGGGCTGTTTTTAGAGCCCTGGGTGTTAGAGTGGGTGAGCCAGACTTACCCCCTTTTGATGTCATATCTAATGTACTCAGCATCAAAAGTTCTCAGAGACAGAAGGATCCCTGATGTTCACCTTTCACACACTCTCACCTGCTGCTTGAACTCACTCTAAAAGCCACTACGTGGTGTCAGGAGGCTAGCAGAAAGCGCCCCTGTGGATGGAGAGACCCACCCCCAGACGGCAGACCTCCCTCCCCATGTGGGGGCTGAGGCTGCCTGGCTGGCTGCCCTCAAGGGGGAGGGTATCTAAAAGAGGGGTCAGGAGGGGCTGAGCCCGGGATGCGCAAGCTCATCGATTAGTCAAGTCACCATCCCCACTTGGGAAAGCAGTGAATGAGGGTGATTCAATCACTCATGAAGTCCAGAAACACTTGCTTCTGAACCCCGTTAGGAATGAGGCAGTGCTGGTGAAGGGTGTCCCCGAATGACCACCATTTGTTGAGAAACTACCAAGCACTTGACACTTGATAGCCCTTGTCCTTATCCTAATGACAAGCCATTTCACAGACGAGGAAACGGAGGCCCAGAGTGGTTATCTAGTCCCAGCCGCATGCCTCTTACGTGGCATGGCTGGGCTTTGAGCTCGGAGCTGTCTATGTTCCAGAGCCTGCAGTGCTCACTGACAGCACATCCCTCCTGTGGGTGCTGAGGGGCCTGAGCCTCCCCAGTGAGCAGGGACCTGAAAAGAGGCTTTGTCCTTGTTGTACAAATTAGTCTGCTCTTATAGTTCAGTAGCTCAGCTCCAACTGGATAAATACATCCCAGCAACTGTTTGTTGAGGCAGCACTGTGGCGGCAATGTAATAGGTACTACGAAGTATTCCTTTTCTGTTTATACCTGAGTACAAATTGTATCCAGAGCCCTCGAGTCCTACAGAGCTAGGTCAGCCTTGCTAGTGACAAGGCACAGGTCACCCAGGGCCCCATGCTGCATGCAGTCACAAAATGACTTAAATGGGTTTTGACTTTCAAACTATGACCCAGAGTATCCAGTAGATGCTGGATGTTGCCAGAGATGTGGTGGAGGTGCTGCCTGGCCTTCTAGGTAGGGCAGCATCTCTGTCTTAACGAAACTTGTGTGTGTGTGTGTGTGTGTGTGTGTGTGTGTGTTGGACTGGGGGAGGGGAAGGGGAGGCTGAGGGTCTGGGATAGCCTCCAGATGCCCCTCCCTAAATTCAACTGTTCCTGTTCTGCTTTAATTTACTATATGTATTTTGGAGGCCTTATGCTAAAAACAGTTGGAAAACCACTGCTAGAAGGGAATGGTGAGTTAATGAAAAACTGTGAGCAGAAAAGTGAGGTAAGATTTGCATTTTAGGAATGTTGCTCTGCTTGCAGGGTGGAGGACCGGTTGGAGGGAAGCGAGAGTGGAGGTGCTAAGTCAGTTGGGAGGGGCCACAGCACTGCTGGAGAGAAGGGCGGAGTAGCAGGGTATTTTGGAATAAAATCGAGGGATTAGGTGGTTGTGGAGTGTGCAAGATGAGAAAAGGGGGTTGTGCATAATTCACTGGTTCCGGTCTGGGAGGACGGTGGTGGTTGTCGCGGGGCTGGAGTACACAGGGGAGGGGCAGTTTCTTAGGAAGGTGGGTGCGCCGGGAGCTGGGCATGCAGTATGAATGCTCACGGGACATTCCAACTACAGACATGGTAGGTAAGCTGCCTTTTCAAGACCAGTGGAGAGGTCTGGGCTCTAGATATCAACTTGGATTTTCAACTTAGAAATGTCGTTTCAAGTTACATGAAGGGATGAAGGAACCCAAGGGGAAAGTATAGCAAGAAAAGGGCCCAGGAATGTACCCTGAGAAATCCAACATTAAGTGGGGGCAGAGAAATTAGAGCCAGGAAAAGAAACATCGCAGCGGCCATGTGTTAGTGGGCAGCTGGATGGAAGTGTCTGAAGCTTGGGAGAAAGTACTAGATGCAGATTTGTGAGTCATCTGCACCTTGGATGTCATTGAAATGATGGGAGAGGATGGAGGTGAGAAGAGTGAGCCTTGGAAACGTCAGCTTGTCAGGGGAAAGGGAGGCGGAGAAGACCTGGAAGGAGATGGTGAGGAATCAGCCAGAACAGTATGACAATGAGGACAGAGTAGTTTAAGGAGCTGGATCAGTCCAGGTACTTTTGGGCACAAGTAATGGAATAGCTGAATAAAGTTGGCTTAGGAGCCTTAATTCGCTCACGGAGTCCAGAGGTAGGCAGTTCCAGGGTTGGTTCAATGGCTCGGTAAGTCAGGCGTCTCTTGGGCTTTTCCTCATGTTTGCAAGATGCCTACAGCAGCTCCATGCATCAATTTTTCACCAAAAACGTGGCTTTCTTATCATGTCTCTCCTTCCCCTTTATCAGAAAGTAAATCTTTCCCACAATCTCTCCCGATTAGACTCTCCCTCAGGTCCCATTACTCAGCTCTGGCAGGAAGGAGGCTGGCAAGGTGAATGACTAGCATGTCAGTGTCACAGTAGAAGCTGAGCTCTCACTGCAAGCAGGTGGGAGAAAGGCTGCCAGTCCGGAGGACGACAACGGGGTCTGCATCCACAGCCCACAGAGTCGAGAGGTTCCAGAAGCAGCGGGTGGTAAATAGTTTTCACTGAAGCGTGTGGCTCAGAGCCATGAACACAGCGATTTAACAATAATGGGGTATAAGATGTTTACCAAAGCAGTTCTGGTAAATTGGGGGAGAAATAGAAAATGCAATTATAAGTGAATTGAGAAATGAATGGGGATAAGAAAGTGAAAGAGATAGTGTAGACCAATGGTTCTGAACGGGGGAAATTTTGTCCTCTAGGGGACATTTGGCAAGGCTTGGAGACAATTTTGGTTCTCGCAACTGGGAGTTGTCCACAACTATCACAGCTGGGGGAGGGGGCACTATCACAGCTGTCACTACTGGCATCTAGAATCCTTCGCCGTCTTTGCAGACTGAAAGGAATGCATCTGTAGCGGTACATGCTAGGGGTGCTGCTGAATATCCCGCAGTGCTGTTATGGGCTGGATGTTGTGTCCGCCCAGACCCGGATGTCAAAGCCCTAACCCTTACTGTGATAGCAGTTGGAGATGTGGCCTTTGGGAGACGGTTAGGGTTAGATGAGGTCATGAGGGCGGGGCCCTGGCCTGATGGAATTAGTGTCATCATAAGAAGAGGCACCGGGGAGTGTGCAGTCTCTCCGACACTCAGAGGAGAGGCCTGTGGGGACGCGGAGATGACCGTCTGCTTGCCCTCACTAGAAACCACACCCTTCCAGATGTCGGTCTTGGTCTTCCAGCCTCCATAACTGTGATAAATCAATGCCTGTTGTGTAAGCCATCCAGGCAAGAGTATCTTGTTATGACAGCCCAAAAGAACTAAGATAAATGTACAGGATGGCCCCCACGACAAAGAATATCCGTTCCAAAATGTCAGTTGATAAACCCTGGTGTGGATTCGTCTTTTAAGAAGTCACATTGAATGGGGATGTAGAGTGAAAAATGCCGTGGCAAGAAAGGTGGGAAAAACTTTCCTGGGCAGGGGGAGCAGTGCCGAGGACAGGGCTAGAAATTCTGAACAGAAGACTGATCGCTGATGGAGGAGGACGCCGGAGAGCCAGGGCGGGCTGGGCAACAGTTGGTCTGAGTGGAGGCCTCAAACAGGAAGAACACCTGCAGCCCGGAGCCTGAAGAGGAAAAAACACACCACTTGGGTAGGGACTGGTGGGGGCGGGAACTAAGGGTCATTCCTGCTCCAAGACCATGCCTGTCCGGAGCAATGGGGGGCAAGGCCATCTGCTGAGTGTGGAGGGGACAAGGAAGGGGGGAGGGACAGTTTAAAATGTTAACAGAACGAAGAGCAGTCAGACCACGTGTGGGAAAAGGACTGTGGAACCTGCTGAGAGCCTGGCTGAGGTGGGAGGTCAGAGTCTGCGGCAGCCACAGTCCTCCTGGCTGCATGACTTTCTCTGCAAGGCTCAGCACCCAGGGTGGGCCAGGGGAAGATGCGCTGTGGGACTAATGGGTGGGTCAGTGGCTGAGAGTGCAAACTGCAAAGTTGCTCAGAAAGGGGGTGGAAAAATGATTCAGGCAATCGGCCCTGTGGCCTAGGCCTTGGGCAAGTCATTTAAACTCTCAAGATCTGAGTTTCCTTATCTGTAAAATGGCGTTAATGGTGCCATAGTGTGGCTATGAAGTTCAAGTGACAGGGTGTACGAAAGGGGCTTTGTGAATTGGGATACCTTCCCTAAACACTCATTATTATTATCACTGCCCTCCTCCACGCCTGAGTGTTCAGAACTAGGGATTTCTGTCCTGGCATGACAGGGGACACATGAATTATCCCAGGACACACAGCAAGCCAACACCTACCCTCTCTCTCTGCTGTCAGGTCACTGGCTCCATAAAAAAATCTTCCTTTTGCCCCAACCTCAGCCCCCAGGGGACAGGCCTCTTTTTGTCCTGTATCTCAGGTTTGGAATGGACAGGATATCTTCATTGCCACCTGCTACATAATTTCATTAGAACTTAACTAGAGCCAAAGGGAGCCATGGAATGAGATGAGAGAAAAAGTGATTAAAAAAGGTAGGGAGTGAAGGGTAGCTGGAGATCCGAGTTGGCAAAGCGTTGGAGCCAGACAAAGATGGGGATGCTGGGCAAGGTGGGTGTTCCAGGGGCCTTTTCCACCTCGTTTTACAGTGTGTTCTCTGGTCTCTCAGGTTTGAGAGTCCAGTGGCAGGAGGTAGGAGTTCATTCCAGGGCACAGGTGGGAGAAAGGAGGGCTGGGGTCACCTGGAAAATAAAGACAGGGGGAGAAGTCTGGCAGGGTTGGGAGAGAGGGAGGGTCAGCACAGGAGTGTCCCGGACACCAGAAATAGAATCGCCGGAGCAGGAACGAGTTTCAGAAGGAAGATCAGGCTAGGAATCTACTCTGTGCCAGTCACATCACCTACATAGCTTATTTAATTATAACTCATAAGGTAGCTATCAGTATCCCCACTGACAGGTGAGGAAACAGGGCTGCCAGAAGCCGAGTGACTTGCTCTGGGCCACAGCCAGTAGAGGCAGCACCACTTGAATGTAGCTCGGAGGCCTCAAAGCCTGTGTCCCAGCCCCTGTGCCACACCAGGGGCAATACCATCAGCCGGGTTCTCTGCAGAAGCTCCCAACCCCTTGTTCTTCTTTCTTTAGAAGCTGGGTTACTCCTCCCAGCCCTTAGGCCTTCCCTGGACATCCCAGTGTCCACGGTGCATGGCCCATGGTTGACATCACCCGGATTGCTTAGGGGCATTTTTTGAAGACAGTTAAGACTAAAACTGAAAGGGATGCATTTCAGTAGCAGATTCACAGGCCCTGAAACTATAAACAGAGGATATCATTTTGAACAGGAGGCTTTCATGTCATTCTCTCTATAGCCATTAACTGATTGTCTTATCCATTCGTCTATTAGTCCATCCATCCATCCACCCATCCTTTATTTATGGGGAGTCACTGTGGTATGATGGTTAAGAATGTGGACTCCAGAGCCAGGCTGCCTGGGCTCAAACCTGAGTCCCATTTGTGAGCTTTATGAACCTAATCTTTCTGTGTATCAGTTCCCTCATCTCTCAAATGGGAATAACACTTGCTAGCGTTGAGGTGAGGGTGATGGGCTAATACATAAAGCACTCAGAATAGTGCTTGGCCCCAGTACATGCTAACCTGTGTCAGTAGCAATACCAAGTTCGGAGGGGCACAGTTCCTGCCCTCGATCTCACAGTCCAGGGAGGGCATTCAGGCTGCATTGTCCACCACCCCTACTGCCAGAATAAAGACAGCGTGAGGCCAGACTGCCCTGGGCCTCTCCAAGGACTTTTCTTTCAGAGGCAGATGCCTCAGCCTCGAGCTGGAGCCCCAAGGGCCAGAATGTCACTCTGGAGCTGGGCGCCTGCACCAGCCCTGCCTTCGGGCGCTGCCCCAGCCCCCAGATATGGAGATCTGTTTGAGGCCCTGCAGCCATGTGCATTTTTCTGATGACTTCCTTCTTCTCTGAACCCAGAAGCATCTGCCTTGCGGAGGTAGGAGAGGCTCTCAGGAGGCTACGGCTGGTCTAATAAGGGTTCCTCTCCCCAGGGAGGCCAGCTGATGAAGATCGAGTCCCAGGCGCAGAATTCTGACCCCAGGACCTCACAGCAGAAGGCAGAGCCCAATCAGGAAAGCCACTGCCTTAAGTAGGGCACTGGCCGGGTTTTGTCGCCTGCTAAAGACATCTGCTGCCCCAGCGCTTTGTGCCTCGGCTCCTGGCTGCTGCTCCATCAAGGAGACAGCCTCTGTCTGATCTCCTCCTTTTGCTGGAGCTCAGGCAGAACAAGGCCGGAGACTCATTTGTCTGTCTGAGATGGAGGCTTTCAGAGCCAGGCAGCTTGGAAAAAATGAGGTGACAAAAGAAGCTGGCCAGCAATTAGGTAATGCCAGCCTGCCTGCTGGGCAGCCGCTCATGGAAACTGTCCCCAGAGTTCACTGGGGGGCCCAGGGGAGAGCACACACGGGAACTCTATGGTTGCAGGTGCACAGCCATGCATTAGAGGAACAGCCAGGGAGTGTTGGGAGGGAAGGACTCTTAAATAGTGACCTAACAGTGACCTAACATCGCTGAGCCTCACCTATACCTGGGGGGTGGAGAATGCCTCTCTCACTGGTGGGTACAAGACCCTGACATAATTCTACTGTGAGCACAGGTGACATGACAGGTGGTCAGCTGTGCCTGGCTCATTCCTTGTCTAGCTTGGCTTCAGACCAGCAGCTTGCACCCAAAGGAGCTAACACCAGGCAAGCAGCCCCCAGGTGCAGTGCTGGGGTGTGAGGACCTTCTAAGGGCCCTTCTCAGCCAGTCCTGGGCTGGGAGCTGAAGGCCTGTGCCCACAGCTGTGCAGGGCCCCTTCCCGGCAAAGGCTTCTCCCACACAACTACTGATTCTTTTCCTTGCTTTCTTCTCAGCTTCTGTCTTGACAAACAAAATTCTTTGTTTATTCATTTCTCTGAATTTTCTTCTTGGCTAGTCCTTTGATTAAAAAAACAAAACCAAAAACTGGTCCTGGCTGGTGTGGCTCGGTGTATTGAGTGCTGGCCTGTAAACCGAAAGGTCGTGGGTTCAATTCCCAGTCAGAGCACATGCCTGGGTTGTTGTGGGTCAGGTCCCCAGCAGGGGGTGCGCGAGAGGCGACTGATCGATATATCTCTCACACATCATGTTTCTCTCTTTCTTATTTATTTATTTATTTATTTATTTATTTATTTTTATAGTTGTTCAAGCACAGTTGTCTCCACTTTGCCCCCCATCCTCCCTTACCCTACTCTCTCCCCCTCTTTCTCCCTCCCTCCCTCTAAAAGTAAAAAAAAAAAAAATTTTAAATTAAAAAAAAATCTACCCAAGGCCCAGTTCTCCCTTCCTGGAAAGCTCACTGCAGCACTCTCGCCCCCGGAGAGCCTTGGGGAGCAGCACGGCCCCAGGACTTCTCCTCCAAACATCCGAGTCTCTCTACACCCAGGTACTTATTTGGGTTTTGTTTTTGTTTTTTAAGTGTATGTGAGCCTGCATTTCTATGTGGGGTATTGGAAAGCCCAGAAGTTCTTTGGTCCTGAGTTCAAGTTCTGTGTACTAGCTGTGTGACTGTGGGCAAGTCACTTAACCTCTCTGAGCCTCAATTCCATCATCAAATAATAGCTCATATAAATGTTTCACTCATATGTTGTCTCAGCAGCTTTTTAGAACAGCCTTACAACAAAGGAGTGATTAGAGTGCCCTACATTACAAGTGATGAAACAAAGGCGTTGAGAATTTTTCTGAACAGCGTCTCTGAGACACACAGCACACATTTAGTGACAGAACTTTAACTAGACTCTGAACTCCCTACTCCGTCTGTGGGATCAGCGCTGGTGAGGATAGCTGTCCAGGCATTTCAGAGTTGCTGTGAAGATCCTAGGACGTCATCCATTGGTTTATTTAACCGGCATTTGTCAAGGGCACAGTGGACCTGGCTAGGTTTCCTGGAGTGAAGGGAGCTGGGTGGGTGTGAACAAGGGTCCTACCCTCCGAGGTTGGGTCTGCCGAGCCGAAGAACTCAGCGCTTAGCAGAGCACCTGGCCCAGGGCAAGGGCTCCCTCATTCCCCTCCCTCCCTCTCCTCGTAGTTTGGGAGGTACCATTTACCTCGTTTTACTGTGGAATGGAATGTGGATCCCTTCGGGCAGTGGAGCTCAGTCCTAGCTGCATGTTACCATTACTGGGATTCTTTTTTTTTAAAGAATTATTATTTTTTTAGTTGGGGAAGAGAGGGAGAGAAGCATCAATGTGCTAGAGAAACATCAACCGACTGGTTGCCTCTCGCACGCCCCCAACTGGGGACCTGGCCCACAACCCAGGCATGTGCTCTGAGAGGTAATTGAACTGTGACCTTTTACTTTGCAGGCCGGCACTCAATCCACTGAACCACACCAGCCAGGGCTACTGGGAACTTTTAAAAGCCCAATGCCTAGGTCAGATCCCAGACCATGAAATGAAGAACTGAGGGCTGGTCCTAAGCAGCAGTGTTTATTCTAAAGCTGCCGACCAAACGCAAGTGCAGCTGGGAGGACAGCAGCTGCTTTAGCGGCCAGCACCTGCTGTGGATACCGATGACCCGAGAGTCGTCCGGGTCCTTGGCTGTCTTTCCTGAAGACTGTGTGGTGTAGCGGAGAGTGTAGCATTGGGTGTGGACTGGGGCTCCCCTCCCGCCCACCTCTGACCAATCCGAGCTGGGTGATCTTGGGCAGGTAGCTCCTCTCCCCATGTTTGCCTGGGGTGTTGTGGGAGCTGTGGTGGGCTGTGTGTCAAGCATCAATAACTGGCCCTTATCAGGGATTCCTGGTTACCTCCCTTTTTCTGGCCCTGGCTGCTGCCTAAGTGTGGGCCAGTTTTTGATACTTTATTCACGTCTCCTCCACGGGAAGTGCACCTCGGATCAGCTCTCCTCGCTGGCAGCACTGCCCAGGGGCTGGATGGGCTGTGGGAAGCAGGAGGGAGAAGCTTTGAGGGACGAGTGGAGTCCAGAACTGCCGGGCCCTTCGCCACATTTGGCCCAAGTGTGGGCATGGAGAGTTGAGAGAAACAGTCTGCTCTTGAAAGGGGACTTAAGAGTTGGAAAATTTTATTTTAAGTAATAGTTAATAAACTTAGTAATCAATGCGTGTAAAAGCTGTTGTTCCAGGAACTGAAGGTATGACCCACCCTGACTCCAGGAGACAATAAGCAGTCCCACCTGTGTGCCTCAGAAGGCCTGTGAGCCATTCAAGAAGGTGTCTGAGCCATTGTGCTCCAGGGCAAGATGACCACCGCCCAGGACACAGCTAAAGATCACCGCCTGGGGCGAGAACGCTGGAGTTCTTTTTTTTTAATCCAACTAACTCCTCCCTGAATTTCAAAACCCCTCACCACACCTTGTTTATTCCCTGCTATAAAAGTCTTGGCCTGGAAAGAAAATACCAGATGGTCTGTTAGAGTATGAACCCACCATCTTCTCAGATCGTGGGCCATCTGAATAAAGCGCCCATAAAGATTCAATTGCTGTCATTGCTTATTGGGTTTGGTAGTGACAGTCAGCCCGAACTCCACTGTCTTTACCGGTTTCACTTTGGGCTGCATGTACCTTCCCAGCTTGCTGAGAGCTGGGGCTTTCTTAATGGGGTGGGGTCGTCATCCTTCCCTGTCTGGAGGGAGGTTTGGGAAGCAAGGATTATGGGCTATCGGGAGGGCTGGTAGGCCAGCAGCAGCAAGAAAGAGACAGCTTCCCCAGGTATTTGTGGGCCAAAGGCAGTGTTACCCAAGGTGGGGCTCAGCACAGTGCCTGGAGCAAGGTAGGAGCTCAGTGAATCCCTGCCTTGAAATTGTATTCTTGGTGCCCTTCTTCCATTTCCACCCTTCCCCCGGCCCCCACCCCAGCTCTTTCTGCAGGGCTTCTCCCCAAATCTGTTAGAGGCATCCTTGCTGCCTCAGGAAGTCCAGAGTTTTTAAATGTTCGAAATAGGCCTAAGAGAATTGTCCTAGTGAGTCCAGACTGCTGTGACAACATACCACAGGTATTTCCTTACAGTTCTAGAGGCTGGAGAGCCAAGATCAAGGTGCCAGCAGGGTTGGTGCCTGGTGAGAACCCTCTTCTTGGCTCACAGAGGGCCACTTTCTCACTATGTCCTCACAGGGGGAAAGGAGGGAGGGAGGGATCAGGGAGAGAGAGGGGCGGGGAGAGAAAAAAGAGAGAGACAGAGACAGAGCTCTCCATCGGAGATTTTTTCTTATAAGGACACTAATCCCATGTAACCCTAAGTACTTCCCAAAGGCCCCACCTCCAAATAAAATCACATCATGTGTTATGGCTTCAATGTGCGAATTTTGAGGGGATGAAATTCAGTCCATAGCTTTCTTCTCTTGCCCATCCAAATTCATGTCCTTCTCAACAATTATATTCATTCCGTCCCAACAGCCTTAACTCATTCCAGCAGCAGCTCTGCAGTCTTTAGTGCAATTTCATCTAAACGGCATCTAACTCAGGCATGGTGAGGCTGGAGACACAATTCATCCTGAGGCAAATTCCTCTCTTGCTGTACACCTGTGAAACCAGTTACGTTCCCTGCTTCCAGGATACCACAGTGGGACAGGCACAGGATGGACATTTCTGTTCCTAAGGGAGAAATGGGAAAGATGGAAGGGTCAGTGGGTCCCAAGAAAGTCCGAAAGTTAGCAAGGCAAATTCCACTAGATCTTGACTGAAGAATAATCCTCTTTGGTTCAGTGCTCTGCCTCGCAGACCCACGGGGGCAGTAGTCCCACCTCCGTAGCTCTGCCTAGTAGGGGTGGGAGTCTCCCTCTGATAATCTCTGAATTGCCTTCAGGGTCCTTCTTCCCTTTCCTTGAAGAACAGTGCACATTTGCAACCAAATAGTTCTGTGGTCTGGTCCTTTAGGATCCAAGAGTCCCACAGGCTCCCTTCACTCTGTCCCCTTTAGTTCAAACTGGCAGCATCTTTGCTGTTATAATCCTGTCTCTATTTCTGGCTTCCACTGAGAGGACTGATTAGATCTCTGGTTACACCCTTGATCTCTGTGTGAAATGCCTGTTCAGCCACACCCTTAGCGTTGTATCAGAACAAGCTTTCTTTGCATTCCTTTGCAATATGGCAGACCGAGAATTTTCCAAGTTTCCAAATTCTGGTTCCTTTTTGCTTAACAGTTATTTCTTCAATCCATCTCTCCCTTTGCATTTTCCTCTAAGGATTCAGGAGAAATCAAGCTGCTCCTCCCCACTTTGCTTAGAAATCTCCTCAGCTAAATATCCAATTTCATAGCTCAAAAAAATCTACATTCCACCAAATACTAGAACCCAGTTCAGCCAAGTTCTTTGCCACCTTATAACAAGGATCATCTTTCCTCTGGTTTCCAATAACATGTTCCTCATTTGCACCTGAGACTTCACCACATCACTCTTAACACCCATATGTCTAGCTTGCACATCAAAACTCAGTGTAAAAAGAATGGCCACGCGTGTGGAGACGGTGCCAGGTGGCCATGCAGGAGACCAGCAGCATGTGGAAGCTGGGCCTGCAAGCCATTCCCCTGCATCTGGCCAGGCCTCGGTGGGGAGCAACATCAGTGTGCATCCCTCGCTCTGGATGGGCCGCTGTTGAAGGCTGCCCACAAGTCACCAGAGGATCAGGTACTCAATTTTCCAAAGCCCCTCAAGTTGTCTCCTATAAACACCAACTTTCAAAGGCCCAGAAATGTCATAAGCTGGTAGGGCTGATGGGAAGGAAATGAATCATGGGTCAGGGGAGTAGAGAGCCCCTCTCCCCTCATATGACACGTAACTGGCAGCACAGTGGGGCAGTCTGTACCCAGGCCTGGCAGATTGCCATGTATAAAGTTCTGGCTTTGACCCTGCCTAGCAGTTCGAACCTCGGTTAAGTTTCTCAGTGTCTCCCTGTTTCATTTTTTTCCCGAGAAATGATTAAAATAATTCCCATCTGCTGGAGTGATGGTAAGAATTAAATGAATTAATTCAAATGTTTTTACTAATTCATGGCATACAGTAATTCCTCAAAAAAATGTGCCATTATGGTGCACTCATGAGACTAGCATGGCTAAGATCTGACAGCCAATCAGCAGTGAGGAGGCAATGAAGAGGCGTGGTCAAGGCTGGGATGGAACAGGTGTGGACTGAGATGGGGTGACTCAGGTGTCTAGGCTTTCTGAGCCACAGTTTCCTCATTTGTAAAGTGGGAATAACATAACACTTAGCATATCCCTTCTTACAATATCTGGTAGTAGGAACTGTAAAATAAATCTTCACAACTGCATTTTTTTAGATCAGAAAACTGAGGCACAAAGAGCTTAGAAACTTGCCTTAGGTTACCAGCTAGTAAACAGCAAAGCTAAGATTTGAGTCAGACCCATTTGCCTTCAGAATCCTGTGTCCACACTTCAAATAAATTGTTGAAAAGATAGTGTATTCATTTTTTTATTAGGGGCTATTAACAGGATAAGATGACACTAGCCAAGCAAGGGGATAAATTGTTCATAAACCTAATCTTCAGTGAATTCTCTACCCTCTTGATAAACTAGCAACCTTTAGAGATTATCCATTTAGAGAATGGATAAAAACCCATTCAAGGTGCCATCTACCTAGATATAACAGACTGTTCTAGGGGTTCGTGCCCATTGGTGGCTGATTAGGCTGAAGCTACAATATATCCAAATCTGTCTACAAAATTGGAAGGACAATGTGAAATCAAGAGGTAACAGCGCCGGCGAATTCTGCTTATTTCAGAGGACATTCAACACAACAGAGGTAGGAAGGAAGGTTCAGAGCTCCCAGGCAATCCCTGCAGTGAAGGCTTGGCCTGCGCTCCTAATTACAGGGGCCTGCGGGCCTGGGGGCCTGGGGACCCTGGATTGACCCCCACCTCTGCCAACTGCTAGTTGTGTCTCCGAGGGCAAACTCAACTTGTGGTCACTCAGCAGCACACACTGTGGTTAACACATCTATGTTCAAGGGAATTTCTACAAAATCAGTGACTCTCAAAGTGAAGTCCACCAACCGACTGCTTAAAAAACACCCAGAGTACTTGTTAAAATGCAGATTCCATGGCTTTTACCCCTTATCCTCTGTCAACAAGGCTGGGGAATGGGCATTTCTGACAAGTCCTCCACGTGACTGCGGGCCGGCCCACTCAGGCCATATCCCATACACCTGAGGCCTGTGTGGGCCCTGGAACCGTAGATGGACCTTCCCAGACCATGCCGCTACAGATCTGTCGCGGAGCTTTGCCTCAAGCCTCAAACTCTTGAGCCTTTGGAGGTGGCATCCTCACGGACAGCGGCTCCTGCTCAAGGCTGTGACAGTGCTAGGGGTGACCTTCGTGATGGACTGGCGCAGGGTGAGTAAAGAGGCCTTTGTAGAACAGAAGTCAGGAACCCGTCCTTCCGGGTGGGGCGCGGGGTGGGGGGTGGACATGTGGCCACACACCTGGCAGTCAGCGGTGATTCAGCTCGGGAAGGCAGGCGCCCAGTCCTGGGCTGTGTGGGGCAGGAAACAAAGGACCTCCCGAACGCGCCCTCCGGGGCCAAGCCGCACCTGCCCCGAGGCCTCGACTCCTTCCCCTCCCTTCCCCTCCCCACCCCACCCCACCCGGAGGCGGCAGTGACAAGCGACTGTTGCCGGGCAGGCTGGGCCCTCGGCGTCTGCAGTTGGCTGTCCCGGCCGCCCCCGCCCTGTGAGTCATCCCCTCCCAGTCGGAGCGGAGCCTGAGCCACCACCCAGCTCCGTGCCTCTGCGCCTGCGCGCCACTCGTTCCCCTCCGTTTGCCAGCGCTAGGCTCTCGGCGCCGGCAGGGACCCGGCGAATTTACCCGCCGCGGCATCGTTCTCCCTCAGCCGGTTTCGGTCCAGCTGCCTGCATTGGCGGGAAGAAAACCCACACTGTCATTGTCCTGTCACTGGGTCTTTCCCGGCCTCCAGGATGCTGGGTCACACCCGCCTGCGTGACTCTGCCTTGGGAGGGAATGGCAAGTGCTAGTGGCACCCACCTTACACTGCCTTCAGCTTTCCCCTATCTCCTGCCAGTGGTTGTCCAAGGTTGCTACCCGTTAGAACCATCTGGGGAGCTTTAAAAAACCCTGATGCTCAGGCCGCACCCAGACCAGTTAAATTCGAACCACGTTGCTGGATCTGGGCGTCTGCATTTTGCAAACTCCCCTGGTGATGCTAATGTTCTCAAACTTGAGGCACGGAAATCACCTGGAATCTTTTTAAAATGTAGGTTCCCTACCGGTAGGTCTGGGACAGGGCCTGAGAGCCTGCGTTCCTACGAGCTCCCAGGTGAAGCTGAGGCTACTGCTGGTCTGAGGGCTACACCTGGAGCTGCAAGACACTAAACGCTCCTGTCCTTTACCCTTTCTCTTTCCTCATATTAAAGAAGTGGGCTTTGGAGGAGATGGACAGGGGTTCGAATCCCACGTCTTCTGCTTCCTAGCTTGGTGAAATTGTACCCCCCTTTCCTTGTGTGTGAAACAGTGAAGTTCAGCTGTATTAGGTGCCTAAGCTCTCGGTTGGCCACTCATGGCAGAGTCTGCCAGGGAATGGAGACTTCCAGGGTCCCTCTTCCCTGTTCTTTCTTATAGGAGTGGGTTGGAAGCCAGAACACTGAACTGTATGGAGGGAAGGGTGGTGCAGAAAGGAAGGTGAGGCCAGGGTGTGGGAGCTGGAGGAATGGGGGGCAGTAAGGAGGGTCAAGGTGGGAGTGAGCCTTCAGGAGAGTAGTAGGACCATTCATGCTGGTGGTGGACTTTTCCTTTGGTATGGCTCTCCTGAGCTGCCAACCAGAATACAACTCAGCTTACCTAAAAACAAAAAGGCCTTTCAAAGGGCTAAACAAGCATTTATTGACATCAATAATAATAGCTTCAGGAATTGTAAATTCAGGCAAAAGCTCAAATAATTTTCCAGCTAGGAGACAAAGGCAGTGGGCAGTTATGAGAAGGGAGGAAGAACAATTACGTCAATAGAAGGAAGGTATTTCTATTGGTGCAGATAACATAACATAGTGATATTAATTCTAAACAATGTTTTAAATTTTCGATCTGGAAGTCATCAGTCCAGTAGTCAAAATAACTGCTTTCTTGTTATCTTGGCAAACAGTTTTTGGGGAAACAAGTTTGCTGAGGCCCAATCTAAAGGTCATTTTGCCATGTCTGAACATTCCAAAAGTTTGAGACATAAGACGTGCAAGACACTTCCTCTGGCGTGGTAGCTCCAGCCTCGTTTTAAAGTGGCTCTGTTTATATTAGAGTTTATATCGAATTTATTGGCCTAGTGAGGGAATCAGAAGTCAGAGGCTCTGAATGAAAACTTACTGCCTCTCATGGGACTGGTGGTGGGGACCGAGTGCAAGGAGACTGTGCATGTCAGGAGGCATGTGAACGCTCTGTTAGGATCTGCCCGAATGCTAGGCTCAGCCAAGGTTTGCCCTTCTTGATGCATGTGAGATTGTAAGGCTGCACTTTCTTCTAAATCACGGGGCTCTAAGGGAGCGCTGATGGGCAGTTCAGTGGGCAGGATTTTTAAAGCAAACTTTCTGTCAGAGCGCATGAGCTCTGACAGCCAGGGAGCTGCAGCTGAGCTGTGGAACTCCCCGGCCCTAGGGCCACCCTCACTCCAGGCTCCTGCAGTCTGCCCCGAGCACTGCCAGCTCAGTGTTCCCAGTACTGTTCCGTAAGCACTGTTGTCGCATCCTCCTCCCCTGGACAGTCAGCCTTGTGAGGGCACGAGCTGTGTCCCACTCCACTGTGAGTTCCCATCACCCAGCAGAATGCTGGCACCTAATCAGTGCTTATTAAGTGCTCGTTATCAATGCAAGAATAAGTGAACTCTGGGACCTGGAGCAGGCACCTCATTTCTCTGTTTTTGTTTTGTTTTTTGCTGGGGGGCGGGGAGAAGGGAGGCTGTTTTTTCATATATAAAATGTGGTTTAGACTAAATTTGATCCCTTAGGCTCCCTCTGGCTCCATCAGTCACTGAGTTTGGATTAATCTTCATCTGATCATAATTCACTTATTTTTCTTTCCCATATACATCCCACATTTGACCTTGATTTTATTTGCTCCTTACTTGGGTGGGGTGGTGGGGGTGGTGGATGAGCTTTATTAAGTGTTGGTAAATGCCCTGCTAGGCAAGGCCTGAAATTCCTTTATTTTTTTCACTAAATTCTTCTTGGCTAGGCAATCCATGTTTTTTGTTAGAGGCACATTGGACTGATCATTTGGGGCTGATGGAGCTGGTTCTGTCTCCTCCACTTACTTTGGCAACTTCTGCAACATCCTTGGGCACATCTCCGCTGGGTCCCCAGTGGAGCCAACACCCTCTGCACCCTTTCCTGTGCCTGAGGTTCTCTCTCGGGCAACGAGAATGTGCAGACTGCCCAGACCAAGGGAGTGCCACCCCCTCCCTGCCATGTGTGCTGTGGGCCCTGGACTCAACTGGACACAAAAGAACATCGTTTATCGGTCCCAGGATTGGATGAGTGATGCCAGCTCCCGTCACCTCTAAAATCCCCTCTGCATTTACCTGTTAGGGCTGAACCAGTGCAAACAGAATGTACTTTCCCACAGTGGGATTTTCTGAGTATTGGCCTCATGCTTGGATATCTGCCACTAGCAAGTCACCATGTGCAGTGCTGTCTGCAAAGTTGGCCATGCACAGGCCTTCCCAATTCGCACATGCTGCTTCCTCTCCTGAAAAGGTGGAGTCTATTCCCCTCCTCTTGAAGCTAGGTTGGCCTTGGGACTGGCTTTGACTGATAGGAGGAGGCAGAAGGAGCTCTGTTCTGTCCTGGGCCTAGGCCTTGTTCTCTCTACCCACGCTGAGCCACCATGTAAGGTTCAGGCTACCCTGCTTAGCAGAGAGCCAGCAGCCAACCTCAAGGCCCCAGGTGTGTGAGAGGCCCTAGTCTGGCCAGCTTGGCCGACACCGTATAGAACTGTCCTGAGACAGCCTTGCTGAGCTCTGCCCAAAGTCCTGGCCCACAGAATTATGAGCAGTGAAGTGGTTTCGTGGTTTAAGCCACTCAATTTTAGGGTGGTTTGTTACATAGCAGTAGGTAAACAAAACACCGTACTCTCTGGACCCTAATTTCTTCATTTGCAAAGTGGGAGTCCACCTTCAGTCTTTGAGATCAAGCCAATGCCTCTATAACTGTATCTAACTCTCACCATAAATGGGCGCTTTGCCACTTAGTCCCCAAGTAAGGGTTTGAAATCAGGAGAAATGCCCCTCTCTGAATCTGAGAGGCTACCAGCACTAATGCAACTGAAATTCATGAAGGGAAACAGAAGAAAATACCATCGCGAAGCACTGGCGTTGAATTCCAGTTCTACCACTTCCTGGCCTCTGATCTTGGACAAGTTTCTTCCTCCAAATCTCAGTCTCCTCATTCATAAAACAGATAATCATAGTACCAACTCCCAAGGTTAATGTGAGGATTAAATAAAGCAATGTCCATGCATTTCTTAGCATGGTCCCGGGAACTTTGAAGGTATTCAATAAGTGGTATCTATTCTTTTGTTGGCTCCTATAATATTTTTTGCTTTTATATCTCTCTAATGAAGGAGTGAAGATGAATCAAAACACAATAACCCAACCTTGCCCCAGCCAATAAGAAAATGAAATTAAATATTACCAGGAGCACTCATAACACTGATGTATATTATCTCTGTAGGTTCAGAGGAAAATCACAAGATTTCTGTGTTAAAAAAATAATAAACAACTGAATGGGAGGGGCAGAAGTAAGAAACTGGCTAATGATTTGCTTTTGGTTCTAAAATGATGTTGCTCATGGAGTTTATGATTAGAGGAAAAGTTGATGAAAAGGATTTTAAAAATTAATTTGTGGCTTTGTCGAAATAAAGCCCAAGAAAGCGGCACATTGGTTAGCACATTTTTAGAGAAAAACAACACAGTGGAACAAGAGAAATCAAAACCTAACCTTCTACCATCTGCCACAGATGATTCTGTAGCTCTCTACAAGAATCTCATTAGCATCTTCTAAGAGGCTGATTGTGCCACCAGCAAAACAGTGATGGAGAAAGGGACACGCACACCCACGCAGCCACGCTCTTGCCACCTGAGCCCGCTCTGGCAGCGAGGTGGCTAGGCAGAAACTTGGCTCCCTCTCCCCATTCCTCCTTTGTACACAGGAATTCCACAGGCAGACAGAAGCTCCGTTTCAGCAAGGAGAGAGTTACCCTTTTAAAAAAAAAATCCGCTCCAGGCAGTGAGAACAGCGAGGGGGCGTGACTGGCCCAGCGAAGACAAGAATAACACTGAAAACCCACATTTGCCTCTAGTTCTGGGCCTCCTGGGTCTGCTCTCTCCTGGCTGTATTTTTAAGTGCTTTATTTTCTGGAGCTTTTTAAACCTGGGCCTGCCAGATTTGAGGTGCAGGGATAATGTCTCCCACCCGCTCCAGCTCCCCAAATCACCCTCCCACCTTGCTTCCCAAAGGAAAGCAAGACAATAATACAAGGCTGTTCTCAAATGGCTTTCACCTACTCAGGAGCGGTGACAAGAACTCAGAGCTCTGAGATGAAAGTGCTTCAGGAGGGAAAGGGGCCGATCCTGAAAATGGCTCTCAAAGGAGTTTTAAAGAATTCTGATTATTTTCACCATCTTTCTAATTCTTTTTTTACTGGAGAAGTTTGCAAGGGTGGAACCTGCGTGTGTGTACACATGCATGCATGCACATACATGTACATGCATGTGCATGACATAAATACCACCTAGTGATTTTCTTTCTCTAGGAATACTGGAATCCATGAGATTCTGGAAATCTGCCAAACCTTTCAGAAACTCGTGATTCAAGTAAACCTTTTTACTGTGTAAAAACCCAGGTCCAGAGGGTTGCTTTGATCCAAAACAGTGTGATTTCAGTTCAGAGTTGTTAGATTTCTGTGCCCCAGCCTCCTGGTCCGAAGACATCCCAGGTCCCTAAACAAACCATTGCCCATTTGTGTCCCCTGGTCTCTAAACACTCTGGCAATAGAACTGGGGGCTGCTTTCTTTTGGATACCCCCAGGAACTTCAGAGGCTGCATGGGAAGTGGTGGGTCTACAGGTGGAAGAGACCAAGTAAAACTAGAACCTGTAAGCTCTGGTGGTCAGAGCTTACCACCATGAGCTTACTGCCATGAGGACTTGGGCTGGAACTTTTAACCTGTTAGCTTCATCATTCATGAAACTAAATGACAACACCGAATCACTCAGCTGACGCTGTGGCTATTAGCCCCAGGGGAACCCAACATGAATCAGTCCCTTGTGCTTGTGAGGGACCCCAACTAGCTTAAGCAAACAGAGGGGACGTATTGACTCCCCTCTCTGAGAAAGACAGGGGCACGGGCTCAGGCGGCACTGGCTCTGCTTTCTCCTGTGGCTGGTGGGCAAAGGGCGGGGTGGATGTAGACAGTTCCTTCTTATGTCATCACAGCTCAGCCACCCCTGAGGAAAGAAAGGTGGTTCTCCCGATACCTGTGACATTAAAGGGACAATTTCTGGTTGGTGCCACTTAGATCATGCATCCACCTTCTGAGCAACGCCTGCAAACAGGGGAGTGGGGTCTGGGAGTGACATGGGGTGGGGGTGGGGCAGTAACTCCAAGAAAGGGAGGGGATGCCATTACTGACACTAGAAAACAGTGGCACTGTGCTCACACACACAAAACAGGGGTTTGCCCCAAGGGCTTAAAATACGTTCAACGTTCACCAGATCTCCTCCGTCTCTTGCCTTCAGATTCAGCTTTCACAGCAAGGTGCTAATTGGAGGAACCCAGAGTCAGGGTCTGATGTGTGTTTTCCAACACTGCCAGGCAATTCTTCAATTCTCAACAGACACTGACCGGGCGTCCTTAGAGTTCAACTCCATTCTGACCCATCTACCTGGAATAGCATCGGATCCCACAGGGTAAGGGTCCAGGCACACAAGACTGCCCTCCTGCGGATAGCAGTCACAAGTCCAGATGGTCACCCGTGCTTCTGACCAACTGACTCTAAATCGGGGGCTCCACAATGTCCTCCTCAGTTTTGATTAATTCTCTAGAGCAGCTCACAGAACTCAGAAAACGTTTACTTATATTTACCAGTTTATGGTAAAGGATACAGATGAACAGCCGGGTAAGAGGTCCACAGCGGGAGGTCTGGCAGGGTCCGAGGACAGGAGCTTCTGTCCCAGGGAACTGAAGTGCGCCACCCTCCCCGCACACGGATGTGGGCACCAACCAAGAAGCTCATCGAATCTTGTTTTTCACGAGTTTCTATAGAGCTTAATCTGCAGCCACCAGTAGCCCTCATTTCCTTCCACTTGTACTTTTTGGTGACTAGACCCATCCTGAGACTATGCAGGGGCCTCACTCTAAGTCGCTTCATCAGCATACTCTCCGGTATACTCAGAAGGGGTTCATTATGAAGGACAAAAGACATTTTGGGCAATCAGGGAATTCCAAGGGTTTTAAGATACTTGTGCCAGGAACGGAGATAAAGACCAAATACATTTCTTACTGTGCCACACAACAAATGCCAACAAAGGCGGACTCGAAGGCATTAGCAGGGCTCCTGTGGACACTTCCAGCACTGAGGCCATTCCTCACTTGGCTTTGCTCCTAGCGTGAGCCACTGTGACCTCTGCCTGCGGCCCCACCCTGACCCAGTTACGGACATGAACCCAAAGGGCCACAGCTCACCGGCAAGAGGGAGAGGTTCAAGGTTTATCCGCACCCTGAGACCAATTGCTGGAACAAGTATAAAAGCGTCTCCTGCCTGAGGCCGACCCACCCTCCCCAGATCCTGGTGGAGGTCTCCTTGGCCATTCAGATTTGGAGGTTCTACCTCCTCTCACCCCTGAGGCCCGCATGTGCTCGGCCCCTGGCTTATATAACAATATTAGCTAACACCACTGTGTACCAAGCATTGTTCTAAGCACCTCAACTATACTGATTTATTTTATACTCATACTGCCCTGTGCCGTATGTGTAGTCATTGTTAGTCCTCTCTTACAGATGAGGAAACTGAGGCAGCAAGAAGTGAAGGAATTCACTTGAGGTCACATGGCATTGAAGTGGTAGAGCTGAGAAACCGCAGGTATGCAGGTGAAGTGGGTAAGTATGCAGACCTTGAAATGAGACCGACTTTGTCATACCATGTGACCTTGAGCAATTTGCTTGGCTTCCCTGAGCCTCAGTCTCCTCATCTGTGAAATGGAACTTGAAATTCTCAGTGTATTCCAAGACTTCCTCAGTCCCCTTCAGGGCCTACACTCTCCTCCCAGGTGATCCCGTGCTTTAAGAGCTTTAAAATTCATCTGCACCCTGATGATTCTCTAAGTTAGACCTTTAGGCCATCTCTCTCCCCTGAACGCCTGCCCCTTACTCTCTTGAACAATTCCACTTGAAAGTTCATTGGCATCTCAAATTAGGCAAAATGGAACTCTTGCTTTTCCTCACCAAATTCCTTCCTAGTTTTCCTGATCTCAGTGCATGGTACCACCCTCTACCCAGTTACTCAGGCTAAGAACCTAGCATCTAAATTGTATTCCTCATTTTTCTCACTATTGGCTCAACTTCCAAAATATATCCTGAATGCTGGTCATTGTCACTGTTCCCATGACCACAGCTGCAGTCCCAGCCTAGAGGCTCTGGCCTCGATCACTGCATGGCCTTCTAATGAGTCTCCCTTACTCCGCCCTTGTTGCATCTGCATAAACTAGATCATTTTCACGTCTCTGCTTAAAACCCTCCTGTGGCTTCTCACTGACTCAGGATAAAATCCAAACTCCTTTCCATGGGCTACATGGTCCTAATCAAACTGGCCTCTGCTTCCTCTTGCAAACTCTCCGGCCCGCTCCTTCCTTCTGGTTCTGTGACAGCAGGCTGTTTGTCTGTTTTGTTCACTGCTGGATCTCAGACCCGAGAACAGGGCTGGACACACAGCAGAAGTTCAGTATCTACTGCCTTGTTGAGCGAATGAGTGACTGACTGTGTGGCAGCCTCACGGACATCCTCCCTCCCCAAGCCCACTACGCGCCCCACCCCCCATGCCCTTGCTCTTCCTTCTTCTTCTAAAACTCCTCCCCAAGCTCTGCAAGGCCACACCCTCCACATCTTTCAGGTTGTGACTCAGCTTCTCAGAGAGACTTCCGAGACCGTGATAGCAGAAGGAGCCCCTAATCCTCCTCGGAGCTCCCTCAGATCACTCTCGTGTTCACAGCAGGTATCAGCACCTGAAGTTACCTTCTTGGCTATTTAGGTTTTGTTGTATGATCCCCCCCATCCCCCCACCGCAAAAGAGCGTTAATGCCAGGGACTTTGTCTGTCTACTCATTGCTGTATCCTAGCACCTAGAATGGTGCTTGGTACATAGTAGGTGCTTAATTGTGAGCTGAGCAATTGCGAGCTAACTGGTGAACACTTCAGGTTGTGGTGAGGAGGAAACACATATTAAAGTAACTGCTTTGGAAAGCTGGTTGTTTCTAACAAAGCTAAACATACATTTACAAGAGCCAGCAATTCTACCCTGAGGTGTGCACACAAGAGAAATGAGTATATACATCCCCCAAATCCTCATACAAAGATGTTCACAGCAGCGTCAAAAACTTAGAAATAACCCAAATGTCCATCCATAAGGGAATGGAAAAACAAATTATGAAATAAGAAGGGCATAACTAGTGGTGAACCTCAGTACAACATAGATGAATCCCATAAGTAATGTGTTAATAACAGCAACAAAAAAAACCCACACACAAAAAAGACATACTGTGATTCTATTTGTATGACATTCAATCAAGAATAGAGGAAACTAATCTTGGCTGTGTCCCACGACCCCTTTCCTGTGCCACTCACGGGCTGGGAGTGACACACACAACTTTTCAGATTTGCAGAAGTGAGACAAACTCCTAAGAAGGGCGGTGGGGGGAGGGTTCACATTACCAAATGGTGGAGTGTCAGTGCGGATACTGTGGGTGGAAAGAATGTGATAGCCTCGGTAATTTTGGAAAGCTATCTGCAAGGCTGCCCTGGCCAACAAAGGTTTGAGGAACAGCTGGGAAAACACAGAACTTTCAAAGAACACCAAAGAGGATGCTGCGGCTTCACGCAGCAATCAGATCTCCAAATGTAAAGCACACAATGAGTATGACCCCGGCAGTGACCGTTGCTGCGGCAGGTGGCTTCCTGCCCAGACTGGGAAGGGCCGTGGAGGAGGGTGAGGGGCCAGGGTGCCACGGCCCTGGTCGCCAGGGCCGCACAGGTGAAGGTGTTCCTCCATCTAGTGGCGGAGCCTGGCTGCTCTGGGGGCCCTCTACATGCCATCTGAAACTATGCAAAACGTGAGCAAAACAGGAAGAGGCCTGCAAGGTGTCTACCTGATAACCAAAAGGCCAAGATTTCCATTACAATAAAAGCCCCCAGAAGCAGCACTCACAGTGGCAGAGGCTCTCGGTCGGTCCCAGTCCTAGCAGCCACCCTTCAGCCATTCCCGCCCCCACCCCCGCCCATTCATCTGTCACGTTGCAGCAATGACTTCAGCTTGCTGGGAAACACAAAGATCAAAACTAACTGCTCAGTGTGTAACCAGAACCGTGTGAAACCTGCAGTAGGCTGAATTCAGAAAGCGTGCAATGCAGGGCTGCAGAAATGGACCACAGAGACCGAGGGCCGACGCGGACGTGCGTGGTAGCGGATGGAGTCTGCCTGCCGTTAGGTTAATTACACACAGGTGTTTACTGGGCTTTGCCTCCTCAAACACACTTCCCTCACACGGATGGAAAAATTCTTCTCTTTCTGGATGGTTGGAAATGTGTTTTATTGTTCTCAATAATGTCCAGTTTCAAAAAGGGAATTTGGTACTTGCCATTCAGAACAAGAATGTAGTACGATGAAGGGTCCTGTGTGACCAATTGCAGTCATTTTTCAGCTTAAAGAAGTGCTTTTTCCACAAGGGCTCCTCCAGCCTGAAGACAACACAAGAGGGCAAAAGTTCGTGGAAATGGAAACTTGGATTCCAGTTTCAGTTGCAATGCTAGGAGTAGTTTCATCCTGAAGGGTGACAGCATTGTGGGATTATCTTGGAGTAAAATCCAGCAAAATCAAGAGGGTAACGGGACTTCCGAGTGACAAGAAGTCAGCGAATATGTGACTCCAGGGAACCACAAGCCTGTAATTCAGTCCAGGCAGCCAAGAGGCAGGCCGGGGGCTGTCCCAGCGAAGCAGTGACCTCATCACTTGCAGTGATTAAGAGACTTGAAGACAAAACCCCATAAAACCCAAATCTTAATGGTTACAAAAAACAACTGAAGCAAATCACGCTGATGATAAGTTATATTAACGAAGATGAAGTGTAACTAGTGTTATTTAATTAGATGATGCATATGGCTCGTTTCTGTTCAGCCCTCTCAGATCTTTGAGGGAATTGCTCCGTGTCATTCCCGCTGTTTCTGGGGCATTGCCAACCAAGGGTCCAGTTCACGGGGGCGGCTTTGTACCCGGCCCTCAGCAACAGCCATCGGAGTAAAGAGGGTGCGCACGAAACCCAAGCAGGATGAGTTCATTGCTATGTGGATGCTGGGAGAGGGAAGTGTTGTTAGTTTTAAACTTTTTCTATTGCGAATGTTATGAGAGGGTGGACATCGAGGCCCTCCGTGGTAGGAAGAGCTTTCTGTGGAGTGAACCTGTTACTGGTGATGGGTTCTCGGGTTCTCCAAGATAGAAGTTGCGAGGAAACCCCATAGAAAGAAATTTCCAGACAGATTTTATTTAGCTTATGCTCAAGCATGAGGAAGGCTGCACAGAGGAAAGGAAAGGGAAGTCCTTTGAATCGGCTCAGGGGCTGGCTCTGCTTGGCTGCTTTTATAAGTTGGGACAAAGCACGCTTGCAAAAAGGTGGGCTTTTTGAAAAAGGCAGGCTCGCAGAATTTTCCATTTCAGGGTCAAGTTCCTTCCTTTTCCAGCTGTTGCCTGGTAACTATGTCCCCTACCTGCGCTGTGGGGACAAGATGGTGGACTGCTCATTACCGCCACCCAACGAAGGTCGCACACAGGCACCAAACCTTGATTAACTGCTCATTCGGGCCTGTAGTTTATGCAAGCAGTGGAAGATAAAATCAGCCACCTCTGTTTTTGAGTAGAGAGTGGAAGGGTGGTGACATTTTTTCTTTCCTTCCAGCTCCTGGTCTTAACTTGGATTCCTGGCCACATGGTATTTTCCATTCCTGGGGCAGTCTCTGTGTTCTCTCAAAAACAAGCAGAGAGAAGCAGATTAAGAGATGAATGAAGAGAGATTCTATGGCGATGGTTCTCAGCCTTGGCTGCAGATTGGAATAACCGGGGAGCTTTAAAAACTGGTGTCTGGGTCTAGCACCAGAGTTTTCATGTGATTGGTCTTGGGTGCTGCCTGGGCCTTAGGACTTTTAAAAGCCCTGTGGATGACTCTTACGGGCAGCCAAGGATATGAACTGCTTGTCTAGAGGTACCACATCTGATGCCCTGAGGCCTTGCCTCCTGCAGCTCTTCCTGACCTTGCAACCCATCTCGGTGCCCTCTGCTGGGCATGCAGTCACGCCTGCCTCCTCCCTCTTCCCCCCAGTTCTTCCCTAGGGGTGGGAGAGAGAACAGCCCTACAGCAGCTCCCACTCAGGAGCAGGTTCCCCTCTGCCTAAGGTACGCTAAGGTGCCGCAGTTGTATTCACTGCAGAGACAGAAAGGCTAAGGGGTTTCTGTCCTGTTGTGAGCAGAACATCTAGTTTAGGTTCCTCCCCAATTGTTCTTCTTTTGAGTCTTAAAAGTGGAGAGGAGCCTGCCTCAGCCAAAGCTACAGTTAAATAGTTAATGGGAGAATGGCCCCAACAAGCCTCTATTGGTGCATTCAAAACAGGCGCCAAAATGGTAAGAGCATCAGATTTTATCAGAAAGCCGAGTCATCAGTAGGTAAGGACATCGGGTTTCCACCCTTCGTGACAAAAGGAAGGGTGGTTTTCTCTGCATTCCTGAAGGGTGCAGATTCAGCATCGCTGCACGGAACTCCAGAAACCAGGACTTATCATCTCAGAGAGCACTCATGGCCTCCACAGGCCCAGAGGCCCCAAACCCCAAACGCAGAAGATGCCTGGTACCCTTAGGGCCTGGAGGTGCTGGCAGTACTCGAGCGGAGAGCAGGCATCAGCTCCCAGGACCGTGGTAGCCTTGGCCCCATGCCTGGGAGTAAGTACCAGGGCAGAACCTCCCTAAGCCCAAGGGGCAGCTGAGGCCAGGGGAGAGCACGGTACTTGCTCATGACCATCCATTTGACAAATATTTGTCATTAGGCATTTGCTCCATGCCAGCCACTCTTCCAGATGCTCAGATAAGCATGGCTGCGATCAAAACGGAGTGGGAGGACCTCAGCCAGTACCTCTTACAGGAGCGATATTTTTTCCCTTCACTCTTTTCTTTACACAAATGAACTTACATTACTTTTAAAATCAGAGGGAAATTTATTAAAGTCAGTTATTCAAAATTGTCTGGATACCAGGTAATTACACATTTGCAAGAACAGTGGACTCTGGACCCTGAGGAGGCCTGAGGAGGTGTGGTCAGAAAAATCAGCACCAGGTGGTTCTAGATGAGTTTGATTCTAGCTTTTATTTTCAAAGAAATTGAACTAGAGGAACCTTTGTTAAGAACCCATTTAATATTATCTGGTAATGTTTCTTTCATTCATTTAATTTGTCATGGAAAAAACAATTTTGGGACTAGATTCTGCAACTAGAGAATTGAGCAAGTCACCATCCTGTTTGTTGTCTAAGATCCCACATTCCTGATAAGTTACCAGCTACAAATGGTGAATGCTACAGATTCCGTAGGAGAATGAGTGAAGGGCATGGAAGGGACCACAGAGGAGGGCCTAGCACTGTGTCTCTTTGACCACCATTTGACCTTGGCCCGTGGCACGGAGCATGTGACATAGCAGGTGCTCAGTATATTATCGAACAGGTAGTGTTTGGACAAAGCTTCACAGATATGGTAACCTGGGAACCTGAGCCTTGAAAGACGGCATCTTTTTTTATTGCTTCTTTCCAGCTGCCCGTATTTCTTCCCTGGTAACATCGATCATCTTTAGGTGCTCTCTGACCCGCTGCTTACTTCACTTCCATCACATTCACCATATGCCCTTGCGTTTTTATTTTCCACACAGTGTGTTTCTTAAAAAATGCTATCTTCATTTCATTTAAACCTGCTCTTTCCTCATCATTTTTTGCCCCTGCTTCAAACAGGCCATCTCCTTTTGTGTCCTGGCCAAGATACAAAACAGTTTTCTAAAACTCTCTTCTGGTTCCTGAAGTATATTATGTTCAGAAATCTGTTCTCCCTCTGGGCTTCAGGGTGATGGTCCGTTTCCTTTGATCTGCAGCATTCTAGAACTTACCCTGTAATAAAGGGAGATCTGTCGGCTGCCAACGTGGTTTGCTCTTGGCCCCTCTCACTGCCCATTTGGGTGTTGGTAGAATGCTTTTCTCAGATATTTAACTGGAAGCTGATATAATGTGCACAGTTCAGGGTAATTTCCAATTTCTAGAAATCACTTATTCCTTTAGTGTAGCTTTGTAGGATTGAGTCAGAATCCCATCCTACATCCAGGATCTGGCTAGTTGACGTTCTAAGTAGATGAAATGCATACACACAGAGTCCCCAGACAATGCTGTTTCCAGAACTCTTCCTGTATCTTCCTGCCGTCACCAGAAGCATATTTGTTGAAACTACACGTCCCCCGGCATAGTCTGCCCACCGTCGGACCACGCCTAAGCACCCTTTGCTGTTGTGCATATGCGTTATTGTGTATGTGTGCATACACAATGTGTATTGTATATGTTGTGTACTCGCACAGTTGTACACAACATTTTGTACTAGTGTTTTCTGGGAATTTGTTTATTAAACTGGGACTTGAAGTTTCTAAATAAATGCAGAAAGCAAACACTGTGACGAGGTCAAGAAGAGGGGAATGAGGTTCTGTTTTGTAACACAAAACCCAAATAATTGAAGAATAAATCCCCAATATTTTGGTCAACCCAGACCCTAGACTTCCATGCCAGAATATAAAAATCTAGAGAGAAATAAAATGTCTAGCTTCCTTCTTTGGTGCGATAGGCCTGCTCCGACTGAGACGACTGAGCATGTACAGACTCGGGCTTGGATTCTCAAGGGGGCCCTGGAAGACAGAATTATCCTAAATTTCTTCCGCATTCAGGCAGTGGATTTTCTAGTTGTCTTAGCTTCTGGTGAGACTCCAAGTTCTTACTGTTTTGTGCATCCTAAATAGGTGTTTTAGTAGGAAGTAAACAAAGGTACTAATAAATAAATTCCATTTAAAACCAGAAACCCTGACTTATTACATCTTTGGTCATTCATCAATTCATCTGACCATTTATTAGATACAAATCATGGGCCAGGGACTATGGTAGGCACTGAGAGTGAAAACACAGCCCCTATCCTCTTGAAGGTTAAAGTTTAGAAGGTATTTCAGACCCCTCTAGGAAAATACAGTACAAGATGATAAATGTTTCAAGATTAAATACAAGGGGCTCCTTCTCTACCCTGCCCTCTGGTCCATAAAGCAGACAGAGTAGGAGGAAACACTGGAATGAGAGGTTGGGGCTCAATATTAAAGGGTCTTTAAGGTAGTTACTTCGTAGCCGAGGAAGGGGCGGACTAAAATGGGAAGAGAGCCCAGTTATTTAGGCCAGGTGTACTGAAAACTTGAACTAAGTGTCAGAGCAGTGGGAACAGAGATATGAGACATGTTGAAGGATCTGGTGGTTGCACATGGTGGTGAAAATCAGGAACACTGATGACACTAAGGTCCTAGGTACCTGGGAGGATGGGGGCATCACACACCCAAACAGGAAGGCCAGGAGCAGAAGCAGGGCAGGGAGGAGCTGGAGAGTGTGGCTTTGGACTTCAGAGTAATAGTACCCACCCCTCTACTCTTTCCTTCACACTTGACTGTTATTCACCATACCAACTCCATTATTAGGTGCTAACACATGAGGTGTTGCATGTTCTACAAAGAAAAGTCCAAATAGGCCTGGCTGTGTGGCTTGGTGGATTGAGTGCTGGCCTGTGAACTGAAGGGTCACTGGTTCGATCTCCGGTCAGGGCACGTGCCTGGGTTGTGGGTGGGCCAGGTCCCCAGTTGGGAGGTGTGTCACACATCGATGTTTCTCTCCCTCTCTTTCTCCCTCCCTTCCCCTCTCTAAAAGAAAAAAAGTCCAGATAAACCCATTTGAAGAAGGTATTAAGACCAAATCTCATGATTATGCTAATTTATCACTTGATTTCATATGCTTTAGGGTCAAATGTAGCTAGCTGGTGCTCTTTATCATCCAAATACCCCCACCCCCTGCACGGCAAACCAACCCATTAACTTTCTTTGCACTCCCAAAGGGTAGGCATTCGTTGTAATTTTCCTAAGGAGCAGGGGGCGGGGGCGGTGTCCACTGTCAGGGCAGAAACAGGATTCCAGAAATTTGATCATTCAGTCTTAAATATTAAAAAAAATTTCACTAATTTGAGGGGAGAGGGTAAGAATAAACTTGATTCCATTTTAGATTTATCAACATCTGCTTCTGTTCCTCAGCATCTGTGTTCCCAGGAAAATTCCACTCCGATCTGCTAATCCCTTAGATCTGTGGGTTTAATGAGGAGGAGCCACAGACTGGTTCTGATCAGTTTCCATCACGAGAGTCAGCGCTTGGTTTTCAGTGGGGAGTAAGAAAGGAACGACGCGGGCAGCCCAGAAGCCCGACGTAACCGGTAATTCCAAATCTTCCTCCATTTACTACTTTTTTTTCATTAGAGGTGCCAAGTAACAAGGCTCAGCCTACCTTCCAGGACTGGATCTAACAAAATGTGAGCTCATCAGAAGGCAAGCAGGTGGACGTGGGAAGAAAGAGAAGTTGGGGATTATTGGCTTTTCTGGAACTGAATATTGGCCGTGAACTTGCTCACTCTGTTGGTTTCACGTAGGAGAATCACAACATCAGTGCTGTTGGATTAAACTGGGGGCTTCCAGGAAGAATTTTTAGGAAGGCCAGCTCACTCTTTGTTCACCACTAAAAATCTCCTCACAGATCGAAGACCATCCCCATCCCCCCACCTACAGCGGGTTTGAGTGACTGCAGGCAGAATGGATAGAGCAGAAGCCACCTCCCGAAGCAGAGGCCCTTCTCATTTGCCTCAAGCTTTAAACTCTACCCGTTTGAGCTTCTGATATGACACAGTCAACCGACCATTGTTAATTCCTTAGACCCAGTCCTCCCCAAAGGCCCTTCTGTAGGCTCCCATCTGCCTGCCAGTCGAGGCTGCACATGATGTAACCAAATCATACCTTCGTTCTCACTACTCTCCAAACCACACACAGCCATCTCTGCTCAAGTTTACCCACTGGTGCTGGAACATCTGTGCTT
This sequence comes from Trachops cirrhosus, assembly GCA_028533065.1. Taxonomy (NCBI): domain Eukaryota; kingdom Metazoa; phylum Chordata; class Mammalia; order Chiroptera; family Phyllostomidae; genus Trachops; species Trachops cirrhosus. The sequence goes on from CM052544.1 coordinate 100,147,001, forward strand.
CCTACCATCTTGCCTCTGTTCTGTCATTTTTAACCCCCTCAATTCCCCACCCCCTTCTCTTGCAGGAAACGTAGCTAATTTTCAAGGTCCAGCCCTTCCATGAAAACTCCCATTTCCCCAAGCTCGAAGTGAGCTGTCCTGTGACAGCACGTTACCAGTGTATGTCTTACGACACTTACCACATTGTGCTTTCTATTATATCACAGTAGCTCATGTCCCCTATGACTTTAATGTTCTCGGAAATGTAGGTCATGACCCACTAGTGAATTTTGAAATCACTTTTGTGAGTCATGACCTGAATTTAAAAAAATGAAATAGAATAAAAGAGAACATTTTAGAATACATTACATGTAAACATGTTTCTTACTTTGGTTTATGGTCAGGAAGCTTGAAAATCACTGCCTCCTGTGGTAATGATGTTTATAGCTTCTGTGTAACAGGCAGCCTTGATCCACCAACTTAACTAACAAAGGAGGCATTATCTTATATAACCAGAAGTCTGGAGTAAGGGAGCCCTAGGCTGGTTTATCAGCACCTTATCGATGACATCAGGGACTCAGGTATTTGCCATCTCTGTCATCCTCCCATCTGCCTCCCCTCGTGTTGGCTAGACGGCTGCAGGAGTTCCTTGCATCACAACAACATCCAGTGGCAGAAAAAAAGAGAACTACTTATTCTTTGGAAAGAAACAAATCTTTCTCAGAACTCCCCGACACCTGCCAGACCTCGTTCCATTTCCCTTTGACATAAACTGAAATAAAATGAACGCTATACCCAGCCAAGAGGGGCAAGAAAAATCAAAGTCGGTTTAGACGAGGATAAGTGCACCTTCCCAGAGCACCTGGCTAGTCAGGAAGACGTGGAAAGTTGCTGGACTGGGGGCAGGCAAGCAGACGTATCTGCCAGCCTCACACCAGGCGGGTCGGGCGGGATAGAACCAGGGCCCCTTCCCCTCACAGTCTCTGCAGCACCTGCCACACAGCAAGTCTAGACAGTCTCCTCGATTTCCAGTGATAAATTAAATCACTTTGCCTCAGAGTATAAATATTCATGGGATACATAGATCAGGTGTCTAATTTGAGACACTGAAGGCATTCTGCGGGCATAATTTGCCGATACAGAGCTCACTAGAGGCAGAGATTTTTTCTGTCTTAACTTTTTTATTAAATTCTTTAACTGTGGAGGGCTTGATTAGCAACATTGTACATTGTAATACCATTTAAATGATGAAATACATATTTGTCACAATGCAGATGGCAACTGAAGATGCCACAGATGGAACTGTGGCTCCGGGGAGGGATGGTAAATGTGTGGCAGTGGGTGTGGAGAGAGATTACGTCACCTCAGATAGGGGCTTTCTTTGGGAACCTGGCAGGATTACTGCTGAATCATTCAACTAGGCAAATTATTGGCGTGTTAGTTGGACAAAGGTCCCTATAATTAAGCTCTTGTTCCATTACTCTCCTTGGCATCTTTCTGCTTATGTTGCCATTTAAGGCCAGACTTGAAGATGTGAATACAAAAAATAATCGTATCTGCTAGAGTCAGTGACGTAGAGTATGGAGCCTGTGCTGTTTCTCCTGTCTTGTATGCACACACACACACACACACACACACACACACACACACACCACTTATCAGAGAACCCACGGGTTCAGAGGACTTTGAACTGCAGAAAAGCTTTTGTCACTGACATAGTTTGAATCTTTCTATTTGCTCCTGTGACAAATGCAGGTTCCTCCCATCCACCCAGAAGATAAGACTAGCCTTGTGAATAAGTGTCTTCCAATTCCTTGAAACGCAGCCTTGGTTCTGGAGTAACACAGCAAACCACAGGATGCTATAGGTGCATTGGGTTGGCCCCTGGAGAAGGGAGACTTGAGTTGTGCTCTTGCCTCTGCTAACTTATTACCTAGTTGCAAGGCCGTGTTGGATCTGTGTGCCTCAGGTACGGTCCCAGCTGTGCAGAGCTTGCTTGCAGTTCCATGTTCAGTTTCAGGGGCTTCATTTTTAAGAAGGTCCTTGGCAAAAGAGATGGCATGCTTGCAGCCAGAAATGATGGAGACACTATGAGGAGACAACAATAGTAATAATTACCATTGTATAAGCTTTCATATACATCATCACATTTGATTTGCTCCCCCTATCAAGCTTAGAAGGTATTTACACTTATTTTAGAGAGACTGTAGAGAATGTAGGCCAGAGATTGAGGTCGATGCCCAGAAACAGTCTTAAATGTGTTATTTAACAGATGGCTTGGGAGAACACAGAAAAGGAAGTACAGATTACTGAGGGCTCCATGGCTTCACCCTCATTTCCTTTCTACAGCATTACCTCATAATTGATAAGACCTTGCCATGTGCTAAGGCACTATGTTAAGTGTGTCAGTGCATTTAAGCTTCACTGCAAACCATGAAATGGGTGCTCTTAATATGTCAATTTTACAGATGAGAAAATTGAGCCTTAGAGAGAGAAGCAGTCTTTTTTTTTCTTCCTGTTTTGGGCTATCCTGTTTTTCCCCATGTTCATTATTTCAATCTCATTCTTCAGGACTCAGCTCAAATGTCCTGGCCCAGCCATTGAAGTAGACCATTGGCTGCTCTGGCCGGGTAGCTCAGTTGGTTGGAGTGTGATCCCAAGGCACCAGGGTTGCTGGTTCGATCCTCGGTCAGGGCACATGTAAGAGTCAACCAGTGGGTGCATCAAGGAGTGGAACAACAGATCAATGTTTCTCTCCCTCTTTTTCCTTTCCTCTCTCTCTCTGAAATCAATAGATTCTTTAAAAATATAACCCATTGGCAATCTCAGGTGCCCTGTCACACTCCCCCTGTTCATTTCCTTCATGGGACATATCAGCATCTGTAGATAGCTTGTTTACTTATTGATTTGTTTGTTTATTTCCAGTTTCTACTATTCAGATATAAGTTTATGAGGGTAGGGACTCTGTCTCTCTCATTTCCCCTATATTCTAGTGTCTGGAATGTAATAGGTACTCAGTAAAATTTGAATGAGTGAATGAGTGCATATCTGAGTAAGCTAATCGATGGGAATTGGACGTAACGCTAGAGACCAAGTTTGTAGACTCCTCTGCTCACGTTTCCTCACTCATGCACCCAGCATGCATTTATTAAATTACCAACAGCGCCAGGCACTGAGGTAGGTGCTGAAGACTCAGATAAGACAGTCTCTGCCCTTGAAAATTTCTCCTATGAGGGAGGTAGTTGGGATGAAGTGGGTTTATTTTTTTAAAAAGGACAAATAAAACTAGAATATTATATGTACATCTTATAATAAAGTACAAAGTGACACACAAGAAAAATAAGAGACCCCCTAGTTGCCCCTGCTAAACTTGGGAGACTTCTGCAGAGCAGGTGACTTTGAACCTGACCTTGAAGGAGAACTCCGGACTGTGGCGGAGAGAAGAACGTGTGCAGAGGCAAGGAGGGGAGAACTCACAGATATACTTGGAGAACGGCACGAACTCACCCCCTGTCCTATACTGTTGAGTCACATTTTGATCTCAGTTCCTAGTTGTTAGGAGGGCCATTTACCAATAGAACTCTTAGTGGAAACGCCACGGAAGTGGGGGTAGCAGGGCAGCAGAGGTGTGTCTGAGCAGCCTGTGAGGTCTCTTCTAATTCTAAGAGCAACATGACTCGTGGAGGAAGTCACCAAAAGGAAGTCCCGAAACATGGGATGGAAACAGCCATATTCCCACCCTCAATGTAGAAAATGTCTTAATGAGAGGGTCAACTATAATCAAAACTTATAGTTTCCAAAACATCTTCTCAAAATTATCTCATTTGATCCTCCAATAGCCTGCTAGATATTCTGAAGCTCAGTAAGACCATGTATTTGGTCAACAGTTACAGAGTGGCTGCCAAGCCCTGCCACACCTGGACAATGCAAGAGGGATCAGCCCAGCCTCTGACCCCAAAGCACTTACATGCAAAGAGGCAGTGAGAGAACCGTGTAGTGCTGCGACTCCACTCTGCATACAGAGAAGAGATTTAGCCCAGGGGACACAGGAGCTGAGTGCTGAAGGCGTGGCCAGCAGTGTGGGCTCCTGCATCAGGCAGTCTTGGGTTCAAATCCTTGTTCTGCACTCACTTGCTTGGATAATGAAATGAGATAAGTAGAAATAAATGAGAAAACACATGTGTACTAGTTAGGTTATAGGCTGGTTACTAAAACAAAGACTCTTAAGTAGATAGTGACTTTAATGAGATTGAAATTGACTTTCACATGGACACATAGCCAGGTCCTGTGGCTCTGCTGCAGGAAGTCATCCAGTCCCAGCCTCTTTCCTTCTAGTTGCTCTGTTTCTTCTAGGAGGTTGACATCATCCATCTGGTCCAAGATGGCTACTGATCACAGCGCACGCTGTGTTCGAGTTCAGATGCAGGAGGAAAAGGAGTATCACCAGGGCCTGGCCCTCTCTCCACATGGCTCCCCTCTCCTCTGGACATTGGCCGTATTCCCAGACAAGCTCTCCCATCATGGTTGTAAGGGGGTTTGGGCAGCTCCGCACTTCATGTGCTTCGTGTCCAGGGTCTCCCTTCTGAGAGCCGAATAAAAGTCTTGGTCCTGACTCTCAGCAGCCGGCACCAATCCCAGTGGCCAAGGGATGGAAGAAGTTGGTTTGCTAAGACTAACCAGGGCCCCCTCACAACTACATAGCTGAGAGTGGATGAGGAATGAGTCCTCACACAACATTCTCCATAATGCTGCACCGGAGAAGAATGAAGAGATGCCAGGTGGTAAAAAAAAATCCCTTACTCCTTCCTTCAATCAATTCTATGTATTTGTTGGGTACTACAATCCACTGCAGTAGTCATTGAACTCCACCCCATAGAGACCAATTTTGACTATGCCCCCACCGAGTACCTTCATTACTTTGTGAGTACTAATATACACACGTACCAGCCTACTGCTATAGGACCGTGGTGAAGACTGCTAGTGGCCCCCCAGTGTTCATCCCTGCCTACTTCCCTAGCACAGCATTCCCTAATGGGCACATGGCATGCAGAATAGACTATATGGGGCCCTATGACTAGATTCTAGCCAGTGAATTGTCAGAAGCGTAGGGCGCAGTTCCCATTAGGTGTCCTTAGTGGGAGAGGCATGCAGTTCTTCCCTTCTATCTGCCTCCTGCTGCCTACTGTAGACAAGAAGCCTTGACCATGAGAAATAGCCTTGATAAGGAGGTTGTAGCCACATTTTAGAAAATACACCTTACCAGCAGCACTGGGCAGCTTGCCCCCAGACTCCATTTACAAGAGAAAGAAGTAAAGTTCTCTCTTGGTTAAATTGTTGTTTTGCCTAATCTCTTCTTTCTTAATCTCAGCCAAATCTGATCTTACTTGATATAATTACATACTATACATTATAATACATGTTCCAAAATAGATATAAAAAAGGAAGAGATAAAACAACTATAAATGGAATTTCTAATGTTTTCTGTACCACAGTGGGTAGAGTCTCAGGCGCCCTTGCCGTGCATCCCTGGCCCCTTCATTTTGGAGACTCCTAGTCTTCTCAGCCCTTGCCCAGTGGGGCCCATAGGGTTAGCTACATTTGTGAGCCTGCTGCTTCTCCCAAGCCTCCCTTCCGTCCCCCCCCCTCCCCCGCAACCCCCACTACTACACTCTGTTCCTTGAGGCAGGGGCCCTGAGGCAAGTCCTCCAAACCACCTAGTACAGCTAGGGTGGAGTCCCTCTCAGGTCTTACCTTTTGCTGCCTGCTGATGTATCATCCTGACTTTGCTTTTGCAATGGGAAAGAAGACCAGAAAGCCTGATGGGATTGACAAGAAGAGATGTGATCTGAACCCAAAAAGTAGGCAATCCGTACGTAATTGTCAGAAAAAAGGATGTGCAATTCTAGCCCATGCTGCTGCTGCTGAGGCCCACCCACTCCCCAGCCGACTTCCAGAGCTCCAGACTTGGGCTAACCCACTAATGCCATCTGGTTTCATAGGGAAGGAGTTGAGGGCGGTGGGGAGGCGGGGAGGCGGGGAGGTGGGGAGGCAAAGAACTTTGTTGTTTGAGAGCTTTCTCTAGGCCCTGACTTTCTCTTCTCAGAAAGCAATGCCGGTGGGTTATGCCCACCATACCACATCAGAGTTTGTCAGAGTGAACCCAGTTCCATGACCCTGAGGGGGTCAGAGGGTCTACAGACCCCCCTGAAGGTTGTGCCTGGAAAACCAGGCCCCACCTGGTCTCTTTAGGAACCGGTAGAATCAGTGCTCCCTCCTCCCCTCCCTCCCTCCATCCCCTTGAGGCATCGGTATCCTGACTGTATCACAGCTTCAAAATCCCTGACTCATGCCATCCTTGAGTTTTAAAAAAGAGCTTATTCAAGTGGTGTAGGCTGCGTGCTCCACTGCTTCCCACTCAACTCAGTGCTGTATTTAATTACAGCACTTGTGTGTGTGTGTGTGTGTGTGTGTGTGTGTGTGAGTGAGTGAGAGAGAGAGAGAGGGGTCAGGGAAGGAAGGGGCTGGGGAAGGGAAGAGGGGCTCCTGAAACTAGAAGGAGAGGCCCTTGAGGAAAACTTGTGTTGCTTTCATCATAAAAGCAAATGTTCTGATGCCTGAAGAATGGCTGGCCCTTCACCTCAAAGCTGGGGAGATAGGAAATGAAGAAGATGCCGGGGCCACACATGTCTGCTAAGGAAAAGCTACTGAGCTTGGGAGGGAGGCATCTTCCCCCATCACAGGCTGATGGGCTGTTCTCCTACACTTCTAGGTAGCAAGGCTATCATGTGGTTTGCTAGTAACCATGGCAACAAACCTCGTTCCTGAAGGGTAAGGAGAGAAATCCCACAGAAAGAGACCATGGTGCAGCTGACTCTAACTCCTGTTCTTTATCGGTGCTGTGGCAATCGATGCTGTTGTTACAGTCATTGAGGGGATGGCAGTAATTTGCTCTCTTCTGAGCTGGAGACATTGGCTTCTTTTGCTCTGCCTCCTGGTCCCTGCCTCCCATATTTTGGAACAGTCTCTAAAGATGAAAGACAAAAATAGCTCTCTTCAAATGAGAGGATGCTAATGCACAGTGTACTTTTCAGGATGGGCTTCTCATCACAAAATGCCCACCTCCAGTAGCCGAAACCTTTCGAGGGTTCTGCTCACTCTCCCTGACCACAGCAAAAGCACTGGAAGCTGATGGAGCGAAGACAGTGCTGCCTGCCAGGAGCAGCCAGAGGGAGAGGTGCTCGGTGTTCTGGACGACTAAACAGCAGTGAGCAGGGTGCGTGCCAGCCCAGCTGCTGTGGGCCCTCCCGCTCCCTGGCTCACCGGCATCGCTGCTGGAGCAAGTGGCTCAGATTGTCTTTGTTGCAAATGAAGCGCACACTTACAGTCTAGGACAATGCACACTGTTAAGTGATGCAGCATACAGCAGTCAGACCGCTGCAGGGCAAGGCGGGCACACGCAGTGCTCCCTTGAGCTGCAGTGTCAGCTGCCTTTACCGAGACTGGCTGGAGGGGCTGCCTCGTCAGGGGGATGCCATCGGCAACTCAGCTGTTCACCGCCAGTGTGACCTTGAACAAGTCACTGAGTCTCTTTGGGTGTCAGTTTCTCTGTCTTTAAAAGAGGCAGAATATTATTTCTGTAACCTTTTTCACTGGGCTTTCATCATAATTATACTTGATAATCTAAGGGAAAGTAAGTAAAAACTATAGATCTCTTCATGGTTTCATTCTCCTTCTTCTGGGTTGTAGAACTATCCATTCTGAAAGGATTCTGAAGGTTGGAATGAGTAATTAGGCCAAAAAGAGTGGGAACAGAGAGACTTTTTTAGAGGCTTAACAGTTATCAAGGCAAGAGATAATAAGACCCCAATGGAGGTCAGAGGTCCAAGTGATGGAGAGGAGGAACTGTTTGGAGAACTGCTTTAAAAGGTACAGTCTTAGAATTTTAACGGTTGGTTGTCTTTGCTATACAAGATGGATGTGAGGGGGGCATAGAGAGGGAGGGGAGTGGGGTATGTGGGGGAGAGATCCCTTCCCAGTCTAGGTGGTAGAGAGATAGATAGTAGTAGAATCACCAACTGAGATGGAAAATGTAGGGGGAAGAACAGATTTGGGAGACATGGTGCCTATTGTCTTTCTGGGACCTTTTGCATCTCTTGTCCCCCTTTATTCTGAGAACAGACCCAAGAAGTGGAGCCACGACCCAAGCTGGGCATGTCAAATTCACTTTTAGGAACTTGAATCTGTGCCATAACGTGGTTCTTGCCTACCAGACCGCAGGTTGTTCAGTGATTTTTTCCCTTGATTTTAGGAACCATCTTGCAATTCTTCCAATTAAGGATTAATTGTCCTTTAACCTGTGCACAGGCTAGACAGAATCAGTCAGTCCCTGTTGCTTGTAACCAAAGTGCCTTAATGGAGAGATGAATTCAGCTCTGGACATGCTGGGTTTCAGGCTCATGAGACATCCATGTGATGACCAGCTCCTCCAGGAAATATGAATCAGAGGGAAAGGTCTGGGCTGGAGTTATCAGCATATGAATCGTGGTTGAAACAAAGAATGAATCAGACCACTGGCAAAGTGTGGGGGTGAGAACACAAGTAAGCAGAGGGCGGCAACCTGGAGAGCAACAAGTACAGGCCGAGAGAGGAAGAAACAGGACTTCAAATGTTCAGACGGAGCCCAGGAGAACCAGGAGAGCATGATTTCATAGAAACCAAGGGAAGAAGGGTTCGAAGAATGAATAACTGAAGATTTCACATACAACCAACCACCAACGTAAACTAGGGGCTGAATTTGGACTTGACAAGTAGATGGTGGAGGATCTGTGGGTTAGTGTCCCTCAAGAAAGATGTAAGAAGCAGCCAGGGTGTGCGTGGGAGGTGAGGCAGAGGAGGCAGTGGCTGTGGGGGAGGTTAAATGGAAGCTTAGCTATGAGAAACTAGATTGTGCTGTAGAGGAGTCAGGACTAGCCTGACTCAAAGCTCATGCTCCTGTTACTCAAAACCTGCTCTCCTGTGGTCTGAGAGAATGGGGGTTTGGTGAGGAGAACCCCAGCCGAGCAGTCTTTCCAGGTCAGTAGTTTTGCCTCTGCCAGATGCATCACAGGGGGCGTGGCTAAAGTGTGGGAGGGGCTGGGGAGCATTTGGAACGTTCATTGGCTGGTGGCTTTCTAGTGCTTGCTTCCTGCTTGACTTCATTATAGACAGTTCGAAAACCCAAACATCAACAAGTGAAGAACAAGAGGAAAAATTTGATTTACTCTTTTGTATTCAAACTAAAAATCCCCTCCCTGCCCACCTCTCACCTCTCAAAAAAAAAAAAAAATTCAGGAGTGAAAAGAAAACAAAACCTCAAACTATGTCTGAGAGTTAGTACTGGGAGGGCAGGAACTAGCCTCGTGCGGGTGTTGCTTCAGGGAAGGCAGGCTTGGTCCACCGTGCTGACTAGAACTTCAGGGATACAACTTTACTCTAGATATGTACCAGCAAATGATGGACAAAATGGAGTCGAGCCAATGAAACGATCTGTTAAAAATCATTTTAAGAATCCTTGAAATTACAGAATGTATATATGCTCATTATAGAAATTTTGGAAAATACAGAAAGACCTAAAGTATCCTGCAGTCCCATCACCAGTAGTACCATCTTGGGATATTTCCTTCTGGATTTTCCATCGCATAGGAGGTCCCAAGATGGGTAGCTGTTCTTACGGCACATCCACACATGTCCGTTGCAAAGCTGATCTCAGGAGTGACTGTACAGCAGGATGCTAACCACAGTGCATGGGGGAAAGGGAAAGGGATGGCACACTTAGACGCAGGGGGGAAATCCACTTGATGGTCTAATTTTAACATCTGTGACAAAGACGTAGCAACAAGAGGAAGAATGAGTATGCTCCCAAGTCAGACCTGGAACCAGAAGTCCTGACTGCAGTACCAGAACACTGCATCAGACAGACGTCTGTCACAGGACAGGTGGCCTCACTTAAGAAACCCACCATTCTTCTCTGCTCCACTCCTAATTTCCATGTCTGCCGCATCCCTCGTATTTTATTTGTTGTGGCAGGTTGGGTTATTGTTGGTTAGTCTTTACTCCTCCTGCCACGTGACAGAATTGGCCCATACATCCTCACCCCACTGTCTCTGGACTTGGCCACGTGACTTGCTTTGGCTAATAGAAACATTACTGGAAGTGTTGTGAGCAGGGGCTTTAAATATGTTTTCATGGCTTGGCTAACTCTCTTGCACTTCTACCATCTGCCCCACAGTGAATTTGCCTGAATAGCCTCTGGATCCAGAATGAGGAGACAGTTGGAACAGATCTGAACACAACTGGCAGCTTGGAGACAAGCCTGGTTCCAGCCACCCAAGAGGATCATAGCCAACCTGCACCCCCGTAAGTGATAAATAAGTGTTTATTGTTGCAAGGCAGTGAGATTATGAGAGTGCTTGTTACAGGGCACTTTATAGCAGACATCTGACTACTATAATTGCTCAGATGTGAAACTTCAGTCATCTTTGATGTCTGCATTTGCTTTATCTGGAGGTATTCCTTGTCAAGTCCTCTAAAGTTCCTTCGAATCATCTTCCACATCTGTTTCCTGATTCCCATCCCACCACCATTGTTTCCATCACTTCATATTTGGGTTCCTGCAATGGCTTCCTTAATGAACTCTTATTCCCTCCCCATCTAATCTGTCTTGCACAGAAGTGCTAGGTTCAGCTGCCTAACGAAGCCTTTGCACAATGGGAAACCTCCACTCAAAAGCCTGCGGAGGCTTCTGTTTTTTTCAAAACCGAAGCAGCCAGGCAACTCAGGACTAAATTTTATGTATAGCTTCCATAACCAGCTTTAGCCTAGAGTTCTGGTACAATTCTCTCCCCTGCTTTCCACAGCTCTTGCCTTTTATCCTTATAGCATGGTCCAAATGATTATGGGTCATTTTACTTTAAATCTTCTCAAATCATTTTTTAGAAGTAACAAATATAAACTCCTCACATCAAGGTCAGATTTCTCTTCCTGATCTTTTAAGCCCTTCTATAATTTGTCCTCACATAATCCATTGATTAACACACACTAATAACAATAATATTTATTCAACACATATTGAGTTGCTTATTATGTGCCAGACATCACTTCAAGTGTTTTATACATTTTATAGATTAGGATTAGGCTCAACCATGAGTAGAATTGGCCCCAAATAACAGTGACTTAAATAAGATATTTATTTTTCTCTTATGTAGAAGTACAAAAGTAGGCAGTGAAGGACTGATGTGGTGGCTTTGCTCACAAAGGCTTCAGGGACACAGGTACCTTCCAGCTCACAGTTGTACTATCCTTAGGGTGTTGCCCTCATCCTATGTCCAAAATGACAGCTAGATACCAGACATCATATCCACATTCCAGGCAGAACACTGGCCAGAGGTCACTTATATCACATTGGCCAGACATAGTTTTACGGCCCATACATAGCTGCAAGGGAGCCTGGAAATTGTAGTGTTTATTTTGAGAGGCTGTGTGATTAGCTAAAAATTGGTAGTCATTACTATGGAAAAAGAGAAAAAGGGTATTGTGGGGGGTAACTAGTAGCCTTTGTTGCAGATATATTCATTCACTTAATCCTCAAAACAATCTTGTGAGAAAGATCCTATTCTTATGCTCATTGTACAGATGGGGAGACTGAGGCATAGAAAGGATTACTACCTTGGCCAAGGTCACACAAGGTGAACTCACAACTTTTCAACCCCATGCCACTCAACTTCCATGGGAGAGAGTCAGGTGCTCCTGAAGGCTGCAATTGCCTTGTGTGTGCCCCAGCAAAGTTTTCTCCTGTCCCCTCTACCTCCCTTCAGGCTCTGCTGAAAACTGCTATGACACCATTGTCTTGGCTTACTTGCCCAAGAGGCAGAGACACAGGCTATGCAGCATCAGAGTATGAACTCTGTCTAACATAGTGATTAAGAGCTTGGGATCCGGAGTCCAACAGAATGAGGTTTGAATTCTGTGTGACCTCGCACCAGTCACTTAACTTCTCTGAGCTCAGTTCCCTTGTCTATAAAATGAGAGCTTTGAGGGAACCTGCCTCATAGGACCAAGACCTGAGGCCAGAGTGTGACACATAACAAGTGCTCTATACAAGGAAGCTCCCGTGATTGTGCCAACATACGGATGCTTCCATCTTCCAAACAGAAGTGCCTTAGGTACACAGGAGAGAGGGACCTGCACAGGAAGCCCTTTCCACTTATGCCTCGCTCTCTTCTCTTGGGGATCTGCGAGGGCTGCTTGAAAAGAGCATTTCCTCCACAGCTCTGACCCTTGAGACGTGACCCTAACAGCCATTAGAAGCTATAAACTTTGACTCCCTTGGTTTGGAATACAAACTGGCCACCCATGGACTCTTACTGGGGGGCCGGGCTATGACTTAACAGATATGAAATACTGTTCTTGGACAGAACACAAAGCAACAATGGTATCTACCAAAGGAATGATTTTTATTGTGACACAAAACACTTGCTATCAGAGCACACATAAATCCAGAGAACAATTGCATTTTCAAAACAAACAGATGAAATACCTTTGGTGACCTGAAGGGAGGCAGGGTAAAACAGGCCACACTATGTTAAAATTCAGTAATACTTTTACTGAATTTAAACAGACATGAAAATCAGGAGAGTGAGAAAACACTTGTTCACAAACATGCCTTCTCAGGAGCAGGGCCTATCATGATATTTATTGGTTTAGGCGGAAAGACTGGGTTCTGTTTGCTGGGCTGGGAAAGGTGCGGTAATGCCCACACCTGACCATGGGAGAGGGCGGGCCTCCTGGCGCCCGCCTTTCTGCCTAAGTCGGCCAAGCTACTGTGCTCCCGGGACCTGCCTTTCCCCACCCGCAGGTACGTTCTGAGACGTCAACAAGCAGTGTTGCACCCCCACATACCCTCTGCGGCATGCACACATGGATGACCAAGCTCTGCTCATTTTCTTTTACATCCGTTCCTTTCGGTCCCCTCTGGCTGCTTCCACCCTTTCTGCCTCATTCTGGGACTAGTGCTGTAGCGTCCTGACAGTTTATAGTCTGCCTGTCTCCTCTCCTCTGCATGTGACCTCCCATCACACCTTAAAGGCTGAGAGCCTTAAAGGCTGACTTTTATCCATCCTGCCTCTGAGTGTAAGCTATTCTTACCGTTTTCCAAACCATTTTCAGAGGTAGAGGGTTTTAACTCTCAAGACAGCCCATTTCTTTAAAAAAAGAAAGACAGCCCATTCCTTCTCTAAGAGTTCTAATTTTTTTCCTGCTGAATCCAAATCTATGTTCCCAATAACTTCCACTTTGTTGGGATATAATTAATCAATCATCTCCCTTTTACAGTTTTTCTTCTCACATGGAATTCTTCTTTTTCTCTTTGTGGTACACTGTTGTCTTCTCAATATCAGTTTTCTCCTTCAAAGTAGTTTTAGCTGGGTATGGTGTTACCAGTGAAAGACTACATTTCCCACACTCCCTTTCACCTGAGCATAGCCATGTGACTAAGTGCAGGCCAATGTGATTGATATAAATAGAAACATTGTAAGGAACTTCTGAGAACGTCCTTAAAATACTAAGTGGTACATCTCGGTCACTATGTCCCTTCCCTCTGGCTGAGCATGGTGAGGACAGGAGCAGTCACCTTGAACATGCAATTGGAAGCCTTGTATTGAGGTCAGAACAACAGCCTGGACAATGTGCCTACCTTAACTGTTGAGAGAGAAATGAATAGCCTAGTGATAAAGCCTCTGTGATTTGGACTCTCTGTTATAGCCGCTTAGCCTGTACCTAATCCTCTCTTCCCCACTTGTGACTATCCCACTCATTCTGTAAGCTTTCACCTAGCCAGGAGTGTGTCTCGTCATTCTTTGAATCTGTAAAGCCCTTTGCCTTACCTCTTGTGTTTGGCCTCTGTTCGCCCTTGTACTATGTACTACATGGATCTGTGTATGAGTCTTATTTGCTCTTTGCAGCTCAAAGAGGAGAGGAGCCAAACTGTAATCATTGCTCTCTATTACACTAAGCCTCGTACTGCCTTGTACATGACTGGTTCTCAATAAATGAGTTGAATGAGTGAATATTCTCCATTGTCTGTACACACAATGAATTATAACAAAATGAGCAGCTAGTAATACGTGGTTAAATAACATACCCAAAGACTACCAGATAAGAGGTCATTGGCAAGCTAGAGAATGAGGTGCCTGCCAATCTGACAAGCTACTGGTCTTTCTTCTGTTCAATATCTGCATCAACTTTAATGAAACAGTCAGTATACAAATCATACCTGTGGAGCACTGTGCAGCAATAGACTAGATAAGAGAATCAAGAATCAAAAAATTCTGTATAGTTGAGGAAAATGGATGTAGATGAAATTCCAAATATCAAAATGGGCTAAGGGAAAGAATGAAGAGAAGTAGCTCAACTAAAGATTGTATTTTTAAAAGGCTTAAGGGTTTTCTTTGACTGGAAGCCCAGTATTAGTCAAGAGTGATGTGATGACCAAAAACTTCTGCTGTGCAATTCCGGGCTAATACATTTATTCAACTACTGATTGAGTGTCTCCTAAGTGCTAGATGCTGTGTGGTCCTCACTTTCAAGGGGCTTATGAGAACACGGCATGTATTCCACCTACAGCACAAGGTAAAAGCTTTTGGTGCCACAAAAACAAAGAATTTAGCTTGAGTGTGGGCTCGTGAAGACCATGGAATGATCTGGTAGGAGTGTTTAGTCCCAACATGCAGTGGGTTCTGAGTGCCAGGCTAAGGAGACTTGGAATTATGTGAAAGTAGGGGGCAATGGAAAGATTTTGCAGGAAAAAGATCAGTGTTTTAGGAAGATTTCTTTAGAAGCAGTCTTTTGGACAGATTGGAGAAGGGAAATTTGGAGCACCTTAGAATTAGAGGTAGCTTTTTAGAGACTGTCTTGTTCAACATCATTTTACAAGTGGAAAAACTGAGGCTGGACATAGAAATCACGCACCTAAAGCCACAGAGAGGCCCAACTGGGCGAGGACCCAGGACTGGTGGCTTCTTTGCCCAGGGGGTGGGGGAAGATGAACCAAAAGCAAATAGACTTTGTATAGCTATTGGTGATTAGGGAAGCATTTCTGGAAAGACACAGACAAGGAAACCAGCTGAGGGACTATTTCCATGGTCAAGGTGAAAAATACTGAGTAGTGGAAGTAGGAAGAGGGTGAGCTGTGAGAGGAATTGCTTGGAGGCTGGGGGTTGGAAGGGAAGGAGGCAAAGTGACTGAATTTTTAGGACTGGGAGACAGGAAGGAGAGCAGTGGGATTAATGGACCCTGGAAACACAAGAATGAGGCACGAACTGCAGGAGTCCCAGTTGGGGCGGGTCCCCTTTTAATAAAAGGGGTACTGAAGGCTGGAAAGTGTCAGTGGAATGTGTCCAGAAGAGGGCAAGTATAAAGCACCTCACAGGAGGGGGTGATGGAACTGCTTAGTCTGGAGAAACCTAACTAGATCGCAAAGAGTGGAGCTGAGCAGATTTAGGGAGAGATATGTTCACCGGCTTCACATATATGGAGGCTCCTACAGAGTCTTTGTGAAATCACCTCCTAATGAGCACGACGCCAATGCAAGGTCCTGTTGCGTGGCACCGATGCAGGCTGTGGAAAGGGTGTGGGACAGATAATTCGGGGCAAATCGTCCCTCTGTGGAGCAATGTATCAACAGAAGAAACAAGGGCTTGGGAATCTCACAGACCTGGGTTCTAGGCTCAAGCGTACACAGTGTAACCATGGCCAAGTTGCTGAAACTTTTTGTGCCTCAGTTTCCCCAAATCCAAAATAAAAAGGCTTAAATGACTTCAAAGATCCAGTCTAGACATACATTTCTTGGCATTCAAATGGTGGCTCATGCTTGTAAAATAAACAGGTGGAAGTTTCAGGGTTGTCTTATTTGCATTTTGGTGCTGAACCTGGGCTAACATTGGCGATGCAGTCTGGACAGCCGGCCTGCTCCTGTGCACTCGATGATGGCACGGAACGACCGAGCAGAGCTGACATGTTCACAGACGCACTTCTCTCTCTGAGTAGGAGTGGCAAACAGTCCCATTGAGCTGGTATCACTAATTTTTAAAGAAAACCATCTGAGCAAAAGAGAACGGAATCAGAATGTGGGAGCTGTGAGTCAACCACTGACTTTCAGCTGCATTAATTTTACATTATACATGACACAGCTTCAGAGTTTCTTAGATTTTTTTTTTATAAAACTGGTGAGTTTTCTTTAAAAAACCTCAGCTGGATTCATTCTAATACACATTAAAAATACTGAACATTTACTCCCATCCTAAAGCATCTTTATTTATTTTTTAAGGACTTTTTTTTAAAAAGAAGAATTTATTCACTTTTAGAGAGAGGGGAAGGGAGGGAGAGAAACATCAATGTGCAAGAGACACAATGATTGGTTGCCTCTCGTACACCCCCAGTTGGGGCCCTGGTCCATGACACAGGTGTGTGCCCTGACTGGGAATCGAACCCATGACCTTTCAGTGAGCAGGTCAGCACTTGATCCACTGAGCCACACCAGCCAGGGCCTAGAGCATCTTAAAATAATGATTGGGCTCTTAGCAATTTTCAATATAGAATCCATTTTCTAGGAGTCTTATAAATTGAACACTACTTTTTGTGAAAACTAGCTTCTTTCTACAAAAAACAGCCCTTGTTACTCGTGGGATTTTTTTCCTTTTCAAATTGTTTTGTGATGGATAATGTTGCTTTAAAACACTCAGCATTTCCATTAGAAATGAAATATTCAGGAGGCTTCTCGATAAGCAATATTTATATATAGTTTCTTTAATCTTAAGCACCTAATATTTAAATAGCAGAAACGAGAGACCGTGTTCCCTCACAGTGGTAGAGTCAAAGGGTATTACCAGTTTTCAGGTAGAGAACTAAAACCTAAGACCTAGAGCTTATATAAGAAAGATCTGCACTTGCCATCCTTACTTCAAAGCAAAAGCCCCAGAGGCAGAAAAGAATTTCAAAGCCTGACTTTGGATTATGAGAAGTAATTCTATCAAATCAAAGTTTAGGACAATCTTGGACTGTGGCAAGAGGAACATTTAGCACATCGTTAAAAATAGATGTTCATTCTCTTTTAACTATTGACAGTTCTTTAACATCTTACATTAGCAACGCAGAGAGATTGGACCCAGTTCTAAGTTCATTCTCGGTCACTTAACCCTTTCTAGCCTCAGTTTTTCATCTCCAGACTCGGGGTAATATTATTTACTTCCAGGGTGTGAGGCTGACATGGGATACACATATGAAATGCTGTGCAGATCATACAAAAACACATCCAAGGGGTCTTCCCGTTGTTGGCGGAGTCTGTGCCATGGCTAACACAACGACCTGGGCAGGACGAGGAGCTGCTGTCTAATCACACACCGTCGGCACCAGACCTGCAGGCTGCATTCGGTTTGCAATCGCATCGCTTGGGGAGAAACTCTGCTCTGCAGATTGCCACTGCGATGTGGGGCCGTTCCTTGGCACGAACCTCCCACTTAAACTAATTCAGCTCCACACAGGTAGGAAGAATATGCGAGTTTAGATCTGCCATGTGGACCTAAAGGGCAGAATTGTCTCTGGCTTTTTTTTTTTTTGCAACAGAAAGCAGCATTTTCTTTGTTTAAAAAAGAAAAGCAGGGGGGAGGGGAGTGTACATGGATTTCTTCAAATGCTTGGGAAAATTGATTTAAACAGCTGGAGGAATGAAAGCGGGAACACTAAGGAAAGACGTGCTATATCTAAAGGTGTGAGCAAAACACCCAGGAACGGATTGAAAACGCTTTGGTGACAAGTGAGGCGTGTAATGGCAGGAAAGCAGAGTGTGTGCATATCAGTGACGCGCGTGTGGAAAGCAGGCTTATCCTTTTAGTTAGCATAGCTGCTGGGAGAACCCTCTCCCTCCAGGTTCTGACCATTTCTTCCAGCCCAGAATCTCTGCGGTTTTTGCGATGTCCTAATGAGGCTGTGGGCCGGCTCTGAGTGGGGGTTGGTTGGGAACTGCTGACCTCAAGGCCGCCTCACACACCGGGCCCCGGACTCCCCTGGAGGAGTGGCCAGCTCGGGTGGTCGTGGCCTGTTGTGCCCTCCAGCCAGCCAGATGCCCTCTAAAGGAGAACCAGGGAGGGCACAAGCCTTTGGTAATGCCTTCAGCCAGATGTCATTGAACAAGGTATCGATTCCTTTCTCCCTGACCTGCCCACTTTCCCTTCTGAAATGTTTTATTTTGCAGGAGTATGCTAGAGAGACTACTTGTTTTTCCCTTTGTTCTTTTCCTTTCTTAATGGAATCTATTTTTACTGGTTGACCAAAATACATCTCCCAGCCTTCCTTGTGGCTGGTGTGTGGACGCGCATGCGTGTCTAAGCACTGGGTGCAGCTTCTGGGGAGAGGCCATGCCCTGCCTTTCTCCTGCCTGCATGTGGCTGCAGGGAACCATCTGGACCATGCAGGTGAGGGCCATCCCCTAGGGGTGACAAAGCAGCAAGACAAGCGGAGCCTGGGTCCCTGACACCGTGCGGACACCGCACTGGTCCCAGGAGGCAGAACTTCAGACTGCTGGGTAAGAGGGAGATGAACCTCCAGTGTTTTAGCTGTAGGTCTTGCTACATGCGGTTGAACCAAGACAACAAATGCACTTCTTGACCCAATTTCACCTTCTTACTCTGATCTATAAGCAAAGAATAATTTAACTTTGTCTATATCTGGGGTAAAGACATTTGTAAAGGTCCCGGCAGTTGTTCAGTAAATCTGGTTTTTCTCCAAAAATATTCCAGAAATTTCATGATTGGAAAACTGGGTTGAGTGAGGGATGACAATGGGATTTCTGCACAGGGGATCCTTTGGGAAGCCGATGTCTTCAGGTATGTCTCCAGAAAGCCTTCGAGTCTGTCTGGCTAATTAGGAACTGGTGAGCTCGTGCAGGGACAGAGAACGTGGACATGTCCTGTGTGACCGCAGCCGGGGCCTTGGACAGGGGAACAAGGCCCAGTTCAGCTCTTGCAAAAATGACTCTGCTGTCTGGAGAGGAGCTGAGCACGAGTCACCAAAGGTAAAGCTGAAAGACAACAGCGGAGTCTGGACGAAGAGACCAGTGAGCCAAAGCCAGTGTGTCATACATGGTTTTACAGTGTTTGGGGAGAGGGAGAGGCTTTGGAGATTCTGTGGTGGAGAAATGTAAGAGCCATGTGAAGAACCTGTGCTGGCCTATTCCGCTCCCCGCCCCCCTTACACATACATGTATTCCGGGGCTGAAGCACAGCATCACTTTGGACAATATTCTTTACATTAAAGCTCACTTCCATTATAACGAGGTTAGCAACTGTCGCTTTCAAAGCATCTTAGAACTAGAAGGAGGATTAGACAACCCTGTGGATGTAAACTCAGACTGAGTAGTGACTCCGTTTACATTTCTCCGCCACAGAATCTGAGGCTATTCTGTGTGATCTTGATAGAGGTAGGGATGACCCCCATCACCAGCACCCTCCCCAATCTACCCAGATTGGAACGGTCTACCCTTCCCTACAGATTCCTTTCTGAAGTCTCACAAATTGACTTTTTAATCTCAGGCATTCTGTAAATTTTCCAGGAAACAGGTTCAAACTTACTGGCTTGTACTGTCCACAACCGGTTGATATTTCCCTGGTTCCTGTCCTCTGGCCACACCCGCGTATCATAAACTGTAAGAATTTAGGGCTATTCAGTTATATCTACCCTGAAAATAAGTTTTTAGGGCCTTGAGGCATAAATAGAGTTTGTACAGCCCCCTTTACAGAGTTTTCTCTAAAACCATGTTTGTTTCAGACATTCTAATTTTGACAGCACTATTTTTGATGGAGAATACATGGAATTTTTTTTTTTTAATTTGGAAAGAAAAGGTAGCACATGGAATGGAACCTTTAAAAAAGCACGATACTTTCCGAATGTTTAAACAGTAGAAGCTCTCCACCCTGGCTGCACTTCAGAGCAACTTAGTTTAAAACAAAATAGAAAAAAACCAAACCATGCCTGAGCCCTGCCCCAGAGATCCTGACTTAATTGGTCTGGCTGGGTGGGGACCGAGCCATCTGTATTTTTCTGTGTAGAACTGAGAATCGCTGTAGATGTAGCCATTAGAAAAAGCACACCGTTTTTAAGGCCCACCCCACAGGAAACCCTGCCTGTTGTCCTATAAATCAGGTTGCAGCTTTGGTAGATGAAAAGGAATTTTTAGGCTGTGAGCTCCGTTGAGTATTCCAGTGCCTCACAGCCTCAGCCAAGGGCACAACCTCCTGACACACGTGGAGCTGCCCTTGAGCAGTTTGGTGCGCTCAGAGTAGAGCTTTTCAGCGCTGGGTGCGGACAGGTGAGAACCTGCCGCACCGGGGCAGCCTTCGAGTTCAGGTCTCTGTTCTTGACCACCAGACCCGGAAGGAAATGCCTGGCTCTGGACCGAAGACACAGATGCTGACAAAGCCATGTTTTCTGGACCGTCTCCTTCATTTCTGGGGTCTTCCTTTACCAATCCCTCCCCAAAACAGCGTTCCATTTCTTGTCAGCTGTTGCCTTGAATCACGCTCCTCCTCTACCCCTTGCTCTCCAAACACCTCTGTAAGTACTGACCAGCCCCAGCCGAAGGGTTCTGTGGACCAGTGTCGGTCTTCCTGCTGGTTGCCAGTCGATGCCATTTCGGGGGCCCTGCTGGTACCTCACCTACCCTGGAGCTCCATCATGTCACAGGGTCTCTGAGGTACCTCCTTTCTCATGTCAATCATGTGATTATATGACAGAACTGCCTTTTTCAGCTCTCTTTCTCTAGAGTCTCTCTTAAAAAGTCCCTGGTTAGGAAATCCTGCCTATGGTTTTCTGAACGTTTTGTATTACATCTCACAACACAGGAGGAGAGGGAAGACTCCTCGAGCGGGGCTCCGTCCAGCCCTGGGGGAGGCCCCTGCGGACCCAGGCTCTCCTGCTAGAACCTGGGCACGGCTCTTGCTCCTCTTTGACTTTTTTTCTTAACTGGGGACCTGCAACCCAGGCATGCGCCCCAGGCGGGAATCAAACGGGCAGCCCCTTGGTTTGCAGGCCAGTGCTCGGCCCACTGAGCCACGTGAGCCAGGGCTTTTGTTTGGGTCTTCACGCCGCCTTTTCACTGTTAGTCTCCATACCTTTTCTGCATGAAACGATGAACGCCACAACGCTACATTTTTTTCATTCTTGGTGAGAAGTCTATCTAACATAGTTAATCCACCTTTTTCATTCACCTTCTCAGAGGTGAAACTGTCAACATGTTGAAAACTTACCCAATACACTCTTTTAGCAGAGTGAACATTCTAGCAAAGGCTGAGAACTGAAATGCATTTTTACCGTTACTGCGTCTTGCCTCTTTTTGGAACTGAGGTTAGGAAGCTACAGCCTACAGATGCTGAGAATGGCCTGCAGTCTTTTCAGTTTCATGCCGCCCCCGGGTGAAACCACTTCTGCTCCTCTCTTTTCAGCCAGGTTTCTGGATTCCTGTGTGCTTTTGTAACTTTTGTACATGTACTACTCACACCCCATCCCTTATATCTGAGCATCCATGTTCTAGTTCCGGCCCCATGTTTCAGGAGTATCTGGGAAATACTGATTTCTTGCCGGCGTTAACACCTGAAAGTCCCTTGGCTTGATTGATACTGACCTAACTTGAATTCAGATACAGGAGGTCCTCAAATACCATGGTTTCATTGTCATGTTGATGAGATACCCTAGGAACTTAACTGCTCTTTATTCTGTTAAGGTTTCAGAACCCATCCACGAGGTGGGCAAGAGAGGACTTACCGTATGTTATTGCTGATCTTTTCCCATTTTACCACGCGAATTCAGGGAATCTCCAACTGCTCTAAGTCTATGTCACACATGTTTTCTTACGCATACCAAGGGTTACAGTTTCACCTGAGCCATTTTCCCACCCTCTCAATTCCAGCGTAAAGCCTTCTTGGTGCCGTTACTGAACCTCTGACAAGCACATTTCCCGATCTTCACAGGGTGAGTCCAGGCCCTTGCTCCGAGTCCATCGTCTGGCAACACAGTTGTTCCCCAGCCCATTGCCTTCCCAATCAGGGATTGGGAAACCTTTACAGAGAAAAATGACAGATGATTTTGGTTCATGCCTTTCTGTGCTGCCGATCCGCAGAGGCGCTTTCTGCCCCACAGCCAGGAAGCCTCGAGTGACAGCGTGGGGCGCTGCTGGCCCCGGTGAAGCCCTCGTTACTGGTTTCAGGGTGGGTCTTAGTGTCCCTGAGGCCCAAGTGCTGCCCTGTCCTTCCTGCAGCAGCGGCTCGCTGGCTGAGGTGGGAGCAGGCCTCACCCTGGACAGTTACAGTCCCTTCACTGGACCCCGTGGGGGCGGGTCCTGTTGCCTTGTCACTCAGCATTCTCAGGGAACTCTGGATTCATTCCCTCAGAGCGAAGTCCGAGACAGCCAGTGCCACTGCTCAGGACCAACTTCCCAGGGCTCCATCTGCTGACAGAAACCCGTCCCTCAGCGCCCGTCACTCTGACCCACCCGATCCACAGGGAGTCCCTGCTGACCTGGGCTCTCTTCGCCCACTGGGTGGGGGCAGCTTTTGTAATGAAGACTATTACTCTCGAAGTTTACAACTTCTACCTTAAAACGCATAGATCAAGTAAGTGAAAATTCAAGATGCCGGGGACTCCGCATCCTCCCCCAGTGATTAACCCATCTCTCAGCTCCCTTTTACAATGACTCTTGAAATGGGAGGTCTGCACATCCTGTTTCTACCGTCTCATCTCCCGATCCTTCTCGAACCCACAGATTTGGTTTTGTCCTCACCACTCTCTAAAACGATCGCATTCAGATCCCCAACATGCCCTCACTGTTGTTGAGACTTCTCCAGCTTTCTCTCACCGGCCCCCATCATTTAGCAGTGAGCGCCCCCTCCCTGAAGTACTCTCGATTCTGGGTTGCTTGGTCCCCTCCTCCCTGGGTCTTCCCCCCTCCCTCAACTCTTGAACATTGGGGTTACCCCGGGCTTGGGCCCAGACCCTCTTCTCTTTTCTAAGCGATCTCATCCAATCCTACATGTTGGCAACTCCAGAATTCGTGTCTCCAGCTCGCCCTCTCCCCCAGAATCACATATGCCCGGGGACACAACTGTTTCAAGTGCAACGTACTTGACATTGCCAGTTGGCTAGTGGGCACTTCACACACATCCAGAACTGAGTTCTTACTCCGTAGTAGGTTCCTTCTCCCATCCCAGTGTATGGCATCACTCTCCAACCAGCTAAGCCACGAAACTGAGAGGCCATCAGCAGGTCCAGTTGATTCTGCCTTTTGATATCTTTTAAATCAGTCCACTTCTGTACTGACACCATCCAAGTCCAAGACTCTACCTTTCCCCTGGAATGCTGTTACAATCTGTACTAATCCGCCTCCCATTACCACACTTCCAAATGGTCCTCAACACTGCAGGAAGAATGCTCTTGACAAAATGCATCTTGACAAAACTGGATCCCTTCACCCCGCTGCACAGACCATCTTCTGTTCAAAATCAAGTCTGAAGGCCTCACAGCAGCTGGCAAACCTTGTCTTCTCTGGCTCCTGCTCGACTCTAAACCTCATCCCCAGCCGCCCCATCCCTGGAATGTTCCCTTTGCTCCAGCATATAGTCCCCCTTTACATTGTGGGGTCCCCAACAACAGGTGAACCTCTTCCCTGCCTCAGGGCCTCTGTACTTGCCATTTCTCAGCCTGCAAGGCCCAGGTTGCCTGGTCCCCAGAGAGGAATCTGATGACCACCCTATCTACAGGGGGACATGTGGCATCCTCCTCCCTGTCTGCCCAGCAGACTACCAAGTGCACAAAGGCAGGGGCCCGTCCATCGTGCTCAGGGTTGCACCTCAGTGCCTGACACATAGGTGACCAATACCGAACAGGGATCTGCATGTGGGTCCTTTAGCCTACAGGATTCTTCCTTTTTTTAAACATTATATTTATTTTTAGAGGGGAAGGGAGGGAGAAAGGGAGAGAAACATCCATGTGCTAGAGAAATGTCGACCAATTGCCTCACATCCACCTCCAAATGGGAACCTGGTCCAAAACCCAGGCAAGCGCCCTGACTGGGAATCAAACCAGAGACCTTTCAGTCTGCAGGTGATGTCCAACCCACTGAGCCACACCAGTTAGGGCAAGCCTACAGGATTCTTAGGGCCCACCTTCATATGCCACATCTCCCCATTCCTCACCAAAAATGAAGCACTGAGGGTCTGCAACGCCCATGAAGTGTGCTGTTCAAATCTCCTTTAGGGCAACCAGCGGTGGGAAGCATAGTTGAGAGCCCCCACTGTGCCCCCTTTGGTTCCGCCAGTCTCTGTGCCGAGGCCAAGCGCTCCACCCCACTGTAACACCACCCCTAGCCACAGACAGTCTGGCAGGGGCAGTGCTGGCCCGTTCCCTGCCCTGCACAGAATTCCTCTCCCAGGAGGTTTTGGCTTAAGGACACTCCACAGGCCTGACAGCTTTCTTGGAGCTGCACTGGAATCTGAGGCTTTTTCTACTCGTCTTCTTTCCTTCAGTGTGAGAACTACACTGTGGTCTGAAGGCTTTCCCACCCTATCCTGACATTCTCCCCCTTTTTGCCTCCAAAGGTGGTTTCCCTCATCTGTTAAACTAACAGCTTCCCAGGGGCCCCTTTAGAACTTTGAAATATTGATACTATAAACCATGGTGCAGAAAAACAAACTCTCTTATTTGAGGCCATGTATAACACCATCTGTTCACTTCCCATACCTCTTCTAGGCACGACCTTCAGTGGGAGAGAGATTAAAGAACACCACCTGTGCTCCGGAGCCTTGATCTCACCACCCAGGGCTCCAGGGCACTGCAGATACAATCCAGAGTTCATTTAACATCTGTTCCCACAGGAGGTAGCAGAATGGGTGACCACTGGCAGACATGGTCAGTTCAGGCGCAGCCCGTGGCTCCAGAAAGGTGGCTTTAAATCCATACGCAGTCATCTGTAAATCCCTCAGTGTATTCAGCCACCAACTACTGCCACTTATTTCGTACTTGTGACATAACTGCTGTAGCTGTTGGTCACTAGAACGTTTCATTAATTTTATAAAGAACAAAATCTGCTCCCTTCATAAGATTATATAACTCGAATGTGTGGTATTTCTTTGCCTTTTCTGTTTGAAAATCTGCTGTGTGAGCCCCATGAACACCAAAATTGTTCATCTGGGCCATTAAAGTGCTCAGTAATTACGTATTGAGCAAATACTCTGATAGGTGCTTTTGCATTATCTAACTGAAGCCTGGGAAATACGCACTGTCTTCCTTTGACTGAAACTCAGCAGGATCAGGTGACTTTCCCAAAGTCACCTGGTACAATCCAACAATTCAGACACCGAAAATTCAAGCAGCTTATCTGCCAAGGTCAGAAAATTAGGTTCTTTTTTTGTCATTTTTGTCTGGTTAACATTTATTGAATACTCTGCTCTAAGCGCTTAATGCTTTTATCACATATAAGAGGTAATGAACTTGTATTATCATCCCTACTTTACCCATGATGAAACCGAGGGTTGCTAGGTTGAGGGACACACCTAATGTCACACAGGTAAGAGGCAGGGCTGAAATCCAAACACGGGTGAGCTCAGAGCCCATGTTCTAAATTCTTACACCATACTGCTTAATTCCAGATAAGAAAGAATTATCCCTCCACTCCACCCCAACAACCAGAATTTAAATGCTGTTGTCTTTGGAAGACTAATGAAAGGTCAATAGAACAGCTGGTGGAAGCGGTACATCAGAGGGCAGAAATACATTCCATATCTCCTTTAAAGAACACTGCTCTTTCGACAGGTGGTAGGGGATCCACACACGCAGAGGGCTGACTGAGTCACACACAGTTTTCCAGTGAGAGGCAGGTGGGTGCCGCTGAGCCCTGCATTGCTCGAGAGTCAGCTGTAGAGGGATATCAGCATTAAAACATCAACAGCAATCCTGTCATTGACAGCCTTCTGCCGACACTGACAGCAAACGACTCAAGATACCCACTTCAAGGTCTAAAGATAAAAAATGACAAACAAAATGGGGAGTGTCCCCTCAGGCTGCAATGAAAAGAAATCTGTGCATGTGAGAAAGAGAAAAGGAAGAGAACCACAGAAATGGAGAACACATGGAGGGTTAGCAACAGGCGAGTGGGAGGAGGAGAGGGGGGAAAAGGCACAGAGAATAAGTAGCATGGATGGTAGGTAGAAAATAGCCAGGGGGAGGGCAAGAATAGTATGGGAAATGTAGAAGCCAAGGAACTTATGACACATGGACATGAACTAAAGGGGGGGAATGTGGGTGGGAGAGGGTGAGCAGGGTGGAAAGGAGTGAAGGGGGGGAAATGGGACAACTGTAATAGCATAATCAATAAAATGTATTTAAAAAAAAAAGAAAGAGAAAAGGCAGGCAGGATAAAACAGAAGCATTAAGAGAGTGAAGCGAACATGGGAACTTTCCCCTGAGGTATGGCATTCCCAGCGGTTTTGCATTTGACCATTTAAATCGTACATCACGCTCCTGTGTTCAGTATTAGAAATGTATTTGCCAAACGTGGGCTTTTGCATTAATCATTCAGCTGTTGACACACAGGGATGAACATTTGAAACACTTCGTTAAACAACCAGCGGGCATGGGTTAATCAGACTAGTCCTGGGCCACACGCTGGTGCGGGTCCAACACACCCAACTCTGCCGGCTGTCACCCCCCCAGTTGCTGGATTACTCAGAGGTTGGTGGGGGCAGTGGGACATGGTGGCTGAGGCAGTGGACACAAAACCTGCTTAAAGGAAGACCATCACTTTAGCATCATAACGCAAACTAAACGCAGCAGACAGGGAGAAATCCAGCAAAGCCTCTTTGCTCAGCTTCCTTCTGTGTCCTGTCCTTTCTAGGGGGCCCAGCAGCAACTTCTTTATCACACTGTTGCTCTTTCTACCAGAGAACTGCCTAAACTTTCCCTTAGAAATCCCAGCCCCCTGTCCCCCTTCTCCTTAGTCCAGAGTGGATGACCCTCAGCGGGCTCAGTGCATCCTTGGGTCTGTATTCTTATGGCACTCTGACGTGTGCCTTGGACATTTTCTCTTGTTAATCTGTCTCTGTTAACTGGATTATTAGCCAGGCCAGAAGAATTTAGAAAGGCAGAAGGAAAAACTGTTTTTGTACCATCCATAGTGCATTAAAACCATTTTCTCTGAAACTCAAATTCTTCCTTTTTAACATCTTTTCCCAGGAATCGGACAATAATCACAAAAATTCTACAACAGGCAAATTCACTCCCTTAGGCCTGAAATTAGACCCTTAAGACCTAAACAAGAAAGTGCTAGTAAACCTCATTTTTTATTATACGCACTCAAACATTTCCATGGAAATGGAGCAGGAAAGTCGAGTTGTGACCAGGCTCCAGGCCTCCCTCACTCACAGAGCTTCTGCACATACCATGGGCTGTGGTATCCCATTAAAGCAGCAGGCTCTGGGGGTGGAGGGGGAAGGCTGCATGGAGGTGGGCAAAGGTGGGGAAAACTGGGGACATTGGCAATAGCGTTAACAATTTTAAAAAAACCCTTAATGAAAAAGAATGTTTTTTTCTGTATAAAAAAAAAACAAGTAGCAGGCTCTCTTATTAGGGCCTTTCATACACAAGCCAGTTAAAATCTGGTTTTATATTGAGTTATTTTAAAGAACAGAGGCCTGGCTGAGTTTAGGAGCAGTCTTTGTCAGTACGTTGACTACTGGTCATAGGAATTTTCCCCTTTAGACAATGCAAACAATCATTTACAAATAGTAACATTTTGGTCCTGGCTGGTATAGCTTAGTGGATTAAGCGCTGGCCTGTGAACCAAGAGATCACGGTTCGATTCCCAGTCAGGGCACATGCCTGGGTTGCAGGCCAGTTCCCAGCAGGGAATGCACAGGAAGCAACCATACATTGATATTTCTCTCCCTCTCTCCTTCCCTTCCCCTCTGAAGATAAATAAATAAAATCTTTAAAAAAAAATAGTAACATTTTGGCCCTGGCTGGTGTGGCTCAGTGGTTTGAGTGCCGGTTGCCGATTAGGTTCCTGCTGGGGCACATGCCTGGGTTGCAGGCCAGGTCCCCAGTAGGGGGCGTGTGAGGGGCAACTGATTGGATGTATCTCTCGTGCACTGATGTTTCTCTCCCTCTTTCTTCCTCCCTCCCCCCTCTTTAAAAATAAATAAATAAAATCTTAAGTAAAAAAAGTAACATTTTCAATTTAAACAGCAAAACCCAAACTAACCAACCCATCAGTCAACAAACAAATCAAAACCAAAAGGAAAACCAGCTTCATGACATGAATGGAAAAGTAAGGGAGTAACACTTTCTACATCTGTGTTGCCTGACTTGTTAACCACAAAGCATGAATTAGTTTTATAATTGTCTATAAATTAATTATAATTAAAAACTAATTACTCCCAAACCAGATTCTTACATAACTGAAGTTCCAAAGCATTTAAGAGTTAAGCAAGGCATTTAGCACTGCTGTTTATTCAACGTATAATACACGTCAAATATTTTGAACACTTGCATCTATCCAGACTGGAAGCCGGGTCCAGCGTGTATTTGGACCACACCTTTCCCAGGGAGTGCTAACTTTCGTATAGCCAAGAGCCACAGTTTTGGCTTTTAATTTCTACCATGTACAGGTACCGTGTGCTAAATGCTCACAACTACTCATAAAGCAGGTAGTTATCCTCATTTTAGAGGGCAGTGAGATGTGAAATGGGTTTGCTACTTACACTTAAAATCACTCAGAGTCTAAATGGCAGCGATGGAGCTGAACCCAGGTTTACCTGACTGAGAAGCCTGTGCTATTTCCTCTACATCAGTTACTCTAACATATTTTCTTCCTGCTATGATACGCATGCCATTTGATGTTCACATGTATGACACACAGATAGGCTGTATGTAACCTGAACTCTTCCTCTACCTATGGAGAAACCCCACTGAAATGCCACTAGGTGGTTGGTGCTCTTGTTGGGGAGCATCGTGAATCCACTCTAATTCATAAAACAGCCTATAGACTTTGGTACTTTAAAATGAGCTACAGCTAACTTGCTTTTCATAGCTGGAAACCACACATTAGTATGCTGGGCACCACCCTGGAGAACCACTACATCACCCCTTCAAAGGCTTGACACTTTACAAAAGCACTTTAACAGACTTAAAAAAAAAAAAACTTCCTCCTCACGGCACTAACTGGAGCTCCTGAACGTGTCCTTCACCACTGACCTGTACACATGGGTTGGATAGATGGCCTTGTACCCTAGGCCAAAGGAGAGCCAGTGTGAAAGCTCCGTGCTACCATCAAGCCAGAAGTTTCACTTCTAGGAATTCCTTCTAGAAAATAACCACTACCACATTTTTTGATCTAAAAAAAATGAATCTCTATTCCCTGCCCAACCAACTCAAGGAATGCTGTTTTCATGCGACCAATAAAGGCTAGTAAATTTTACCTATCAGAAGACTAAAAACTAAGAGCCTCGGTTAAGATGCTGTACCTAATTTTAGCATATTTAATCATGTTGTAGTATTTTAGGCCAACATTTTAAGTATAAATTAAGCTTACTGTACCTAAAAAATGAACACCCCCACACAGTACATTTTAAACTGTGGACACATTTCTCGCCCAACTACAGGCAGGTTCCCCTGGCCGCTCATGCTCTGAAGGGTGGCCTTGATTGTGGAAATGAACACTTGTCACGTGACACAAGCCTACTTCTCTCCTGCTCCCTCCTTGCCACGTAGCTTCCACTCCTTCTATTTTTTCGAAACCATACTACCTTGACCGCAGGAAAACATTTATTTAGGATGATGATCACTGCTGCTGAGGGTATTTAATCCACACACTGGCACAAAGCAGACATTTAATGAATGAAGGAAGGGGAGCTCTTGCCCCTGACTACCCAGCTGTAGCTCAGTCTCTTCTCTCGGGTCCTCTGTGAGCCCATATTATCCTGGTACTCTCCTCGCCCCTTTAACTGCTCTTTCAGTTACTCTTCCTGTCTACCCATCCTGTAACAGTGAGGGCTTTCCACAGTTTTACACTCCGCTGCCTGTTCTTTTGACTATACATTGCCTTAGAGATACCATCTCCTTCTAAGTTTCAAAGATTACCTTTATGGATATTAATGCAAATCTCCCTCTTCAGTCCTGACTTCTTCTAAGTCCTAGCATTGTTTCAAACTATGTGTGCTAAATACTTTAAAAAAAATGTTGCCACACACCCTTCAGGAGTTTACTTTTCCAAGCACATAATGAATCCTATACTTTTTACATACTTTGCAGACATTTTATACATGGCATAGATACTTTATACATTTCATTTGCTTTCACTGATTTATAGAGATCTATGCATCTGTAAGTTCTGCTAGAAACTCTAGCTTAAAAACAAATGGGAAAGTAAGGTCCCAAGTTTTATGCCAAAGAGCAATGGTTTCCAAAGTGAGGTGCGTGCGTTACAAGTGCCAATGCAAGATGATCCATTGGGATGTGAAAAGAACTATTAGAATGTCTTTTCATCTCATCCTATCTTAATGTCTATTTTTGTGAAGGTTTTAAAGTTACAATGGAAGTACATGCATATAATTTATAAATACATCAGTATACAGTCCAGAATTCTTTTACTGACAGAACTTTGTAATTTCAGTGTGGAATCCACTGATGTAAAGAATGGTCCTGACTTAAAAAAAACTTACATTATTACATACTGTTTGCCAGGAGATTAAAAAGAAGCATTTCTAAGCCAGGAGCTATTAAGACACGGAACACAAACATACCCTCTAGTCAGATGTACTGCTCAGGTCCAAATGTGAAAAAGTTATCCTTACTCCTATCTGGACTCAATACTCTCCCTGTTTAAAACTTACAAGCATCTGAGAAAGGACAAACACCAAACACTTTGTATGTTAAAATAAGTCAATATAAGAGCAGTTTTTCCTACTACTTTTTTCTTCTGCCCTCTAGACAAAACTTGCTCAAAGCACAGTGCCTCTTGGACTGTCCGTTACTGGCTATCGCAGGACTGCTGAGTGGAAGGGGATCACAGAGCCCACGTGCCTTACCCCCATCAAGTGCTGCAACACCCTGCTGCACTGCCCCAGACATGGTCGGGAAACTTCTTTGTGAAGAACTCGAGGGAGGGGATGCTCAATCCCTAAGGCAAGCCGTTCTGCAATTGGTTAGATCTAGGCACTGCAATTTTCTTTACAGTGAAGTCATCTCCACCGATGGCTTCCAGATCTGCTCCCCGTAGCTACTTTCCAAGCGTCTCCCTTGTAAACAGTTTACAGTCAGCTCACCATCCTAGACCGCTTCCCCCATGGAACTGAATCTAGCCAAACAACATTTCACTTAAGAGCAACAACAAAAACAACCAGAGTCAAGTGTGAGAACTGGCTATAAGATGCCTTTATATAATTAACATGTGTGTACTCCTAAACTAAGGTTACATTCCCACCTTTTAAAGCCGAGAATCACGCTTGACTCATAAGCCTGCAATAAACAAACTGGCTCTCACATGAAAAAATGCCACAATGAATTCCTGTCCTTCTTGAACTCGCACAATGCAATTTTTATAAACCCTAAATGGATTTACATTAATTCCATTTGAACTACTTCCTGTTGGTTTCACTTCAATATTCCGGCCTAAAATCTTTCTGAATTGTAATTTTCGATGTGCTTCCCTCCCTACTTTGTGCTACCTGTGAACTGCTCATACACATACACACATTATGTAAAATGGGCAGGACAGAACTTCATGGAACTTGAGAGGGGCCACTCATCTATTAAACATAAAAGTACAGGAGCTCAAAATTGGTTTAACTCAAATGTACCACCATCTGCATGACATCTTGGTATTAAGATTATAATAAATTACTCTGCCTTGCTGAAATTAAGATATATTATCAAGTTGTCCCTTGATTTAAGTGTATTTTTATATTCATTTCAAAAAAGAAAAAAGACAGCCCTGGCTGGTGTAGCTCAGTGGACTGAGCGCAGGCCTGCAAAGCAAAGGGTTGCCAGTTCAATTCCCAGTCAGGGCACATGCCTGGGTTGCAGGCCAGTTCCCCAGTGGGGGGCATGCAGAAGGCAACCACACATTGATGTTTCTCTCCCTCTCTTTCTCCTTCCTTTACTCTCTCTCTAAAAATAAATAAATAAAATCTTTAAAAAAAGAAAAAAAATACTTTGTCAAGTAGACAGTATTCTACATGCATGGCATTGCCTGTAACAAACACTCTTTATGACTTTAGTGATCTAAAAAAGTAAAAAAAAAGTTTTTAAAAAAGTAATTCACAAAAGCAATGAGAACTGTTTCTTGCCATTTAGGGAATGCCACATTTAAAGGTAATAAATAGCTGCATGTTTGGTCATAAACATTCAAGTAGTCACAGAAACAAGTAATTACAGTTCCCAAGGATCCTTAAAAAAAAACCACACCCCAGAATACATAATGATGAAAAGATAAAAGACTACTGGAAGCGGCTTTGAGAGTAAGGAAGAGCAACCCTATTAGATTGGAGAGCATCATGAGAAGTTAGAGATAAGCCTCAAAGGAACAGAAGAAGAGAAAGAGGGCTCCTCAGTTTAGAGACAGAAAAAGTGGAGGCAAGAAAGGGTAGTTCGAGTTACCAAGAGCAGCAAGCAGTTCACCTTCGCAGGAGCCTGGGGTCGGACACGGCAGCAGAGGGGCTGGCTGGGGCACCCGCTGGGGCCGGGCTGTGGAGGCCCAGTCAGTCACAGCCCAGGAGTGCGGGCTCATCTGGCCAGCAACGGAGACCAACGACAGCTTCAGCGGGACGTGACCGGAACTGTGCTTTGGGAGAATTCCTCTTGTTGCGGGAAAGCAAACGAGGTTGCAGGAAGAGACTAGACATAAAACTACACATGAAATTAGTTCAACTGACAATAAAGGGAGGCCCACAGTAAAAAGATCATTATGTATCTACCTACAGACTGAGAGCAAATATACAGTTCTGCACTTTCTTCAATTATCTTCTTTTGTACTTTTTGAAAATCAAGACACAAATTACCTATCTCTAGTGCAGTGGGTAGCTTCTCATCCATATCCCTTTCCTAGAATGACAGTGGTTCAGACTTAGGGAGAAATCCTGTAAATTCCTATAGCCCTCTGAGTTGTAATTCATCAAGGCCAGGTGAAGACCCAATGAAATTTTATGTCCCCTTAGTATTTACTCATATGAGGCTTGTTTCAGTTTGACAATGAGACTTTGCAAAATATATGGCAAATAAACACAAGTTGCAAAGGCAGTGCTGTCAAACACTTATTCCTTGTTATTGATGCTGAGATGAAAACTAAGCTATTTTCTTTACCACTTTTCAGGAACTCTGCCCTCCTAAAACTCAAGTCTCCTGACACTATTTTTAAAATAGTTTTCAGCCTTGTTTCATATTTATTACTATGCATTCCTCTTCCCCACATTTAATAATTTTTTTAAAGTACTGAGTTTCAGCCCTGGCTGGGTAGGTTAGTTGGTCAGAGCACAGTCCTGATACGCCACAGTTGTGGGTTTTATCCCCAGTCAGGGTGCATACAAGAATCGACCAATGAATGCATAAGTAAGTGGAAAAACAAATCAATGTTTCTTTCTCTCTCTCTCAAATCAGTAAGTAACAAAATAAGAATTGCTTAAAAATTATTAAAAAAATAATAATAAAGTGCTGAGCTTTATGGAAAAAACTCAGTATCTGAGTTGAGCCTATAAGAATGGGTTGCATTTCCACAGAAAGAGACTGAGGTTAGATGGAAAGGAGAGAAAGCACTGTAGTGAGAAAAACCACAAGCAGAAATGGGCAAAAATAAGAAGGGCACGTGTGGCATACTTTATGCATGAATATGAATAGAAGGATGAGCACCAATGATGGGGCGGTTACTTCAACTAGTGACATTTCCTCCCTAAGGCAGAACGGTCCTTTGAGGTAGGTAATCGTCTCTGTGTTTTATAAGGTGACAGAAGATACTGTAGCTCGGAAAGGTGAAGTAACTAACTTGTCCAAGTCCACCTGGCTAGGAAAAAGAAGAGCCAAATTTGAATTTACAGATTGACATTTTTTCCACTGGGTCATTCAACTACAGCTTTGAATTCTCATGTTTACAATCTCCTATCTTATTTCAGAAACACTTCCTATCAGAAATATTCCTGGCTACTCAAAGCAAGTCTTAAGTATAGTCTGTTTAGTTACTATAAAATCCATATACGAAAATTTGAAATAATAGAACCTAACAAAATGCTGATCAGAAAGATCTAGAAGCATGAAAGGCTATTTTGTTACCGGTAATTTGCTAAACTGACTTATAATAAAAATTATTTTTATTTCTTCATAATAGGCAGGTATCAATAAATTAAAAGCAGATTTCATTTGTCTTGAATAAAAATATACCTTAAATACAAAGTGTGATTTTACAGTTTGTTTATCTATAGCTAAGACTTAAGCAAGCTGTACATCGAGAGTCCACGATTTCTACTGAATAAAATTAGTGTGACTTTCACAATCCTAGTTAGCTCATATCCCCTGCAGGCTTTGGTTCTTCCCAGTTTACCGTGGGTAACAAACTGAATGTAATGAGAAGACCCTAAACGAACAAATGGGCAATGAACAATTCACAAAAACAGGAATTAAAAATGGTTAACAAATATAATTAAAATGTACAAACATCACTAGAAATCAAGGAAATAAACCATGTTTAAACTACAAATTCATGAAAAAAGTCCTAGTATTCAAACAAAAGTAAGGCAACACTCAAACACCTTTGGCCAAGTATAACCTGCTCCCCTCTGCTATCCACTGAAACTTTGGTTCAATTTTTAAAAAATATTATACATTCTTCAAAATATCATCACCTATCTCCTAGCAAAAGAATTAAAGTTTATGATGCTTAATTCTAAATGCTGGAAACAGACTTCTACATAAATTATGAAAAGGGGAATTGGTTAAAAAACAACAAATATAGCACACCTACCCAAATGGATCATCATGGTCACAAAAACTTCACTTACACCAAGTTTCTAACATGAGAAAAACCCCACTTGTTACATATGTTAACTGAAATGGCAAAGAAAAACAGAGTATGTAGAAGTGGCTACATAAAAACAAACGTGTGCATTAACTTAACATGCGTATTTGCATGTACGCACAAGTACATGTGTGTACATGTGCGAGAGAACAGTCACCAAAAAGTACTGTCCTGGTAAATTTTTAAACTCCAACTTTACCATATTCTCCAAATCTCTATATACAATGAAAACGCATTACTTTTATAACAAAATAGAAGACAACAAATATCATGTAGAGACACACTGCAGCCTGCGACCATTCAATGCACAGGCAAACATTTCTAAATACAGCTCCTGGAGCACTAGCCGTATCCCTGCATTAGGGCAGAGCAAAATTACTGCCAGTACACCTGCAGTCACAAAGACCTTGAATTACCAAATGTGAAATAATGGGCAGTATACTGTTAAAAAATAAGGAAAGTATAAGAGTTTGGAAAAAACTGTAATAATAGGATGTGTCACTGGTAAATACTTACCTTCCTAACATCATGTCACTCCCCTGCCCCCACCCCTCCACGGGTCCCCATGGCGTCGGGAGTAACGTGAACTAGTTATTGCAGTGTGCACACTTTGCACAATCTGGTCCCATTCAACGACCGCTCCCCACTCTTGTCCACAGGCTCAAAGGCTCTCATTCAGAAGCCTGTGCTCTGGCTGGCCTACTCACTCTCTCTCAAAGAAACTTATGTACTTCCCTGAGCTTCTGCTCACTCAGCCACCTCTTTTTGATTCCCTATGCACTCCTACTCCTCCCCCAGCCAATTCCCCATTCTTTCTGGCACAGATGAACCTCTCGAACCCACAAGTCATCTCCCTCTTATGTATCCTGTAGAAGTTATTGTCTACAAAACACACCAAGCACTTAACCACATAGCTTAAAGTTATGTAAATAAATATATGCATTATCTTCTAAAATGCATTTTCATTTCTAAAGATAAGGGATCTTAGTTTATATTTCTTTTATAATAATGAATTACTTTTATGTAATGCTTTACAGCTTACAAAGCACCTTCATATATATTATTCTCAATAAACATGTGGGTGACTTAAAAGAGAATGCTTCAGTAATGATGTGGAGAAAACTCCAAGAGCTCATCCTCTGAAGAGCTGGGATAAAGATACTGTTCTCCCTACAACCCTCAAATAATTTTAGTAATGATGGGGAAAAGTTCAACGTTTCATAACTAAACAAAAAAGAACCCATACACCTCATACCCAGTGCCCAGATCTTATTTCTAAGTACCATTCTCCAATAAAAGGAATCAGGGCTCTTTGGGGAAATGGCTCTGGGGTGGGCCATTTCTAGGGCTGGGCAGGGAAAACACAAGATCAGTCTGGAGCAAAGTAAGGAAATGCTCAAAAAAGGATGGGGCATGTCAAAGGCACATAGGAGCCAATCTGAAAGAGTACCCAGTGGCCAAAGCTGGAATGATCTCAGTAACAAAATGAATAACATAGTATTAGATTATGAGTCCATGTGTATATAAATAACTGAATAAATGGGGAGAAGAAATAAATCCTTATAGAATTCCAGTATCATATATATACACGTACAGGCATCTATTTTTATACATACACACACGCGCGTGCACACATGCACGCACGCACATACACTCCCCTCCAGAAGGTGGAGCTAAATTCCCACACCCCTTGAGTAAGGGCTGGACTACTTAGAAAGAACAGCATTTGAAAAGAAAGCAAACAGTAACTTTCCAGTGGAGAAACCTGGCAGACAGCACCTTAACCAGTGATGTCATGTGGGAATCATTCACCTACAAAGCGATGAGAAGGGCACTTCACCTCTGTGGTTGTCCTTCTAAAACCCAGTCACCCTCATGTGAGCACGAGGAAATCATTAAACAAGTCCAAACTGAGGGACGTCCTACAACACACCTCCAAATACCTCAAAACTGTCAAGGTCATGAAAAACAAGGGGAAGATTGAGAAATTACAGGACACAAGAGTCCAAGAAGAAATGACAACTAAATGCCACGTAGCATTCCGGATTGGATCCTGGACAGAAAAAGGCCATTAATAGACAGATGGGTTAATGGTAACATACCAAAGCTGGGTTTTGACAAGCATACAACAGTTATGGAAGAGTCGAACTAATTAGGGGTGGGTTGTACATCTGAAACAAATATAATATTGTACCTAAACTATAATTGGAAAAAAATTATTTAAAAAAAAGAATATTAGGGGCAAATGGAAATTGGGTGAGGGGACACAAGAACTCTTGGACTACCACTACAACTTCTCCATAGGTCTAAAGGTATTCCAAAATTAAGAATTATAAAAGAGGAACTTTTAGATATCCAGATCAAGTATGTAGAAGCAACCTGTATCAACATAAAAAGATCTGCCGTAAGTTTTCAGTATTATCAGCCCCGCGGACTTGCATCCAGTGCTGGTTTTCCTTCCTTCCTCAGTAAGTGTTCTGTACTAACAGGCAGCACCTCTAATCCCAGCTGGCCTTTTCCGCCCATAAGTCCTTTGGGTGACAAGAATATAAAGTTGACATGAATGCCTGTGAATAAAAGTATTTCAAAGTTTTGGAATCTAGTTCATTTTACCAGATATTTAAGTCTCCATAGGGGTTTTAAAATAAGAAATAAAGAGATTCAAGGACTTTAAAATGAGACTTTTTTAATCTACATTTTAAAAAGCAGTTGTTTACCCTGGCTGGTGTGGCTCGGTTGGTTGGGCATCGTCCTGCAAACCGCAAGGTTCCTGGTTTAATTCCCGGTCAAGGGACAAGCCTGGGTTGCTGCTTCACCCCCCGGGTCAGGGCACGTGCAACAGGCAACCGATGGATGTTTCTCTTACATCAATGTTTCTCTCCCTCTTCCTCCCTCCCTTCCCCTCTTTCTAGAATCAATAAAAGAAAAAAATGTTTTTAAGTGCTCAAGTTAAAGAAAAAAAGAAGCTGTATGACATACTCTTTTTTAAAAAATATTTTATTTATTTATTTTTATACAGAGGGGAAGGGAGGGAGAAAGAGAGGGAGAGAAACATCAATGTCTGGTTGCCTCTCACATGCCCCACACTGGGGAACCTGGCCCACAACCCAGGCATGTGCCCTGACTGGGAATTGAACCAGTGACCCTTTGGTTTGCAGGCCAGTGCTCAATCCACTGAGTCACACCAGCCAGGGCTGTATGACATACTCTTAAACTGACATGTGTGAGTAAAAGGAGGTAATATTAAGATTTATAATAAGATACCTTAATATCTAATATTAATTTACTATTTGCTATTAAATATTAGACTGTCTTTGGCAGACCAGGATGTATGGTCACCCCATCTTTAAGACCTCATTCTGAGATACACTGTTACTCTGTTACAGAGGAAATACTATGATGGCCTACTTCCTAGTAATTAAAATTTTAGTAAGAATCCTAAATACAAGGCACATTCTGAATTTTATAAGACAGTAAACAGTCATAAAGTGAGGTACCTATTTGGTCTATAAAAACCTAAGCCATTATTCATATGTATAGAAAAAGATGCATGCATAAAAAATGCTTAAAGAGTACTATGACTTTAATGTAATTACTTCACAACTGTAGCTATGCCTGTTATGGACATAAATAAATGATTTAAGTCCGTGTCTACATGTACAGATTTTAAATTTGGAGCCATACTATGAGCAGAAATTGGAGCTAATGAAGGGCTGCTCAAAAGCAAACCCCGTTCCCAAAAGACAGGAAGTCAGTAAACAGCTTATCCAAAGAACATTTAAAATAAAAGACATTTAATTTTTGGTTTAATATGGTAATCCACAATGAATGACAGGATAAACTTTTATTAATAAAAATATCTATTATCTCAGTTAAGTTGTTAGATGTTTTATTAAATCTACACACTGGAAGTTCCTAAGATTTTTCTGAAACTTTTACAACAGATAAAATTCAGCTAGCTGCGAAGATTTCAGAATATAGTCACAGTAAACACAACCCCCTAGTGTTGATCTTCATTGCTATACACTCCAAAAATTATGTATCCCTGACCAAAACTAAACCAAACCAAACCAAACCCAAAACACTACAAAAATGAAAATCTAGCACAAATGAATTGAGATTCGATACTTTAAATGTTGGTAAATTCTACCTTATTCATGTGATATACATCTCAGAATTGAATTATGGTGTAACTAATTAGCTTTATGGTATTTTAAATATAAAACCAAAAATGTTATCTCAAATCTGAGTCAATGTTATAAAGACTTATCCACCCAATTCAATTAATGGACCTACAGATGTTTTTAATATTATTTTATATTAATAGGCAATTATTTTCCTCTTCCAACAACTTAGTACACATCTTACAGGGTGAGGTTTCAGAACAACATGCTTCCTTTCATTTCCAAGGATATGCTATAGATCCAAAATAAACTACAGGAAAAACAATGAGAAATGAAAGAAATCTCGTCCCCCTTAGAACTACTCAGGAGGCAATTCTGAGTTGAAAATGAAAAAACAAAAATGGAAGAGGCAATATAAAAACCCCTAACATGTAGAAGAAATTAGACTAGTTTGGTTTTCTTTAACATCTCCTTTAATAAGACATTACAGAACACAACTGAACCCCGTGTGCAGGTAGACAAGGGGGTGTAGGTCCATGTGAAGGGGAAGAGAAACAAGCTGAATCTTAACCCCACTCCTTTTGGCAACTATGGGAAATACAGAATACAAACGGCCCAATTCTCTCTCAGTGTATTTCATCAGGTCTTTGAAGACACCATAACAGTTTTATAATGAACTTTGCTGTAATCTGTTAAAGAATCTTTGAGTTAAATAACGAGGATGTTTAAGAATTTAAATTTTCTCTTTATAGCAGATTTAGTTCAAACACAATAAAAGGGGATTGTACTAACAATCCTCACACAGAGGATGAGAACTGACATCCTACGCAAGATCAATGCAGGCAGTCCTATCACTGAGATAGTTAAATATGATGTCCTCAGCTGCTTATAAAAAAGGGTTAAATACAAGAATGACAAGTTTTTATTCTGAATCAGTCAGTAAAACGAATGAAAAAAAAATTAAACCAAAACTTGTGAATGGTTTTTAAATGATTTGTTACTAAACATAATATGCTCATAGCACTTTAAAACCTTTAAATTGTAATTTAACCAGAACTTCTGTAATACCCACCACAAGCAATTAGGCAAATTCTAATAATCTGGTAATCAACATATAAGGAAATAACATTAAAATCTGAAACTTAGGAAATTAAATACATGAAAAAAATCATTATTTTAAGGTAATAGTATAGGAATAGGAATTGCTAAGAAATTATCACCACTGAAGATTTTCCTCAAAATATCTTATTTTAAACTTACAACGAAGACAAACAAGGTGGGCCAAATATGCACAGCAAAAAAACAAATGCAGTGATGAGTTACAGCAGAAAGGAGGAATGCATTTTTAAATCCACAGGATCAGGTTTGTGGCTCTAAGCAATTACCAGTAAATAATTGAGTGCTCTTCCTATTATATTAACTTTAAAATTTAAACTGAGTTACAGCAGTTTCACTCGTAAAGTTAATAGCTAACCCAAGCAAATTAGAAGAACCCTAAAATTAGCCTCCCTTAACTGGATAGGATTTACCTCAACCATCTCAACCAACCAACTTCCCCATTCTTGGAACCAAATAAATGTGGATACTGGCTTAACACTTTTCTGGTTCAGACAGAAATCATATA
The DNA here is from genome assembly GCA_028533065.1 of Trachops cirrhosus. NCBI lineage: Eukaryota > Metazoa > Chordata > Mammalia > Chiroptera > Phyllostomidae > Trachops > Trachops cirrhosus. The sequence continues at coordinate 100,187,859 of CM052544.1, forward strand.
ATACACAGTCTTTGATTTTAGGAACCAGCACAAAGTAAACTCCCAAAATCAACGACTCAAAAAGAAAAGGAGGGAGAAAGTTCTGGGAATTAACCCAGCCACAAGTCATTCCAATCTTCCTGTTAACGCAAAATCCATTGGTCAAATTGTTAATAACCTCCCAAAACTTCAAAATTATGAGTTTCGATATCAAATTGAAGAATTTGAAGAATGTTCAAAGAATCCAGCATAATTTATGAAAGATAAATCTTTACTAGTTCACATATGTTCCATCATATTTTGTAATAAATGATTAGACTTACTGATTATTTCATTACGGCATGTATTTCAGAACCTAGTTTTTCAGAAGGGCTCACTAACGATCCAACCGCTTGAGGAATGTATCACTTATCTACAGGGCATACCCAGCTGGTATCTATAGTCAAGTTATACAGCAAGTTGAAATATTCCAACCTCAAACACATGAAACAATCAGAGGAGAAAATGACATGATTGCAATATACTAAGGAAGCAGCAGGTAAGTCATTCCTCACCTAGGCAGCTGCCAATGAAATTGTGCACACAAATTTAATAAATGAGTCTGCTCTAGTTTAACTAACGAACCTGCCACTGAGCTGAGAGGGAGATAAGAATTGCCCTTGCAATTCCAGCTGATGAATTCATTACATTTTTATAAGGCAAATAATGTGAAAAGTTAGAACAGAATTTCTAGAATCATTTATCCTGTGATGTTGTAAAATCAAAGTACTACTTTATTAAATGAGTTATTTTACACAATATGAACATCAATATAATTACAATTGTAAAAAATTTTTTTATAACAAGGATGGACTGATTTTCAGATTTCCAAATTAGAGTCAACTGTACATTTACACAGAATTGTCTTTGCATGAAGCCCAAAGGGAACAGCATAAAAATGAGTGTTTCTGTAGCCCCTTTATTTTTGCTGATCAACAGTTTGTTAGAAAAGCAGCTGCAGGTTTGTTACCTAAGGTCTGGGACAGTAGAAGAGTCAGAGGTGCCATGAATTCACCTATAAAACATAAGCGAAATTTTCTGTGAAGGAAAGCATTGCACAAATACAATTTACAAACATTTCAAATGTCTAAGAAAAAAACCACAATACGCTTAAGCTATCACGTTAGTCTGACAGATCTGTCAATGGCATTTTATAAAAAGAACTTTGATTAATTAACTCAAAAAGAAATTTCTCATACCACTACCACCATCACAGCTATTTAGGAACAACAACAACAAAAAAGAAACCCAACCACACAGAAAATCTAAGCTGGTTATTTTCAAGCAACTACTATTAAGTAAAGTACCTGCAAAAGGCTCTCAGGAACACTGGTCTGCTTCACTTCTCTGAGCAAGACCCTCAATACCTTGGAAATTAGTTATTTTCTTTAAGCTGACAGGTCTCTTCTATTCTTGGACCAGAGTTGGCCAGAATCCCATCATCCCCCACCATTTCTGGCTACAGTAGTAAGTAGAACTTTTATGTAGTTAGGAACTTCTAGTTCATCAGGATATGGTCTGAGAAAGTGGACTTTTAACAATTGTTGAACATTAACTTAAAAAGGGGAAGCAATCAAGACTCAGCTAGACGGTAAAAATCAATTTCACAATTATGGAAGACACATTTGTTCTTGAATACAACCCTGACATTAACAGACCAAAAGAAAAAAGGTCAATTACCTGTAAACAACTTTATGCCTGAACATCAGCCAATTCTGGAGGAAGTGGAGTCTTAGGATGCTTGCTCTCAAAGTGCTGCTTGAAGGTCTTAGGGTCTGGCATTTGTGTCTAATTACAGAAATTGTACAAAAAAGAGTCAGACCTTATTAAAAAATGACCATGTAATAAAGAAATGCCTAACATACTCCCACACTGCATAAAGGGGTGGGTCACAGAGAATGAAGTATTCTGCTCACCTAGCAGCAAATCGGTAGCTTGTTCTGCACTATTACCATGTTAGGCATGTTCCCAGAATTCTCACTACCTTCACAGTAATCTTACATGAATTCCTACTCTGCTCATTTTACATGACAGGGAAACAAAACCCGAAAGCTTAATTTGCTCAAGACCTATGCTTTAACCTAGCACTAGGTACTGCAGCTCTCAAATACTGTACTATACTATACTGACTTCCCTAGGCAAGGACGTCCAATTATTAGTTCTTTAGAATACTCAACTAGACAAAACATAAACGTTTTTTGTTGTCTTGAGTTTTTAAATATGTGAACTACTCTAGTACTTTTAAGTCAAAGTATTTATCAGTAATTCAGTGATTTTACTTTTACCCTGCTCCTCTCCAAATAGAATCTGAAGCTGCTCAATTTCATTATTTTGAGTGTGTATCAAAGCTCAATATTAACAAGATATTTAACGTAACAGATCTGTCTTTTATGAAGTCAGGAACTTTTATTTCATCAGTAAAGACTTCAACAGATAACCCAGGAATCATGTCTTATCAAGATCCCTTCCCATCCATACCACCAATCTCACTGTGTACATTTCCTTTGGAACTTCTATGAGCTAATCTCAAGGGTGGTGAGCTTAAACAAACCGGCAAGAAAGAGACTCTGGCCTGAAAAACTTGTTTGTCCAGAGAGTGGACACTGGAGCTGGACTACCTGGGTTTAGATCCCAGCTTTGCTACGTACTAGCTGGGTGACCTATGCAAATTATTTAATTCCCATGACTCAATTTATTCTTTTGTAAAATGACTATAATAAAAGTACTTTTTCTCATTGGGTTGTTGTGTGGATTAATGGGCTCATACAGGTAAAACACTAGGTTTAGTGCCTTGGCATATAGTAAGCACTCAATAGCAGCTGCTATGATTCTTCTTCAACTCTAATAACACACGTGTGAACAAACTCCATATAGTTTTACAGACTCCTAACATGGACTTAGTGAAAGGAAAACAACAAAACAATCGTATAATGAGTCTTATTCACTGATATCTCATGTAGTTTAAAACTAAACTGACTTCTTTATGTAGATCTGACTTTTTAAAAAGATTTTATTTAGTTTTAGACGGGGAAGTGAGAAAGAGAGGGAGAGAAACATCAATGTGTGGTTGCCTCTCCCGCGCCCCCTACTGGGGATCTGGCCTGCAACCCAGGCATGTGCCCTGACTGGGAATTGAACCAGTCAGTGACCCTTTGGTTCGCAGGCCAGCACTCAATCCACTGAGTCACATCAGCCAGGGCAGATCTGACTTCTTTACAAAGTTCAAAGTGTATTATTTCACCGTAAGAAGGCATCTTTATTCACCCTGAGGAAAGGGACTTTGTTCACTCCTTTCCAGTACCTGGAAAACTGCCTGGCTACAAGAGCCATTCAATAAAGTATTTGTTGAAGGAAGAAAGATGGATTCGTAAAATAACCAGTTCTCAAATCTACTATTTCAAGTAAAGCATTTATTTTGACATGACTGCAAAATTTTAACCTACACAAATGCATCTTCAATGAAAGAACTGTCCATGGGAAAGCTATGTCTTTCAATTCCCCTTACCCTACAGACAGTGCAGGTATATATTAAGGCAGCTTTGGCAGCAGCCTTTTGGTCGTGCCCTTGTTTCTTCTTTTGTCCAGCTTGCTTTTTGGCATTTTTCTGCTGAGACTGAATCTTCTGCTGTCCACGAGCCATATCTAAAAACAGAAGTTGAGGCATTAGAGTAATTTACTCAGTTTAATATGGAATAATTGAAACATTATTAACAATCTCAGACTCGATGGCTTAAATTTCATAGAAACAGTTGTTAATCAAAATGTATGGGTTTTCAATTTCTCACATACAACACACAACACTACTAGAGAATAAATTGGTACAACCATTGTAGAAAATGGTCTGTAGTTGTTTATAACCTAACAATTCCACACGGTATGTACCCAACAAAAATGCAAATGTATGCACATCAGCGATTTTCAACTGGTGTGACCTAAGAATTTTTAAAGCATGCAACACCTGACTGCTTAGTCAGGGGCACTGGCCTCTTTTCCCTTCGATGGTCAAATGAAAAAATGACAACAGTCAACACAACAATCACCAGCCAGTGTGAATGAATCATAATCACACCTATTTTTTCTGTCAGATCAACAAAAAATAGATTTTGGTGTGCCGCAGAGTTTTAGTAATTAGTTTACGTGTGCCACAAGATGAAAAAGGTTGAAAACTGCTGATGTACACCAAAAGACAGTACGCGAGTGTTCAGACAACTTGTTTCCAAAACTGGAAAAAACACAAACGTCTATTAGTAGTAAAATGGATGTGTAACTTGTATTTTTTTTTTTTACAAAAAACTACTATGCAGCATTCAAAAAGAAAAAATTATGTCACATGACTACAACTCAACATTAAAGGAAAGAAACCCAATACAAAGAACATATGGTATACAAAGTTCAAACAGGCAAAACTAATAATCTGGAAGGCAGTGACTGGGAAGAAAGGACACGAGAGGGATTTCTGGGGTGCTGATAATTCTTATATCTTGATCTGAGTAATGGTTATACAGGTGTATACACTTGTAAAAATCACTGAGCTATCCACCTAAGATTTCTGCACTTATATAATCTTCAAGAGTTTACCAAAAAGTTTAGCCTCCTTCCCCAATCATTTGTTGGGTCACCCTGCAAAGGTGCATTCCCCTTCCAGTACTCACCATTGTGACCTGACACTCAACTTGAAGAGAAATAAGAGCTGTCACCTAATGCCTCTAAAAGAGATCACAGGAGCAATGGGGACTGTTCTCTTAAATACTAAGGTTTCATAAAACTACTGTGCTATTCCAAATCTTTCTTAAAGACTGGCCTTTGCTGGACAATTATTAAATAAGATTAAATTAGTTCCCAGTTGAGCAAACAAGCCTTATTAAAGGGCAAGGGTACTTGTATAAAAATGAAAGACACCATTTTCTACTACTGGTGGAGTGTAAATTTTAAACTTTTAAATCATTGCAGGACATAAACATACAATGATCTACCTCAATGTCACCAGAAAGGAGTGCTGAGTTTTTTTCTGACTGGAACCCTAACTAGATTATAGATATGAGGTCAAAGCATTTCATAGAAACATCTGAGCTTCTCCCAAGAAGAAAAAGGGAAACTGAAAAAATATACCAATGGGACAGGTTCCCTCCAGCATTGACTACTGAACTGAAAGTCAAATAAAATACAGAGGATGATCAGTGCTTTTCTAGAAAGCCAGCTGGATATTTTAACAAATTACAAAAATGTTTAGTATGCAAGCCTAACATAAGAACCCTGTTTTTACCAAATAATGGTAAATATTACCAGATGTGTTAGTCCTTAAACTTCCATTTTCTTTAAAATCAAATTCCAAGCCAAATGGAATAATTTTTTGGAAGTACATTTAAGTCCAAATGTTATGGCAGACGTACAAACCTATTCCTATGGAAACAGATTTGGGATACTTACATATTATTCAGATAATAGTACTGTGCCTGATGCTCAATCTTTATGTACTGAAATGTTTGTAATGTCTCAATGTCTTAGTATCAGAACCTTTACATTAGAATACTTCAGTCCTCTCATGCATCTGAACTCTTCCGTGCGACGTATGCTACGTATGTTAATACGCTGATTGTGTGGGTAACCTCCTAATTGCTTTGCATTGGGGAAAACAAACTCTTAAAAAATTGCAGTCCACTAATACAGAACTTTGATATCTACAGGTTATCAGCTTTTTGATAAGCAGTGTCATTAGATACACATTATTTTTTAACTTTTGTATGTAAGATTGCCCCTCAAATATAACATCACACAGCAGATTTAACCTACTTCCCACTGTATTTAAAAACTAACATGAAAACCCATAAAAACTTTGTAAGAGACTGGTCACTTTTTCTTATTTTAAAACAGAAACCTTAATGCCAGGTAAAGGAAATAGAAACAGTCTAAACTCGTGGGGGTAGGCCCCTAACGTCTAACAAATAACTGCGCTGATTTCCTTTCTGAAAGCAGAAATGCAAACGAACAAACCACCTGCTTTTGGACAGTTTAGGGCGTGCTCCCAAGCCAATCGAATTTTCTACAAAATCTGAAGCATAACGGCTCCTTGATTAAATGCGACAAACGGAGGGGCAAGAACTCATTTACAAATACCTAGAAGCTGTTTTTTAATATAACAGTACGGTTTTCTGAAGGGGGTGCAAAGAGGGAAGTAGTAAAAAGAATAACGAGTTCTTTTAAAATGAGGAGTTCTTTACAGGAGGCAACAAGTAAGCACAGCCCCCAAAGATTCTATTAAAACCAAAACCAGAATGAATAAGAGAAAATTTTGGATCCAGGAAGTAGGATCATTCTCCATAACCACTGAAACGCCGAACAGGCCCGTGCAGTGATCAACATCAGACCCTAGATTTTAAATACATCCTTTTGGGGAGGGGAGAAGATGAAAGCAGCAGGACTAACGTCTATTTCACCCAACACTTCATTGACCGCAGCTGCGGGCTAGCCCACCTTCCTTCCCAAACCCGCTTCTCTCGCCTCGGGGAGCCCCCTCTCCTCTTCCCGGCCACTAAGGGCCATACTGCTCCCACCTACCCACCGCTCCTCACCAACCCCGGCCTGAGACGCGCCTACTTGAGGCCTCAGCTGCCCGAAACCCGGCACCTTCGGCTACAGGGAGCCCCGGCGTCGAGAAAACGACCAGCTGCTGTCGCCAGGGGGTAAGGTTACCGCTCAGCTCCCGCGGTTGGCCTGCGACCCGGCCACCTGCAGGGCCTGGCAGGCGCCCGAGCTTCCCCTCCTTCCCGCAGCCCGCGCCGGGGCAAGATTAGCCCGGCGGCCCCCGGGGAGGCGGGGTAGGCCAGCAGCCCCTCGCGACCCCCGGCAACCTCCCACAGTTCCCGCCGACCCCGCCAGTGAGTGCCCACCCCGGTTCCCCGGCGTCCTGCGGGCGTTAGCGCCGCCCCCACAGCCACTCACCCGGGCCGGGACAGTCTTGCGTCGGAGAGACCGCGCAGCGCGAAGGGGCCGGAGTAGGTGGCCAGAGGGAGAGGAAAGGGGAGCGCGCCCAGCCCCGCTTCGGCCTCCTGCACCCGCCAAGGAGGGGAAAGAGGAAAGCCTGAAGCACAACAGCTTGCGCCTCGCACCCGCCGCCGCGCGCGCACCCGCCGCCGCCTCAGTCTTGGGAAAGGCCACTAAGCTTCGTGCCCGCGCACGCCGCGCGGCTCTCCCAAAAGCCCCAGTGCCCGCCCGCTCCTTCTAGTCCCCGCCCATCCCCCCACTTGCCTTCCTGCTGCGGGCTCCTCCCCGTCCCCCGCCCCTCTCGCAAGCCTGCGCCTTTTCCGGTGCGCTGGCCAATGGCAGCGCTCCCCTATTACATAAGCCCTGGAGGGCGGGGCCTGGCGGCGATTGCCGGCCCTGCAAGCTGGGAACCGCAGGGTACGTCGTCCTGTGTCCTCGCGCCCCGCCCCTTCCCCCCGCCCTGCTGTGTCTGGGTCCCTTCTGTGCGCGATCTCGGTCTCCGTGGGTGACGACGGCCCGTATCGTGTTTCACAAGTCGCTCGCTCACTTACTCGGGCGGCGGCCAGGCTTCAGCCCAAGCCACTTCTCACGCGCCTTATGGGCCGCGACCAGGGGAGGGGCCAGGACCGGAGTGCTGAGGCGACCTGGGTCACGGCCTGGGGAGCCCGCCACCCGCGCACACTGCTGTCCCTGTCTCAGTGAGGCCGGTGGGCCGGGCGACTTTTAACAGGGCCGCGCAACCATTATTCTCTTACCGAGCTCTCTTTACCTCATTCCCACGGAAACCCCCGTTACTTGACCAATGTGAGGTTTTCAGTGATTTGCGAGGCAGAGCGTGACAGCTTCAGTGAAAATTGCTGGCTGGGCCTCACTGGTTGGTAAAGGTTGACTGCTAGCAAGATACTCGGTTGCTAAAAACTGGGAGTTGATTTTTTTAGTGTGTTTTGATTTACAAGCACAATATTTAACTTCCAGTCTACCAAGAGCCATAGTGATATCTGCTGATTTATCAGGAAACGGCATTTGAGACAGTGATTTATTCTGCTTCTCGCCTTCCCCCTACACACACATAGGTTTGTAGTTAGATCTAACAGCAGCAAGAAAAAAAAAAGAAGAAGAAGAAAAGGAAGCTTTTGCATTTGGCATTCAGCTTCCCCATAGTCTCACCTCTCTCAAATTTGCCCGTCATGCCCGTCAGTGCTCAGGAGTCGTTATTTGAATATAAATACAGCCCAAATTGCCTGCACTGGGCTATAGGTACCAGAGAATTGTTTAAAATAGCCAGGAAGGCATTAGCTGCTTATTGCTTTTGGATGTCAGGCAGTGTTCCTGTTGTTCAGTCCTGCCTTTTCATCCCCCTTTCAGCTCCTCACACTTCCTCCCGTACTACAATGTTAAATTGCATGTTTAAATTTTATTAGTATCTCTCCAGGACTCAAATGTAAGCTCATTTTCATCAGTTTACTCAGTGCTATCCATGTGTTAAACAACACGGGCATTGAATAAAATAAATGGATATTGAATGACTGCATGTGTCTAAAGCAGGACTTTTCTTGACATATGAAGCTTTAGCTTAATCATTAATAATCACCATAAACATAATAATTGTACTAACCTGGCTTAATAGGAGGTGGATAAGGTCCTTGGAGGGTGCATAGTGGGGAAATCCAAAGAGCTGTGTTTGTTTAGCCATAAATGAGAGTAGACAGTGGAAAGGGACAGAGGAATCTGGCTGGCAGGATGTCTTTTTAACTAGGAAATCTTACCTTTTGACACAGCACGGATGCACCTGGAGAGTGTATGGTAAGTGAAATAAGCCAATCAGAGAAAGACAAATACCATATGATTTCACTTACATGTGGAATCTAATGAACAAAATAAACTAACAAAATAGAAATAGACTCATAGATACATAGAACAGACTGACAGCTGTCAGAGGGGTGGTGATTGGGGACTGGGTAAAGAAGGTGAAGGGATTAAGCAAAAAAACCTTCAGACACAGACAACAGTGTGGTGATAAAAAGAGGGAAGGGGTGTTGGGGAAGGTTGAAGAGGATAAAGGGATAAATGATGAAGGAAGGAGACTTGACTTTAGGTGGTGAACAGACAATATAATATGCAGATGATGTGTTACAGAGTTGTACACTTGAAACCTATATCATTTTATTAACCAATGTCACCCCAATAAATTCAATAAAAATTTTAAAAGTTTCTAAAACTTTTGGAATTTTCTGAGTGATAGTATTTTTTGTTATTCCTAAGGATCCTCTTTTGAGCACACCTGAATTTATGCTAATGAGGTGCCGTATTTTATCGTGTATAATGTGCACTTTTTTTGCTCCAATTTTTTTAAAGATTTTATTTATTTTTAGAGAGAGGGGAAGGGGGATGGAGAAAGAAATGGAGAGAGCATCAATGTGTGGTTGCCTCTCATGCACCCCCCTGCTGGGGACCTGGCTTGCAACCCTGGCATGTGCCCTGACTGGTTCAGGGTACTCAATCCACTGAGCTCTACCAGCAAGGGCTTTTTTTCCCAAATTATTGAGGGGAAAATAAGGATGCGTGCGCATTATACATGGGTATAATGATTACATGTCATAGGTATAATAATCCCATGTATAATGTGCACAAAAATGTGAGTATGCATTATACATGACAAAACATGGTAATTATGGTGGGGCCTCTAGATAGCCTCAGGATGAGACTGGTCACAAGGAAGACCAAGTGATTAGAGGATTAGAACTTTCAGTCCCACCCAAAGACCTCTGGGAAGTCCAAGGGGAGAGGTCTGGGGATTAAGCTCTATCAGAACTCTTGAACAAGATTTGATGAGTTACTGTATAGGCAAATGGAGCATTTATATCCTGGGAGGGTGGCCCACCCTGATCTCATGGAGCCAGAAGCTCCTGGACCTGGAACCCTTCTAGACCTTGCCCTGTGTATCTCTTCATTAGGCTATTCATCTGTATCCTTTATAATGTCTTTTATAATAACAGTTTAAACATAAGTGAATGTTTGTGTTCTGTGAGCTGCTCTAGCATATTAATTGAATGTAAGGAGGTGATCGTGGCAACCTCTGATAGATAGCTGGTCAGTCAGAAGCGTAGGTAACAACTTGACATGCAGTGGGCATCTGAAGTGGGAGGAGGCCAGACCTGTGGGCTCTGAGGCTATCCTCAGGTAGATAGTGTCAGAATTGAGTTCATTGTAGGACACCCAAGTGGTGCTGCAAAATTAGTTGATGTTTGGAAGACCTACATATCTGGTGTCAGAAGCAAAGTAGTGTTGCAGTGAAGTACTGAGAGTAGAGGAGACACATAGGAGTGTGTATTTCCTTATATGAGAGTAGTCAGAACAATATTGAAAAGAGGAGCAAAGTTAGAGGGCTCAAACTCTCATTTTTAAAACTTGTTACAAAGCTACACTATTCACGACTGTGGCACTGGCATAAGAATAGACACACATAGATCAGTGGGATGGAATTGAGACTCTGGAAATATATATTCACATTGATTTCAACACAGGTGCCCATAAAATTCAGTGGGGGAAGGACTAGCCTTTCACCAAATAGTACTGGAACAACTGGATTCAAATGTAAAAGAATGAAATTGGACCCCTACCTCATACCATGTGCACAAATGAATAAAAGAAAATCACAGACCTAAATTTAAGTGCTAACCTGAAGCTATAAAATTCACAGAAGAAAATGTAAATCTGTATGATGTTGGGTTAAGCAAAATGTTCTTAGATACGACACCAAAACATTAGTGACAAAAGAAATAACCCAGTTAAAAATGGGCAACAGATCTGATTAGATATATTTCTTCAAAGAAGATACACAAATGGCCAATATTACAAGAAAACATACTCATCATTATAGCCATCAGGGAAATACAAATGAAAATACTGAGATTGTACTTCACATCCACCAAGATTGCTACAATAAAAAAAACAAATAATAACAAGTGTTGGAGAAGATGTGGCTTAATTGGAACACTTATACCCTGCTGTTTGCAATGTAAAATGATGCAGCCTCTTAGGAAAACATTCTGGCAGTTCCTCGAAATGTTAAATATAGAGCTACAACATGATCCAGCAGTGGCAATGCTAGGTCTATATTCGAGAAAAATGAAAACACAACCATACAAAAACTTGTACCTGAATGTTCAGTACAACATTTTGGCTCTTCATAATAACCAAAAAGTAGAAACAGACCAGATGTTTATCCAAGGATATATTGATAAAACCTGGTATATCCATAAAATGAAATATTCAGCCATAAAAAAAGAATGGTGTTGATACATGCTACAAAATGAGTGAATGTTGAAAGAGTGTAACAAACCAATCATGAAAGACCTCATATTGTATGATTCAATTCATATGAAATATCCAGAATAGGCAAGTCAATAGAAGCAATGTTGATTAGTGGTTGCCTAGGGCTGGGAGAATTGGGGAGAAATGGGAAGAGACTGGTAATGGGTATAGACTTTCTTTTTAGGATGATGAAAAGGTCCTAAAGTTGATTGTGATGATTGCACAACTCTTTGAATCTACTGAAAACCATTGAATTATACACTTTAAATGACTGATGTGTGACATGTGAATTATATCTCGATAAAGTTGTTATATAAAAATTGACTTAGAATGATGAAAAATTGAATGTCCGATATTCTTTCCATCGCCATGCAAAACTCTGCTTCTCATCTGTTTATCCTATCTCAGTAAAGGCACTGCCACCCACTGGGGTAACTTTCAAAAGCTTCATTGTTAACCCTGGCACTTGTCAACCCATTAGCTTCCACTTCCAACTATTGCCAAGTCATATTGATTCTACTCCAAAATACATATTGACACCGTCCACTCTTCACCCTCGATATTGCCACTTCACCCTCTCCACTGCCACTTCTCTAATCCAGATCACCACCTTTCACCTGGTTTGTGTGGGGCTTTAACCTACCAGGATGTGGAGAAATTCTTCAGTTCCCCTTTCATACAATCCTCTCTAGGCAATCAGAATGATCTTCTTAAAATGGAGATCTGCTGAGCACACTTTCATTCTTAAAACCCTTCACTGGCCATCCCTGGCATGCAGAATGGAATCCAATATTGCCCCTGTCGTGGCCCACAAAGCCCTGTCTGGGCTCCTGACACCCTCCTCTCCTGCTGTGCTCTGGCTCAGTGGTCTTTCAGTTCCTCAAGCCCACCATGCTCTCCCCTACTTTGGGGTCTTGATATATGCTCTTCCCTCTTTTGTAACACATTTCTCCCCTCTCTGGCTACTTTCTAGTCACTCTTCAACTTCCAGCGGAAATATCTCATCCTCAGAGAGGCCCTCCTTCCTTGAATCCCCATCTAAATGAGGACTCCTCTGGTTTAATGCTCTCATAACACCCTATACTTTTTATCTTAAGCACTTACATGCTATGTGATATATTGTAAATATGTACATCATATTTATGCACACACATATACATAAATGTATATGCATATACATTATGTAAATATTGATATTTATAAATATATACAGGTATATGGCTAAACTTATAAGTTTGCAGAATATTTGTGCATGTGTATATATATGTGTGTGTGTGTATATATATTATATATTGTCGGGAGCCAACCAACAGCCTATCCTTGACACAGTTGGGATGGATGAGATGCATCTGCAATGCAGAGGCGACTGTGACCGGATCTCCTGTCTATCTCTTCCTGTATGCCTGTCCCTGCTAGCAATAGGTGGTGGGGTTTTTGGATACCTGTTTGTTGTAACAAAAAATCTGCACGATGCCTTTGATTCTGCATGAAATGACTTGCTGACCACAGAATAGAGACCCCTAGCAACCCTAATGCTGTATGCTTCCCCCACCTGGGAAGTTAAGGACAAAATTAAACAATGGGCAGACCAACTGCCAGAACATTGAAGGAAGCTGTTGCTAGGAATGTTACTTAAGGAGTCACCACTCAAAAGTTTAAGATTTATTAGAGCCACTACCCCTCCCATACCCTGGACAGGAGTGTAAAGAAGCAAGGAGTTCTAGTTGGAAATAATAATCTCAAACACGTGGAAATGAATACAAAACATGGCCCCCGCAAGATGTACAAATAAAAAAACCTAGGCAAAAAACCAGTTACCTAACTGAGACAAATCTAACCTCAACGGACAATAGCTAAATTCCATATCATCTATAAATCTCCCCTTGCACCCCTCTAATTTGGACCAATTCCTAGAATTTTAATAGACACCTAGTTACTAATTGGCACCTGAAAGTTTGTGCTCGTATAGCTTCATTGGCTACCTGATTAATGACCCTCTTGGTCAAAATAACCTTTGTTTAACATGGTTGATCTGTGGGACCTCCTGTACTTTTTGGTTATTTCTTTGTTTAACATGATTGATCTGTAAAACCTTCTGTACTTTTCGAAATTATTTCTATGGTAGCCATTTCTGTTTTAATAATCACACTATGCATTGAATGTTGTATAACCATGGTAACCGTTTCTCTTTTAATATTCACACTATGCATTGAATGTTGTATAACCTCCCCTATAAAAATAAAGATTGATTCTTCTCGGTGAGTCAGTTGGGCCCAAAAAGCCTGGCTGTTTCTTCGGCACCTCACTTGGTGTCTGTCTCTTTGCCTGAGCCGTGCATCCTTCGGGAACCCTGAGACCCCACCGAGGCTGGACCCCGGCAATATATATATATATATATAAATTCTCTCCATTTGAATCCTACAATAGTAACAATATGTAATATTTACTTAGTACCTACTGTCTACCAGACAGGGTTACATGTGCTTTACTTATTTTGATTCATTTAATCTTCTCAACAACTCTTAGGTAACTAAGGCACAAAATGGTTAACTTGCCCAAGATTACATGGCTACGAAGGGGAAAAGCTGAGATTTGACTCCTGGCAGTCTGGTTACAGAGCAGACTGTAAAACAGGCTGGGCCACTGTTCTACACCATAAGGGTAGGCTCTCCATCTGTTCTTTCCACCAATGTAGCCAGCAGTGAGCATAGTGCCTGGCATGATGGAGGCATCCAATAAATACTTGTGGAATGAATATATGCCCGAATGATCCCTCCAAACTAGAGTTAGGAGCCTTCCTAAGTATAACAGAGCATACTGTGGACAGATCGACATAGTGACAATAGTGTGAATATGAACCTACCTACAAATAGAGCAAATGGGTGGATGGGGGAATGAGAAGTCTGTACGTGCGGTGGGGCCAAGTGGAGGAAGAGCTGGAAGAGAGCTAAATTCTCATCTCCCATAATGGGAAGTGCATATATAATGCCTAAAACTGGAAAAAAAAACCCCATACAAAAATAGTATAAGAAAATTTTTTTAGAGCTATGTAGATAAATACCAAAAGAATTAACTTAAAAACTCCTAAAAAGTTGCTGTGGCCAAATTTTTAATAACTAGTCTTGTAGGACTAGTTGAATTTTTAAACTCTGACCATGTAATACTGTGATAAACAAAACCTAAATTAATGAAATTATTTTTGTCTCTAATACTTGTCTAGCCGTGTTTGTTTCTAGGCAGTATGTGTGTCATCACAGTGCTCAGTGCTTTGGAAAGATTGATGAGTAAGTCCAGGTATTATAATACTCCAGGCATTCCTAGCACCCTTGGCATCTCCCTGCACTTAGAGTGGCTACGTCTCGTTCCAGGTGAGGGCATGCCTCGGTGTCTACCATTCCACTTTTCCAGTTCTTTGCATACTATCCTTATCATTAGACTCTCAAGCAGCCGAACAAGCTATGGAGAAAAGAGTTTCCACATTGAATGTGCCTGTCCTTGCTGTTTTAAAAAAATTATTACTCTTTAAAAATATTCTTTACTAGCTATTTATTTATTTAAATTAAGTATAATTGATATATAACATTAGTTTCAGGTGTACAATGATTCTATATTTATGTATATTGTGAAATAACCCCAACAAATATTAAATCCTTCACCATATATGGTCACAAAATCTTTTTTTTCCCTTGTGATGAGGAATTTTAAGATCTACTCTCCTAGCAACTTTCAAAGAGGCAATACAATATTTTTAATTATTGTCACCATGCTATACATTACATCCTCATGACTTATTTATTTTATAATTAGAAGTTTGTACCTTTTCACCTCCCTTAACCTATTTTGCCCACCCCCACCCACTCCTGGCAATCACCAATCTGTTGTTTGTATCTATGAGGGTTTTTTAAAAATTTCACCTGTAAGTGAAATCATATGTACTTGTCTTTCTCTGATTTATTTCACTTAGTATAATGCCCACAAGGCCCAGTCATTCATGTTTTCACAAATGGAAAGGTTACATTCTTTTTCATGGCTGAGTATTATTCCAGTGTGTGTGTGTGTGTGTGTGTGTGTGTGTGTGTGTGTGTGTGTGAGAGATGAACCATTTTTACTCTCAAACTGGGGCAAAAAAGCAAAACAAAACAGGAAACGCTAGAACAGACTGATTCATTCTTCTCCAGACAGGAATTCGTACAGGTGTCTATCAGGTGAGGGCCTTTGCCGTGACTTTGCCCGTAAAGCCGCTTGGCCTGGTAGATGGGCTTGGTCTTGTTTGAAGTCTGGTGACTGCGCTGGTGATGGCAGGATGACTCCATACAGAAAAATCTGTCCTGAAAACAATTCCTGCAGTTTTTTTTCTCACTTCTGATGATCTGCAGAGATTTCTTTCTAGTGTCTTTACTTTGAACTATTCCTTTGGAGGAGAGGAGGCAAGAAAAGAAAAAAAAGGTTTAGTTACACTCTGAAATTTAACCCCTTTTTGGCCGAGTGTGGTTATTAATGCTTTTAATTACATGTTGAATTATACTCTGTTTGATTTTAATAGTAGTTAAGCCATTAAGAATTTTTAAGGACTGATTCCCCAGATACAAAATGAAAGAGTTGGTCTAAGAGACTTCTAAGACCTCTTCTAGTCCTTGAACTTCTGACTTGATCACTCAACATGAACTTCAGGGTCTAAAAGAATTCTTCTTATGAAAGGCAGAATAAAAATCACCCCAAACTCCAACCAGATGAAAATTTGAAACAAAGGCTGTTTACTGTGTATATATAAAATGAAAATGTAATTTCCATACACCTTCGGAGAGCCTAAGTGATTAAGGGATGAGTAGAAAATGGCGTGAAAGGGGAAATACTTGTTTGAAACCTCTGTAACTATATTAATCCTGTTTTTTGTATTCTGTATCTTATGATGTTTTAATATTTGGGGGGCCTTCCAGAGCCAGGGAGAGACTGTACGTCCCAGGGCTCGCTAATTCCCGAATATAATAGCAACTGCCTAGGATTATACCTTTTGTATGCAAACCAGCCAATACTGAGATTATGCCTCATACCACTCCCCTTGTCTTGCTCTCACTCCCCACGCCAATATTTTTCCTGACCAAGTAAGTACCAGGCAATTAGAAACTACCCCTGTAGCCTAAAGCCTGCCAGAGTGATTCAACCTGGCTAATCCTAACATGTTCACCCTGCCCTGCCTTGCCTTTCCCACACAAACCCCAGTGAAGGTTCTGTGCACACTTTTCACTCCTTCTCCTGCCTCCTGACTAAAACCTGGTGCTCTGCATGTGGCCCTGTGTAGCATGCCATGTACCCCCTGCCCCATCTGGAATTGTACTAGTAAATTCTTCTTTAAATGGCATTATCATCATTCAGTCACCTCCACAGATTAAAACTCCGTGGGTGCAAATGAGTCAATGACCTGCATTCAGTTTTTGCTGCCTGCATAAATTGAGGGAAATTCCCTGCTCTCCCTGCTCTCCCTGCTCTCATAGCTATGGCCGGTTGGGTCACTTGCTTAGGACACCATACAGATGATAACCCAGACTTCTAACTCAGCCTCTGTGCAGGCCAGGTTGATCGCTTTGCAATATTTCAAGATCATACATCAAACCCTTCGACTGGGCCAAACTGTCAAAAGATTTTTTAAAAAAAGGATAAGGTGGCAAAGGCATCTGGGGATAGGAATGGAGAATGACAGATGAGCCCTGCAGCTATTACTTGTCTCTTCTGGAACGATTGGTCGTTGAGCGTGCCCTACTGGAGCCAGGCCCCTGGTACTACCTTCCCATAGGAAATTGACTTCATTATTGCTCAAAGCCTCCTAATGATAATCATAATAGCTGAAATTAATTGGGCACCTGCTGTGTGTCTCTAATCCTCACAGCAGACCTTCACAGTGGGTCTGGTTATCCCCAATTTATTGATGATGGAATTGAAACACCAAGAGATTAATTTTCTCACTGTCACACAGCTAGAAGGTGGAGAGCTAGTCTGTAAAGAACGAGGAAAAGTTTAGTTATACTCTTTTGGAGTGTAACTAAAGAGTGTAACTCCAAGAGTGTCACTCTTGGAGGAAAAGACAGATCTGTCTGATTCCAAACCCCTCACTCCTTCTCCCACCCCGCAGTGCCTCTGGAATGAATTCCAGTGTGGGGAGTTCCTCTTCCATGGGGCTGCACCAGCCTCACAGTAGTTAACATGGACACCAAGGTTCTTTCCGTGTCTGATCGTGTCCTGATTCTCCTCTGGGTTGCACAGGGAAATCCCTTATTATTTCTGGCTCTTGTTTCTTAATCCAAAAAATGAGGGATTAGAGTACATGTCGTTTATGATAAAAATGTGTGTTCTTAAAATATGATTGTAACTTTTCTAAATATAATATATTGGGTTGGCCAAAAAGTTCATTTAGTTTTTTCTGTAAAATGAAAGACATATTTTTCATTTTCACCAATAGCTTTATTGATTTGGATATTTTGAGTATATTGGCTATCTCCTGTTACTGGCTTCTAGTGGGTAGAGGCCAGCGTGCTGCTAAACATCTTCCAGTGCATAAGGCAGTCCCACAGTAAAGAATTATTTGGCCAAAATGTCAATAATATCAAGAAACTTTGCAAACCACTTCTGACACATTCAATCAGTCACAGCACCTTCTCCACACACTGTACAAATCTTTTTTGTGTGTTTCAGTTGCATTTTTACATTTCTTAAAATAATAAAGCATAATATGCTGAAAATGTGCATTTTTCCATCTTCAATATTAGAATGACTACACAAAAATTCACCAATTTTGATGTTTTTTTAATGCATGTTGATACGAAAGCTGTCACAACGCAATCTAACAATATTGTTTTGAATAAAGTTAAAGACAACTAAGCAGTACGAGAGCCATAGTATGGAAAAAACTAAATAAACTTTTTGGCAAACCCAATATTAGAAATTTATATTTTATATGCTTATTTCCTAAGTAGATCTGGAGTACCCAAGTATCCAAGTGTTAGTTTTATGTAGTGACATTTTTACTTTTCTTCTTTCACATAATTTCAGAAAGCCAACAAAGAACATAAATTAGCATTAAAGAGAGCTATCTTTAGTGGCTCAGAATTTAAAGTACAAATAAGAAAAGGATGTCTTTAATAAACAAATGCTGTGTCATTTGGAACAAATGCAACAGGATATGTGGGTTCATCCAACATAGTCGTCAGGATACTTCAGCATACTTGGCATAGTTAAAATTTTCAAGGTGCCTGCATGTCTACTTGCCAACTTTAGTATTTAATTTCTCCACTGAAGGGCCTCAGCAGGGCTCATGCTCCCAGCTGTCCTTGTGTCTGTGGGGATGGGTGGATACACACAGATCCTTCTCTTGCCCAATCCATCTTTTGACCTATGACTTACATGGGTCAGATGTTTGGCTCCCTAGGATCTGTAACCATAATAGTGCATTGGTATCTGTCTTACCAGGGGGTTGGACTGAGGGCTTTTCCCACTGGCCCTAGGGACTAGTCAACTGTCCTCACCAATCACGCAGTTCAGGAGATGGGAAATTTTTACATCAGCTGGGCAAGCCATGCTATATCACTGCACTTCAGTTTCTACTTTATTTTTTTCCACAGGGATCGTAATACCGCTGTGATACCTAATGGAAGCCAGTATTTTTCCTGATAGTATATATTAACTACAAGTAGTTGACTGGCTTATGAAATAAACCCATTAACTGGAAGGAAAGACAGTATACAAAGTTAAAAACCATTGTATTGACTAAAATCTAATTATAACTAAATTGAAAATTGGCTTTAAAATAATTTTCACCAAATGTTCTCAGTTTGGAGAAAATGTGATATGGGGAAAAGAAACTGAGAATAGGAAGGTAATTTTTCCTATTTTTGAATCAAAAGTTTTTAAGAAAAATACATATAAAATTTGCTATAATATGAAGATCTTGTGTTCCTTAATTTCCAGGCAAACTATCTTTTGCTGTAACATATGATTGTAATTATTAGAGTTTATTTTTCAGGTGACAGTGCATATCTTATTTCATAATATACATGCTTAGTCCAAATTGTGATCAAGAATGGCAGAGTTAACACTTCAGGTTATAAGCCTGCATTGAAACATGAACGAAGGTGACAGGTTAAAATATTGGAAATGAGGCTGAATAAGCATTAAAAGCAGGGCGTGATCCTAAATAACACCACTCTGTCTGGTCGCTGCCTAGCTAGGGAAGGGACCAGCAGACTTGCTCGACAAGTCCAACAGAGACTAACAAGAAGCTCTGGAATTGCGAGAGAGTTCTCACGTTCTGTTCCCATAGGATGACATTTGTCAGGTGAAAAGAAAATTGCCAAAAAATGTGCTTTTCAACAAAACCTAAAACAGGCTGTAGGACTTTAATGTTAAGGCAGCGTTTTGGTATTATCAGTGCAGTTAGTTTCTGAGAGCAGTTGGCTGCTGTTTTGCCTGTTACAGCTGAACATTCCACGTGCCGTATCACTGACTCCTTCACAGCAGCATCACGCCCCTGCAGACAGATGTACTAATGGACAGGCATTTTCCGTCATCTGACAATGTGCTCAGTCTTTTTGTTTAAAGGAATTCTGGCTCCACAAATCTGATCTTTATTTTCTTTCCTTTTCTTTCTCCTTCTAAACAAAAAATAAGTCAGACAACTGTTGACATTTTCTTAAATCATTGCTGCTTCACTG
This sequence comes from Trachops cirrhosus, assembly GCA_028533065.1. NCBI lineage: Eukaryota > Metazoa > Chordata > Mammalia > Chiroptera > Phyllostomidae > Trachops > Trachops cirrhosus. The sequence continues at coordinate 100,207,874 of CM052544.1, forward strand.
ACATCCCAGAAGCATGTGCTGGAGACAGGAAATGTAGAGAGGCTGTCTTAATTCAGTGTGCAGGCTACTAGGGCCCCTCTGGAAAATTACAGGAGACAAATCAAGTGCTGCTCAAGTGTAATAATGATGTGGTTGCTCTCATGTATGAACCTATGTTGATCTCTCTGAATAACTCAATTATGTCTAATCTACTTATATTTTTAGCCTTTTTGTAATTACACTGCAGAATATTTTCTTCTTTTTCTCTTTACATCTTTTATTTCTATGCTGCATTGAAATCATCATCACAGCAGGTAAAGCTTATAAGAAGAGAAGTGCAGAACCATCTATTGACAGTGATGCAGAATCGGGAAGCCTCATGGCTTCTGGGTTCCGGTGGAAATGGGGAGGCTGGGACCACCCTGAGACGAATGGGGGTGATGAGTACACTAGGGGCATCCTGTGAACAGTGAGAAGGGATGGCTGCGTAGTCATCCTGTCGCCAGTAACTGAAAGTTAACCTCTGAAAGAGTGAAATTGTGCCAGTGAGCGTGGCACATCAGATGGTCACCATTTTTTACATAAGCAAATATCCTCAGGCAAAGATTGGAGTTCAGATTTAGATCATACATTTAGACCCATGCCCTGTTTACTGAACTTCATGTTAACAACCTGCAAATCTTTTCCATTATTCATTGAAATTAGAAATGTGCACGTGTTCTGTGATTCCTTTTCTCTGCCACCTGGTGGATTATACTTAAACTGCAGTAGTAATGGCCTGGGTTGAACGTGCCCACAGATGTTTATGTTTGATGATTTATCTCATTTGAATTTTTCTAAGTGATTGACTGTTAATAAACATTTTAAAGCCCATCATAGGTTAATAATAACAATCCCAAGGGTATCTAGGTCTCTTTAAAGATTCCTTTAGCATGAATTTTTATTATTACATTATTTTTGACCTAGGCCCATTTCCATGGAGGAAATGGAGTGGTCATAACGTTGGGCAAGAATCTTAGTGAAGGTCTAGTTTCTTTTGAATTTCTAGAAGTTAATTTATTTTTATCATATACTTGACATGCAACATTATATTGGTTTCAGGTGTACAACAAAGTGATTACACATTCATATACCTTGAAGTGATCACCAGCATAAGCCTAGCAAACATCTCATGCCACACATGGTTATCACAGTGTTATTGGCATATTTCCTATGCTGTAATGTACACCCCTGTAGCTGATTCTATAACCGGCAGTTTGTACTTCTTAGCCCCTTCCTCCTTCCTCCCATCCCCCAAACCCCATGCCATTTCACAACCGTCAGTTTGTTCTCTGTACCTATGAGTTTGTTCTTTTGGATTTTTTAAAATATAAAAACTTTCAAGCATATGGGAACATTGAAAGAGTTTTACAGCACATAAACATATATCTCCCTTCAGAGATTTTGCCATTAATATTTTACTTTACTTGGTTTTTTATGTATTATGCATATGTATACCTACCCCTCTGTCTATTCTTGTATTTTTAATGAAATTTAAATTAAGTTGTAGACATAAATATACTTTAAATGTACTTCATTAATGAGAGTTCAATACTTGTTAATAATTATTTTTCTTTCTTTTGAGGTAAAGTTTACATATAGATGGATGCACAAATCCTAAGAGTATCATGGGATGAATTTGGGTTCCCTTTAAATGCCTATAAAATATAGAACATTAGCCTCACCCCATTTTCCTTCCCTGTCCCAGTCAGTCCCTACCCCACTCCATCAGAGGTAACTGCAGTTCTGATTTCATCTACCATAGATGGATAAAATGTCTGTTCTAGAATGTCACATAAATAAAATTATACAACATGTAGTTTTTTGATAAGACTTCTTTCATTCAGCATAATGTTTTTAGAAACAAACATAATAAATTTATTATATGATGTTCTACTCAAGCTATACAATATCTCTCTTCTCTTCCTCTTACCAACCAGTATCTTTTTTTGTTTTGACTAATAATGATTTTATATTTGTTCCACACCAATCTTTACCAAGTACTTACAAATCAGGGTTAAATAAAAGGTAGCAAATTATAGAAAGATACAGACAGATAATCTATATGTAAAACTTTAAAATACAAAGTAAAATCACATCCAACCTTATTTACTTCTCACAATCAGGGATTATTTATTCCATTTTTTGCCCTAGCAGGTGTGGCTCAATGGATTGAGCATCATCCTGTGAATCAAAGGGTCGCAGGTTCAATTCCCAGTCAGGGCACATGCCTGGGTTGCGGGCCAGGTCCCCCAGTAGGGGCTGCTTGAGAGGCAACCAGGCATTGATATTTCTCTCCCTCCCTTGCTCCCTCCCTTCCCCTCTCTAAAAATAAATAAATACAATCTTTAAAAAATTCCTCTTTAAGAAAATATTTATCCCATTTTTCGCATGACAACTGAGGCAGTTTGTTCTAGGCCACGGTACCTAGATAAGAATCCTTACCCTGATTTTCCCTCTTCTACCAAATTGTTATCAACATAATGTCTTTGAAATTCATCCATGCTGTTGCTTGTATAGTTGTTCTGTTCTTTTTAATTGCTGAATAGAATTCTACTATGTAGATCAACCACAGATTGCTTATCCAATCTCCTACTGATGAACACTCAGGCTTTTCCCAGTTTTCATTATTCATAAAAATCCTGGGTGCTGCTATGAACATTCTTGTGCAAGTCCTTTTTTCAACATATGCTTTAATTATCTTGGGTAAATACATAAGAGTGGAAGTGCTAGGTCATATGACAGGTGTATGTTTAGTTTTTAGGAAATTGTCAGACATTTTTCCAAAGTGATCATACTGTTTTACCTTCCCCAAAACAGTGTTTAAAAACTCGAGTTGCTCTCCATCTCACCGACATTTGCTGTCTGTCTCAGTCCTCTCATTTTCATAAAGGGATGGCAGGCCTACATTCTGGTTAGAAGATCGTTCAATAAATCAGCTTTTCCTTCATCAGTAACATGGGCAAAGGTTCATTTTAGAAAATATAACCTAACGTTCTCTGCTACTCAATTCTTATAAAAAATTTAGTTATAACAAGTCATAAATAAGAAATTATTTCTTGAGAGCATGTAGTCCATTCATTCCTTTTAAAATCCAAATTTTATCCCTGGGGCAAAGAACTGAATATTTGGACAGCTTTTCTCCATCCCCTCCTAATGTACCTAATTGTGAGTTTCACTTTACGTTATACCTTTAGCTTCCTCTGGACAGCGCTATAAAGAACAGCCACACGGAACACAGTTTGTATTTGCTAAGGAAGTCAGAGAAGACATGACCTACTGTATAAGTGGTTCTCCCCAATTCTTCTGGAGTTCAATACCGGGAACATCAAGGCTTCCTTTTCCTGAGCAATGAGTAGTTTTTGGTGTGTCTGCTTGCTTATCTTATAGACCCTACCACTCTTATAACTGATCCTTCCTCTCTTGGGTAACTAGGAAGTTTAGAAATTGTGACCTACCTACTTTGCCAGAATTTCTGGTATGTTACACATTTTTTGTGTGTGTGACTCCTAGCTTCATTGTACAATACCATCTTGTTTTTTCTCCATCTTCCTCTCTACCTGTTTTGATCCTTTTGTATTTTGTAAACTTCCTCAAATAATTCCTGGACTGAGGTTAAAATAAATTAGCCTTATTTGGCACACTGTTTACAGCATTGATTGTTAAAAGAGGATGTCACTAGTGGTATATATAAACATACGTTTGGAACACAGGTGAAACACAAGAACAGCTTAAATACCATTCTTCTATAATTAGGGTAATTAGAATTGCTAGTCATTTAATAACATCAGCATTATTTACAATAGCCACCAGGTAGAGATAGCCTAAATGTCCATCAACAGATGAATGGATAAACAAACTGTGGTATATACATATGATGGAATATTATTCAGCCATAAAACGGAATGAGATTCTGACATAACATGGATGAATCTTGGAAACATTATGCTAAGAAAATAAACCAGACACAAAAAGACAAATATAGTGTGATTCCACTCAGTGAGTTATCTGGAATAGACAAATTTATAAAGACAGAATGTGGAATAGAAGTTACCAGGGCTAGGAGAGGGGGAATTAGGAAGTTACTGCTTAGTGGTTACAGAGTTTCTGTTTGGGGTGATGAAAGAGTTTCAGAAATAAGAGTGGTAACGGTTACACAACATCTCGAATGCACATAATGCCACTGAATTGTACACTCAGAAGTGGTTAAAATGGTAAACTTCATGTTATGTACATTTTACCACAGTAAAACATTTAAAAACAGGTTAAATATCATTCTTTTCATTTTAGGTTAATTAGAGCTGCAAGTTTTGTGGTGGATCGTTAGTAGTTGTCATCCAGCTTTTCCACAAGGCATCCTAGAACCTATTCCATGGAGCTGATCATTGTAAAGAAAGTCATGTTTTATTAAAGGAAGAATGTTGTGATTGAGAATTGCATTTAAGAGTATATTACCAAGGAACCAGTATCATGTAAATTGCAGACATGACCAGCAATATACCATAAGAGCCAAGACACCGTAGTTAAGACTTGAGACTGTTGTATGTGTTTATACATAAAGGGAGAGGGAAGTACAGGACGCTGGTGCCTGACTCTGGGCACTTACCAAGGCAGGATGGCCCTGTGCAAATTTCTAACATGGCTCAGCAAAATGGTCTGTCCTGGGAGTCCGAGCAGCGGGGCAGAGAGTTTGGAAAGGGAGAATCTACCTGTGACACACCTGTAACCTGTGACCTGGGCAGGCAGACAGGAAGTAGATATCTGGGAGGTGTGTATACAGGGCACAAGTTCCCACCCACTGGGAGGGGCACAGGCGGTGCTCCAGCTTCAGGGTGGAGTTAAGGATCTACTCAGTTTCATAGATCAAGAACTTGGAAATAGCGGTGTTTGGAGAAGTTATCAAAAAGCCTTGATAATATTAATATCCTTCAATTAAAAATTTTGTTCATAAGAACTTTATTTCACAGAAGTAATTATTTAGTAAAAAAAGTAACTATTAGTACATTTTTATAATAACAATGCTTAAAGTAAAAGACTGTGATTGATTTAAATGCCCGAACAGTAAGGAAATCCATACAACAAAAGAACACGTAGCCATTAACATTGCATGTTGTGGGAGAGTTCAAAGGCATATAAAGAAGCTTCCGTTTTTGTGTGCATACTGTAGCCCATTCCTTGGTTAGAAGTACTGATGTACGTGCGCCACTGAACAACTGCAAGGAGATTACACTGCTTCCCGTGTTTCTCAGACCTTCTTCTGATTGCAGCGTAAGCTCTTGGGATGAGAGGTCTTTCTTTCACTCTCTCATACTGTTAGCATGTAAAGGTAATTTTATTACCTTTGTAGGTTTTACAGAAAGAACATTTTATGAAGTCTTGCATAAATGCACAGTCAAAAGACTGTGTTTAAAAGTTTGCTTCCGGTACTGCAGGGAAGTCCTGTTCGGTAAGGAATACCACTTTCATCCTCATCCATTCCCTGAATGCCTGCCGGTGCCCAGCACTGGCCCGCGTCAGTCTGTTGATCGCTCACACTCTGAGGGAGAGGATGGGGCAGACCACCCATAAGTAAACCACGATTGTAGGTAGTGACTGATGCTATTGAGAACAGGAGGGAGGAAGACTTGGGGGGCGTGGCTGCTTTAGGTAGCGTGTGCAGGAAAGGCCTCGATCTGAGAAGCAGATACATGGCTAGCCATATATGTCAGCGCATCCACAGGAAGAATTTTGCACTTGATGCTTCTATCAAACAATAAATCATGTCATGTTATTCAATTTATATTCAGATGCACTGTGGTAAAATATGGCAGGATGCAGGTGGTGTATAGTGGAGAAGAAACAGTCAATAAATGTCATTTTTTACTCACTTTTTATTTCACTGAAAAGTCAGAGAGAATGATGAAGTCATTAATTTGGACTTTACAAAATTGGCTTCAAATTTCTTCTGCCCAGAAAATTTCTAGGACACTGCCGTAAATTGACTGGGCCACAAAACTGCTGGCCCAGGGTGGAAATGCCAGACAGTACCAGGGGAGCTGGCTCCTCCCCCAGCCCCCACCCCCTTCAGTCCCTAGAGCCAGGCTAGGTTTGTGCAGACACTCTGCTAGAGGCTACAGAGGTCATTTCATTCATTCATTCATCCGTTCATTCATTCAGGGAATGTTTACTGAGCATCCAGTGTGTGCAAGGCTCTGGGGATGAAGCAGGGAGCAGACCAAACACACTTCCTCTGAGCACAGAGAGTGGGAAAGGCAGACAACTAAACAATTACAACAAACTGCAGCAGGTGATGAGAGAGGGCATGTGGAGAGATGTGAGAAAAGGGAAATTCTCCTCACCCATCCTATTTTTAATGGAACTATTTAAAAACATATATTGAAGTTGAGAAAATAATGAACCCCCATACATAGCACCCAGCTTCAATAATTATCCGTTCCTGGTCAGTCTTGTTTTCTCTGTACCTCTTCTATTTTACTAACGTGCCCTCCCCCACTCCCTGGGTTATTTGGGAGTGGACATCGTTTTATTTGCAAATATTCCTGCATTTATGTTATCTCCAGCTCCTGGTATAGTATTTGCTTATGGTAGACACTCAGTAATAAATTGATTTGTTTGCTGAACCAATAAACAGTGGGGTGGATGGAGAGAAAGGCAGGCAGAGCACGTGGCGAAGGGCCTTGTCTGCTATGTTGGGGTCTGCACTCAGCTCTGTGGGTCCTGGGACGTCAGTGCAGGGTCTTGAACCAGCGAGTGACACAAAGTGGTCACTCTGCCTAACGCAGACGAATTGGAGGTGAAGTTGCATCTGCAGAGGGATTTTTAGGAGGCTGTGTACAAATGCAGGCAGCCAGGTTACAGCTGTGCATGGGAGAAGGAAGGAAACTGAAGGAAGTGGAAGGGGGGAAAGGCAGAAAAATAACCACCTAGGGACACAAAGATGAAGGAAGGCAGGCAGTGAGACAGAACAAAGGGGTGAATAAAAGAAAGAACATATACAAGAGGGGCGATGCTGGGAAGTGCTGAGGGAGAGGGGTGCAGAGGACACGGGGACGAAAGGTTCTTACCGTTGCCTCTCGCTGTGCCACGCCAGGCAAACGCCTGCTGAGAGGGGATAGTCCGTTTCCTGCCAGTTCTCTTTGCCTCTCCGGTGCAGTGCCAGCAACATTCAGGGGATTTGATCCACGGAGGGGGAGTGGGGGAGGGGAGCACAGAGACAGTAGTTCTCGTGACAGCATCTGGGACAATGAGGGGGTGATGGAGGGAGGCGGTGGGTAAATCTAGGCAGGAAAAGAGTTGGCTGGAACCAGGCTGAGGGGAGAGAGCTCGCAGCCAACTGGGAAGAGGTTCAGGGACAGGCCCTCTCCCAGAAGGAGCTGGAAGAGGAACAGAGCACATGGGCTCTGGGCAGATGACCATCGTCCCTGGCAGCTTCGAGTGGTGTTTCATAGAATGCTGGTGGCTCAAGACACTGGCAGTGGGGGTGAGGGCACCCCTCTCCTCCCCAGGCACACACTTTGACTGGGTTGTGGGGGTCACCTGCTATTCCTACCCCCCCATCTCCAGACTTTGGGGCTCAGGGCCTTGGCCAAGCAGATCTTGCCAGTGAACAGCCTTTAGAACACAAAGCTTGGCAGGCAGGGGACCGATATTCGAGATATTCCATTTTCCTAAACTGGCTTTTTACTAAGGTTTTCTAACCATCACGAGTAGTTATTGTTTTAGGGGCAGACGACAGTGGGGCTGCCTCTCCTCTCTGAGCCAGACGGGCTGTGCAGGATTGCCCTCAACGCAGGCGGCCTCTGAGGGGGTGAGTCCCAGGGGGGTGGGTGACACTCCTCCCTCTCCGTGGGTTTATGGGGTGGAGCAGTCTCCCTCCACTCCTCAGCATGGATGGGTGGGATTTGTTCCTCTCCTTTATTTCCTTCTGGGCCAGCAAGAAGCTGCCTCTTGGAAGTATGTTTGCTTTTCAGACTCCACCCCCACAGATGGGGGCTGACTTTGGACTGGGGTTAGCAGACCTGTCGGGCCAATGACCCTGAGCTATGCTCCTTCACCCAACTTTCAATGGCAGCGCAGGTGGATTTGGGTGAGCTCTCTGTCACCTCCTCTGTCCAAGACTTGGGGGCTTCTATTCTTGGGCCCCCAGAGGGGCTGGACAATGCTTTGTGCAGTGTGGTTTTTGTCGGCAAGGCTTGGCCTCTAGCGGGAAGATGTGCCCACCCCACTGGTCACTCCTGCAGGGCCCTTGGTGGAATCCACTGACAACGTCTTTTTAATTTATTTGTGATATATATGGACAAGTTTCTCTACAACTCTCCATGGAGATATTTGTATCAAAAAACAACCAGGAACAATAAACAAAAGGGGCCCGTGTACGGGGTTGATGGATACCCTTCACATCTCACAGAAAGGGGAACAGCCACCCCCAGCTTATTTTGCTCGAGAACTTCAGTCACAATCTAATGTGCACTTTGTTCCTGTAAAAAGGACAACCTATCACGTTGCAGCTGCTGGGGGCTTCTGGCCCCATTGGACGGTCTTGCTACTTGTCTTCCTGTCCCTCCCAGTGCTGCTGGATCAAATCGAGCAGGAACATCTGCCCTCTAGTCTGAATTTCAGTGTTGAAAGCTGAGCTCGGGGTGCAATACAGTAATCGCTCAGCATGCACTAGCAGAGAACAGTTCTAGACAAGGACGTCCTCTCTGAAACATGACAGTTTAATTCCTAAAATTCATAGTCTGTAAGCATTAAAAAACCCTTTCAACAGCACGTCCTCATTGCTCTGCCTTAGTTAGCAGAGCGGGCTGGAGCATAGCTTAAACTCCCCTGCTTTCCGATTGCTACTGGACACTTCTGGTAGCCTGCTCTGCCCAGGGGAGAAACAGCCTTTTTCCTGCATTCCACCAGCTTGCCTCCCAGGCAGTCCTCTTTGGCCCTGTTTCTGTGTTTATAAACTTAATAGTTTTACTCTTGCACCATCCTTCCTTTGGTAGGCTCTCTACAACCCCAGAGTTTCACAGAGTGAGACTTTTTAGAGCGAGAAGGAAATAGGAGCCTCCAGTCTCTGGTAGTCACCCGGGCAACCAGAGAATCAGTGTCGCGCACCGTGCTAAATTAGAATGGCTCTCTGCATCTGAAGGAATAAAGTTTCAACGCTTTGTCACAGGTGCTGTTGTTGAGGTCAGAGTCCTTCAAACTTATTTACAGCTTGTCTTCATGGTCACTGTTAACCTGGAGCCAGGCCCTAGGAGGAAAGCACCGAGGTACCCAGACTCTACCCCACCTCCACCGACGGAAAGGATCGTAGGGTTGGGAACTGAGCTCTCCTCTCAGGTTCACGTGCCTCTTGAATCAGTGTTGGATGCAGCCATAGGTAATGCTGGGCAGTTAGGAGGTGTATGAAACGGTCCAAGCCAAAGGTTGGGCCACCACGATGAAAACAGAAGAATGTCCAGGTTTGCTAGATATTCTAACGTGAGAGCTGGCAGGATTGTTGACTAGCTTCTAGAACATAACGGGAGAAGATGGAGGTAGTGAGGCCAGCTTTCTAACCTGCATGTCACAGAAACCGAGATTTAGATTCGGGCCCTGGGAGCTAGCCAGATTAAACAAACAAACAAACAAACAAACAACCAAACAAGATTTAGAGCACAAAGAGAGGAACTACTTTGAAAGTGTGGATAGCAGGGGCTTTTTTGTATATGTGTGTGAGGGCACATGCAGGGGAAATGCACTCATCTCTGGCTAACAAACATCCAGGTCACAACTGATCTGGAAGAGGTGTATGGGATTGCCCTGCCTGTGAAGACCATGTGCAGGAGACAGTCGGGATGTTGGCGCTCTTGGGCCAGGTTCTTCCATTAATCAACTACGCTACCTTAAGTAGGTCATAATTTTTCAGGAACTTCCTTTTTTTTTTTTAGTCTCCAAAATGAGAATATTTTCAAGATCTGTTCTAACTGTAACATCCGTGGCCAGATGTGCTTCGATTCACTCGGTCTTCTTTTCCAAGATGGTATCCTGGCTTGTTTTTTTCAATCAGCGTGTTTGGGTGTTCCCACAGAGACAGCTGTGTCAGCCGGTGTCTTGGCTCTATCAGCTGAGTTAGGTGAAATCCTGTCTCTCTGTCAGGGTGTTTGCCTGGTATGCTTCAAACCTAGTCCATTATGTGATGTTACTGATGGGGGACTTGAAAGTTGGACAATTTTAGTTTAAGTCATAGCTAATAAGATTAGTAATCAATGCAGGTAAAAGCTGTTGTTCAGGGAACTGAAGGTATGACCCACCCTGACTCCAGGAGACCACAAGCAGATCCACCTGTGTGCCTCAGGAGGACGGCAAGCAATTCCAGATGGAATCTGAGCCACTGTGCTCCAGGGTGAGATGCTCACCACCCAGGACACAGCTAAAGACCACCGCCTGGGGCGAGAATGCTGCACTTATCTTAGTCCAATTAACTTTTCCCCGAATTCCAAACTCCTGACTTACACTTTGTTCTCCTTATAAATGGGCCCTTTTAAAATGGAATTTAAGATAGCCCATTAGGGTATGAACCCGCTGTCTTCTGAGATCGCCGACCACCTGAATAAAGCGCCCATAAAAAGATTCAGTCCCTGTCTCTGCTTATAGGCTCTGGTAGGTGACAAGCAGCACAAACACCGGCTTTTCTGGTCACGTGACTTTCTGAGGGAGTTGCAGGAATGAAACTTCCAGTGCTGTGCTAATTCATTCACCAGATCGTCTCTGGGACTCATTTGCTATGGTGTAGTCTTAGGAAAGCTTTTTTCTTTTCTTTAAATTGTAGTAAAAAACCCACATATTGTAAAATTCACCATTTAAACCATTTTAAAGTGTCAAATGGATTTTATTCACAACGTTGTGCAACTATCACTGTTATCTAGCTCCAGAATATTTTTCATCATTGCAAAAGGAAAGCCTGTATTCATTAAGCGGTTACTCTCCACTTCCTCCTCCCTCAGGCCCTGGCAACCACTAATCTGCTTCCTGTCTCCATGGATCGCCTGTTCTGAACATTTCATATAAATTCAATCACACCGCATGTATACTTTTGTGCTGGCTTCTTTTAGGAAACTAGTATTTGTTGAGTTTCAGTATAATATTAAAGAGGAATATCTACAGTTATCATAAAGGCTATTAAAATACTTCCCTCTCTTTTTTTCTTTTTAAAGATTTTATTTATTTATTTTTAGAGAAAGAGGGAGTGGGGGAGAAGGAGAGGGAGAGAGTGAAACACCAAAGTGTGAGAGAAACATTGACCTGGCCCCACCACCCAGGCACGTGCTCTGACGGGGAATCGAACCTGCGACCTTTTGGTTCACAGGCTGATACTCAATCCCCTGACCCATACCAGCCAGGGGACTTCTTTCTTTTTCTAACTACATGTCTATATAAGGCCACTTTTTCTCATATGCTTCAAGCAAAATTGAAATATTAAAAAAATTTAAAAAATTGAATATTCCTCAGTTTTAATTTTTACTACAACAGATGTATGTGTATGTATGTATATGTACATCACCAACATAAACAATCTAAAGAAGTCCTGAGACAAAAGATTTAGGAACTGCTGATCTCAGCTATAACAATCTCATTAAGTCAGTAATTTTACTGTTACTAGAGCCTGTCCTAGCTCTGCATATTTTGTTTTGAGTGATATTAACCTTTTTCCTTGTTTAAGCCAGTGCAAATAAAAGTTTGTTAGTGCTTACAACCAAAAGTATTCTAAATGATACGCCATAGTACAACTTTCAAATCAAAGGACACTTTTTCTCTGAGGAAATTCTATCTGATGCTAAAATATTTTTAGCTGTTTTTGCTCTTTATATTTTTCAAATGAATTTTAATATTTTTTCTGCATTATAAGCAACATAATTATTTAAATCCAGGTAGTTTAATTCTTGCTAACTACCTTTTATAAAATATAGTGTGCTTAATACTATACTATTTCCTTCTGGCCAGCCCCTGCATTTTCAGCGTCTCCAAGACGTTATGCCTAATACTATCATCATTCTACTTCAAACTCAAATTCTTCCCATCCCTGAGCATATTCTGAGTGAGGCAATAAAGTTCTCATGAGCCTGAGCCTAGGACTCAGTGAGGTCTGGATACTTGCTATTCACCTGGAGGTGGTGCTTGGTGGTGAGTTCTGAGCTGCAGGGAGTCTTACTTTTTCTTGCTGTTATCGTCTCTGACTCTATCTCCTTGTTTATTTCCCTGTCTAGCCTTTTAGTTTAAGTCCTATCGTGGACATCTAAGGGTTTTTTTTTGTTTCGTTTTTTGTTTTTTGCCTGCTCAGCATCGTGTTGCTTCCTCTGGAAACAGCATTCTGATTTTCTTTTGAGGAATCAAGTTTTCCCTCAGTGCATGCGGTTTTCCGGATACTGTTATTCAAAATGCTGTCTCCGTCACCTGCCGGAGGGAAGGCAGGTAGCCCGAGCTAAGCCAGTCCAGGCCCTCTCTCCCCTAGGAGACTGAATCTTGATTGCAAAGAGGAAAGGATAGAAAATGTTGATGTTAACACCAAGAAAAGACTTTCTCTTTGTCCTTGCTACCTGAATACTCAGAATCAGCCTAGTTCCTGTCCCTTCTGAGGGCTGGATATTCAAGTTTTCCATAGATTTGTGAGCCCCCTGTATTCTTCACGAGTTATTTTTGGCTTAAGTCTGATTCTGTTGCTTTCGACCACCCCGGACAGAGGTGTGGAAAGCTGCTCCGAGCCACCGCCTGCTTGGCTGGGCCTCTGATGCTCTCGCTGCCTTGCTGGGCCTCTTGGGCTCTCACCCATAGATTAGGCTCTTCTGAATGGCCCTGTTGGCGGACGAGGTATGGAAGGAGTTAGCCTGACTACCAGCCACTTACCTGGCTAAGCAGGCACCAGCCATCCATCAGACCACATCACGGTGGATATGGAGCATCTGTCTGGGCCCAGCCTGCTCCCTCCGTGTCCATTCAGACAGGGATGCCTCTTTGAGGACTAGGTATAGCCTGGATCTGGTTACTTTCCCTCCCCATGAACTGTGCTTATGAGTTCCCAAATATTTTCAGACCCAAGACTGCCATGAGTTTACTGGAGAGAAAGGACACATACCTGTTATATATACGTCTCCATAGTGCATCAGAAAGAATGGGGGACCCAGCATAAAAACACCTGAGTTGAAATCTCAACTTTACTACTTACAATGCAGCCTTGGGCAAATCATTTAACTTTTCTTGAGTCTCAATTTCCTCATTTGTGAAATGGAAGGGGGTACAATTATTTCTGCTTTACTTACCTTTCAGAGACGTTGTAAGGATCAAATGAGATGCTCAATGTGACAGCAGCTGTCTCCACCGGACTGACTTTCTGAGGGTTTGGGTTTCTCACCTGAATTCCAAGTACAGTCCCTGGTTCACGGCACATACAACAGGTTGGCTGAACCAGCCCACTCTGGGTGGGAGCTGCTTCAAAGCTCAACTAGAATGGGGACTAACTTGGTGATGGTGAGAAAAGAGCAGAGCTGGGAGCACGTGGCCCCATTCTTCTGTCCTCCTGTTCTTTGACTCCCCTTTTAGGGCCCTTTATACTAGACTGAATTTTCATAACACTGAAAACCTGGGTTTTTTCTTTTTCTCCCCCAGTTGCCATTGAAACCAGAACTGCCCTAAAGAACAGCTGAGCAATTCATCAGGCTCCTGTGGCTTAGAAGGAGCTGCGATCCCATTCCAAATGAGATTTCTAACGACACACAGGCTCCAGTGAGGATGTCGCAATTTCATGGTCATGTGTTATGGGCATTGTTCTAAGCCCGCATGAAAGCTTTGGCTAAGCCCAGCTGCTCTGAGCTCTGCATGAACCGCCTGGGTAAACTGCCAGCCCCTGTGCCACATTCTTTCCAGACCAGAAAGAAAGACCAGAAAGTACCACTCACAGATTTTTCTGGGGTGAAGTATCCTAGTAATATAGGTACATGTACCCTTGAAAAGAGGCAAAGGTCAGTGGGATTTTTTATTGTTAAAAATTTATTTTTATTGAGGTAAATATACACAATATACTTGTGCATATACACAATATAGGTATTATATACACAATAATACTCCTAGATCTTAAGTGTACAGCTGAATTTTTAAAAATGTATATACCTAAGTAAGCAACCCCCCAATCCAGATGTAGAACATTTCTGTCACCCCCAGAAATAGTCTTCTGTCCCCTTCCTTCCTATCCCTGCCCCACCCACTAGTGACCTTCGTGATGGCCATTGCCATACCTTATTTTGTGTCTTTTCTAGAATCTCCTATACATGGAATTACACAGTATGTCCTTTTTAAATCTACTTTTTCTGGCAGCTGGAGTCTTGTTTTTGAGATTAATCCTTGTTGTCACTGGCATCCATCATTCCTTATTTGTAATTGCTAGGGAATGTTTCATGATACCAATATAACAAAACTTATTTATTCATGTTTTTGAGATTTATCATTATTGTTGTATGTATCAACTTTTAAATTATTTTTATTGCCGAGTAATATTCCATTATGCAAATATTCCATAATTTGTTTACTTCTTCTCTCATTGAGGGACATTTGGATTGTTTCTACTTTTTGGCCATTATGAACAAAGCTGCCATAAAGCTTGCTGTAAAAGTCTGTTTTTGGAAGTATGTTTTACCAAGATGTTTGATTGCTGGGTTGTGTAGTGGATGTATGTTTAACTTCCTGAAACCTTTCCCCACAGTGGTTACACCATTTTACACTCTCACCAGCAACGTGTGAAATTCTAGTTGTTGCACATCGCATTTCAATCATTTTAGTGGGAGGGGCATGTTGGTGTCTCATAAAGTGAGTGGGATTTCAGTGGACTCTTGTATATTTGTCCGTAGGCAGGATGGATGAGAGCAACAGGAAGACCCCGGCAGCCATTAGGGCTCTGGTGCCCCACACCCTCCTCCTCCCCGTCCTTCACCAGGTTCTACTAATTTTCCTCCATAGTCTCCCCCACATCCGACCCCTTTCCACTTCCAGAGTTACAGTTCGTGCTCTGGCAGTTTCTGTTTTGGGGCTGAATCCCTGAACCTAGTCCAAACTGTAACTCCTTTTCCAGGAAATTGGGGGTCCTCGAGAGCAAATAGTATCAAGAAAGGTATTTCTCTCTCACCTCTACCTCATTTCAGCCATCTGGCCTTCTTCAGGGTTATAATTTCACTGGAATATGCAAGTCAGATCAGCTACCACGGTCATTCTATCACGTGGAACAGAAAGCTCTTTGTGTATTGAAGATGATTTCCGGGAATTATAAACTTCATTCAGTGATCATCAGAGCTTTGCCAAGAGTATATAGTCAAGTGGGGTGGTGAGCATGCAATACAATATACAGATGATGTATTACAGAATTGTAGGCCTGGAACCTATATAATTTTATTAACCAATGTCACCCCAATAAATAAAAAACAAATAAAAGAAGCTCTTCACAACCCTCCCCTGCAAAAGAGTATATAATCAAAGATGACTTCAAGGTTTTGAGTATAAAGGTCATCTCTTTACAGATCCTTAGACTTTCATTTTCAGAAAACCCATTGTTGCTCCAGCTGGTGTGGCTCAGTGGCTTGAGCGCCAGCCTGTGAACCAAAGGGTTACTGGTTCGATTCCCAGTCAGGGCACATGACTGGGTTGCGGGTCAGGTCCCTGGTAAAGGGTGCACAAGAGGCAACCATGCATTGATATTTCTCTCCCACTCCTTCTCCCTCCCTTCCCCTCTAAAAAGAAATAAATAAAACCTTAAAAAACAACCCTCATTGTTTTATGGGAGCTCTCCAGGGTACTGGACTTCTGCTTGAAAACATCACCGACGCCGAAGACTAGTGTTCCACGCCGGCATCTATTATCTCTGTGTGTTTTGATCACCGTCCTTTTTATACCAGCATTCAATCCCAACACAAGTTGTGAATGCCCACGACTAAGACATTCTCTCTTCCATCTCCTCAGCCACTACTTTGATCAAGCTACCTTGGTTTTCCAACTCAGTGATTCCCAAACTTTAATGTACAAACGAATCACTTGGGCATCTTGCCAGAATGCAGATTCTGATCTAGATTTGAGGAGGGGGCAGTGCGCCGAGTTTCCAGCCAGCTCCCCTGTCAATCTGCTGCTGCTGTGTAGACCAAGGCTCTCATTTTCCCACTTTCACTCTTGCTCCTCAACACTAGAGTTATTTTGAAAACATAAAGCCTTCCAGTGACTTCTGGATATGCTGAGAATGAAATAAAGACTCATTGTTTTGGCCAGAAAAAAATCGCTGCTGCACGGACTGGCATCTGTTTGCCTCCCTCGCCACGTTAGGTACCACTTCCTCTCACCCTCACTCCTCGGTCACACTGGTCTTTGACGGCACTTACACAGAACCCCTTTCTCCCCAACCCCAGAGCTCTGTGCGTGCCATTTCCTCTCCTGGAAAACCCCTCTTTTTGATAGGACTGCTTCTTTCTAAGTCTTTGTGGCTCAGCTTAAATGTTTCCTTTTTAGAAACACCCAACTAGAAGGTAAGCTTCAGCTAAGCTTTAAGATAGAAAAATGTCTATTTAATTTGCTGTTGTAGTCCCAGCATATAGTACATACTCAAGAAATAGTTGAGTGAATAAGTGTAAATACCACAAGCTCTACCCAAAGTGGTCTTGATGAACATATCTTCAAGCAGTTTCAAATAGATAACTTGGATTTTTGGCCTAGTTATTGCATCTGTGAACAATTGGCTATAGCTTTCTAACTGCTTTATCACTAGGATTCCCTGCTTCTGAATCCATCTTATTCTCCATCATCACCTGTATGTCTGTGTCCTAATGCCTGGAATGTGTTACTGTGGTATCATACATGGCAAAAGGGACGTTTCAGATGTGACTAAGTTGAGGATCTTGAAATGGGGGGTTCTTCCTGGGTCATCCAGGATCAGAGTTAAAGAAAGATAATGACAGAAGCAGGGGTGGGGGGAGAGAGAGGGAGAGAGAGATTGATTGATTGATGGATTTGAAGTTGCTTGGCTGCTGGTTTTGAAGATGTAGGAAGAGGTCAATGAGCCAAGGAATGCAGGTAGCCCTTAGAAACTTGAAAAGGCAAGGAAATGGATTATTCTCTAGAGCCTCCAGAAGTCTTGCTCATGCATTTTAGACTTCTGATCGCTGGAACTGTAAGACAATAAATGTGCATTGTTTTACACCACTAAATTTGTGGTAATTTGTCACATCTGCAATAGAAAACTAATACAGTTAGTAACATAGGAAACATTCCAGAGGCCACATTCCCAGATGTGAGTGAAGAGTCAGCTCTTCAAGTAGATCCTCCTGAAGGGCAACATCAGGCCTAGTGTTAAGTCTTCCTGTATAACCGTATAGAGAGGCAACCCCCATACATGTGAGAAGGACCAGGCATGATCAGCAGAGCCGCCTATCCAACCCACAGGAGACTGCAGACATATGAATGAGCCCAGCCAAGACAAAAAGAACTTCTCAGCAATATTATTATGGTGGGCAATAGTAAATGCTTATTGTTTTGAGCCACTGAGTTTTATGGTAGTTTGTTACACAGAAAGAGCTAACTAACTCACATGGAATTCAAAGCCTTTGAGTAGGAATTCATGAACTCGATCCATACACCTCATCTCATCTCTTGTTTAGAAACTGTTTTGTTTATACTGGTCTCTTTTATGTCATCCAAACAATCCTTGTTCCTTCCTAACAGTATACTTTTCTCCATGTTGTCCCTGATCTAGTGTGCCTTTTCCTTCCACATCTTTGCCTGCTATTTCAGAATGTAACTGACAGGCATTTGGCATGTACTTTTGTGAACATCCAAGCTTCCAAGTCTAGTCAACTGATGCCAGGTGGAATTCGGTTAGGATCATGCAGTGTGTTACTAGTACTGAAAAGGCTTTTAAGTCATTGCCATCTGTAAGCTCTCAAAAGAACAAAGACTTTAGAAAATGTTTTCCCTTAGATGAGAAAGTAGAGTTGGTGACAGAGCTGCCAAAGTTTTTTTCTGTTAGTGAAAGGGAGGTTTATTGATTCTTTGCTCATGGAACTCTTATTTCTTCAGTCGCACAGTCAAGCTGTCTGGTACGCTCCTTGGCGCTTTGATTATTATTGTATTATAAATGCTAAGAGCTTATCTGGCCCAAAGTTAAGCCGCTTATTGTATTTCATTGCCACCTAAGAGTTAAAGCTAGCTATAGAGTCTTGAAATCAGCCAGTGTTTTGAAGTTAGAGCTGCAAATCTTGTTGACAAATACAAAACGATGACTTGGCAAACGCTCTGACTGCGTTGTAGAAAAGAAACACTACCACCAGTGTTTATGGAGTGCTTAATCTGTGCCGAGCCTGGGGCTCCGTCACGGGGCGACAGAGGGGAATGATACAGAAATAGTTTTTTGATCTTATGGAATTTGTAGTGTAAAAATAATAATAGAAGTAAATCATTTTTCAGGTCAGCAATGTGATGTAAAGGCATTTGAAGATAAAAATCTGTAAGAACTATGTCATCCCAAGAATATCCATCTTTTGTCTACTATAACTTACTCATTTGTAATTTTTCAAAACAACACTCTGTAACAATCGTATGCTCAACAAATATTTATTAGGTGCTAATTCTATCCTAGGCCCTCCTTTTGACACTGAAGAAAACGTGGAGAGACCAATACAACCCACGCCCTTGTGAGCTGTGCGTTCTATCCAAACATCAACAGCAATAAGGACAGTGTATCTGAGCCACAAAAGCGTGGCTCATATTGCATTATTTGTATGTTATGCATTATTTAAATTTGTGCATTTTGTTAAATCATCGGACATGCCTCTAAAAGTTATGTTCTCTTCTGGCCCAACTCCTTGATCCAGAGATATGCAGATCAGCTGAGTGGTTGAGTTAGGTTAGGTGTGAACTGCAGGAACGGAAGAACTGACTCTGGGACATCTGGCGGTGTTTTCAGAGGCTCCCCCACGTGTCCTGCCATTTGTGTGGTGAGTGTTGTAAAAAGTTCTCATTTCCGCTTTGCCATGGAACGCAGCTGTATGATTCTGGGCAAATCACTTCCCCTTTTGTGTCCTATGAAAACAGGAATTTCAACTCTGTCAGCTCCAACACCTGGAACTCTCTGATCTATTTTTTCCACATAGTTGTTGTTTCCATTCCTCTGTGACTTCCGAGGGTTTAAATTTGATAGACAGGCCCAGCTACTAGAGGGAGGACTGCACATGAGACTAACGTCATCTGTTACTACCATTCATTTCAACAGCAAGCACGTGAAGTAGCAAAGAGCATTTGCTCATGAAAAAAGGCTTGTCTGTGCTTAGGCAAACAGGATTTGGGGCAGCAGCCATGGAGGATCACTGACTGTGAACGCCTGTTTTAGCCACTGTTTCAGAAAGAACACCCAGCTTCAATTTCAGGATGTTAGCCCTGGCATGGGGACCCGGACACGGAGAGATGGAGCCAGGGCATATGTGGCTTTTGTCATTCTGCCCACTCACAGATTCAAGGACTGAGAACAGTGCATGGAGCTGCCTTTTAATTTTTTTTTCTGCTACAGAGCATGCATGTTTTCTGCCTTAGCAGCCCACAACCTCTGGCGATTCAAGCTTTGTAACTCGGTCACCTTAAAAGCCACCAGAGGCAGGACAGGGAGATTTTTTAGCTTGAGAGGTAAAGCAGAATCAAATAAAATGAAAACATATAATAACATTAAAATCCCCCAAACAAATATTGATGCTTTAAGAACTTCGGCACGCTGGTTGGAGGGCAGCCCATCTGATTGCTTCTCACTAAGGAATCTTGCACATGAAATCCCTAACAGTACCAACCAAACTGATGGCTCGCTCCAAAACCCTGGCTGCAGAATGATGACTTGGGCAAATGAATATTCATGAGGCTGTCTAGGGCATCACTGTTTATGAAGAACCATTAATGTGTTGAAAGACAGAGGGCACGGGTGATAGAGTGCACACTCTACTAACAAGCTGCTACCTGGCTGCAGGGGAATTCTTGCACCTCGATGAACGCATCTCCCCACACACTCCTGTCTCCCCCTCCCCCCACAGCCTCATTATTGAGAGGGTCAACTTCTCGTTTTTACAAAAGGTACATTTTGGTTATCTAGGACTGAATATCCTTTCCTTAGATCTTCATGACAAATGTCTAACCCAACTGTGACATCTCCTGTGCCCTAGCAGATTCTGGAGTCTTCCCCCGATTCTTTGTCACAGCTGCTGTAGAATCCTTCAGACAAGCAGGACATCAGAGCTGTGAGAGCACAGAGCCCAGAGGGAGAGGCATGCAGGCCAGCTCAGGCCCCCGAGGTCCCTCTCATTAAGCCCCTAGCTTGTCTTTTCATCTCTTAAAGTGGAGACTCTAAAGTAATGCTACTCACTTTCAAAGGGTCATTTTTAGGATTAAATGAGCAAATACAGGCGGGGGCTTTGATACACTTTACCAGTATATCTGCCAGGGTCCCAGCAGGAGCCAGATAGCATATTTAACCCAGAGAATCGGAGGAAGGTTTAATAAAGGACTTACAGGGGTTCACAAAGGTGTGGACAGAGTTTAAGGGTGAAGGATATTGCAGTACTGTGGGACTACCACCCCACTACAGGGGTTAGGGGAGGGAGCAGTTGACAGAACCCAGAGAGGAGGGTTGCCTGGTAGGTCACCCCACGGGGCCTGTGGCCCTCTTAGGAGGATACAGCTAGCCCACGTGATCTGAAGGGAAGGAGCATCACACCCAGGGAATACATGCTCCTCCTTCACTCTCCTCCTTTTTCCCTCTCTCAGTCCCTGCCAGTGCCTCCTTTCGGATGAACCCAACTAGAAGGGAGCCCGTTTTCACAGTCTGTGTGGGTCAGCCTCCTAGGAATCGGAGCAGGACAAGAGGCAAGCAGAAAGCACCCAGTCAAGCTGGTATTGAAACCTCACCCATTGTGACTAGACGAGGAGACGAGTCAGTCTGTGAGAGAACTTGAACTTCGGACTGGCGGATGGGGAGATGCTGGGTGGGAAACTGGCGGGTTCTCTGGGGCCTCGGCCCAGTGAACAGACAGGAAACCACTTCTAACTAGTACCCTGGTTGTGTGTGAATGGTACTTCTAAACCAAATGGGAGTTCGAAAATAATTTGTTCTCCTTAGTAGTGCATGCTTCCACTTTTATTTTGTTTACTCAGCAAATGCAAAGATAGCACAGTGGCAAAATTTACCCAGTGCTTTTCTGAACTCATAATTCCCGATCCAGTGGCACCCCAATGAATAAAAATTCTATTTTGATAATTTAAAAGACCCAACCAAATAATTCTGGGATATTCACATTTGGAATTTGTATTAGTTTGCTAGGGTGGCCATGACAAAGTGTCACGAATCTAGTGACTTAAGAGAAATTTATTGTCTTGTGGTTCTGGAGGCTAGAAGTCCAAGATCAAGATGTCTACAGGGACTTTCTTCCTCAGAAGGCTCTAGAAGAGGCTCTGTCCCAGACCTCTCTCCCAGTTTCTGGAAGTTTCTTAACTTGTGGCTGCGTAACTCCTATCTGCACACGGCATTCTCCCAGCATGCATATGTCTGTATCCATATGTCCCTGTTTCATAAGGACACCGGTCGTACTGGATCTGGCCCCACCCAATGACCTCAGTTTTTGCTTGATTACCCGATATCCAAATAAGGTCACATTCTGAAGTACTGGAGTTAGGACTTTAACCTGTCTTCTGTGGAGGGACACAGTGCAATCCATAACAGAATTCTCTGGGCCATTGTTTCCTCTTCAGGCCAGATAATGAGAGCTGACTGTGGACTCCTTATTGCCCCATTTTCATTAAGCTTCCTGAGCCTCTAGCTACATGGACCATAGGCTCTGGCTGGGGGTAGCTTCATGAAACATTGGGCTCCAAGTGGGGTGACTCCATGGTGTTCACTGAAATACAATAAACACCATCTATTAAATAGACTCTCTTTACCCCATTGTATAATATGTTCTTGCATCCTTTGTCAAATATTAATTGATCATACAGACATGGGTTTATTTCTGGTCTCTCTGTTCTGTTCCATTGATCTATGTGTCTGTTTTTACGCCAGTGCCATGGTGTTTGGATCACTGCGGCCTTGTAGTATAGTCTGATATTAGGTGATATGGTTCCTCCAACTTTGTTCTTCTTTCTCAAGATTACTGTGGCTACTCAGGGTCTTTTGTGGTTCCGTATACATTTTGGATTATTTGTTCTAGTTCTATGAAATATATTATTGGCATTTTGATAGGAATTGTGTTGAATCTATAGATTGCTTTGGGTGGAATAGACATTTTTACAGTGTTAATTCTTCTTATCCATGAGTATGGTATAGGCTTCCATTTGTGTGTATCTTCCTCAGTTTCTTTGTTCAGTGTCTTATAATTTTCTTTTTTTTTTTAAATTTTTTTTTAAAGATTTTATTTATTTATCTTCAGAGGGGAAGGGAAGGAGAGAGGGAGAGAAATATCAATGTATGGTTGCTTCCTGTGCATTCCCTGCTGGGAACTGGCCTGCAACCCAGGCATGTGCCCTGACTGGGAATCGAACCTCGATCTCTTGTTTCACAGGCCCGTGCTTAATCCACTAAGCTACACCAGCCAGGGCCAGTGTCTTATAATTTTCTGAGTGCAGGTCTTCTACCTCTTGGTTAAATTTATTCCTAGGGGTTTACATTTTTTGATGCAATGGTATGTAGGATTGCTTACTTAGTTTCCCTTTCTGGTAGTTTATAATTGGTGCATAAAAATGCAACTAATTTCTGGATATTTAATTTGTACCCTGCTACTTCACTTAATGTACTTATTAGTTCCAGCAGTTTTTGAGGTTTTGAATACCTACGGTTCTCTATGTGCAGCGTCACGTCATCTGCGCATGACAGCGTTTTCCTGAAGAAGGGACGACATCGTGTTTTCAGCACTTCCTACGTGCCAGACATTGCACCAGGATTTTATATGCATTATCCTTTTTAAACTTCATAACTTTTTGAGAAAGGGACTATTATTATCCCCACTTTACAGGTGAAAAAACAGGCTCATAAAATCGAAGCAATTTATCCAAAGTCAAATGCAAGGCCAGCATCGGAACTCAGATCCATCTGATTTCAGACCCCCATGTTTACCATTGCTCGTGTAAGTCCAGTGTGGAAGTGTGGAACAGTGGGGTGTCAGACACACGCATGGTTAACAATACTGCCACGCAAAGTTAGATGGCAGGCAAATTAAGCAGATGGATATGTAAACTAAGCGTGTGCCCTTTCTAGAATGACTCAGCCCTGGTTCTATCACAGCAACTGGAGGTAAAGAAATAAGTCGCCTGGAATGTAATGTTTTCCCAAGGCTTTCTCCCCCTCAGTTTTCCTTACCACCTCTAGGCACTCCCCAACTCAACCTGAGCACCCACCCTCACTAAAGACAGGGCTGGAGATGGTGCAGAACTTCTTTCTTCTCTTCCCCATCAAAATTCCCTAGTTCATAAAAGTCTCAAAAAGTATTAAGGTTTCTACTTTGTTCTTTTTAAAAAAAATTTTATTTATTTATTCTTATTTTTAGACAAAGGGGAAGGGAGGGAGAAAGAGAGAGAGAGAAACATTGATCCGTTGCCTCCTGTCCGCACCCCAACTGGGGCTGAACCAATGTGTGTGCCTTGACCAGGAGTCTAACTGGTGACCTTTCGCTGTGCAGGACAGCACCCAACCAACTGAGCCACCCTGGTGAGAGCTCTACCTTATTCTTAATAATGGTTAATTATTATTCAGTTGTTAGCCCAATAAAGACCAGTTTTCCTCTTTTCCCTTTGTATTTTATTAAAATTGAAGACCCTCACTGATTAAAAATGTAATTCATTTTTGTGTTACTACGACATGAAAATGTGAGTCAAATGCACCAGAGACAAGTGCATTTTCCCTCTCTTAGCCCCTGTTAGGATACTTTGAAAACTGCTCACAAATCTCTGGAGGCAACTATCTGGCTTCCAGTTTCCTCCCAGACAGACTCAGGTGCCCAAGTCCCAAGCCATGACTGTCAGTTAAGACAGATCTGCCTTATCAGGCTGTGGGCCTGGGGCAAACCTGCCACATTCCCAAGTCATCCTGGGACAAAGTGGGGTGAGCTGGCTGCGCACTGCCAAGGTGACATGAGACTGTGACAAGGTGCCAAGGTGACAGCTTCCTGGGAAAAGGATATAGGGATACTGCCAGTTTATTACACTCAGGGCCTTAGGCCAGCTTCTACATCTCAGTTTCCTCATTTGCAAAGTGGTGATAAGTGGCATTCTCAGGCTTTTGTGGGTAGTAAATGAGATAATGTGTATTAAACTCTTCTTAAAAAATATTAAACTTCTTTTTAAAAGATTTTATTTATTTAGTTTTAGAGGGAGGGTAAGGGAGAGAGAAAGAGCAAGCCCATGCTCAATCCACTGAGCCACGCCAGCCAGGGCAAAAAATATTAAACTCTTTACCCAGTGCCTGGTACATACAGTATTCAAAACACAGCCATTATGAGCGGCTTCATGCTGGGGACAAGGAGGGAAAAGGCATCCTTTGTGACCGCTGTTTGGAACGGCTCCGTCTCTCCATTCCCTTGGCTCCATACCCCTCTGACCTTTGGAGTAAGCAAAGCAATGATGGAGGAGACCACGCCACCTCTATTTACAGTCTCAGTGGCATCATTATTAATTTAGCCACTGTCTCCTAGCTGTGCTCAACCTCGGTTGCACAGTTTTCACTGTCACCTCTGCTTCTGTGTTTCTCATGCATATTCCCTGGGAGCGAATCCAGGGGCGTTGCTTAGCCCTCATCTCAGCTGGCCTTTTGCATGACCACTGCACAAACAGTTGGAGCTGCAGGGTTTACGGAAAAGAATGAAAATGATGGATTCATACATCCCATTTGCACATAAAAAGCACCTGTTCCCACTAAAGCAGAAGTAAAAGAACAGTCCTAATCTGCTTCACATCCTTTGAAGTACCATTCTTATACCAGTAGTAGAGTCAATAAAAGATGTACCCAAAATGCACTTGGTCATGCTCTAAATCAGAACTTTTCAAAGCGTGTTCTATGGAATGCTTGTTCTGAAGAATGTGAGGAGTTAACACAACATTAAAACGATCTCTGGCTAGTCAAATATGAAAAGAGGTGGGCTAAACAAAATTTAAATGGCAGGGCCTCTCAGAGCCTTAGAGTGAAAGTCTGCTCTGAATCTCTAAGGGAGTCATGGCATACGATAGTCACCAGATTGGATTTCGAGCTCTGTTTGTGAGAAACATCTCACAGGACTTGTGTTCTTCTAAATTCACTTTGGAAAACAGATATGAACCCGATGAAGATGTAACCTCATTTACTGTTTGTTCTATAAAATAGAAAGTGGAAGCAAGGCTGAGAATGACATACTTGGGGACAGCCAGAGAATCTGTCCTCCTGTCGTGAGAGGACAGGGATTTAAGAGGGCGGGGAAGGCAGTGGTTAGTGATGGGGAAGCAAGTTCTGGGGACAAAGTCACACATGTGTAGAGAGGCTTCCTGTCTTGGATGCTTGTCATAAAAAGGAAAACAGAGTGTGTCTTAAAATGCATGGCACTTAAACACGGCATTGCGGAGGGGGTGGGGGCATGGCATGGGGGAATGTGTGTGTGAGGGGTGCCTTCCTCTCTTTAGCTTTTGGGAAATATGATACAGCTGTGTAAAGAAATTAAGCCAGTGCCATAATTAGGAAATAAAAGGCCCAAGTATGGAAATAAAAGGACCTCAAACAAGGTCCCCAGGACCGGGTTCTTTCCCCATCTTTCAGCTCTGCTCCCCTGTGTGATGACTTCCTACTCCAGCTCCCTGCGTGGCAAGACAGCCTCAGCTGCTCCTCACAGATCTCCAACTCAAGTCCAGCCAAGGCAGTGGTGTTTTACCCAAAGTCTCTGCCATTGTCGCTGTTAAATCTCATTGGCTCTGACTGGGTCCAATCGCTAGGCCTAGGGAATGGGATGCTCTGATTGGCTTAGGCTCAGGTCATTTGCTGCACTTTCCAGCCAGCGCACAAATGTGAGTGGAGGAGCCGATGTCTCAGAGAAAAATCAGTGCTCTGTTTAATTACCAGAAGAAGGTCAGTGGCTGCTGGGAGCACAAATGAGAGATGTCCCCATACTGGACTGGAGAAGTCACTTAGTGCTATGCTCTGAATGTTTGTGCCCCCCGCCCCAATTCCTGTGTTGAAATCCTCAGTCCCAAAGATAATGGTGTTAGGAGGGGAGGCCTATCATGAGGGCAGAGCCCCTGGGAATGGGACTGGTGCCTTCATAAAAGAGTCTCCAGAGAGGTCCCTGGCCTCGTCCACCATGTGAGAAGAAAGTAGTCTGCAACCCAAGAAGCATTTCCTTTTTCTAAACATGACCATGCTGGCACCATGATCTTGGACTCGCTGCTGGCAACAAGACTAATCGCTTCCTTTCCATCTGGCCACAGGTCTGTTGTTCAGTCCTGTCCCCCAGCCTGAGCTCCAGGCTCTCCCTTCTGCAAACTGGAACACCTCACCCCCTTTCCCATGGCCCAGAGTCACCTTCTCAGCTCCCAGGTCTACATGACCGCTCAGCTCCTTGCCTCCCCTATTCATTGTCTGTATTCCCAGGTTCTGAGACAAGAATCTGATTGGTCCAGTTTACCCATTCCTGCTAGGCCAAAGGTAAATTATTTGTTTAGGGTTTTCTTCCAAAGGGGAGAGACTCAACACTCGTACCATCATTGCTTCCCCTATACTTGTCACAGAGCTTGACACGTGGTCAGTCCTCAAAAGTTACTTGCTGCATGAATGAACTGTCAATTTATGGAGGGATTGCCTTCATCTAGCCAGTTGTGGGCATCAGTGAGGGCAGGCTCAGGGGTAGCAGGGACGGTGGATACGGTGGTCTGCTCTGCAGGGCCCGCAGGGAGGAGGTGCAGCAACTGATGTCTTTAGTGCTCGCCAGGTCATAGAACCTCACCAGGCTGCTGGTTGAGAGCTGGTGGCCAAAACGCTCAGATCTAGATTTTGGGTCCAATGTTAGCAGCTATCTTCAGCTTAGATTTTTCTAATACAAGCTCTCCTGTCTGCTCCTGTCTGCACCTTCCCCTTCATCCAAAATTTTATGAATTTTTCATTAGTAATTATTTTAATGGTCCATTGCCTCTGTTTTTTGAATATCTTTAGCTCTTAAAAATGTTATAAATCTGAACCAAATACAAAAGTTATAAGTGATAAAGTGGAGACAGGCAGTTTGGGGCCAGGAAGGCCTGGGCTGCGGGCACAAGAGAGTGAGTGATTCTCCACTTTGTGCCGGAGGGAGAGGAAGGCCTTAAAGAGGGCCCTGGGCTCTGCGGCTCAAATCTGATGGAGGCAGCGTAAACACAGGGCTTTTGAACAAACTGTAGTGGGGTAGAAGCAGGTACTTTGTTTCAATACCTTTGTCTCTTTCTACCTCATCTTTAGAATATTCTAAAACCTTCAGTGTCACCTCTCAACCGCTCACGGGTAGTTCATTGCAGGAGTAACCAGGCTAACGTTCATAATTTACTGATGTGAATTTTGTGGCCAGAATTATGTTCTGGATTCTCTCCTGTCTAGTTCTGTGCCAGTAACGTTCTGGACCCAGCCTTCCTCTTGCTAGGTAGCTGCTGTCTCCCTCTGCCCCACACTCCTCCACTCACTGGCTTCCGTCTCCTCCGCCCTACCTCTGTGCACAACCTGCCACGCCCCAGCCTACCCTCTCTGCCCTGCACTCTTCTAGAAGTGTGTAATAGGGTACCGCTTAGAGGTTCCCTGGCCATTGGTGACACAGGACATTGTACTGTCCCTGAGGCCTTTTCAGATGAAGCCTTGGAGAGGTAAACAGCCCAAGGCCCTCCCCACCCCCTTCACCCCACTTCCTTCTGCTGGCAGCACTGTATGTAGATAGCTATGTTGGGTTCCCCCACACCCCACCTCTGTGCTGTTGCCTTAGTAACAAGACTGAGAGAGTTGGGTTTCCTGTTATCCAAGGTTACACTGTGTTCACACAATTGCTACATACTACATGTACATACAGATCTACAGTTGGTTTGAGACCAGATTTTAATGGTATACAGGTTTGTACACATGACATGTGAACCTGAGTCTGATCACAAGATTTCCTCTCATTTGTAAAACTAAGGCTCAGAATTATAACTAAGAACATTTTGCAATCAACAGAGAAAGGTTTTTAAAGACAGGGTTGAGAACTGGGAAAGGGGTGAATGGAAAGAGAGAATAAATGTCATTATTTGCTTTTTATTCAGTAATGTGAATTTATGAAAAAAGAAGAGGGGGCATCTTAGTACTTTACGGTTCATAGCCCTGGGTGCTCTTTCTGGGGAACCCGCAGACCATCTGCCCCAAGATAGCCAAGGATCGAGCTTGTCATTCGAGAGGTACACAGCTATCTCCAGACACTCGAGTATGGGCAGAGGCAGCAGGCCCTCAAGCTGACGTTCCTCTGGTGCCTCGGTCCACTCCACCACCCCCAGCTCTTCTCCTGCATCTGAGGATGCTGCCGAGGCCCAGGCTCTTCTCTGGCTGTGGCCTGTCAGCCCCGCTCACCTGCACAGGTTCCACCTGGGTTCCCGCATAGTTCCCTCAGGTCTTCAGGTCCAGGGCGCCTGTTCTCCAGCTTGGTTCACACCCGACAGTCCTTGGTGGTTCCTAGGGTGGTTTCACAGACATCTTATTCGATCCTGCAAACATCCAAGGAGGAAAGTATTATCTGGCTTGTTTTGCAAGTGAGCAGGCAGGAACTCCAGCAGCCCACTTGTTAGCTCGGAGACTGGGCTACACCTGGTGCCCAAGTCCTGAGGCCTGAGGGCCTCCTCTCCCCATTGCTTTAACTCACCCCGTGCCCTGTAGGAAGCCGTCCTGCCCAAAGCAAATGTGCCATCTCTCACAAAGGAGATTTTGTGTACCCTCAGAGAGAAAAAATGGAAAAAATGGAAAAAATTAATAGGATTCCATTGTCTTTAGTAGTGCTGTTCTCAATAAAAGTTCATGGTCCCAATGACAACATATATTGTCTAAAGTAAAAAAATAGAGCATGGTCTCACCCAGGTTTTTTGCTAATTTCTGGATATGATTTTATGAGAAAATTCATAAAATTCACACCTCATTTAGCTATACCAATTACTATCCAATTACTTAACCAATTACTATCAGTGGAAAAAATAAAATTACTTGAATCAGTATTATTTCAGAAAGTTTGGAACAATTGTGAATGTTTGGTGATATTATGAGTATACGGCATCCTTAAATTTTTTAATTCATGTGCTATTTTTTTCAAGAAGATTAAAAGGATTTATAAACAACTTTTGTTAATCCTTTTGTGAATATTGAAATCAAGTTCAATAAAAATTGATGGCTGACAAGGCTTCTTCTAAGAAAACTGGAAGCGTTAATATTTAAGAGGAATCGTAGAATTCTGATTGTTAACTGTACCTTTTTAAAAAATTCATATTAGGAAATTAGTAGTCAACAGTGAAAAAAGTATGACCTTTGACTGATGTCAGAATCCACTTTAGAAGGATTTTCAAGGACATTTTATCCTTGAAAGTTTTCAGGTTTTTTCTTTTCTGGTTTTCTTTCGAGGAAGTTTCAGAAGGATTTAATACATGCGTAGGTCAGGCAAATGCACAGAATGTCGAAGACTGCGACTGTAAACTCTTTGCCACCAGGGCTGTGCTAATCAGAAAAGCTGGGGACAGCAATTTGCCAAGAACTTTACTTTATGACAATTGGAAACTGTGAAACGTTGGTGTTAAATCTCCTGAAGCTACGCTGCAGGAGCATGGGGCACAGAAGCCGTATCACTTCTTAGAGGTTTTAAAATTAATAAAAACCTAATTGCAGTACAATTTTATTGCATTTTAATATTGCATACAAAATTACAATTATACAAATATGAAAATAGGCTTCTGTCACTGTAGTGCTCTCATTTTACGGGCTCCTTAGAAATTTTTCCTCAAATACGACACTAAGCACCTTTAAGTGACCTATTGTGTGACATCAACAAAATGACCGTCCTGGTTTGTCTTAATCTAGATCGTTTTGCAAGAAAGCACTCTCAAGATTTGATAAGTGTTTTACAGGGTTGAAGGAAATGGAAATGCATTGTTATACAGAAGCTTTTTCAAACTGAGACTTGCATTCTCTCTGCAGGTGACTATTAACAAAATAAGCAGGTTGTAAACTCAGAACCATAAGGGAAGTTATGAAGCTAAAGCTCTGTAGTGTGTTCCCACCTCAAACACACATTTGTTCTTGTTTAGTCTTTAAAATTATAAAGTGCCAGTTGCCCTGTCTAGTGTCATTTGTGGCCACGTGTTCAGAAGCTTCCATTTCTTCCCACTTTGGAGACAGGTGCTCTTGTGTGAAACTTATTTACATAAATATTCAGAAACTCGCAAAGTGTGCATGGACACATTAAAAGGATGACTGCATCTCCCCTGCGTCCGACTGGTGTTATAAAGTTCCTGCTTTGAGCGGTGAGACTCACAGTCTGCGCCGGAGTCCAGAGCGTGAGTGACCGGAGTCGAACTGCTTGCTGGAGAAACCACACACCAGAGAGAAGCCTGGTACCAAACACATCCAGGCTGATTTGAATTCCAAAAACAGCCACCAGATTTGCCCAGATTCGACTCTGACACACACAACCCACTGCGGCTGAAATGGGTCACAAACACAGCTAGCATTACAGAAGTGACCGACTTCGGGGCACCGCGCCGGGGCCTTTCGTTTCCCTCTTTGTCCTCCCCGCGTTATCTTCGGCCTGGTTACACACCAGCCCAGTCGGGCCTTTGTTCTGCTGCCCAGCCAGCAACGTCAGTGGAGCTTACTCGTCTTGTATTTTTTTTTCATCCGCACAAAAACAGCCCTCTCCCTACCCTCTCAAACAAGATTCACACAGAAATGGAGATCACATGGAGGGTTAACAACAGGGGAGTGGGAGGAGGAGAGAGGGGGAAAAGGTACAGAGAACAAGTAGCATGGATGGTAGATAGAAAATAGACAGGGGGAGGGTAAGAATAGTATGGGAAATGTAGAAGCTAAAGAACTTATGACACATGGACATGAGCTAAAGGGGGGGAATGTGGGTAGGAGAGGGTGTGCAGGAGGGAGGGGAGTGAAGGGGGAAATGGGACAACTGTAATAGCATAACCAATAAAATATATTAATTAAATAAAAAAAGATTCACGCTGTGGGCATCAGCTTTTGCTAGTAGAACTTGAACCTGAAGGATGGAAGAGAAAACAGAACTGAGTTGCCTTTTGGGGGTTAATTGAACACAGTCCTGGGTGCAGTGGAAGGCTTGCACGTCTCTCCCTCTCCCCAGCCCGCTCCCGCCTCACACGCTGCTGCCCAGGCTGTGACGCCTGGTTCCAGACGCGCTGTCCCAATGCCAGCTTCTTGACAGAGCCTTTGCCCGGCACGTTCGTTCTCTGCACTTCCAAGTTCAGCCAGTCACATTTGTTGATGAGTTCAACACACATACTGATCTTCTGCTACAGGCCAGGCATTGTTCTGTGGATACAAAGATCCATTTATTCCATTAATCAGTTATCAATATTTATTGAGCAATTATTACATGTGCTAGATTGCCAGCTGTATAGCAGAAAATAAAACAGCCTTCATGGAGCTTAGAATCTATGATAGTGGTGGAGACAAATGAACAAATTACACACATATATAATTTATATACTATGTTAGATAAACCTGAAGAAAAACAAAAGTGAAAGTGGGGGGAGGGACACGTGAGGTCAGGCATTGAGATTTTAAAGCGCGTGGTTAGGGAAGGCCTCCCTCTAATAGAGGCGTCAATGAAGTCCGGAGGGAGGGAGCACACCACACAGAAGCCTGGGGCAGAGCTGTGCAGACGGAGGAACAGCTGTGCAAAGGCCCTGAGGCAGAAGAGTGCTGGGTAAGATCGGTAAGGAGCGGTAACCTGTCTGCATGTGTAAGGGGGCAGTTGTAGGAGATGAGATCATCAAGAAATAAGAGGTGGGGGAGGATCATCTCATAAAACATGAAAAGAACTTTGACTTCAACTCTGACATGGGGAGGCATTGAAGGCAGAGGGGTGATGTTTTTGGCTGTGGTAACAATGGACTAGATAGAGGTGGGGGAGGGGAAGAAGTAGGGGGGTCAGTTGAACACCCCTGTAGTAATACAAGTGAGAGACGATGGTATCGAGGAGCAGGGTGTGGGGCAGTGGGGGTGATGAGAAACCTGTATAAATTTTGAAGACAGAGCTGAAAGGATTTACTATGGATCAGACATGGGATGTGGAAGAAAAAGAGGCACGGTTAGGATTTCAGGCCCGAAATCTGCGAAAATAGGCATAGACTCAACAGCTGCCGCAGGGAGCTCACGGTCTACGGAGCGCCCTCCGGTGGAGGACTACCTGTGTCTCGGGTTGAGAACTGTGGGAGCAGGTTGTTCGGTGTCAGCTGAGCCAAGAGCGGGCAGTAGGGATTTGCTGGGCTCGCAAAGTGGGGGTATTCCTGAATGAGAACCCACAGAAGTGCATGAGACTCTGGAAACCCTGAGGCAACCCCCGCAAAGCTGGGCAAGGCAGCAAGTGGCCACCAAGGAGCTTGAAAAGCCAGTGTGGCTTCAGTGTTGCCAGCCCAACCCAACAGGCCTTCCTAACCCCTTCTCCCTTGACAGGTTACCATGTGGAAAAGCTAAATGCAAAATTTGACCGTCTCCTTTGCAGCTAAGAGTGACCGTGTGACTCAGGTCTGGCCAATGACACAGAAGCTCATCTGCTGGGGGTTGGCAGCACACATGTGCTTTGTTCTCCTCACGAAGGAGACATCCCGGCCGCTGGTCAGGACCTCTTGCTTCTGCTCAGTGTAAGGCGTGATGTGGAGTTGCAGCAGGCAGCTTGCAGCCCTGGGCTGGCAAACCCACATGCTAAGGAAGGCGAAGTGGCAAGTTGGAAAGAGGTCTTGATGCGATGAGCCGATGCTCCAGCTCTGCCCACCCACTTCTAGGCCTCTTGCATGTAGAATCACAGAATGGCTCTGCTTGCTTAAGCTTCTGTTAGTAGCCAAAGTGGGCCAAAGGGGGCCAAAGGGGGCCCAAGTAACGGAGGCGGAGCTCTGCAGACCTTGCAGACTTGCTCTGACCTCTGGGTAGTGGGGAACTGCTGAAGGGTTTTGAAGGGAGTGATGTAGTTTGATTTTCATTAAAAAAAAAAAAAATCTCTCTGGCAACAACATGGGGCTGGACTAGAGACCAGAGGCAAGAAAGTCAATGAGGAGCCTGTGCTTCTCGATGTGGGTGGAGCTTAAGGTGGGTGTGGCCCAGGTGGGGCTCTCAGTGGGCCCTTCTCTCAGTCTGGTTCACAGGTCCCTGCAGGCCCTCCTGCTCTCTGCTTTCCTCACCGCTGGTCTTCACTTGGTGCTGCCCCTCTCAGGCTCCCTTGGGGGCCTCTCACTGTAGCCAACCAAACAGGAGACTGGGCTTGCCTCTTCCTTTCCTCTCTGACACTCATGACCCTCCCTGGATTCTGGCCACATCCACCCACAATGGTGATTGTGAAACTGTGTGGGTAAATAGCCCTGCTAAGGGGTCAGAGGGCTGGATTCTAGACCAGGCCCTGCCCTCATTGTGCTGAAGAGCCTCGGACAAATCACTTTAACCTCTGCAGGCCCAGTTCACTTACTCTAAGATCAGGGCTTAGAAATTGAAGGTCTTGTGCCGGTCTAACATCCTATAACACAGGGACGTCTGGCCCCAACAAGCATGACTACCAAGCTGGTGGGCTGGGAGCATCTCCTGGAAGCTTAGTGTCCCACAACTGTGTCCTCTATTCTCCATCCTGCCTGAGAACCCACCATTAGTTGTTTCATTCCGTTGGGTCCTGAAGACTTTAAGACTTTTCATACATTCCTCCTGATGTGCAAGCAAATACTCCTGCAGAGGGCTCCCTTCCACCTCTCTACCAGCGGGGGAGGGATGGAAAGAGAGGGACTTAACAAGAATTGATAAAAATATTTTGTTGTGAAAGAAACATGGGGACAAGAAGGGGGAGGGAATTGACTGGAAATATCCATAACCAGACTATATTTGCTTAGCAAACCACCCGTCACTGAGTCATCCGTCATACCCTACCCGCTCTCCATTACCATCTGGCCCATCCCCAAGCCCGTCCAGTTAATGTACTGACTTGGTTCTTGAGTCCACTTCTTGTTACAGCCTCCCTCCCTGCTGCCTTCTCCCCATCTTAGATAAACAGTTCAGGTGACAACTCACTCATTTCTTTCCAAGGCTTTGGGATGTCTGCCAAATGCTTACTTACGTTTTTAAAGAGAGAGAGGTCCAAGCATGGCATAGCTGGACTCTCTCCTCAGGGTCTCACACAGCTGAGATTGAAACTTCAGGGGAGGAAAACTCTAGAATAGGAATTTTATTGTCAAAGGGGAATTTGAAGTGAAAGTTTCCGCTTTCTTGCTGGGTGGCTCTCAGTTCTGAGGGACCTTCCTCAGGGCCACTGACTGGTGTGGCTCAGTGGGTTGGGCGTCCTCCTGCAAACTGAAAGGTCACTGGTTCAATTCCCAGGCAGGACACATGTCTGGGTTGTGGGCCAATCCCTGGTTGGGGGGTGTGCAAGAGGAACCAATCAATGTTTCTCTCGAACATCAATGTTTCTCTCTCTTTCTCCCTTTAAAAAAAAAGTGGCAGCTGGGTCTGTGGTTTCATCTGCAGCTTGTGGTTCTCTTCTAAGCTCATTCAGTTTGTTGGCAGAATTCAGTTCTTAGGGTTGGAGGACTGAAGTTTCCACTCTCTTGCTGGGTGGCTCTCAGCTCTGAAAGGCCTTCTTCAGGCCCCAGCCACCGAGCCCCCCATAGGAAGTCCTGAGAGGACAGTCTGCTTTCCTATTTGAGGAAAGGACAAATCTATTTTTGCCAGTTGGCTAAGAAGGAGTCATCTCCTCAAGTTCCGCTCACATAAGAGAAGGGGGTTGGATGAGGCATGTGTACTGGGGTGTGGGAATCTTGGGGACCACCTGGAAGTCTGACTACTCTCCCCACCATCCTCCTTTCCCCGTGCTCTCTTCTCTCTGTGAGACATAATCTCTATGCACTTTCTACCTCTAGGAAATTGTAGTCATATTCTAGAATAGGAATTTTATCGTCAAAAGGGAATTTGAAGTGAATCAAAGAAATCCGAATAGAAGGGAACACCCCCCCATTGGCTAATCTAAAGCCCACCGATTTATTTACCGAACCGTAGCATTTACTGTGTTCTAGGTCCTGCTGCTAATGCTGTGTATACGTGGTCTTATTTAGTCCCCTCATTGTTGGTGCGAGGGGGGCGTTGTGCTTCCATGTCACGGATGAGGAATGAGAGACACACTGGGGCTCACACAGGTAGCAAGCAGAGGACGAAGGTCTATTCAAAGCTCTGGTCTTAACCACTAGGCGATATTGCCTCTGGCTGTCACCTCCACTGGGTGTGTGGAACAACAAAGGCAAGGCTCAGAATGACGGTAGGTTCTCCGTTGCATTAGGTGGGAGGGGGGAGCTGTCTCCACTCATCTGCTGCACCAGACAGCCTGCCTTGGTGTCTGTCTCTGCGGCGGGGAGTGTCTGACAGTTTCAAATCAGCCTGCAGGAGTCTTCGTTACAGATACAACTTGGCATAAGAGAAGAAGGATTTCACACCTCAGAAATCAGAAATAAGAGACTGTGAGTGTGTTAAACCCAGGGAGAGCCTCCAGCATTCAGGACTTGCATAAGTTTTGACTAGAAATCTCAGGAGCTTGAAATAGAAATGCCGACCGACCCCACACAAAGCACACACCTTGCCTGGGCCGATCGCCCAGGCCTCTGCATGGGCCAGCAACGCCCTGGCATTGCTTCTTCAGAATTTAGCTCTTGATTGGCTGCTGCCAGGGTTTTGACCAAGGCTTGTGAAGGAGGCAGGAAGCTATTGGCACAAAATGACCACATGGCTTTGTGTGGAATCTTTGTGCACTCACGTGGATTGAGAAAGCACCCCGGCAAGCCTGATGAGCGCGTATCAAATGCAACTTCACAACGCGGTGAAGACCAGGGGCATTGGCCCGAGTTCTGTGTTTAAACACCTGCTTTGCCATTTGATAGTTGTTTGACTTAGGGATTTTTTTGAGTGATTCAACTTTATTTCATATACTGTGACACTGCTGCAATTTTAATATAAGTGAGCATTGATCTCGTTTTTATTGAGGTATAACTGACATGTAACATTACATTAGTTTCAGCTGTACAATGTCAGCATTTGAATACTTGTCTCTATGGCAAGATGATCACTACGAGACGACTGTTTACCATCCATCACCACACATAGTTACCAGCTTTTGTTCTTGCACGGAGAACTTTTGAGATCTGCTCTTTCAGCAACTTTCAAATATACAGTACAGTCTTATTAACTGTAGTCACCATGCTGTACATTACTTCCACACTTAGGGAAGCTTTTTTACCCTCCCTGAGCCTGCTCCCTCTCTGTAAGCTGGCACGCCTGCGAGAGAATGTGAAATGTTATTAAATCACGTAGCCGGTGGTGGAGCCCCTGTCCACAGAGAGTGTCTGATGAGAGACAACTGATGTATCGCTCTTGCAGCTGGCGCTTTCTTGCTCTGTGCCGTCTGCCAACATCTAACAGAGGTACCTCCAAGCCCTAGTGGCAGCTCCGTCAAATTGCAAGCGGGAAATGCCCCATCTTCTGAGAAAACTTCTCTTAGGTTCAGCTCCTAAGCAAGCCTGGGGAGCCGGAGAAGCTGTCAGTACGAGAGCATGTTCAGAGCTGCACTGATAGATACACAGATATTAACAGAAGAAGAGAGTGTGGCAGGGGGTCTGGGAGGAGGGCGTGACACGGACAAAGGCCTGGAGGGGAGACAGGGCTCTGTGGTTTGTCATTGCTGGCACTTAAGTCCCTATGTGTTTCCTAGCCCGCTGCCTAGAAGAAGGCATGTAGGAGTTTAAGATGTACGAAGCATCACCAACTGTATCACTGAGAGATTTAAGTGTTTTGAAAAGCCTCTGTCTGTGTGTGTGAGTAGTACACACACACATGCCTCCTTGTACACACGCACTTTAAGGCAGCGGTCTCTAAAAGTTCAGTGACGGTTCTGGTCTTAGGAATGGGAACCTCTTTTACAAACTGTGACTGAGAGGAGAGAGTGTTTTTTAAAGTGGCCACCCTGTCAGCCCAGACCCAGGCACTGTGGTAGGCGCTTTACCAGCAGCGTGCCGGATGTGTTATTGTCTTTGTGCACGCCCCTTGACTCAGTCTGCTGGCCATTGCATTTCCTGTCCACACAAGATGTTGGACAGAGAAGGGACTCGGCGACAGCCTGCCCTGCCTAGCTCCGGGCTGGGCCTCTGCTTCTGTGGTTGCTGCTCTGGACCTTTTTGTTCTGGAGCCCTGAATGGAGGCTCTTTGTACCCGTGGACTTGTGACCTGGAAGGAACACATACCCGAGGACTGTGCCCACAGAAGGGGACGGAGTGCTTTCAGCCCCGGGCAATCCTTCTCGCTCATTGATCCCATTCCCTTATCTGTTCAGCTTTGTCTGCCTCCTGGCTCTTTCAAAGAGTGCCGCAGAGTGACACCATCTGAAAACAGAAGTATCTCCCCCAGATCTCCTGAAAAAGAAAAAAGAAAGAGAAAGAGAGTGAGAGGGAATTTGTGTCAACCAGACAAAAAAAACCCCAGGCAATCTCACTGTTCTTGGGCCTCCAGATACTATAACTTATGGGCAAATACAGCTGCAAAAGAAAGCACAGACCACTCCCAACCTCAAGGCCCCATCTGTCGAGACCCCACGTCCTCCTGGCAGGGTCAGGCCTGTGGCCGCCAGCCCAGCCTGGCTGCCCCTCGCTCTGTGCACTGTTCGGAAGCCTGGGTTTCTCTGCATTTTCATCCTTCTCTCTGTGGAGTCTGCTGTTCACACGCAGGGGTTACTATGGTAATAGCAAAGTCCTGTTGTGTTAGGAAATTTTGTGGGAGTATGACAGGCAGAAGCATGAATCTGGTGTGTTTTATATATGTGTGAGGATGGAAGCCCAGATTCTGAGTTCCCAGGGCAGCTGGAGAAACTCAGATCAGAGCACAACTGTCCAAACCCCCACCCCCACCCCACAGAAGTGGGCCACTGGGCCAGGAATCGAAGGGGCTGGGGCCAGGGCAGAGGATGACAACCCTGGTCCTCACCCCTTTCGGTGAGCTGTCAGACTCCAGGTGCGCCCGTCACCCCTGCACCTGGTAATCCCCTCAAGTGAGTAATGGACCTGGGCCTGGTTTTCTGTTCGCTCCCCAAGCTTTTCCTTTCCCTCCTTACAAGCTGTGGCAGGGCAAGGAGGTGGTCTGAGAGCCTCCTCAGAGCAGGGCCTGAAGCTGACGTGGGTTTTGCCCCCTCTCTCCTGCTCCCCAAGCACCCGATTCCAGGCTCAGTGGACACTCAGTGAATGCGTAGGTTGGCTTACAGCCCACAGCAGTGGGGAACAGCAGAGACAGATTTCCGCAGGGCTGTGAAAGGAGTCAGGGAAACGGGCAGCCTCCTCCAAGGAGACCTGTCCGAGCAGAGACCTGGGCAAGGGGAGATTTGGGTTTCAAGGGTCTTAAGACATCTCTACAGAGGTTGGGAAAGTGACTTCCACCCCCACTAGATAACGTCTACATGACTGTATTCTGTAAAATAGTCCTGTGACTGGTGACGTGACCCCATTCCCTCACTCCTTCCACTATTTTTTAGGCTAATTACCCTTTCTTTGCTCTGCAGCATAAGTCATGGGGAGGCGACTTAGCTGTTCACAAGAGCACTTTGTAGAAATCATTGTCTCATGGACGTAAGCGCTGCCATGGATCTTAGGGATCATCTGGAACAGTGAGTGATTCACAATCTTTCTCACACCTCACACTCTAAAGAGCTGAGAGGCACATCTGTCAGCGAGAGGAGACTTCTACAGCAGTGATTCGAGCTACGGGTGGGATGTGGAGGCTTCACTTGGAATCTCAGGTTCACCTGTCAGCTCGCTTTCCTCTAGAAGGCAGAGCACTTGGGGGAGACAACGTAGAACAGCTGTATTTTGAAGAAGGTGAACAAGAGCAGCCCAGACCACACAGTTGGAAAACTCCCGTGATTCTGATAGTCCTCTGTCTACAACGAAAATCACCAATCAAGCTAACACCTCCTTTTGGAGACGTGGGAAGCCAGGGAGACCCGAAGAAGTGAAGGAGCCAGAAACACACAGTAAGAGACCAGGCTGTGTGTCTAAACCAAGTCCCTGACCCCCAGTCCAGGTTAGGATATAGCTCAGCGCACAGGTGTGTAAACAGAACTATTCGTTCTGAAGGAGAGGAATAAAGCATATTGACCTACTCACTCGTTAGTTTAAAATATGGAAAGAAGGAACAATCCAGGAAGTTACTGAAAAGAAGCTGGAGAAGGCAGGGGGACCTGGACGTCAGCCAGAGGCAGGGACAGTGGGGGCTGGTTCTCAGGACGGGAGGAACCTGCTTGGTGTGACAGCAGATGGTGCTCCCCAGGATTGGCGGGTGGGGACGGGGAGGGGCACAGGTTGCTGGAGCCGTCCTGTCCAGTGATGCCACGTTGGTGGCACACCAGCTCAGCCACTCACTTACCAGCTAAGTGACTTTGGCAAATTGCCTAATCGCTCTGTGCTTCAATTTCCTCATTAACAAAAATGAAGATGATAATGAAAGTCCTCATCTGACAAGTTACTGTGAGGATCATACAAGTTGGTAAGGGTGAAGCGCTTGGAAGATAGTCAAGTAGAAAGTGATCAGCTATATGAACAATGATGTTTGTATTACCCTGGCTGGTTTACAGCGAATGTCGGAGTTGCTATAAAACTTGAGCAGTTGAAAATGCAACAGTGCAAACCGGGGTTTATCTAGAGCCACCGAGTCTGTCTTGGGCACATCACTAAAGGACTCGAGTGCTGGGGCCCGTGATATGTCTGCCAAGCTTAGCGCCCAAAACTTCCCACTCATTTTCTCCCAGCCCTCCCTGCTCTTTCCAGCCATGCTTCCATCCTCCTCCCAGGTGTGGGCTCCATCCCACTCTCCAGCGATGGCTACAGCCCCTCCACACACGGGGAGGGAAACCTGTATTTGCAACTTTACTGGGAGTTGCCATCAAACCTTTCCTGTGTCAGATGCCTGTCCCCTACTCGGTTGTAAACAGCTGCATGGATGAACAAATCCTAAACACTCAAGGGATACTGCTACTGAGTGCCAGAGTAGCCCTCATAACCACTTCAGGCAATGGTTACGATTTTAATATCAGTGTCCCAGAAAAATTGTGGTTTTGATAAAAGGAAAACCAATTCCTCATCAAGAAGGGTTCCTGATCACAACAGATTAAACCATGGCTTTCTCAGGGTGCTGTCTACTACTCT
Organism: Trachops cirrhosus; assembly: GCA_028533065.1. NCBI lineage: Eukaryota > Metazoa > Chordata > Mammalia > Chiroptera > Phyllostomidae > Trachops > Trachops cirrhosus. The sequence continues at coordinate 100,248,341 of CM052544.1, forward strand.
CCCTGTTTCCCCAACTCCACCCCCGCCCCAATAAGTCCCAAATGCTGCCATTCATATCTACCTTAAGTCCTAAATACGCCTCCAGTGCCATCTGTCCCTAACCAACTGCACCATCTTATCTTCAAACCCAGCTTCTCCTATGCTCTTTCTCCCCGGGGATGGCAGCCCCACAACCACGACTGAAGATGACTGTTTATTCTCGATCCCTCCTTCTTCCTGAACACCCTTCAGGTCTGCTGAATTTCGGGTGACCAACTGCTACGGTCTGCATGTTTGTGTCCCCCAGTATCCATATATCAAAGTCCTAGCCTGTGCGGCGATGGTGGGTGGAGGTGGGCCTGTGGGAGGCGGCACAACAAGAAGTCTGCGATGTGGAAGGAGGCCCTCGCCCAACCGCGCTGGCACGCTGGTCTTGGACCCCCGTGTCCAGAACTGCGAGAAACACATGTCTGTTGTGTGTAAGCCACCCAGGCCGTGGTGTTTGTTACAGTAGCCTGAGTGGACTGAGATACCAACTGTCCCAGTCTTCCGGGGCCTGAGGAATTTCCCAGGATGTAAGAATTTTGGTGCAAAAATCGGGTGTCGGGAAAACATGAATTAGTCACCCTAGGTGAACTTCACCTCCAACATTTTTCTTGACTCCATCCTGAGTGCTGTCTTCATTGCCCCCCTGCTCGTTCAGCTTGTTCTCACACTCTCTGGGCCATGCCATGGCCTCCTAATGTGTCTCATCACCCCAGCCTGGCCCCTCCCACATCTCCCTCCCAAACAGCGAGCGTGGCGTCTTTGTAGAAGCAGCTCTGAGCAGGTCGCTCCCCTTCATGGCTCCCCTGTGACTCTGTTGGCTTCTCAGTGGCTCCCATTACCTGTAGGCTGGAGCCAAGCTCCTCACCTGGCACCTGGTGGCCTCTGTGGTCTGGCTGCTGGCAACCACTCCAGACTCTCAGCCACCTGCTGCGCACCTTTACATGCCAGTGAAACAAACTGGCCTCTGGTATCTTCCATGCCCTCCTGCCAAACTTGCTTTTGCATCCTTGCTCCGGCTATTTGTCTTAATTTGGGCTCTCCAAGAAGCAGGGCCTGAGACAAGGATTTGGATGCAGATAGTTTATTTGGGAGGTGATCCAAGGAGGCAGGAATGAGAGAGTGAGGACCGTGAGACAGGCAAGGAGGAATAGCCAACCCAAAAGTGTGCACGATCTTCAATATCTTTTTGGGAGACACAGTGCAATCTAGAACGAGGGGGGGTGCTCTCCACTCGCAGGACCCCTGCTCTTAGTGACGGGTGCAGAACTTGGCACTCACACTCCAGGACGCATCAGCAGGTGAGCGGGCACCAGGCTGCCTCAGTGTGTGATCGGGCTCCTGACCTCCACGGTGCATCCAGGCCTAGCATCCAGCCCCCCGGGATGGAGCACAGCAAGCCTTTACTTTCCCCATCAATTGGTCTTTTCAGACAATGCAGAACCAGTGTCCGAGCACCCTTGAGTTCCTTTTCCCTATCCTTCCCTCTCCCTTGACATCCATCAGTGTTTCCAGCTGAAAGGGCTGGGTCGCTCTTTATAGAGTAACCCAAAATCAAGGTCATGGACATATGTTCCATGCAAAATTCTGGGAGTAAGGCGACCCTTAAGCATCTGTGCCGTGTTATGCAATGTCCATATCTCTCAGACTTTTGGGGGTGCTCAGACCAACTTCCACCGCCTGTCTCTGCCTCTGAACCTGAGCACTTCCCCTGACTGCCCCAGCCCAACTTCTGAAATCTCTGCCCACCTGCAGGTAGATCGGAAGTGCTGGGGAACCCACAGCCCTGGAAGCAGCCGCCGGGCTCGTGCAGGGATACCTGCTCCCAGTCCCCGGATGGTGTAATTCTGAGCCGTGTGTTTTACAACGTCTCTCAATTTCTCCACAGGCCATCAGCTGCATGTCCTTCTCTGTGTCACCTCCCTGCTGGTGTAGCCCTGCACTTCTCACGTGAAACACTCACACTTGAGTCCTTGCCCCCAAATCTGCTTCAGGGAAAACCTAAACTAAAAGGGACCCCATGGCTTGAGCCCCAGGTCTTCCAGGTTCCTCAGAGGAGCTCGTAGATCAGCGCGTCCAGCAGAACTCCCTGGCACGATGGGAATGTTCTAGATCTGCACATGCATACCCACAGTCACTAGCCACAGGCAGCTGCGGAGCACTGGAAGTGTGGCTAGTGTGACTGACAGGCGAATTTTAAATTTTACTAAATTTTAACTCATTTATATTTAATTAGCTACATATGGTTTGTGACTATTATATCAGTTAGCACGTGTCTGGAGAAAAACCATACCTTTCTCTTGCCTGCTCTTAATAGAGTTAACAAGTACTTTGATTTGCAAAAACCAAAGGTTGGAGGTTGATCGGGAGAAGGCTGGGGGTGGAGGGAGAAAACGCTGGCTTGTGACAGTTGCCTTCCACCTGTTTCTCTGGAGGACAGCTGTGTGGTTGGAGGGTCAGGGTTCACTCAAGGTACGTGCGGTCAGAACAGAAGTGCACTGTGGGAGGCACACGTCAGAGACTCGCCTGCTCTAAGTATGAGATTGCTCGTAGCTCTGGAATTAAATAAGATCACTCCAGTGTTCCCTTGGTAAGGTCCTTCAAAGTCCAAGCCAATTTAATAACTCTTGTTCTTCTCTCTTTTTTAAAAAATATTTTATTTATTTACCTTTAGAGAGGGGGGAGGGAGGTAGAAAGAGACGGAAAGAAACATCAGTTAGTTGCCTCTTGCATACCCCCATCTGGGGACCTGGCCCACAACACAGGCATGTGCCCTGACTGGGAATCGAACCAGTGACCTTTAGTTTCGCAGGCCTGCACTCAATTCACTGAGCCAGACCTGCCAGGGCCTCTTGTTCTTCTTTAAGACAAATGTTCTTAGAGACAATGTTTCTCATGACCTTGAGCTTTTTTAGGTCATCACGAGAGGCTGAGAGCAGTCTCCTTTGTAGGAATATTGAACACATATTTCTAGGAGAGAATGTTTGCTAATAAGCATTTGCAGTGAAGAGAAAAAAAGAAAAATCTCTTTTGCATAAGGAGCAGAGTCAGGCTGTCCACAGGAACTCAGAATTTTGTAATTACGCAGAATTTTGTGTTCTGACCAGTCACATTTTGAGACAAAGGATACATATAGTACAGTGACAGGTAAGGGCTTTGGGGTCACTGTGACCTGGGGTGGACATGTAACTCTTCCCCTATGTGACTGTGAGACTTCGGGCTTGTTGCTTAATTTTTCCCCATCTGCAAAATGGGCACAGCGACAGCACCTGCCCCATAGCAGTGTGCGAAGAGTAGATGAGGCAACGGAGGGAGGGGTCAGCACATTGCCTGGCACGTGGAAAGCGCCCAGTAATACTGTCATCTTTGCCACTGTCATCAGACAGAAGAAGTTCCAGTCCCAGCTCAGTCATTTATTGGTTGTGTGACCTTGGCCAAGTTGCTTAACGTGGGGTTTTAATTTCCTCATTTTTAAAATGGAGATATCTAGGTTGAAGGATTGAATGAGATAAAATACTTGGTATGTAAAAGGTACTCATTATACACTTACTATTATATCTTTTTTCTATAGTTATAGGCACATAGTAGGATATAATAAATACTTTCTGACTTGATTTTCCCCCTCTGCTGAAAAATATCAGGCCTCTTTGAAATCACTCCAGTGGATTCTGAAATTTGCATAGTGTTCTATAGTTCATTAAGATATGTCAGGGATATTCTCTCCCTTGACTTCTTGTCTTTACTGGCTATAACCAGGGATAAGCTTTGTATTTTATATGTTCATCGCTTCTCGGCCTGATGGCTAAGGTCAAGTGTGTGAATATTCATTTCAGTCATATTTTTGGGCATATTCAAGTCCATTTCAGGGATGAATTGCTGGGCTAGGAATAGAAATAATAGAAATTATCTGAGCACGTTGAGTCCAGCACTGGATCCAGATGTACCCATACAATTTCATCTTGCCTTCATAGCAATCCTTTGTTATTCCTCTAAGGAGCCATTATCATACCCATTTCACAGGAAAACTGAGGCAAAGAGTGGTTAAACAGGTGGTTCAAGATCACACAGGGCCAAGTTTCAAGGCCAGCCTGTGTCCCTCCAGCTACATTGTGTCCTTTTCCCAATGACCTCCACTCTGACGAAATCTTGTCGAAATAAGTCTGGCAATACAAAAGAGCAGCTCTGCTCTTTCCTCTCCCTGAACCGCTGGTTCCCAGCAGCAGGTCCCAAGGCCCTCCCTCCCCCAAGGTCTAGGTGGACAGAGCTGTCCCCACTTGCCACACCACGGGAATGGCTCCTGTGCTCACTTCTCTCCAGTTACAGAGCTCAATGAAGCATATCATGTGATAATGTGTTTCCAATTGCTTTGGGTAACAACTTGAGAAATTGGTTCCCTGCTCCGGTTCTGCTGAAGGCCTTTCATCATTCTGATGAAGACCAGGTAGGTGACGTCTGCGGGTAAGTGGGCATGTAGTATGTGCTGGCGTGTGTGTTGCAGGGAGCCAAAAATGAGTTTGCTGGTTTCGTCTAATCTCTTTCTGTCCATTTGTCTCTGTCTGTCTGTCTGTCCTTCCTCTCTCCCCCTCTCTGTGGCTGTTTTGTCTGAATGGACCAAACTGAGTGGATGTTATTTCATGAGCACAAATGTGTTGCAAAAATAAATTTTTTTAAAAGCAAGCTGGCCTCTCATTTCCAGACTTGCTGGGGTGGGCCGAACAATAACCATACATGGGCTAGATCCGGCTGCGTGTCACATAATTCACATTCTTGCCTTCCTGAGTCACTTTTCATTATCTCTCCTTTTCCGGAGAGCCTGCAGCATGTGGGCGGCAAGGAACAGGAAATCAGATAGGCCCATCTGCGTGCACATCTGCTCAGAGGCCTCTTCACCTGGTTCTGGAGGAAGAGGTTCACATTTGAAGGAATGCGACAAAAATTTCTCATATGGATTTCTTAGTCCCTCCAGTCAGTGGACATTCCAGTCTGGACGGGAAGACTCATGCCTGCCGTGACAGGCTGAGTCAGAGGCAGAAGGCCGCTCCTTCAACCCAAGGCCTGATTCTCTGTGGCGCTTCAGACTAGCACAGGCTATGAAGTTGTTCTCAGAAGAGAACCACTCTCCAAATCTCATCCTTCATTCCAGACCCTCTCCTATTCTCTTTAATCTCGGCTGTTGGGACACATTCTTCCTCTGTGCAAAATCCAGCCTTCTCCAAGTGAGGAGCAGCTTTGGAAACTTTCTCCTGAAAGGTTATCGCTAAGTGGTGGGCGACTTCCATATGCCTCTCTCCCTCTGCCCACAGGCCTGCTCCCTCTATCTGTCCCCCCAGGTCTGGGTAGAAAACCTTAATAAGGAACCATCCTGATAGAGTCTTCAAGGGTGTATGGTGAGGACAAGGAGAGGCATTCATTACACCCTGAAGCGATCGTGTTTTGAGGTCCAGGCTTAGGACTGGGACCCCCATGTTCTCCTGAGGAATCGGTCAGCTTCTGTTGTAGGGACTTGCTAAACCAGTCCCGGGGTCACACACTCAAGGGCCCGTGGGACAATGCAGGTAACGGATGAGGGGTGTCGGCAGGGCAGCCATGTGGGGAGCCCGTGTGGGGTCCAGGGGGCACGCCTACATCCCCTCCGGCTGATGGCCGCCAGGGGGAAGGCAGAATGATTTTTTAAAATAAAGGTAACCTAGAAATACTTCCAAACAAAATGAAATATACCAATTTTTTAAGGTTGGCAACTAAACAACCGCAAAATAAGCAAATAAGTGAAAACAAACCAACAGAAAAAGCGTTGCCAACAAGACACTGGAAAGGCCCAGACAGAGCACATCCATGGGTCACATCCGGCTCACAAGCCACCGTCCGTCTGCAAGTTCTGCTGAACCTGCTTCCATCGACTGTCCGACCTGCGTCCATGGGGCCCCCCTCCAGCAAGCCTAGGGGCGCCCTGGGTTTTCTGTACTTAGTTGTATTTTAGGCTTCATTCTATGCATCCTCGGTTTTTTGTTTTGTTTTGCTTCATCCTCATCACTTAATCCTTTCGATCATTGTATGGCTAAATCGCGTGTTCCTCTGAAGGAAGCTTTTTGGAACGAGAAAGGGAGGTCGGAAATTACTTAGCTGCAGCCACCTCTCTTCCCTCTTCTCCCAGGCCTGCCCATCTGGGCAGTCTCCAGGTGAGTGCTGATTAGTCTAAGACGGTCATGGTCATTTCATTTCCCCTGCCAGGGATTGGTTGAGGCCTGGTCGTGTGGCGTAACCGGCCAATGAGATGGAAGGTAAAGTCTGAGGGGAGGGGTGCGCTCTAGAAAAGTTTCCCTTTTGAAAAACTCCCGAGTCTGATGCCGTAGTGACTCTCAGAGCTGACCGCCCCGACTCTCCATCCTTCTGCTTCCGCGTAGGTGAGACGATCAATTTCCCTTTTCACTCGAGCTGATTTTAATCTTTTTTTTTTTTTTGTCAGAATTGTGTCAGTTTCTGCTTATTTTCTCCTATCAACATTTTAGCCATTTCTGGCCCTCTTACCCTATAATATGCTTCAAAATAAGACTTGCTCCTCCCAGAGAAGCACAGGCCCCCGAAGCACCTGCAGTGAGGCCGGAGTCGCGGGTGCTCATTACCTCCCAAGTGGCCGCTGTGCCCAGATGTGCCCCCTCCTCCCTGATTTTCGGTCCCCTCCAACGCTTTCCAACCTGAGCCCATGAAGGCTACAGAAAACACCGTGAGGATGACCTGATGGCGGCCGTGGTAGAGGCGGTGACGGTAATGACTCCTCGACATTGAGACTGTGTCAGACTCTGTTCTAAGTGCTTTCTGTGTATTAGCCCATGGAACTCTTACAGCGAACCTATGAGGAAAGCTGTCCCCATTTCGCAGATGGGGGACCTGGGGGCAGGGTCCCATAGCCAGTCCCCGGCGGAGCTGGGGTTCCACGCCAGGCAGTCTAGTTCCAGGGCGTTAACAGCGCTTAGTCCTGGGCCTGGGAAGAGCGGGTAGGAGGATGTTTATTTATCACCCTCTGCATGATATGATTTTAAATGTTTTACATGTGAACCACTTTTTGCTGGATTAAAGATGTTGGACTTGGCAGCCAGCGCACACTGCTGGGAGTATGTGTCCAAAGAGGGTAAACCTTCACCCCTGGTGTGCTAACCTTCAAAACCCTATTTCTACAGGTTTCCGCCATTTTTCCTACTGATGAGACCTTGGACGAAGAGAGAGAAAGGGTGGGGCCCCCATGTGGCGCCTGGAAAACCTCAGCTGGAATACCTCTGGCTTTGGGGGTATGGAGAGAGGGAACTCAGGTGAAGGCGTGGGGAGGTGAGCATGGGTAGGGCGCTCACCTGGGCTCTTAGTCTGTTTATAGCACGAGAGTGGAGGGCAATGATATGTTTTCACAAAGTGAACATGTGATTTTCTTGGTTGGATGTCTGTCTTCATTCAGATGTCATTGGGTGTGTATGTTCCAATACGATGGCCGCATAACCATCACCCCCTAGCTGAATGGCGTAAAGCAGCCATGCACCACGCTCGTGGAACCGGGGGTCAGGAATTGGGTCAGGGCCGAGTGAGCGGGGCTTGCTGTGTCTGCTCCGCTGGGTCCGCCAGGGCCCGAGACTGCTCTGTGACTTCCCACACATGTCAGTGTTGGCACCACCCCGACTCCTGCTACCTCACGAGGCTGCCAAAGCATCTCGTGAGTGAGCAGACGCAGAGCATTTGGGAAAAGGCATTATTGCAAAGCTAAGTTTTACGGTTTGCCCTCTGTCTTCTTGAATAAACTGGACTTTGTAAAAACAGCAAAAGGGAGGCCAAGTTGTTCACATGTTTACCCTTCGAGGCCTCTGCGAAGTCTCAGGCCGACACACAGGATTCACAACTTGTTTCGAAATCCCACAAAGCTCCTGAAGTCAGACGCACACACGACGTGATGCGTGTGGTTCACGAAGAGAACGGTTTCCGAGGTACCATGCTAATGAACAGAAATAAATTTCGTTTAGCATTTCCCTTTTTGGACTTTTTGACACCTAACAGCTCTACGCTGCACCTGTGAGCCAGTAAATAACGCAGCCAAAGAATCCCACAAATCCAGAAAGGTCACTGTGTGTGCATCATCTGTCTGTCAAGAGAAATTTTGGTTCAAAGCAAAAGCAAGTTTATTTTGGGGACTGGTGACTTGGAAAAACAGCTGCAAAAAGAAATGGGAAATAAAGCCCTGCCCCTTCATTCTCTTTCTAAATACTCATTTCAAGTCCAGCTTCGGTAAGATGTGATGGTAAGTGTTAGTGGGTGGAAGGTTGCCAGACAGACGTGACGGTTAGGAGAGCAGTACAACCTGGAATCCAGGATCGCTAGATTTATACAGCACTTGCTAAGAGCTGAGGGTACGCACAGCCTGGACTGGTGTCAGCCCAACCCGGACCTGGCGCCCCTAGCCTTGCCTGCCTTGTTGCACAGCCGAGGAGGTTGCTGATGCTGCAGAAACTCGGGACCTCCCACCAACCCCTCCTTGGATCCCAGAGCAATCCCTAAGATTTATGCAGAACCCCCTTCTCACCCCCAAGCTGGGATGACTTGTCATGAGCCCCTTCCACCAACTGGATTCTTATGTACGGCAACTCCTTCCCTGCCTGCCCTCTCTCCCTGTGCTATCACCTGGAACCCTCAAACCACCCAGTGGGGCAGGTATCTCCCAACGAGAGGTTAGAGAGAGGTCAGAGGACATGCCAAAGCCACACGCAAATGGCCGAACCAAAAGGGCCTGCCCTAATCCCTCCCTTCTGACCTCTGCACTGTCCTGCCTCCCCAGGCTTCTGTTCGCCTGCGAGTCTCATCCCCACTGCCCCTGCCCACATCTGCTCAGTGCTGCTTTGTAGGGTGACGCCTGTGTCTACTCTGGGGCACCTCACTGTTGCTGCCTGTGGTCTGTGGCTTGCCACTTTTAGGGGTGTCACCCTGGGGGTCGGCGGATTTGGTCGTGAGAAATGTCACCTTTGTCGGGAGAAAGCGATGCTTCTGCTCCTTTCTCAGTGTAAACAGACGTAGGTCAGGCCAGGGGACACAGTGTTGGCCGTCTCCCCTTTTCTCCAGGCCAGGGGACAGATGGAGCTCAGGGCTGTGCCTTCAACATCTTGGCCCAGGGCGCAGGTGGCTCCTTTCACAAGCAAGGGGTCCTGTCTTGGAGAGATGGTGCCGAGGCCTGGGAAGAGCCGTGCTCCCCGTGTTTGCAGTGACCCCCACAGTGGAGCAGGTGGAGACTGCAGACACAGAGAGGCTGCTGCCCCGGCTACACTGCTCTCTCCTCCCCTCTTCCGACACTGCGGTCCCATGGGAAGCTGCGTGGGGGCGGGGCACTGACTTGCACGGTTTTTAAACCCACATGTTTTGTCTGTTTCCAGTCAAGGTAGGCCAGGTAACAACGAACAAAGCCTTTCAGATGGTGAGAAGACATGTGGAAAATTCCAAACTGGTTTTTAAAATTTAAAACTGGACATTCGGCCCAGGAGTCTTACTCTCCAAGAACAAAACACGGGCACGTTCGGCTTCTGTCTCAGTGGCTGGAGAACAGCCTCCCACAGCTTGTGGCCTCGGCTTGGGGTCCCAGGGGCTGGGCTGCGTCCGGACAGCCCTCGAATTCCAGCTTCTAATCCTTTGCAGACAGACCTCGCTGCAGACAGAGTCAAGGTGAAGCGCCTTCAAAGGCAGCTGAGCAGCACTGCTGGCTGCTTTGTGGGCTCAAGTTCACCCCTTGATGGCGTGAAGTGGCTTCCCTAGAGAGGCAGCCTGACCCCACGCCAGCTCTTTAATCACTGTTTGTGCGAGGCTCGACCAAACTTTCCGAAGGCAACTGATCTTAATACGCAGTCACAGAGTCAAGTGAAGCCTGCAGAATACAGTTCTCTTCCGCGGCCGGGGAGGGCACGCACTCAACCGCACGGGGACCAGAGCAGGCAAGAGAGAGGAGGGTCAGCTCAGGACAGGAAGCGGGTGCTTGTGTCCACGAATTACATAATCCACAGTTACATAATCCACTAGCAAGTGACTCTGGGGAGGAGAAAAACATGATTTGTTTTCCTTTCCCTTTGTCCTTTTTTCCCCTCTTAGATGCTCGAAAATGATTTATGATGCAAAATAAAACACTTTAAACCTGTCATCCACGCCCACGTTGGGAGATAATATTAAACCTAGCAGAGAATGACTCCTCCACTTAATTTCTCCCGTAACACTGTTACTATAACTACCACTACTAAGTACATTGGAATGGACTTTCTCCGATCACAAAGTTCTTCTTATTCCTTTTTTCACCCTAAACAGCGGTATGGCTCCCGTTTCCATTATCCGCCCTTCCGAGATGAGCCAACCCCGAAGTTTATCACCTGGTGATATGTGGGTTGGGACTTGTGGGTGGCTGTCACCGGATCCCCCCCACCCCTGGAGCCTGGAGAAAGTGATGAGCGCACGGTGGATGTGCTGGGCAGTAAATTCTGTTGCAGTTTTCCATTGCTGCAGAACAGGCTACCCCAAAACCTAGAGGTTCCCTCGCAGTTCTGTGCACCAGGAATCCAGGGAGGACGTGGTGGGCTGCTGCTTTGGCCTGGGGGGTGTGGGCTGAGTCCGTGGGTGGTACTTGGCTCCGCTGGTCTGGAGGGTCGGCTTGCTCAGCACCTGGTGCCTCGGTACGAACAGCTGGGAGGTTGTGCTCAGCTATGCCTTTATTTTTCTCCCAGCAATCTTCAGGCCTCGTCCTGTGGTCTCTCCAGCTAGGCGGTTGGACTTCTTATGTAGAGGGTCAGGGCCCCCAGAGCCGCGGTTCTGAGACAGGAAATGAAAGCTGCCTGGCCCTCAGGGCCTGGGCCTGGACAAAGCCGTCCCAGAGCCTTCCCAGATTCAAGAGGGTGCAGATGTACCTCATGTTTGCAGAAACCCAGTATGAGGAAGGAGGGCGCAGACCACTACTGTTGGATGATGATAACCGAGTAGGTTTTTATGAAGGATGCTCCGAGTTTGAGGAGTTTCCATTCACAGGGGAGAAAAGAGTATGTGTTATCTACTTCGGAGTCCACAAATTCCTACCCTCTGACAAACGACCAGCTGTGGATTTCCCAGAGCACAATGTATACGACAGTTCACGGGCCGGAAGATGTTAGAACAGGAGACAGTTCCGGGGTGGTTTGTGAAGCCTGGATTTCCAGTAGCTCTTTTTTCCCCTGTCAAGATGTCTGAATCTTAATGCCCTGGACCTGTGCATGTCACCATACATGGCAAAAGAGACTTTGAAAATGTGTTTAAAGATTTTGAGATGGGGAGATTATCTTGCATCACCAGAGTCCTTTTCATAAGGTGCCAGGAGAGCAGAGAGGAGATGTGATGGCAGAGCGAGCGGGCTGGGTGAGGGGAGGAGGGGCTCGAGCCACGCGACACTGGCAGCCTCTGGAAGCTGGACAAAGCAAGGACCACACTCTCCACTGCAGCCCCACCTTGGTTGTAGTTCTGCAAGCCTCGCTTTGGACTTCCAGTCTCTGGAACTGTGAGACAATGAATGTGCGTTGTTCTCAGCCACTTGGTTTGTGGTAGTTTGTTACAGTAGCAATGAAAAACTAGTACACTACCCTAAAGTAGAGCTCAGAGATTACCTAAAACATCTCACGGGCTATATATCAACAGGAAGGTTGACCTCATAAGTAATAAAATATAGCAAAATCTCTTTCTGCCCAGAGATAAATTGCCATTCAGCATCCAGGTTCCAACTACGTCCCCGTTGATAATCTTTGATGTTTGCCCTCCCTTCCTTCCTAAGTGAGCAGCTTCCAGGGAAAAGAAAACTAACCATCTTTTAGCCACCCAGGGAGGGAAGAACAGTGCCGTTTGCTTTTGTTATACTTCTAAACTCAGAGGAGTGGTTTAACTGGGGTGGGGGGAGGGTGTCTCTTTTATGAAGGCCATTGATCATACGATGCCTTTCTGAAGAATTATCTGGATGGTCCACACCAGAGAACAGAGCATAATGTAATGTAATGTAATGTAATACAATACAATACAATACAATACAATACGGTATTGTACAGAGGAATACTGTTGAAGATTTGTGTACCAAAGTTTATTTGCTTTCAAAGAGTTTCATAGACCACAGAGTAGGCCACTTTCTGCGCATTGCAAGGCTCACAGAAAGTCAGCTTGCCTTCCCCTAAGAGAGGCTGGGAAGGGAAGGCTCACCCAGACTGTCCGCTAGTCATGAAGGAGCAGATCCAGGATTCAAGCGCCCAGTTCCCAAGTGCCGTTCCCTAAACCTCCCAGGTCAATGCCGAAGGGAATTGTTCCCACCTAACTGCTTGCTCGTAGCCCAATAAGAAGGGCTGGGAAATTAAAGTGGGTTAAATGGAAAATCAGTAAGATATTTGCCTGTATCAAGAGACAACTTGATCTCAGTTTAAGATAACTGATCTTTGAGACAACGGGAGATACGAATATGAACCAATATGGTATTACATGATAACGGCATGGTAGTGATTTTTTTAAAAGTCCTATCAGTTAAAGATGTCCCTCTGACGAATTTTGGGGTAAAAGGACGTGTCTCAAACACACTTTAATTATCCACCCCTGCCTCCCAGACTTCTGACAAGAGATGACGTAAGATCAGTAACCTGTTGAAACTCAATGTTGGGGCCCACGGGGTCTTGCTTTACCCTTCTTTCTACTGTTGTGTGTGTTTCAGATTTTCCACGATTACAAAGAGACAGAGAACTGTGGCTTGGGCGCCAGGACAGATACCATGTGGTCTCACCACGGAGCGTTCTCTCAGCACGCCTGTCCTCAGCCTGGACCCTCCCACCAGCCTCCTTGGTCACTTCACTGTCTGGGAGCAGGGACCTGCCCTGGAGCAGGAGCCCGAGGAAGGTGCGGGTGGCGAGCTGCTCCTGGTCAGCCTTGCAGAGAAGGTGCGGGTGGCGAGCTGCTCCTGGTCAGCCTTGCAGAGGGGATGACGGTCTCCAGCTTGCCTGCAGGAGAAACAGGAAATGTCACAGGGGCAGCCGGGCAGCATCTGTCATCGCCTGTCTGCTGGGCACCGGTGGAGATGAGTCCCATGTGTCCCAAGGAAGACAGACTCTGGGGTCAGCGGCTAGAATCTGTCAGGCTCCAAGAGCACAGCTGTGCCCTCTTGTCAGTTCCACAATCGAACATCCTCTTTCCTTTCAAGATTCCTAATGAGTTCCAGAGCAGGACGGGGAGGGGCAGGGAGTTCAGGTACAAGGTCAGAAGAGGCGGGGATGTGGGAGAAGCAGCTCAGAGTTGTCACCGAGGAGCAAAAAGAGCTCCCTTTCCTATGACAGAGAGCTGGCAAGATGGCCCCCTGCTCCCACGCAGGCCAGTCCAGTGAACCCACATGGGGGTAGGAGGGCAGTGGCCGGGTTCTCCCAGCTCTTCAGAGAAGTGAGATGATTCACCAGCCCAGAGGACTGTCAGAGTGGGGCGTTTTCTGGCTGAGTGAGTTTGCTGCCCGGTTTGAGACCAGATTTCAGCTTTGGCCCCAATGCGGGGCAGCGGGGAGGGCCTCCAGGCTGCCCCCAAATGTCAGGAAGCAGCGAAGAGTCCCTGCCACCTTTCCGCTCTTCTGAATAGCAGGGGCACTTTTCATTCGGGGCAGAATTCCCATCAAGGCACGTGCTTTCCTGCTTAGATATTCAGAGCTAATGCTGCTCAACCTTGGTCGTCACCTGGGAGCGTGAGGACCCAGTGCTGGGTCCTCACCTTGACCAGTTAAGTAAGCCTGCCCATGGGTGGGCCCCGCACCAACGTTAAAACTCCCCAGTGAATCCAAGGTGCACCTGAAGTTGGAGTCACCTGGTCAGAATCCTTCTGGCCTCTGCTCACCTGTTGCTTTCTCAGACCAGCCCACTGAGAGTCTGCTTATTTTCCTTCGGAGTACCTATTTGATAGCAGACACTACATGACAGAGTTATCTGTGTCTTTGCGCGGTCTAACTGTGTCTTTGCGCGGTCTAACTGCTTAATTAGAAAGTTCTGTATGGTTAGGGCTCTAACTCAGTCCTCTGTTTTGCTAGCCATCATATCCCTGGCTCTGAGAACTGCACCTGGCACATAGGAGGCACTGAATGAATCCATTAGTAGGAGACAGTTGTTATATATTTAATGGCCCATTCGCAGACTTGTGGTGGATGAATTATGTCTGTCAGATTGCAGAATGGAGACTGTATCCGAGGGTTGATGGCGGGGCGGCGAGGCCAGGGAAACGCTCGCTTTAGACGGTTGATGGAGTCCCTCTAAATCACTAGTAGATCGCTCTGCAGAGCACGGTGTACAGCGCCATCTGCTGGATGAAATGTAAAACGGGGTTTATTCTAAGATCCTGGAGGATTGATTGCATCCGAAGAGCAGCCGGTGAGCCTCATCCTGGACACATTGTCTAATCTGGGTGCACACCAACACAGATGTGAAGGTCAGTGTGTGTGTGTGTGTGTGTGTGTGTGCGCGTGCGCGCAGGTGTCAGTGGAGACAGTGACTGAGATTTTTACCTAATGCATAAATGCAAAACAAAACACCCCTCTTTTAGGATTGATCCAGACAGCGAAGACTCTCTGGGTTTGTGCCAGAAAAGTCAAACCTAAGAATCTTCAAATAACTCTAAAGAGTAAAAAAAATGCCAAGCTTGAACTCCATGAGAGACACTGAGCTCTCTCTTTCAACATCTGTTGCTCTGAGGCCGGTCTGAGGTGACCACATAAAGGTCTAATTTGTGGTCTTTGATCAGCTTCCTGGAGCCAAAATGACAGGGGGCCCAGCTGTCAGAAGAGCGATTCCAAGCGCTTAACTGGGTTTTCAAATGCTTACCTTATGTTCATCAGACTTTAGACTGGGTTGGGATTTTTATACAGTAATCTGATCTGCAGAATGAAAGCTTCGTAATCATCCAGTCTCTCCTCTCCCTCTGTCCCTCTCTCCCTCTCTCTATCCTCCTTTCTCTTTCTCTCTCTGACACACACACACACACACACACACCACATACACGTCAGGCCTCATACACACACCATGCACACATGCACACACAAGATTTAATATATTTAGAAGCATCCCTTAGATCCTTACAAGATTATTGTTTTCTATTTAAATTTGAAAATATTGGACAAGGTCAGAAATAGTCCTTAGGAGAACTGAGATTTTTTCTTTTTAACCAGAAGAGGAGAAGGTTGATTAAATAATCTTCAGCTGAAGAGCAGGACTTGATTAGGTAGAAAGAGACCTAAAACATGTGCAGGCTAGTCACATCCTGGGGACATGCACTTTGTGGGATTGTGTTCATGGGACTCCATGCTACCCTGGGCGACAGCAAATCATGTAACAGAGTTCTGATGTCTACCAAGAGCCGTTGTGCCAAACATGGGCCCCAGCTGTTCTCCCAAGTTCGGAAGTGCTAACAACAATGAAAAAGATCTGTGTACAATGCGGCTGGAGGAGCTGAATTAAACATCAGGAAGAGTTTCCCAACAGTGAGTTATTAGATTCTAGACCAAGTCATGGAGCGAAGCTGTGAAATACCCTTTTCTGTGAGTCTTTTCAAGATACAGCAGATTTTCATCTGAGATTGCTGACTCTGGGAGTCTCAGGAGTTGGAGGCAATGAAAATACTAGGTGAACTCTGCAGTCATCCAGCCAATATTAACGAGGACCTGATCTGTGTCGGGCTCAGGCCTGGTCCCTGGGGGTATGCAAGCATGTACCTGACTGGCCCTGCCCTTGAGGGGGGAGGAGTGATGCAAATAAGCACTGAATGCCCCCGGAGAGGTTGCTTCTCCTGCGAGTGACCAGGTTGTGCTTGACTTGACCCTTGAAGGGTGGCTTGAATTTTGTTTTATGGGACAGCTGGGAGGGAGGTGGGCAGGTGCAGCCAGGCCAAGGCACGTCAGAAATAAAGACCCAGACCTAGAAACACACAAGTGTAGTTGAAAGGATGGTGGGTAATGTGGACTGGAGAAGAGGAGTATGTGTGTGTGTAGGGGGCCCTCTTATCGAAGGCCAAGATAAGGAAATTGGACATTGTTCTGTGAGCTGCAGGATTTCAGTTAGGACCTTCAAGATGCCAGTGATCAAAAGGAAGAGTGTGAGCCGCAGACATCTGAGCCTGCATTTTATAAGGCTGGGTGTCGGGACTCACCGGGGTCCCCTCTGTGTCCTGGCACATCTGGGAACCAGAAAGGCGGGGGTGCTTGGGCTTCCTCAGCAGAAAACACAGCTGCAACACAGGAAGATGCCACATTCTACCCAACATGCTTGGAACTCCTTCCGGGAGGCATAACCCACACAGCATTGCCTTAAAGTGTCATAAGTGGATTTTCACTTTGTTGTGTTTGTAAGCGATAATCTTATACAGACAGTAGCCCTGCTCTTCCAAAGAGGAGGAGGTCTGTAAACCTCCTCCTATTTTCCTAGGAGGAATAGCCTCCCTTGGTATTTTGAGTGTGGTTTATCTCCCTTAATTTAGATTTGTACCTGCACTGTATCTGCTCCCTCTGATAGGCCTGGTGCTATTTGGAGGAATTTTAAAAACTGAAGTCCTGCCATATTTCTGGATGGGAGTAGTAAAATGGTTGGGCTCTTGAATCAGACTGCCTGGGCTGGCATCCTAAAAACCTATTGTGAGCATATTGCTCACCCTCTCTAGGCCTCGGTGTCTCATCTGTAAAGTGGGCACATGACTGGGACTTACTACCTGACACAGCTCTCCAGAGTAAGTGACCTAACACATGCCAAGTGATGGCAGCAGGGCCCAACACAGGGTCAGAGCCCAGTGCCTGCTCCTTTCCTCATCTCTTCCTGCGCTGGGGTCAGAGTCTGCTCTTCTCTTAGCAACATCCCTGGCTTCCAGCCGGCTTGGTGCTCGGATTCTTGTGACAGGAGCCCCGTCTCACCTGGCTCCTGCTCCTTGCCAGACCTTAAGTTCTGCCTTCCATTTAGGCTCCACATGCCACACTCCACATTCCCAAAGTCCGCTGCCGTAGACAGGGGTCTTGTTCATGCTCACTGCCTTTGTGTGCATTTCCCCTGGACTTCCAACATCTCCTCTCCACCCTTCAGACCCAGCACGGGGGGCAACTGCCCTGTGAGGACTGCCCGGATCTCCACACCCACCTCCATTCCGCCCCCACCTCCCCAGAGAGTGGGAGCACTGCCTGCTGTGATGGCCTGGGCCTCACTCGTATTTTTATTACTGCTTCCATTGCACAGGTGGGCGATTTTGTCCTTACCGGCCTGTCTCCGCCGATGCCCTGGGAGCCCCCTGAATAATAGCACCCCATCGTAGTAACTTCTGTGTTTGCACTCTGCTGCACATGAGACAGAGCAGGCACCTAATAAGTGTTTGCTCACCTGAACGATACTGAGCTGATAAGATTCAAGTCCAAGTTAGAACTCCTGGGGTGTAAGAGACACTGTTTTGGGTGCTCTGGGGGGACACATGCACCTAATGAGCAGGGTTCCATGAAGCTCTCGGTCAGGCTAGGCACTGGATAGGCCTGTAGGGAACAAGGCTCAAGAGGAACAAAAGGACGAGATAAAAAGCACAGAATGATGAAGAGTTTGGTAAATAACAAGGGAGAGTGCTAAAGCAGGGGTGAATCTAAGCCTGGGGATAAGGAAGGCAAAGACCTGGATTTGAGGAGGGAGGTGGAGGGCCAGGAAGTGTGGGCCGGGCAGGGCCTGTGGGATTCCAGGATAAGGACCCGCCTTCGAAAAACACACGAGTCCCCAAAAGAGGACACTCCTGCCCTGCTCGCACCAACAGCCCTGAGAGGAGCCAGAGAGGGTAGGGCTTCGAAATAAGAATTAATGGCGGGGAGACTACCATTCACTCTTGGGCAAGGAACCTTCATAACAGGAGTCTTATTCTGCTAGTTCTCAAGTTCTTTTAATATGGCACTTTAATAATTTTTTATGGAATGAACAGCAGGGAAGGAGATAAAATGTAGAAGAAAGAGGATGAGCTGTGGACTCAGACACCTGGGTTTGAATTCTGGATCTCCTCCCTGCTGTATCTGTGACGTCGGCTTGTTCCTTACCTTCACAAGCCTCAGTTTCCTCATCTGTGAATTGAGGATGATACCCGTTCATTTGGGGGGCAAGGTCAGTTTTGTTTAGGCGTAATTTACATACAATAACAATTCACCTATTTTAAGAGTTCAATTTAATGTTTCGTTATGTATACAACTGTGTAACCGCCACCCCAAAGAGTTTCCTCACGTCCCTTAGTCCGCCCCCTCCCTCCACACCTGTCCCCTCACAAAATGATCGTTTTTCTGTTGTTACAATTTTTCTGTTTCCAGGATTTCATACTTGTGGAACTATACAGTATTGTGATCTTTATGTCTACTTTTCTCGCTTTGCATAATGCTTTTGAAATGCATCCGTGTTTTTGTTATTATCAAGAATCCACTCCTTTTTATTGCTAACTAGTCTTCTATTTTATGGACATTCCACAAGATATGTGTCTATTCACCAGTTGTGGGCACTTACATTGGTTCCATACCTTGGCTATTATGACCAAAGCTATTGCGAGCGTTTGTGTGTAAGTCTTTAGACAGCCCTGGCTGGTGTGTCTCAGTGGATTGAGCATCAGCCTGCGAACCAAAGGGTCCTGGTTTGATTCCCCAGTCGGAGCACGTGCCTGGGTTGCGGGCCAGGTCAGGTATCGGGTGAGGGGCGTGAGGAGGGCAACCACACATTGATCTTTCTCCCCCTCTCTTTCTTCCTCCCTTACTTTCTGTCTAAAAATAAATAAATAAAATCCTCAAAATAATAAAAAATAATAAAATCATAAGAAAAAATAAGTCTTTAGTCAGACTATGTTTTCATTTTTCTTAGGTAATACCTGGGAGTAAAAGTGAATGGACATATGACAAGCACATGGGTAACTTTATAAAAAACTTCCAATCTGCTTTCCGAAATGGCTGTGCCGTGTCACATCCTCACCAGCAGTGCGCGAGAGTGCCAGCTGCCCCACGTCTTTGCCAACGTTCGGTGTTACACATCTTGAAAAATTTTATCCGTTCTATTATAATAAGTCTGTAGTGCTAATTTATTGATTGTAGTTTTAATTTTCATTCTTTCTGATAACACTTTTCATGTGCTTTGTGGACATTCATTCATCTTCTTTAATGTAGAGTCTGTTCAAATTTTGCTCATTAAAAAAATTGAGTTCTTTGTTTTCTTAGTACTGAGTGTTAAGAGTCCTGTATATAGTCTGTGTAGTCTCTTATCAGATACGTGATTCAAAAATATTTTCTCCCATTCTGTGGCTTGTCTTTTTATTTTCTAGTAGTGTTTTTTGAAGAACCAAAGTCATTTAATGAAGTCCAATTCATTAATTTTTTTCTTTGTAGTTCATGCTTGTGTTCTATTTAAGAAATGTTTCACCAACCCAAGTCATTTAGATTTTCTCCTGTGTTCTTTTCTAAAAGTTTTATAGATTTAGGTCTTACCCTTAGGCTTATGATCCATCAGAGTTAATTTTTATATATGTTGTGAGGTAAGGATAACCACCTGTTCTGGAACCATTTGTTGAAAGATTATTCTTTTCCTATGGAATTGCCTTGGCTTTTTTGTCAAAGCCAATTGGCCATATATGTGCAAAGCTGTTTCTGAACTTGCTAGTCTGTTCCATTGATCTATATGCCTATCTTTACATCAACATCATTCTCTCTCTGTTTCTTTTTTTTATTTTTTATTTTGAGAGTACATTTATTAGAGTTGGGGACAGTGAAATAAGAAAGGGCTTAGGATAGAAGAATCAAGAGGAGAGAGACTAGGCTGGGCTGCTTTGGCCTCTCTAGAAACATTACAGGAAAGAAGTGAGCTAAGGTGGGGCTGCTGTCAGCTCATTGGAGGGTCAGAAAAAAAGGGGGCTTTGGGGACAGATTCAGGGCGTCAGCCTGGGACAAGCTGCCGCTGCCCATTGCTCCCTTGGTTGCAAGTCTTGTGGGGACCCTTAGAGTTAGGAGATGCACGCCTGTGGGGGAAGAAGAGGGGGAAGGGAGAGGCACTTTATACCAAGTCTTGAAATCAGGTAGTATAATTTATAAATGTTGTTCTTCTTCTTCAGAATTGTTTTGCATATTCTAGGACCTTTGCATTTCCATATACATTCTAGAACCAGCTTGCCAATTTCTACAAAAAGCACCGTAGGATTTTGATTAGAATTTTGTTGAACCTATATATCAATTTAGAGAGAATTGATATCTTAACAACACTGAGTCTTTTGATCCATGAACATGGTGTATCTACCCCTTTTTAATTTCTATCAATAATGTTTTATAGTTTCCAGTGTACATGCCTTGCACACATTTTGTAGAATTTACATAAAAGAATTTAACAGTTTAATGTTTATTGTAAATAACATTTTTATAATTTCAATTTATGATTTTCTTCAAAATACAAGGGATTTTTTCGTAGTGACTTTGTATTTTGTGATCTTGCTAAGCTCACTTATTACCTACTAGCTTTTTTCTAGATTCCTTAGAAATTTTACATCAACAATACATCTTCAGTGAAAAAAGACAGTTTTCCTTTTTCATTTCCAATTTGTATGCCATTTTTTCTTGCCTTATTGCACTGACTAGCACCTCTAATACAAGTTGGAATACCAGTGATGAAAAAAATGTACTTGATGTGTTCCCAATCTTAGGCATACAGTCCTTCACCATTAAGTATGATCAGTCGTGGTTCTTTTCATAGATGTTCATTATTAGGTTGAGAAAATTTCTATCTATTCCTAGTTTTGTTTTAAATCATGAATTGTCAAATAAATTGACATAATCCTGTGTTTTAAAAAAATGTTTTATTGGTTAAAATGGTGAATTACATTGATTTTTTTAATTTTAACCCAATTTTTCATTCTTGTAATAAACTCTATTTGGTTATGATGTATATTTCTGGATTTGACTTGTCAATTATTTTGGCATCTATGTTCATGAGAGATATTAGTCTGTACTTTTCCTTACCTGTAATGTCTTTGGTTTGGATTCAGCTCTGCTCCTCCCTGATGGAGTCCATCGGTCTCCCTCTGGAATCCCGTCCTTGGCTCCATGGCCTGCAGCCTCTCTCCAGGCAGTGCGCTGGTGCAGTTCTGGGGCTCACCTTATTAGTTCCCTGTCCCACAGAGATTACTGTCCTTCGTTGCCTGATGAGGGCTGTTGTTTCGTATATTTTTGTCTGTTTTTTTAGTTGTTTCAGATGAATGAATGAATGAATCCTTTGTATTGTAGTACCTTTTTTTTTATCATTTCACTTTCCTCCATTATACTTTATCTTCCAAACCAGAGCTAAGTTTCTTGTGTACACCTCCCTGATCATCAGTTAAGGCGTATAATGAAGATTAAATTAAATTATACGTGAAAGTGTTTGAGCCAGAGTTAGGTGTATATAGATGCTCAATAGATTCCATGTACTTGTTTACTAACTTATGCTTCTTTCTGTTCATTTAATAAACGTTTTCTTTCCGGGTGCCATGACAGGAAATGAAAGCAAGGTTCTCAGACAGGTATGACATCGAAGACACCAACCGAAGGCTGTCATCAGTGTAGCTCCACGAATCTGCCATATTTTAAACTTGCAGTGCCGCAGGAAAGTGGTGGTATTTTTTGCCACAGCCCACATCAAAGTCCAGATGGAGTGAGGGAGGGATGGAAATGGGGCCCCATAACCCCCAGGAGCTCTTAAGATTTCATCTCCTAAGTAGTATGTTCCATCTGTTTCTGCAACTTCCTTAGCAACATAACAAGTAAGTCCTTAAATAGTAACTGCCAGCAGTATCTCAGTGGTTTTGTATTTCTTATTAGATATGAGAGGCCTGGAGGCCACCCTTTGTAAACTGTGTGCTCTTCGAGTTGCCCACTGGCCTGCTCTTCTAGACCCATATGCCCTTCCCACTCATCTCTAAGGGGAGATTACCGCTCGGCCATGATGAGTTAACACTCACACATCCCGCTCTCCACACCCACTGTGTCTGCCAGTCCAATACCCAGTACCCTTTCTCGAGTAGCAGCTCCCTGATTTTCCCTGGGCCCCCTCTCAGTCTCAGACTGAGACTGGTTGGGGGGAGGAGCGCACCTCTTGGATAATTATTTATGTAGGGAATTATGCTGAGAAACACATTTCTTTTAAAAAGAAATCTGTAAAAATAATGTTTGTTCTTGCAACTTTGATCTCCTGGACGGTTCTGTCTTGGAACAGTTGTTATAAACTACAGAGAAAACACTTTGTTGTCCATCGTGGTTTGATTGGAAGTCTGCTGGCCAGACCTGGGGAGACGATGACTGTGTTCCGACATCAAACAGATTTCTTATTTCAGATGATGTTTTTCAAATGAGGGCTTTTTTGTTTTTATTTTATTATTGTTTTTAATATGACTCAAGTTTCAGTCACCACCAGAGTGCTCAGAGCTGTTTGTTATTCCAGCTCCCCAGTAGCAGGAACTGAAACCTCGGGAAGTGTGTGTTCTCACATTGCCAACTGTCATGGAGTGACGTCAGCAAATTGAAATAGGGCCCTTCATCTTGTACGTCTTGGTGCTTAGGCTCTGTCATCCAGGTTGCCAGTTCGTGCAATGCCCATGTATGACAACCGTACATATTTCCAGATTTTTCAGTCCTGATTTCAACAAAGTCTCTTCGTCCCAAACCACATCTTGATTTTTGGATTGGTATCTAAGATCACTGTAAGACTAGGACGCTCGGTTTCATCACCTGAATGCCTCATCACCCATACTCTTGGCTCCTCCCCCCACCTCCCCTTCTCCTTCATAGGTCCCTCTTATTCTTTCTGCTTCTGGAATGTGGGTCTTTGACATTCAGCCTTTCCTTTGTCAAGCTGCTGACCTTCTATCTGATGACCACTGGAGTGGACAATGTCATACTTCTTCTCAGTCCTCTTGGATTCCTTTTAAAAAATTATTTCAGCATGTTTTTAACCACATAAAGGTACACATGGCACTGGAAGTGCCTGAAAGTTCCTGTCCCCTTCCCCACAGCCCCTAGCCACTCACTGTGTAGCAGCCTGAGGGCTCAGCTCAGCTCGGGACAGCTCTAAAGTGTCTCTTTCCCTTTTCCTCATTAGTGCCATCGTTTCCCTGGGACAGGCAGACAACTGTGCCCATTACTCCCTGGTGGCAAAGGAAAGACAGGCTTCCTTCTACTGCTTCGGGGTTATGGTTGCTCTTGAGGAGTGAGGAAGGGGAAATCAGAACCCAGGAAAGTGAGGTTAAGCTCAGTGGTAGACCCAGTAGTCTTTTTGTATTCTGTCTCTTGTCCATTGTTTTAACGTACATGTTTCTACCCTTAAAGAAATGATAAATCATCTGGACTTTGAGATGAGAATGCGGGTAATAAATGTCCTCAATGTACTACTCATACACAAGGCATTTTATTTTTATCCTCACAAAGTTTACACTGAAAATTTGTGCCCTGTGACTGTCTTACGTGATAATCAGTCACTTGGCAAGTATTTAGTGAGCACCTACTATGTACCAAGCACTCCACTAGATTCTGTGGATGTCAAAGCAACTTAAAAAAAAAACGGTGCATCTCCATAGACAGACATTGAAACACTAAAGAGAATCCAATGTGAGCGGCAGACAGCCAGTTGTTCCCCAACTTCCATCCTCCCTTCCTTAACAATAGAGCTTTCTCAACCCCTTGGGTGCCTGGGGCAGATAGTAAGAGAGGCTGGAATTCTGAAAGGCCAGGAGGAAAGACTAAGGGTGGTGAGAGGGAGGGGGGTGGGGGCAGTTTCTAAAAGCAGAGAGGAAGGAAACTTCATAGCCGTAACATGTGACCCAGACTTCAGATCTACAGGTCCTGCCCTTCGGGCCCATTTCATAAATGTTGATTCAAATTTATTTTTACAATCCTAAATTTTATGCTTGTGACTACGTGCGTGGCAAGTTTGTTTGGTCTGGTGGTCATGAGAATGACTCACAGACTGAGTTTGTTCCAGAATCAAATGCAGCCCAGCTGGGTTGTCAAGTCCTGGTGCTTATGGTCGATCTGTTTTCAGCATTGAAATAAGTGAATTGGAGCTTTGAAGGGGTACAAATTCCAAGGGACCTCCTAAAATCTTCACCTTGTATTGTCTATTTTCTCCTTTCAATGCCCTTGTGCTGAAAAAGAAAATAATTTGTTTCCAATATGTAAAGCCTTCCTGTAAAATAGATTGTAACAGCTATTTTGGGGTCTGCATTCTCTGATTTCAGATCTGGGTTTTCGACTCAATCCCGTCTCATCAGGCGTCACTATCTTCCTTTATATCTTCTAAAATGAATGAAAGGACGTTTGGATCTTTGAAGGCAGCTGTCACTCCTCCAGACTAAGAAATCTCCATCCAGCGATCGCACCTTCGCTGCCTGTCTAGAATGATTTCCTTGTTGGAACCCAGTTCCACCCCGCTGTCCGGAGAACATCCCTTCCCGCTCCTCCCCAGGCTCAGTAGAGAAGGCTCTCCCAGGCCATCCATTTCTTCCTTCTCCCATCCCCCCTCTAACTGCAAGCAAATTCCTTGCCTCAACCAGAGAAGAATTACTCAGTGCCCTTTTTCATGCTTTATTTTAATTTTAATTTAAAAGGGATTAAAACTCCACCATCTGAAGCTTTGGTTTTCTTTAACTGCATTTCAAGACTGTTCAGAACCTAAAGACTAATCTTTCTGTCTCCTGTTTCTGCTTTTCCGTTTAGATTGCCCGAAGTTCTTTCTTCATAAGGAAATTGTCTTATTCATCCCCTAAAAATATCCTTAGGACACATACAAAGCTGTAACTGCACGCACGATGTGCCCAGCTAGTAAGTACAGGGCCGTAGCGTCTTTGCACATATGTTCGCCGTTTAGCTACTTACAGGTTCATAGTTCCTCCTGGTCCTTTAACTTCCATTAGCCACAGCGGAGAACTACTCCCATTTCTTTCAGTGGCTGAGAAGTGGGGCTCCTGGTGACTTGTTCCTTCAGGTGTACTGAAAGTCACCAAAATGGCATCAGTGATCATCAGTGTTCAAACAAACCTCCAGCAAAGTGTACTTGGCCCTGGAACCACCCAGCACATTCTTGGACCTTTCTTTGGTGATTCAGAAGGTCTTCTCAGATAGTTTATCACATAGCAGTTCATTACTCAGGCATCACTACGCTATTGCTTATCCATACTGGAAGGACTATCCCAACTGATATTCCCAATTGAGCTTCCAAGAATTTAGCATTCTGGATAAATAAACAGGAAGTTTATTCTAAAACACACCAGTAAATGTGTTCATGTATAAAAGGCAACATTTTGAACAGGTTAAATGCTAACTGATAAGAAATTATTTGGCCTTAAAATAGATGAACAGATGTGGATAATCAGATCTAGTTCATTTATTTTTTTCCAGAGGGGAAAATGGCAAGAAAAGGCAACAAGCAAATGTAGCCAGTTAGCCAATTCAAATTCTGATCCATCTTCTTCATTTTCAGGAAATTTTAAGTACAGAAGCCATGAGCTCAGCTTGTAACCACCCTGGCTGCTTAGTCATTTTTCTGTCTTCAGAAGATGTTCAATGCGAACATTATTCTGACAAGATGCCTGGGGTCTTCAGGGGTGCGTCCCCGCAGGGCCTGCCTGCTGGTACTCTTCAGTCTGTCGGAGGTCTGTCCCGATTAGCTGGGCTCACGCGATGTCCCCAGGAGGAAACTAGAGGTCCCTTATTGCAGCAGAAGAGAAAGGATGTGGGGTGGCCACAAGCAGCAGGTATCCATGACGGCCTGTGACCTGGACCACTCTCTCTACTTCTTCCTTACCCAAATCAGCTGCAGATTTCGTGATGTTTTTTCCCCTAAGTGTTTGATAGAATTTACTAATAAAGCACCTGGGCCAGGAGGCTTTTTTTTTTTTTTTTTTATAAAAAGGTTTTAAGTACAAATTCAATTGCTGAGGGAGGTTTAGGGCTGTTCAGGTTACCTATTTCTTCCTGAGTGAGTTTGTGTTCTTAAAGGAATCTATTCATTTCATTTAAGTTATTAAATTTATCAACAAAGAATTATTTGTATTATTCCATTATTACCCTTTTATTATCTATAGAATCTCAAGCAATGTTCCCTCTCATTTCTGATATTGGTAATTTCTGTCTTTCTGCTTTTCTTTCTGATCAGTTTAGCTAGAGATTTATCAACTGTATTGATTTTATCGAAGCTTTTGTTCTCATCATTTTTTTCTCTACTATTTTCTTTTTTTTCTTTCCATGGTTTCTACTCTTATTTTTATTATTTTTCCCTCTATTTACTTTGGTTTCACTTCCTCTGCTTTTTCTAGTTTCTTAAAAGCCATTGATTTCGAGGTTTTTTGTCTCCAATATAAGTATCTGGTGTTGTAAGATTCTCCTAAGTGGCTTTTTTTTTTTTTTAGCAGAATCCCACAATTATTGTTTCCCTTTCCTTTAAGTTCAGCACACTTTCTATTTTGCCTTTTGATTTCTTTTTGTCGAGGGGTTAGTCAAAGTGTGTTGTCTAGTTCCCACATCCTTGGAATTTCAGAGAGCCATCTGTTACTGATGTCTAATTTCATGTCATTTCACGTGTATTTATTAAAGGCAGCAAATAGCTGGGTCTTGCTATGTAATATAATTTGACTGTCTCTGCATTTTAATTTGACTGTTTAGACCACTTACCTGTAATAAGTATTGAGATAATTTGTTTAAATCTACCATCTTACTGTTTTCTAGTTTGCCTGTGTTTTCTCTCTTTTTACCTCTTTTTCTGCCTTTTTGATTAATTAAATATCTTGAATGATCCATTTTTGTCCTTTCTTTGGCTTATTAACCAGAACTCTTTTATTGGTTTTATTAGTGGTTGTTGTAGGGTTTATATGATGCGTTTTAATTTATCACAGTCTACCTTCTGGTGATAAGTAGGTATATACTTATACCACTTCACATACATACTGCACACAAACCTTACAATAGTATATTTTCATTTTTCCCCTCAGGCCTTTGTGCACCTAGCACAAGCCGGGTAAGTGATTTCTTTATTTTAATTTGTTATCCATAATAATACTATTATTAATATAACAATAGCTAGCATATATTGAGCGCTTTGTATGGGTCAGGCACTAGGGTAAGCACTTCACCTGTATTAGCTCATTTTCATTGGGATCTTGTTTCACCCAGGTGATCTCAGAGTGGCATTTCCCCTGTCACACAACAGCTTTATAGAAACAGCATCTCTGAACACTCACTCGGTGCCCCTCACTGCTCCTGCGGCAGCCAACTGTGTGCATGAATGCATTTAACCTTAACAATAACCCCTCAAGGAAGCTGGGGGTAATTTAGGCAGCTTGCTCCACACTGGGATTTGAGCCTATCGGTCTAACTCTAGAACCCACTTTCTCGACTGGTACGCTTAATAAAGACTGTATTGACATAGCCGATTAAATAGGTAATTATAATGCTTTGAGAAGGTGGTGCGTTGGGTCAGGATAACCAACTAGGAAGAGTTGTCTCTGCTCCCTGAACGAAGCATTTTTCTTTTGAAGACCCACACACTAGTCCCCCCTTGGAGGCTCGCTTGCTTTGATGACTCGCGGAGGCCGCGCGCTCGGGCTCTTCAGCCAACCGAATCCTCAGATAGAAGTGTTGGGTTCTCTTTAAAAAGAAAATGTTCATGTTTGTAAAAGCATGAACTTACCGCACTAAACTTTATTCCTTTGGTAATTTATTCAGTGAAAATCCTTGTCTGTGAGCCATGAAATTAAAAACAACCACCACCACCATGAAAAACCATTCTACCGTGAGTTTTGCTTTTACTTTTAGAGTCTTACATGAGATGTACGCTTTGAAATCCTACTTCCCTTACGACAGTCCTAGAGGAAATACGCTACATGGGCGTGTATGTAGTTTACAGAATAATCTTTCCTTTAATAAATCAGCAGGCACTGAATTGCCTGTGCCCTGCACCATGTGTTTGCTGTTTATTTTTCAGGATGGACTCCGTAATAGGAGTTTGTATTTCTGTTTTACAATGAAGAAACCAAGGCTCAGACTCACCCAGCTGCTGCGTGGGACAGGGGGATTTGGGGACCAAGTCCCTCTTCAGCACACACCAGGCCATCTCTAGTTCTGTTTATCACCAGACGGTAAATAAATCATTATTTTCTTTCTGCAGTTCTTATGTAAAGGCCAGAGTTCATTTTAAAAGGAATAATAAAGACTTAACCTTGTGTTACTTATCTTAAATGGAAGCATGTTTCTGGAAAACTCAAGAAAGGAAATGTAATTAGAAGCTGATACTTGCCTGAGTGAAGCTTAGACAAATCATAGTTATTTTGGATTGGAACACAAATTGCCGTAACCTGTACTTAGCATACAAGTGGTAGCTAGTACGCATTGGGCATAATTTTATGCACAAATTGCACTGTGATGTTTTGGTCAGCAGGTGGCGACATTGTATCACAGAGGACATTCAATGTTGTTGAGAAAGTACATGGTGATTTTATTTCCCTATCAATTGCTGTATTTTAAAATAAAATAATGGCTTACGATTTTATCCCCTGAATCCTGTCTTTTCGCATGAACAAAACAACACATATTTCAGGCGGCTCCTCTGAGTGCTTAGACGTCGGAGTGGGGGAGGCTCTCCCCAGAACCTCCACGAGGGTTGGGATTGGCGTTCCCTAGCGTTAGGGACCCTGGGCTCTGAGGGCGCTGAGGCTCCTGAAAGCAGGTGCTAGTCACAGGGTTCACAGTCACCTAATGGGCGGGTAGGTTCTTCAGGGGACAGGGGCACTGCAGCAACTTCTCCCTTCTTTATAGAGATCCTCAACCCCATCAGTTCAGCTATTAAGATCTCATTCAAAAAGAGAAGCAAGGTGGGGGCGGGGAAAGCTTTTACACCAAGAAAATGGTGGCAGTATTGACACCCAGACCCAAATTCATGTGACTCCTGCCTGAGAGAGACCCCGGGCTGCTTACTCAGGAGTATTTACTCTTATTTTAGATGTAATTCCAATCTGACTATTTACGTTTCTGGTACATAACAGATTAAAAACAGCCACTCGGAAAAGAGAAGAATTGTTAGAGGCAGGTACAAAGATGCACTCAAGCTCAGAAAGCAGGGTAGTGAGTCTGGGAACAGAAAGGTGAAAAGAACAGAAAACTTGAAGGCCGGGGACTACAGCTGGCCCCCCGTGGGCCTCACTGCCAGCCAGTTACGAAGAAGGCCCCGAATCATCCATCCGAGTGCAAGTTGTGTTTGCAATGCTTGGTTTCATAAGGCAAGTAAGTATGTAGTGAGACAGAGATGAGATTTTTATCAAAAAATGGTTTGCTGCCAAACAGTTTCAGCAAGAGGCAGTGAGAGGCAGTGAGAGGCAGTGAGAGGCAGGGTGAGCTCTGGTGCTCTGGAGGCAGACAGGCCTGGGCGCAAACCCCCGCTGAGACCTGTTGTAGGAGCATCAGCCGGCTACTCACACTCCCTCACTAAGCCTCAGCTCTCTCAGCCATAACATGGGGAATAAAAGCATTTGGGTGAGCATGCCAAGTCCTTAGCTCTGGCCAGGCCCCCGTCAATCACTGTCATCACCTTTCATTCCAGGGTAGCCGACATGTAAATATCTGCTGTGATGGAACTTCAGATGCCTACAGTGGCATCGCTAGTTTGCTTAATTATTTCCTGCAGACCCCATGGGGCAGCTGGTAACACGGAACACTGGTCCAGACACATTCACCCCATGCTAATTACATGAAAGCCACCAATGTCCTTGTGTTCCGTGTGACACAGCATTGGAGACACAGCATTGCAGACTTTTCTCTGGAAAAGGCAGCTGAACAAGGGGGCCATTGAGATTATCACCACTATTTACGCTACCGATTAAATTCAACAGTTCTTGCTCTGAAATTGAAGCTGGGTTTCACAAACGTCTCACTGTCGATGGCAGACCGCTGAGACGTGGAGGGCACCGTGACGGAAGCGGCATTTCTGTGTGGGCAGCAGCAGCCGGGGGCCAATGTGGACGCCAGGGAGGGAGCCGCCACAGCCCACGCTGGTGTCGGTGCCGGCCACCAGGTTCAGGGTTGTTGGGAGTCTCTTAGCACCTGACGTGCACGGATCCCTCTGTCTCTCACTCAGTCACTCACAACCACACACACACACACACACACACACACACACACACCCTAGCTCGATGCCTCAGGGTGAGAGGAGCAGCCCTGTTCATCCTCACTGGTATCTGGAAAAGGTTATATCAAAACCAGACATGGGGAAAGTGGCTTCCATTTTCCTGTGGATTTTCAGTATTTTGGTGATGATCTATCTGTGTATTTCCTTTCTCGTTACTTTCCTCATAATTTAAATGTTTCTGTGCGCCTCCACACTGTGATTTGTAAATATTAAGTTCAACGTTCAGAAGTCATGCCCCGGCTGGGGTGCTCAGCTGTTTGGAGCATCGTCCCCTACACCAGACGTCGCTGGTTCAGTCCCCAGTTAGGGCACAGACCTGGGCTGGGGGTGGGATCCCCCGGTGGGCGCCCAGGGGAGACACCAGTCGAAGTCTCTCTGTCATGTCGATGTTTCTCTCTCTCTCTCTCTCTCTCTCCCCCTTCCCCTCTCTCTAAAAACCAGTGAACACGTCCTTGGGTGAGGATTATTTTAAAACCGACAAAAACTAAAGTCATGCTGGGGGAGGGACGACTCTTCATTCAGCAGGACTGGCCCACACAGCACAGGATGTCTGTCGGCCCTGCCCCCTTAAAAGCCAGCAGTGCCTCCTCCTCAGTGACCACCAAGAGCCCCTCCGAAGAGCGGAATGAGACAGGTGCATGGGGGCATGGCTTAGGAATGAAGGGGAGCAGGGCGAGCCCCCCTGTGTGGAGCTGTCCGCAGAGGCTTGTATAAGCTCCTCTGAATTTTTCTAAGCTCCATTTCCAAGAGTATTCCCGCCATTAAAATAACTGCAGATCTTGGCTCTCTGGTGTGAATCTTGGTATCTATTAGTCGGTTACACTGATGGGTGCTAAGTAGACTTCAGGTTTCAATCTATTTTTAAAATTATTTTTATTTTTTATTTTAATTGTTGTTCAAGGACAGTTTTCTGTCTTTCACTCCCATCCCAGCCCACCCCCCGAGTAGGTTTCAATCTTAATAACATTAAATAATGCAAAGGCCTGCTAGTTCCTTACATCCATATGTGGAAATTTACCTATATGCAAATGACCGCATCTGCTGAGCCCAAATGCAAAGCAACCTTTCAGGTCTTTCAAAGGACTGGTAGCCTCTGGGAGAGTCAGATAAGAATCAACAGGTATTTTCCCAGAGTGGGAACTGCTGGTGCTCTTTCCAGCTCCATGAAGGCAATTTATCTAGTGGGGACCTTTGAGTGACCTCCCTAGCTTTGTTTATTGTGCTTTCTAACATGCAACTAACTTCACCTCTGCATCGCTAACGACGGTGGGCCTGT
This sequence comes from Trachops cirrhosus, assembly GCA_028533065.1. Taxonomy (NCBI): domain Eukaryota; kingdom Metazoa; phylum Chordata; class Mammalia; order Chiroptera; family Phyllostomidae; genus Trachops; species Trachops cirrhosus. The sequence continues at coordinate 100,279,829 of CM052544.1, forward strand.
ATTTTCCTGAAATTTGAAAGAGCCCTTAGAAGTTTTACTTTTTGGAGCCAGATTATCAGGCCACCAGCACCGGGTGCTCCCTAACCTGCCACTAGGAGTCTGCTTTCACCTGGCCTGGCTCAGCCAGCGGGCGACTCCCGGAAGTTGGAATGGGAAGAGGAGACAGAGCTCCTTCCCCGCCAGGTAAATATTGACTTGTGGTTTTGTTTCACAGCAATCGAGGCCTCTCCTGGCCTGGCTTCGCCTTGCTCTGGACTCCCCCTCCCTTCTGTACACTGTCACCCACCATTCTGATACACAGACTGTTAGGTTTCCCATAACATGCTGAAAAACAAGCATAAGAAACTCTGTTTTGTTCACTCAGAGCCTGCCCTGGATTGTCCCCTTGGTGCTTCTCTGTTTGGTGGACGCTTCCTCCTGCGTCCAGGCCTCAAGCCAGCTCAGCCTGGGGGAGGCTCACCCCACACGGCAGCGCCTCGTGCCCAGGTGTCCCAGCCTTGGGCAGCCTTCCTCCGGGAATCCGGGTTGGCGCTCCTCACGTGCGCCCTCAGAATCTGGGCAAACATCCCACTGAAGCCCTATTTCACTGCGTCACAATGGTCTCTTTGCTACTGGCAAGGCTATGAGCGTCTGAAAGGCAGGACCGTGATTTTGTTCAATTGCTTGGTTTTTAGCCCCAGTCCTTAGTAAATCCACTAACACAGGTAATATGTGCTCAGCTAAAGCTGATGGAATTCACTAGAATTTTGAAGCTGAAGAAAAGATCACCTACTTCAGGGCAACTGCTCCAGAGATGATCACATGTCCAGAAAGGTCAAGTGGCTTAAGCGCACCAGCAAGTTATGGCAGAGGAAAGGCTAGCCAAGTTCAGTGAAAAAAAAAAGGTTCCAGAACACTTGCACTTTATTTAGCCCTCTGCATAGCATCATGGGATCAAAAAAAAAAAGCAAGACCATTTTTTTTCCATGAGAAACTTATACCACAACCCACTAACAGCTATAATTATTTTATAACCAATCCTCAACAAAGGTTTACTGAATGAATGGATTAATGAATGAATGAATGATCTATTTTTATTCTTTAAACTCTTTAGTGAGAAGTACACATACATACAGAAACATGTGAAAGTTGTAAGTATACACCACAAAATTCTCACAAAGTAAACACATTTAACTATTGTTCATGTCAGAAAATAAAACTATGCCAATACCCAAAAGCCCACTTTATGCTTTCTCTCAACTGATACTTATTCCCTGTTTCCAAAAGTAACCGCTTTCCTGACCTAACCACACATTTGTTTTGCTTGTTTCAGACTTTTATGTAAATGGAATAACACAGTATGTTTCCTTTGCATCTGCCTTTTTTGCTTCATGTCACGTTGGGGAGACTCAGTCGATTTTGGTATATTAGCTGTGGTTTGTCCATTTTCATTGCTGTGTAGAATTTCATCGTTTGATTGCACTGGTTTGTCCATTTTTCTACTGATAAATATCTGGATTCTTCCTGGTTTGGGGCTATTGTGAATTATACAAACATTCTTGCTTATGGATTTTGGTCCACATTGAACATGCATTTTCCTCTAGAATATTTATGGGAATAGACATGCTATGTTATAAGGTGTGCATATATTTAACTTTGTAGATAATGCCAAACTATTTTGCTAAATGGTTCTATAAATATTCATGCTCACCAGAAGTGTGTGAGCATTCCCATTGGTTCACATCTTCACCACCATTTGGTATTATTGTCAGTCTTTTTAATTTCAGTTACTATAATGGGCGTGTTGTGGTAATCATTGTGTTTTCATTGTTTTTCCTTCTTAATGAATCTGTTTGCTGGCCATTTAAATGTCATCACCTTCTTCTAATTCCTATTCTTCTTTTTGTGAAGTGAAGTATTTTGCCTAATTTTTGATTGGGCTATCTTTTTTAAAAATTGATTTGTAGCAACTATGTGTATGTTCTGGATACTTTTTGTTGTTTATATGTGTTGTATCTTCTGCCACTTGGTGGCTTTTCCTTTGTATTCCCTTATGCTGTCTTTAAAACAAATTATGGGAAATTTCAATATATACAGAAATAGAGAAAACCCATATATCCATTGTCCAGTTTCAACTCAAACCAATCCCTTTTCATGTATACCTTAGCACAGTTCTTCATCCTCTCTTCCATCTCCACCCCTGCAATGGAAGGATATTTTGTAGCAAATTCCAGATATCATATCCTTTTATGTGCTTTAGTGTACACCAAAAAGAGGTAAAGACTTTTTAAAAATATAACAATAATATTATTGAACCTAAAAGTATTAGCAAAAATTTTGTAGTTATAATAAATGCCAGTTTCCAAATTTACTTGATCACTGCTTCCCTCCCCTGTACACAGTTATTTTGAGAATAGTGTTTCCGCTTCCCGTCTATATGCATTTTTAAATTTTTTTCCTTATTACACTGGCTAAGTATTCCATTACAGTGTTAAATAGAAGTGGTGAATGTGATGGCCTTTAGTATTATACTTTATTTTCACTATTGGATTTTTTTAAAAGTTGCTGCTTTAGAATTTACTATATATCTTGAACTTCACTCTCTGTGCTTCAGTTTGGATAGTTTCTATTATGTCTTCAAGTTCATTATCTTTTCTTTGGTACTACCTAATCTGCTATTAATCATAGCCAATGAAATTTTCACTTTAGATATTCTATTTTTTTAAATCTTTGGAATTTTTATTTTAAAAATAAAATACCTTTCATTTGTCTTATTATATGTCTTTGTTATTTTCTTCATCCTTGAGCATGTGCAGCATATATAAATAGTTGTTTTAAGATCCTTATCTACTAAGTTTGTCACCTCTGGCATTTCTTGCTCTCTTTCTATTCATTGATTTTCTCCTGATTATGGGTCTTTTTTTCCTGCTTCTTTATAGGTCCACTATTTATTTTTTATAGAATAATGGATATAGTGAATCATGCTGACAGCTTTTGTTCTGTACCTTTAAAGAATGTCAGATTTTGTTATGGCAGGCAGTTTGATTAGATTGGATCTGTTTGATCCTTTGGTGGATTTTTGAGCTCTCTTAAAGTAGGTCTAAAACAGTCTCTGCTGTTGTGGTTTGAAATTTGTGATAAAATTATCTTTGAACTTGTGTTTTGTAATTGAAGTCTGATGGGATAATGAAGTGTATGCATGAGCAGAGGAAAAGCTTGGAGAAAAGGAAAAAGCTTTATATTTTAGTACATTTAATAGAACATTATTTCTGCTTTTTGAATAAGAGTCTTCTTGTTTTTATTTAGCACTAAGCCCTAAAATCATGTAAGTAATCTTGGGTAAGTTTCTAGTTATTAACCTAGGTGGTAAGTGTACAAATCTTTATTTTACTATTATTATCTCTTAAATGGGCTGTATTTTCTTTATACTCTCCTGAATGTATGACACTTTTCACAAGAAAAAGAAAAGAAGAGAAAAGGGAGAAAAGACAGTTAAAAATGTTTTTAGAGACCGAGACTCTCTTCTATAAAGTTAATGAGGCTGATCTTCTTTTACAGAAAATTGATTTTACCTTTTGATGCAGCCAAAAACAATTTGGTAATGAGTCTAGGTAATGAATTACTTTGTTGGAAGATGACAATTTAATTCACATATAAAGTCATTATTATGACTGATTTTTATCATATGGTTCAAAGTAGTACTAAAGAAACTCTAAATAAATGTTTCAAACATACTTCTGAACACATAAACATCATAAGATTGTTTAGATGCTTCTAAGTTGACACTTTTGATTAGATCAGTAGTGTTGGAAAATAGGAGTCCTGATATGATTGTTAAGAAATTAAGCAAACCACTTTAAACTCATTTCTCCACACAATCCTGTAGCATTGTAAGCCAGGCACGATAAAGATTTATTTCAAAATTACTTCTTTCAAACAATTTAGAGAAAGTTCACCCTTCAAAGCATTATGAATTCACCCTTAGCTGATTGAAAAAGGTATACTTATTATTTGGCCATAATTTATGTGGAAAACGTGAGTACATGATGTTGGGGGGCCCAAAATCTACATCACACTCCACTTGTAGATGTGAGATAAGGTGTGAAGATAAGGTTCTCAATTCTAACTAATCAACATCTTTTCTTTTGTTCTTCTTGACATTGGCTAGGACTCTGGGTTTTATTTTCTCTTCTGTGGCAATTTAATTATTCTTGTTTATTAGTTCAGATCAAAATGGACAAGCCAGCTTTCATACTATCTGAATTAGAAATTTAACCTGCAAACCATGCTCTGGGTAATGACTTCAGCAGTGATAGCACAGGGGACAGGGTTGCATGCTGATGGCATTCACAAGCTACATTTCCCGTGATGCTGGTTTCTCGTCTTTTCTGGAGAAAACGGGAGTCATTAAAGTTATAAGATAAGGCACCACAGCCCTGAGATTTGCCATCTGTGTCGTGTACTTCCTTACTTCCCTGCTTGGCCAAGTCAACAGTGGGCCTGGCCCTCCACCTCTCTGCTCAGCAGAAGGAGAAGGTGTGGAACTCCAGCACAGTCATGAGTGAGCTAGCCCCCCAAGCTAACGCCAGAGGTGTCCTGGAGCCAGCTCCTGCCAGCTAGCTGAACTGATTAGGCACATCTCTTCCCAATTTCGTGTCCGGTGACCTCAAGCTGATAGCTTAAAATTGGCCATCGTGGATTTATTTACATGAAGGGAATTAGCAAATGCAAAGCTTTTCTTTTTAGAGAGCATGTTGTTAAATATTTACCAGCACACCACTGGCTGAGCCCTGAGAATGGAGACCAGAGCCTGTCGGGAGATGAGGGGCGGCTGGTCTCGGGAAGGCTGGGCTGACATCCCTTCAGTTATGACTTAGCTGATCACACAGTCGGAAGAAAGCCAACACAGGGACAAATATGGGCAAGGCTGTTGTAGAGAGTACAAACTGGCAAGTTGACTGACCCTTACAGGCTAAGGGTAAACTGGATTTGTTAAAATATTCCTTTTGTTTTTCACCTAACTGCTTTGGGAGAAGGGAAGCAAGCGCTTGTTCTATGTGCAGGCCTGGCTCATCGTGAGAACTGAAAAGATGCCAGCAGGCACCCCGCAGTGAAGACAGGTGTCCCTTTTTAGTGAAGTCACATGATCCCTTTTAATATTAGTTACCATTTCTGGTTCTTCTGTGTCTAAACATCAATAATAATAGGAAATCAAATAAGAAAAATTTTTTTACAAAAGTAAAGTAAAAACCTAAACAGAACTAATGGAGGGGAAAAGGGTTGCATAGCTTTTTTAATGTCTTTATCATGTTGTGAAGCTGTGTCCTTAATTTTCTGCTTGGTTTTCCTGTGTTCATATATCCTAGTGGAATGTGTAAATGGAACCCATTGTGAGTGATACGAGCACTGTCACCCCGGGTGAATTTGGGCAAAACACCTGTTGCTTACAGGTAACCCAGGCTAAACACCTGTCCAAGAACCTGTCCTCACTGTTGTTACCTCTGCGGATCTACGTCTCGACGTCCTGCTTCCCTCTCAGCTGACCCCACCTAACTGAGCAGAGGGCGGGTGCATTGAGTCCACTTAGCAAAATGACGCAGACACAGTAATACCCAGAAGTGCATTGTTTAAGTATTTTTGTCTTCACAAAAATAAAATAATTTTTCTCCTTTTAAACCTATAATAACCTGTTTCTCAGCTAATTAAATTGTCATATTTTAATTGGGATTTTAAATCCCAAATTGACATTTCTCGTCATATCAATTTCATTCGCATTTAAAACTGTGAATACTAAAAATAAAGTCACATAAAAATCCCACTTCAGAAATGCCTGGAGGTTCTTTTTTTTATTTCTGTGTGAATGTACAGGGGTGGGCAAAAATAGGTTTACAGTTGCTCCTATGGAAAAAGACATACAGGTTATGATTATTACAGTAGCTTTATTAACTCAAAAGAAGGTCACAATGCAACTGTAAGCCTACTCTTGCCCACCCTGTCTATGGAGGAGTCTGGGCTAATAGCTGTAGGAATGTGAGAAATAGGTCACGTTTAATGAAATTGGTGCTGGATGTTCTAGGTTTATTCAACATTCAGACAACTGCCATCTCACAGACGACATACAGCTAATATTGCTCTCTGGAGAAGAAAGTTCCTAATCCCAGAACTTATGAAATATGAAATACCTTGTTGAGGAAAGGTTGAGAATGAAAATGCCAGCTCTGAAATGTCAGGAAATTCTGGAGTTCCCCCTTCAAAGTTAATTTGCTCTTCTCAGAAGGCATTTTAATGTTGGGAAAAACACTGTTCACAGACTGGGAAAAGGCGCCCCCCCGCCGGAGTCCTGCTGAGTAAGCTTGTCTTCATCAAGCTACGTGCTTCTTCCACTTCCTGGCGGGACAGGGACAAGACTTCACTGGTGCTGGAGAATAGGAAGGAATGGAGGAATCCATGGCTGAGATGCGTCAAGAGGAGAGGATGGCTTTGGAAAGGCTCTGAGCGCGAAAGGGCCATGGCTAGCCGTATCTGCTCCATCACGAAGCAGGCTAATGGTGATCCAGTGTTATGGCAGCCCCACCCACTGGGAAGAAGGTGTCCTTGGGACTCTGGGGGGCTTGGAATCCAGAGAGGGTCGCACAATGATAGGGCTTTGGATCCCAAAGCTCAGAGTCTGTCTTAATAGACTAAATTGCAAAGCTTTTGGTGAATTGTCCTTAATTACTGACTTGCTCCTAAAGCTATAGACAGTGTCACTGGTTTCAGATCTATTCTTGTGTCCAGTAGATCATTAATATAAAACTGCTGGAAATGGCACTCAGGTCGATGGATAAATCTAAATTAAATTTTTCAGATAATTGGATGCAAGTATCTCAAAACTAACTCGGAAAGGGTAAGTGCCCATGTCAGCAGGATCGAGACCATGCTGAGTACCTGGCGTCTTGCTGGCTAACTGTGTGATCCTGGACACATGATTTAAATCACCTCTGATGTGGATCCCATGTGAAATAGAGACAGTAATACCTTCTGTATATTTTTTGTATGTCAAATTACATGGAATAATACATTCTAAATACTTAGATATCAGGCCTAAGACATTTAGATTCTTTCCTACTTCTTTTCCATGCCCCCACCTCCCTGGATAGATATATATGTTTTCCTAAAAAGGATATAAAAAGGGATACTTTATACATATTGTTTGCTTTCTTCTCTTTCTAACCCCAGGTTCTTTATTGGATTTCTTCTTTGGTGAGAACAGGAAATGTTATTAAAGTGATGTCCAATTGGTTAACCTTCCTTGCATCCAAAGACATCCCCAGTGCTAAATATGTATCCTTTTCATCCATAAAGAATTTCAACTGGAATCAAGTCTAAGTAACTATTCGTGGTGATTCAAGGTGTTTCCCTTAAGGAATGAATCGGAGGCATCCATAAACCAAGGCTGCGATTCTCCCTGTGGCTGTACATCATGATTCCCTGGAAACCTCTAAAAATACCGACACCCATAAGAATAAGAGCTTTTAAAAATTTCACGCCATTTGACTTGAAAATTCCATTTCCAGGCATCAATCTATTCTAAGAAAACAGAGAGGTGGGGAAAGATATACGCCCAAAGCATCTCATGTATTTGTGTAAATCATGAACCCAGTCCAATTAAAGGAATGGAGAATAGTTAAACAAAATATGATTTATCCGTAAATGATTACAGATCTATTAAAAATTACACTTATGCTTAGTGTTAGAAGTCAGGATACCTTTGGGTCAGGGATGGTGACTCGAAGGGGCACGGAGGGGCGTGAAGGGGGTGAACAGGTTGCTGGTGATATTTAATTCCTTCACTTGGGTTCTGGTTACCCAAGAGTGTTCACCATAAAGATTCATCACTCTGTGTTCTTTTGCTATATGCACTTTAAAAAAATGTGGTAAAATGCACACAACATAAAATTTACTGTCTCAGCCATTTTTAAGTGAACTTCAGCAATATTAAGTACATTCACATTGCCGAACAAACCAACCTCTGGAGCTCTTTTCATCCTGCAAAACTGATACTCTGTACTCATTAAACAGTAGCTCCCCCTTTGCTCCTCCCCTCAGCTCCGGGCAACTGCCATTCCCCTTTCTTTCTCTGTGAGTTTGACTACAGTAGGTGCTTCATATGCGGGGAATTATTAATAGTATTTTTCTTTTCATGATGGGCTTATTTCACTTAGTATGATGTTCTCAAGTTTCATCCATGTATAACATCTGTGAGAATTTGTTTTCTTTTTAAGACTGAATAATATTCCATTGTACAGATATTCCGCATTTTGTTTGTCCATTCCTTCATCAGTGGATGCTTGGGTTACTTCTACCTTTTGGCTATTGGAAATAATGCTGCTATAAACATGGATTTGCAAATATCTCTTTGATACCCTGCTTTCAATTCTCTTACCCACTCCTTACTCCCGAAGGTGGAATTGCTGGAGGTGTGTGTACTTTTTATATGCATGTTATACTTTAATTAAAATTTTAACTTAGAAATACTGATGCACTGATAGGTTCACCACTAGGGGTTCTAATTAGATGGTCTGAGCATTGGAATTTGTTAAGCCTTCTCCGGAGGTTCTAACATGTAGCCAGGGCTGAGAACCCCTGACCTAACAGATGCGCTTAGTGCGTTCTTGCAAACAGCTTGCTGAGAGCTGTGTAGAAGGAGGGATCCGGGGCTAGTGCATCCGTCCTTCACACCAGCCTTTGCTGCCCCTTCAGTCTTTGAACTTAGAATCGTTCCCATCACAGGGTGACCGAACCTCAAGGGTATGTCAGTCAATATGGTGCCTCCCATTGGTTGCAGGTAGAGGAAACAGCACACCTGGGTCCTCATTTCTACCTTTGCCAGAATGAGAGGTCAAGGCTGTCCTTACCACCCATGAGACATGTAGCTGGGTGCCTTCATGATGAGACTGAAGGACTAGCCGGGAGGGCCTCTCACAACACACACATATACAGAAGCTTTCTCCTATATCTTCCCAAAAGTTTTCAAGGAAGGCCTGCACACATCCTCTATTCAATCTGAGCCAACCTCCCGGGGCAGATGCTCTGTTTACTCAGCCTCTTCCATTGCAAAATGGCCACCCCATTAGGGCCTTGAGCTGAGCTGGGTGGGGCAGGCCACGGTGGGCAGTGTCTGCCTCCACAGGTGTGCGGCTCCCCCACCCGTAGGAGTGCGTGTTGGTTGCATATTCCCCTAGGAGCAGGGCTTAGGGTCCCATCCCTCTGATAAAGCAGATGACTCAAGTGTTTTAAAAACCAACTGACCCTGGAAGGTCATACGTGGACTCTCAGCTGTTTAAACCATATTGAGAATTGGTTCAAATGGATGGCTTTCAAGAATACAGTTGTGATGTCAGGACCCAGTGACATTTTGGGCTGGATAATTCTTTGACGTGTGGAGCTGTTCTGGGCTCTGCAGGATGTTTAGCAACATCTCTGGCCTCTGCCCACACGACACACCAGTGGCATTGCAATCCCCAGCTGGAATCACGGAAAATGTCTCCAGACATTGGCAAATGTCCCCTTGGGTGCCAAATCTACATCCACCCCCAGCTGAGAACCACTGTGCTGAAGGAATGAGAATTTTGGAGGAAGAAAACACTTTGCAATGTAGCAAGATCTAGAGGAGGCTAGGCCTGGATAAGATTGTTGGGGGCCCGGAGTGTGGATGATACCCTCTGATTTCTGACCCAGTTGTGTCTCCGTCCCAGAAAACCCCTCACTGTTCCGGTGAGAGAGACAGGTGCACCATGGGAAACAGCAGGCACTGGAGGCCAAGTCCACCTGTGTGAAATAGCAACTTGTGCCAACTTGGAACCTGCGTGTCCTCTGGCATTCGACTGGTCTCTTTGCTCCCTTGCTGCCTCCAAAATGTGAAATGTTGTAAAGTTAGGATTTACCATGGGAACCATCTTATCCCACTTCCTCTCCTTCAAAAATGTTTCCAGCTCTTCACAGTGACAAAGCTGCCTCTCGTGAACGCCATAAACAGAGCTGGTTCACTGGCACAGCCTCACGTCATTTATCACACGTGAGACCATAATACACATTCCCAAAATTCTTTAATTCTGATCTGCCCAAATTCTGCGCTGCTAAAGTGGGAGCATGTTTAAGTTTATAGATGGAAGGCCGAGGGGCCTGGCTGGAGGAGGGCTGGGGCCCTGCTTCCCAGAATGAGCCGGGACCTGGTGCAAACCACCAGGGTGGTGCAAACCACCCTCTTTCCTCTCACAAGCTTTTCCAGCCTTGGAGAAGATTCTGAAAAGCTGTTTTCCAAGACCGTGTCTAACTGACCATTTTATCATCCTCACCTGAGGCTTCTGCTTTATCGGAGGGAAGGGACCCTAAGCCCTGCTCCTAGGGGAATATGCAACCAACCCTTGTTGCTATGGGCGGGGGAGCCCCAGGCCTGTGGAGGCAGATACTGCCCGCCGTGGCCTGCCCCACCCAGCTCAGCTCAAGGCCCTAATGGGGTGGCCATTTTGCAATGAAAGATGCTGAGTAAACAGAGCATCTGCCCCGGGAGGTTGGCTCAGATTGAATAGAGGATGTGTGCAGGCTCTCCCTGCTCCTCGGCCCACAAGCTTTAACCACTGTGCAAACTGGTTGAGAACACTAAAGCCCAGCTGTTTGTTTAGAGCCTTTATTGACTCAATTCCCGCCTCTGAGGCAGCTGGCCTCAGCCAGCCACTCAGTCATTGTTCTGACTCGGTGCTCCTCGGTGACACTGCGGCCGCCCTGTTGAGAGTTTCCTTTCTTTATTTTGTTTCCTGGTCCTTGAATAGTCGAACAACCACCTCACACTTACAGGTGTAGAGTTTCGTTTTTTTAAGAGGCATAATTCACTGCAGTCAGAATTTTTAGCTGGCTAATTGGGTTTGTTGTGTAATAAGTACTTTTCTACTTTCCTCTTGGAAAGGGAAGGGCTGGCTTCCTGGTGGACCATGAGGAGGGCTGTCACTGTTCTGGCATGCTAACTCTTTCTGAGCCTGGGCCCTCACTTGTAAGTGGCTTTCAGTGTGCCCTGATGTGTACTTAGGATGGACCAAAAGCCTCTGCAAACTTCCCAGAGTGCCAGGCTTCACTTACGAGAACTATTGATCTACCCAAAGTGGCCACCTGGAAGGAAGAAACAGGGTTATTTTATTCATTGTTCATTGGAACAATAATATCATTAATTGAGCATATACTTTGTGCAAAGTACCATGCTTAGTGGTGTTTTTATTAGATGAATTGGCTCCTTCGGTCTTCACCATAAACTTTGTGCTGTGTGTGATTGCTCTCTTTTATCCGACAGGGAAGCCAAGGACAGATTGGTGAAGTAGCTTGCCCACAGTCCCTTAGTGTCCTTTAGTGTCTGGAGGCAGTGCAGGAACTCGAGCCCAAGTCTGTTCACCTCCAAGGCCTGCATTATTCTGTCCCCAGCACCTGACCACCTGCCTCTTCACTCCACTGGCTAGGACAGAGGGAAAACCCACGGGCCCCGGTAGGGGGCAGCACTCACATGCAGTGGTCTGGGGAGTGAGGCCCGGGTGGCACCAGTGGGTTTGCTCGCCACCACCTGTCTGAGTCCCCTTGGTCACTTCTCCCAGTGGTGCAGAGCTGCGCCCTCCCTTCTCCCTGACCAGGGCTGTCCCTGGACAACTTCCTCAAACTTTCTCGTCGAGGGCAGAGCTCATGTGTCACTTGATCTGGCTGCCAGGAAAGGAAGTTGGGAGCAGCACCTGGCGTCACCACTCACACAGACGCAACATGCACAAACACACTCACCTGTGTCACTCGTACATGCACACGTGCACAGGCATTCATCCAGACACACACGTGCACACACTCAGACATTCACATGTGTGCACGTTTGCATGCACACCCACACACAGGCTTGTGCACACGCATATCCACACACATACAGAGTGGGGCAAAAGTAGGCTTCCGGTTGTGAGTACTGAAACAGGTTTTTTTCTTGTAATGTTGTGTATTAATTATTGTATTATTTTCCATATGAACAACTGTAAACCTACTTTTTCCCTAACCTGTATACATACATATTCATTCGCACACACACTCACACTGTACGGCCCTCAATACATTTACTCACCCACACATTCACACTTTCACTTACACTCGCAAATGCACGTACACATATTCACATACATCACTCCCACACACACTCACAAAGACACTCACACAGCAACGATCCCTCCACTTACATAAATTCATACCCACACCCTCAAAAGCATTCACACATACTCACAAGCACATTCCTTACACACACGCTCTGCATTCACACACACAGACACTTACATTCTCGGGCACACGCATACCTCTCACTTCCTGCACAGAGGCTGAGGGCACACTGGAGTGCAAGGTCAGGAGGCCAACACCCCATATAATAAACTGTGGGGGAGGGGTAGCGTCATGTGGGGTTTTGTAACTCAAAAGCCTCAGGAAATAATTGTACAGCAACAGCAAGGACACTGACTGTGTGTTATGGAAATCTGGTTTCCATTCTAACTTTAATAATTGCCCCCAGTTGGTATGAGTCAGGTTTTGGCCTCAGGTCCTTCGCTCACACACTAGCTCAGCGACCTTGAGCAACTAGCTTACTTCTCTTTGCCTCATTTCCGCATCTGTAAAATGGGGATAATAGTAGTGCTTGCCTTACAGAGCGATGAGCACTACACAGGCTAATACATGTGAAGCTCACGGACCAGGGCAGGGCACACACGTGCTCCCCAACAGTGGGCTACCAACGGCTTGGGTTTGCGCCCTGTCCTTAACCAGTGAGAACGGTATCAGAGGCAGAAGTCAGTTCCAGCTTTGATATGGAAGTGAGAACCACGGAGAGAGTCACCAAGTTTTAGGGGCTTTCTGCCCCAGTGGTTGCCATTTATAAGCCCTTACCCTTGAAAAAGCCTCAGGGCAGGGGAGAACTATCCTATTTCCTCCTCACTCCCAGAGTGTCCTTGACTGCCTGGCACTGATGAGCGGTAAATGCAGTCACCTGGGTCAGACAGGCAGCCTCTGAGACTGCTGGCAAGGTCGGGGGTGCGCCTGCTGTCCCGCTTCCCCTCCGTTAAATTAACCTTCAGCTTCTGAAAATTTTGCTGGGAGAAGGAGTCATGCAATCCGTGAGAATTTTATTTTTGTGAGCTGCTTACTTGTAAGCAGGTAGAGTCTAAGGATTAGCACACACAATCTGTGATTCCAAGACATGCCCTCTTAAAAATTATAGAAGAAACTGAAATTACAAGTTGCTAGTTGCAGAACAGGCAGGAGGATGTTAAGAGCAAGTATAGGAAATGGAGTTGCCAGAGAACTTCTTATAGGCATGACCCATGGGGGCTGCTGGGTGGAGGGGGCCTTGGGGGGAAAATTGGGACAACGGTAATAGCATAATCAATAAAATTTTAATAAATGAAAATAAAAATAAATAAGTGGGAAAAAAGAATATCTAGGCAATGACACGCTATTTTGTTCTATATCTTTCCTTGATCAGGTCTAGGCTCATTTGTGAAAACTTGTAAGCCTTCATTATCCCAGTCACGTTACTTTTCCCATTCATCCAGCGCTTTGGCAGGAGCTCCGGGTCATACCCTCTCTTCCCTTCTTTGCTCTGTGGTGGTCCACATGTCAGCTGGACCTTTCATTCAGGAAGTCCCCACAGGGAGCTAGCTCTTCCTCACCTTCCCATCCCAACTCCCACCTCTGAGTTAGGCCAAGGCTTGATCAGAAAGGCACCATTTGCCTTAAAATTCTAACTATTTTATCAGAGTGCTCATCTCATCAAAGGAATGACCAGAAAGAGGCTATTTAACATTCTCCGAAATCACAAGGGCCCAAACAGTTTTCTTTTGTAATTCGTTGTGTGTGTAGGTTTGCACTCCCTGTTTACAAAATAATCCCTATCTGTGCCTGCAGAATTGTTGGAATGGTAACTACTTTACACTCAAATAGTTACTAGGGGAGGTGTCATCAGGGGTGATTTGTTTTAGCATACTGATTTCTGCTCTGTACTGTTCTGTATGTATCGACTGACTTAAAAACAAACATGCATCATTTTGTAAGAAATAAAACCATTTAAGAAGAAATTAAAAAAAAAAACGTACATGGCAATGTGCCCCTACTTTCAAAAAAATGCTTTGAAACGCACCATTTTCTTTCCTGGTTTGTTTCTGAACACCCCACGCAGCTGGCCAGTTAAGCAGCATTTCTTTCCGAGTGCTGGTCCAAGCAGGTTCTGAGATGGCAAGAAAGTTACTCTGAGTGTGAAGCTCCCATTTTCCTTCCTTTGGTTGAATTATCTCAACCCATACAGCTTTTGTAAATACACCTTACGGGCGTGTCTTTTTTTCAGGCATTTTTGGTCAAATTTCTCTAAAGAAAACTAGAAAGGCCAGTGGGAAATGGTCAGGGGTTGCAGTGGGTGGGCTCTTCCTGGCATCATGGGAAAGAAAGGGGGTCCTTTTGCCCTGGCTGGTGTGGCTCAGTGGATTGAGCGTCATCCTGGGGACGACAAGGTCACCTGCTCGGTTCCGGTCGGGGTGTATGCCTGGGTGCGGGCCAGTCTCCAGCTGGGGGCCTGTGACAGGGGACTAATCAACTGATCAGTGTTTCTCTCCCACTCTTTCTCCCTTCTCCTCTCTCTAAAAATAAATACATAAAATCTTTAAAAAGAAGAAAGGGGCCCTTCTACAAAAAATGTGAGTTTTCCTTTGGTGAGTTTCATCAGCCACCCTCTGGATTACTTCCTTGGGGATTATGAAATCTAGCTTCATTTATTCAATTTATGTGTGTGAATCTGCCCACTATGTTATTGGAAATGATTCATTTTCCACGCTGTATACTATCCTACCATGTGGACATATTACGGTTTACCTATCCGTCTACTGTGGATGGTCGCGGTGAAGCTCGGTGTGGAGCTGTTAGGTCCGTGCGACTGTGCGCACTCCAGAGCAGGTCTTCGGTGAGATGTTTGTATTTCCGTTGTGTGTGCGCAGGCGTGGAGCAGGATATGCAAATGTTCAGCTTTACTACAGTTGTCCAAAGTGGTTGTGAGATTTACATTCCCACCAATCATGTTTGGGAATTTCAACAAACCATTTTTTTTAAAAGATTTGTGACGATGGTAAAGTATTTCTGGAGAGAAGTTCTTGCCTGAACCAACTGAGGATGATGCGTATGAGCCCGTCCACAAGGTCCAAAACACCATTCATTTGCATGTTAGTTTTTAGAGCAAAACAACCCTGTGAAAGAGGCGGAGGTACGTCTTACCCCATTTCCTCCTGAAGCTGAGGAAAAGGCGACTGAAATGCTTTTTCTAAGAGCCCTACTAAGCTCTACATCTCCTACTCTTGCCCCAGTGGCCAAATGTGACTTTAGGTCCAATGCCTCTCTGTGGATTTGCTACGGGAATGCCACGCACATGTGGCATTTCTACTATAACATTGCTAGTTTCAAATAACAAAGTGTGATGGCCTGAACACTCATAGCATTTTCTAGGCAATCATCCAGCAGAAAAGGGCATATTTGTAAACTCTCAGGCTCGACCTTGATGTTCTGACAGTTTTAAATGGAGAGAAGCCTGTCTGGACTTCCTTCTAGCTGCACGTGAGACTCGCCTGGGCTGCTTTTCAAAATGCAGAGCCCCGTCCCCCCTCTGCAACAAGTGAACTGAATCCCTCGGAACGGGGACTTGGGAATTTGTATTTTATGAAGTTCTCAAGGGATTCTGATTCAAATGGAGACCACTAGTCAATCATTGGACTCACTCTTGCCCACAAATAGGTTCTTTTTAAATGATATTCTATTTACATCTCACCTAATGTAAACAGAATAGCAAAGTCCTGAAAATAAGAAAAAAAATGAGTAAAAGGTCAAGAGCAGACCTTTTTCTTTCCTTCTAAATGTTCTGTCAAAGGGCAATCTCTTGTCAAATAAAATACAGATGTGACAATTCAGTTAGATGTGGTTCTAATTCCGGGGTAATAATAATTGTAAGTTAACAATCACTTGGCACTTAATAGTTTGTTGAATGGTGTCACATATACTTTTTCACTTAGTCACTCGAGACTTCTCTAAGGTAAAAATAATAATCCCCAGTTTACGGAATAGGATGCTGAGGCTTGGAGGTTAAGTGACTCCTCTAATGACGTACATGCGTGACGTGGAAGAGCTAAGACACAAACCCAAGGGTCCTGATTCCGAATGTGTGTATTTCTCATGACCTCTGCCTGTACTCCACGAGTCAATGAAAGCCGCACGAAGGTCAATGGGCGTTAAGTGTTTCGACAACTCTGAAAGAGTTCCGTGAGTCTGATTGGAGTCCCCTCCACTCTCCTTCCCTTCCTCCCTTTCCTCTTCTCCTTTCCTTCAATGTGCTTGTAATGCCTCCTGTGTAACATGTAATCTGCAGTATGCTGGGAAACCAGAGATTGGAGACAAAGTCTCTACCCGGAAAAAGTTCACATTCCAGCTTTGTCTGGTGTGGCTCAGTAGGTTGGGCATCATCAAGAAACAGCAAGGTTGCCAGTTCGATTCCCTGTCAGGGCACACGCCTGAGCTGTGGGCCAGGTCCCCAATTGGGGGCGTGCAAGAGGCAACAGATTGATGCTTCTCTCGCACATTGATGTTTCTCTTCCTGTCTTTCTCCTTCCTTTCTCCTCTCTCTAAAAGTAAATAAATAAAATTTTTTCAAAAAGCTCACATTCTGGTGGGGAGAGAGACACATCCTTGCGGTGATGTGCCAAATGTCACAGTCATACCTAGTAAATGACAGACTGCCACGATCAGGTCAAAATGGGACGAGGAGATTGTGCCAGGATCACCCATGCAATTGGGCATGTGGATTCATACTGTCTCCTCAGACAAAAAGTCCACGTTCTTAAAAGTAAGGGGAACTCACTTTGATGTACTCTCACTTCAAAGGGGGACTGTTTTATTTTGAAACACTCCCACTGCCTTCAGTATCCTGTTCGTACACCCTTCCAAGTGTGTCTTTAGATCTCTCATCTATATTCTATAACAAGTGTTTACCTTTTCCTAAATTTAGAAGTGTGTCATCTTATTAGTGGTTCATTTATCTACTCTTTAAAGAATTATCAATGTTCAAAAGTGGTGTAGATGCCATAACTAAGTGTAGGGAGAGCTCAGAGATCCCCTTCCTGGGCTGGTGCATAGAAAAAGCAACTTCCGATACATCAGGAAACAGCTTTGTTTATACTCAGCAACTGGGCTACACGGAGTGGGGGGTAGGTAGGTATGTGTGTGTTCGTGTGTGGCAGAGGTTGGTGGCAGACAGATTTTCCAACATACTATTTCATTAGAGATAATAAAATAGCCACTTTGTTTTTTTAAACACCTAAGAATTGTTCAACAATGAGTAAACAGCTGTCAGGTGCCCCTGGGTCCCAGCAGCTCCTTAAACCCAAGTCCACGGTTGTGAAGGAGACAGAAATGCCGTGTGCCCCGCCCCCTCTACCCTTTCCCCAGGTAGACTAGCGAAGACCAACTCGACATTTCTGGAAGAGTGAACGTGAGTGTCGCTCTCATATCTGATGCCTTACGTGCGTCATTTCCTGCCTCACTTGACATTTCTGGAGCGTTGAGCACCAGTGATGGCCCCTTTATTAGGCGCCTTTGGTTTGTGTGCCTCTGTTCTTTCCAGTTACCATTACTCTGACTGCTTGCCCTCCTTTCTGCCTTTGCTGTGTCTCTTCTGGACAGCTATGGCATCCTCTTCTTTGCTGCCTCTGCTCCGGGGTCTCCGACTTTTGATCTGGTTCCATCTTTTACTTTCCCATTGGTGTTATCTTTTGTTTATTTCCCATCTCAACTCTAAATTATAACAACTGACAATTGTGTGGTTTTATACACATTTTCAAAACAAAACTTCCATCCTTTATCTGAATCAGCACTCACTGAGAACCCTCTGTGTCGCAGGCACGGTGCCTGGTACAACCCCAGTGGTAAGTACTGAGGTTGGTCCAAAATAACTCCACTAGGACAGACACGCTTAGTCTTCTCATCCTTTATTCTGATTCCTTCCATCTGTTGCCAGGCGGTTCCCTAGGAGATGAAATTAGTGTGCAGGGGGTTTATAAGGAATACTCTTGGGACCAGAGCCTATAGAAGGGAAGGGGAGGATACAGGATTGGGTAGAGGGAGAATTTGAGTGGTCAGGAGGTCTCAAAGGAGCCTTTGAGTTCTAAATATGGGATGACTCTCCAGAACTGTCTGCCTATCAGGTAAGACTGACAGCTGAGGGTTGTCTGCTGGCAGGACTCAAGCAGCACAGCAGGTGAGCCCTTCAGTCTCGAAGGGGGATGTAGGTGGTGCGTCTCAGCATCCACCACACCATCCCGCATGGTTAGGATTCACTGGAGGTGGCTGACCGGACTTGTTGCCTTGCGTCTTAGTACAAAGGGCAGGAAACTCACAGAGAAAGAGAACTGGGTTCCTGAGGCCAGGACCGCTGCCCTTGGTGGTGGCAGAGCAGGAAGAGGCTGGAATGGGTCTGACTGAGTTCCACCAGATAAATGAACAAAGGCCAAGGTCAGGCCAAGGCAGGCAACGCTATGTATGTCCTGCCTCAGATCTTTCTCAGATGCTGTCCCTTCTGCCTGAAATGTTCTTCACTCAGTCTTCAGGTCTCTGTTTACATGTGACATCCTCTATCCTGTCTCCTTGGGCCCAACCTAAAATCCTGATCTTCGCCTTGGTCATACCTGTCCCTCTAGGGCCTGTCATGGGACTATTTATTCAATTCTTTTGTCTCTTTTACCAAGAGCTTTATGAAGGTAGACATTTCTTTTTTTTTTTTTTACTCTGGTATCCCTCATGTCTAGTGGCATGCCTGACACATAGTAGGTGCTCAAGAAACACTTTTAAATGATTAAAATTACAATGGTGCTACATCCGGATTCTTTAGTTGCAAGCAACAGAAACTGACACTGACATGATTAAGAGGGAAAAAAAAAGAGGGCATAGCTATGGAAAGAAAGCAGGGGAGTCCCAGGATCACAGAAACCAGGGATGAGAACAGGCCATGCCCAGCAGCTGTGGATGGGGGGGTCCCAAGGCAGCAGCTGCTGGACAAAGCACCCACTTTCAGTCTCTGCCATTCATCTCAAGTCAGTTTCCACAGGAGAGAGGCAGTGTCTTAGTGGCCTAGCTTGGGTCACACGCTGTCCTCTGGGCTATACTCCCACCAATTTGTATCCAAAAGGAAACTGGTGGTGAGGGGCGTGGGCTGAAGAAGAGCTCACCAACGTCTCTCTGCAGATCGAGGCTGCCCCTGATGCACTCATAATGAGCCGGGCAGGAAGGGTCCAGTGAGCTTCCTTAAACACAGACCTAGTCATGACCTGTGTCTGCTCAGAAACCTCCAGTGGCTCCCCGTGGATTGTAGGGTGGCATTCAAGTTTCTAAGTGTGGCTCTTTGAGCTTTTCATACTAGTCCCCACCTGCCTCTCTAGCACCTTCTCTGGCCACTCGTCCCCAGGGCCCTGGGGGAGCCACACAGGGCTGCTACCCTCACTGTCCTGCAAACGTGCAACCTGTTGCCTTATCTGTTCTTGTAGCTTTGCTTCTGCAGATCCTTTCACATGAATGACCCTCCCTCTCGTTTGGCTCCAGTAAAACCTCTCTTCTGGAAAGCTGTCAGAAGGCCTTGTGGGCAGTGGGGAGCAAATAGCTCCTCCTGTCTGCTTTGTTCATACTGTTACGGCGGCACTTAGCACACTTTATGGCCGTTAGTTGCACGCAAATCTGATTTCCCTAATAGAATCTGAACTGCTCCGAGGCCAGGTTGGCCGCTTCGGGTCTCTCGTATCCCCAGGGTACCATAAATACTACTCTGCTTTAGGTGAGTGTAAATAATAAGTTCTTTAAAAATTAGCTTTCTCCTTTGTTGTTACCAGATCTTTCCAGGAAGAAAAAGCTAGAGAGAAATTGTTCCTATTGAAAATTAACTTTAGCCCTGGCTGGCGTAGCTCAGTGGATTGAGTGTGGGCTGCGAACCAAAGCATCGCAGGTTTGATTCCCAGTCAAGGCCCATGCCTGGGTTGTGGGCCAGGTCCCCAGTGGGGACCACATAGGAGGCAACCACACATTGATGTTTCTCTCTCTGTCCTTCTCCTTTCCTTCCCTTCTCTAAAAATAAATAAATAAAATCTTTAAAAAAAAAGAAAATTTAATATAAGGTCCCCTGAGAAGAGGTTCTGATATTAAAACAAACAAACAAAAAAACAAAAAAACAGCAGGCAACATCAAGAAATTGTGGAAATAAGTAAATATTCCTGGAACAAACCTGAAGGTCCCATGAGGAAATGAGGTGTCCAGTGCCGGGATCCTGGGGGGTTTCCAGACTATCTTCCCCTTAGAAAGAAAGTTAAAAAAGAGGAAAGCTTTTGATACATTTCTTTATGACAAAAATTCAAATACAATCAATGCATATATTCAGCCCCTCAAAAGCAGCTCACAGCATTCATTTTCTCCTGCTGCTCTTCCTGGCTAAGGACCTTTGACAACTGCAATTTCAATATTCTCCATGTTGCTCTGAGAAATCGGTGTGGTTTAACATGAAACTAAGAGTTTACCGGCACAGAAGAGAGACTGGGCTCTAAAAGAACAATCAGGGGCTTTGTTTGGAGTTGTTGGTGCTAATCTCAACCACTTCCCCCGAAAGAATGTGAGGCAGTCACTGTAGCCGGATCTGCTTTGCCCCAAACTCTGTCTTCAGCAGGGTGGGCGCGAGCACCACCAAGTAAGAAATCCCAGCGTGTGGAAACCGGATGATTACTTAGCACTTATCCTTGTGCCTTACGTACTTTACGTGTGCCAGGCACCACACCATGAGCTGAGCCCAGTATTTGCATGTCTCATTTAATCTCCACAGGACCTAAGAGATAAGAAGGGCTTCGATGACTTGCCTTTTGCAGAGGTTTGGAGAAGTCAAGGAACTGGGCCCGGTCGGTCATGGGATCTCTCAGCTGTGAGGCGGGACTGGAACCCAGGTCTGAATAACTCTGAAGCCCGTGCCCTAACTCTGTTCCTTGCCAACCTGGATGCATGTTAGCACCTTGGGAAAATGCAAAATAAATCAGACAAGCAAAGGCAACAACAATAACGACAAAGCAAAACAAAATACATAGTACGTTGTATGGTTATAGCACTCTAGAGAATAATAAAGCAGAGAAGAGGGACCGAGTGCTGTGTGGGGAAAGGGTAGGTTGAAATTTTAAATGCTGTCAGGAAAATGGTCAGGGAAGTGATCAATCAGATACCAAATCAGCAAAGATCTAGGAAAAACTGAGGGAGTCCTGTGGGCATTCTGGACAGGAGATTTCCCGACAGAGGCGCTGTCACACTTATAAGGCCCTGGTATAGAACAATTGGCCAGTTTGGCCAGAGTAACAGGGGTGGGGCTGGGAGGGGAAGCAGAAGATGAGGTCAGAGAATCATGTGGGACCTTGTAAACCGCTGAAAGACTTTTTCCCTCTTAGTAGGTAACCCTACTGGTTGAATTGTTCCTATTCAACTTTGTACAAACGTTTGACATCTTATCTATGAAAGTAGAATTGGCCTAAACTACACTAAAAGTATATTTCGAAGTTGGAGCACCTGAGCAAACATTTGGCATCAGGGGCCAGAGAACTAGGGAAGGGTGGAGAGGGGAGCCAGGACCCAGCTGGGGCTCTAGGGAGCCACCCAACTGCTACTGGCCATCCTCCCTTTAAAACAAGGAAGAGCTTTGTAGGGACTCCTCGGAAAATTGAAGCTCCCCCATTGAGTAACAGCACATGGATTTATAAGCATTTTCTTCCCACTTCTCTTTATGAGAAATCAGCATTTTTTTCTATCCATTGCTTAGATTCCACCTTGATACCTACTTAGTTTCTTTGATTTCTGTTCTGCTCTCTTGACTATGCCATTGACGAAATCTGTTTAACCAGCCACGGTCCCCTTGCTGATCTCCTTGTCCTCACCCCCACCCCCAATTAGACCATCATTTCAGGTTGTAGCTACATTCCCATGTGGACTCTGCACCCCCACTGCATTCCCCTCTCACCCTAATATCACCCCACCATCTTGTCTTGGCCCTGTGGTAGACTGTGGGGTTGTTGGCCCCCAATAAACCACACCTCAAAATAGTCCTAGACTGTTCAGCTTCTCCTATACTGACACTGGATGGGCCGTGGGACTTGCTTTGGCCAATAAGACATGAGCAAATATGAAGTCAGCACAGGCTCCATGAGTGCTGACACACTCTGGAAGTTATCTGCCGTGCTGTAAACTTGCTGGGACCAGATTACCAATCCCGAGAGACGCTGGTGGATGAGGTGCCACCTCGGATACCAGTCCGAGCCAGGCTCCTGGGGCAGCGCAGCTCCGTGACATCAGCTGTAGCAGGTGAAAGAGAAAAGCTACCCAGCTGAGCCTGTTCAACCCTCAGACTCAAGAAAAAATAAGAAATACTGTATTTGCTTTCAGCTACTCAGTTTTGTGGTGTTTTGGTACACGGCAATAGTTCACAAAAACAATCCCCATGTCATCTGGTCCCAACCCTGTGAGTGCCAGGCCATCCTCACTTCTATGGCACCTCAGTTTCTGTGTGTCTAAGTGCTTTCACCAAGACCTACTGGCTCAGCCACACCTGAACCTGGGGCTGCTGCAGGCATCTGGTCTGGGCTAATTTGGAACTGGCTCTCTGAGCAGAACGCAGATGGAGAGGAAGCCGGGCGTACGGGTGCTCATTATGACCATTGTGTTGTGTTACGACCGCTGTGCCGCTCTCCTGCGTTCCTAGGCCCGAGTTAGAGCTGTCATAATGCTGAGTCATTGTTTGGAAACAAATCTGTATTTGCATTGTCTGCCAGCCAAAGAGCACGGCACGTACGGTTTCCTTTCAAAAATGCACTCCTTATACAGTGTTGTCTTTTGTCTTGCTTTCCTCCTCTCCACATCCTTGAGCGTGAGAGAGGATTGGAAGCCGTGTCCCACATGAAGGCTCGTTTATTGCCACACTCACTGACCGGGTGTAGCCCTTCAGGATAAAAGAGAAACAAACCAATGAATTGAAGGTTCACTAAGGGCTTCCTTTTCCAATTATTCTTGTAGTCTAATTTTTGTTCCCTCAGCTTCTCGAGGCTCTCAGAAATGCTGTTGTCTCCAGCCTCTCTGCCACCTACTTTGGAGTAAGCTAACACCCCTAGGAGTCGACATTCCCAGGTGCTGTACTGATGTCCCGAGCTCCCTTCTCCTTTTAGAATGGCAGGGCATTCTTCACCGACATTTTAGCTCTCGGAGCCTTCAAGCAGATGTATTTTATTTTATTTTTATTTTTTAATTAAATGTATTGTGGTGACATTTGGTTAATAAAATTATATAGGTTTCAGGTGTACAATTCTATAATACATCATGTATAAATTATACTTTGTGTCTGCCACCCCCAGGCAGATGTATTTTAAACTTTGTTTTCTGCGGGGAGGTTGTTTTCTTCAGGGAGGTTGTTCTGAGTTGCCTCGTTTGCCATTGTTGGAAAACTGAGGTTCTTTTTAAAATATTAATTAAAATGGAATATATTTAATTCTGGGGTGAGTTATTCTTAAATTCCCAGTATAATTCATTGAGTAATATTTTCATAATGACATGAACAATCACCATTATCGTACTCTAATTATATAAATATTTGGGTCTGCTTCTAGACTTTCTATTCTGTTCCATCCTTGTGTATATTTCTGGACCAGAACCAGGTCATTTACTGGGTACTGCAAATTACTGTAATTTTATAATACATTTTAATATCTGATGAGAGAAGATCTCCTTAGTTCACTCTCCCTCTTTCTCCCTCTTTTCTTTCTGCAAACTTTTTTTGGCTCTTCTCATGGTTTTGTTTTTTTGAGCTGGAAGAGAGTGGCTGTTGTGTAGCCTGTGTTTGTGGACACACGTGACACATCTGACGGGGACAGGTGGGAGTAGGTGGGGAAGACTTAACCGAGAGCAGGCTAGAGGGTCCTGTGTTAGTTCAGGTCCTCCAAGAAACAAACGAATGGTCGAAGGCAATGCTTGTGAAGGGAAAAAGAGGGAGTCAGAGGAGACAGGGATACCGGACCTTTGTGAAGAAGTAAGCAGGAAGAGTCCCAGACTCCAGGCCAGTTCATAGAATGTCTCAGACAGGCTGACCGGGAGTCCCTGAGCCCACATCTGGTTGGAGAGCCCCATGCCCTGCCGTGCTCAGGGACTCCATCATGCTCAGTCATTGGTTGGGAGCAGTTTGTGGGAAACACAGCCGTGGTACATACGGGACCAGATCCAGAGGGATAGCATGCTCCTTCAGACAGTCATGTGCCCGTGCCAAGGGACCCGAGCTGCTCGTCTTTGTGGCCACCACAGTCCCTTACTGAGGCCAGAATAGAAAACACCATTTGTTATAGTCTAGGAAGCCCCATTTTTAACCCCAGCTCTGTGTTATCTACAAGGAGAAAGTCAGGTTAAAATTCTTTGGATCTTAAAGAGTTGTATGCTTAGTTATCTGAGCTCCTTTACCCAGAACTGTGCCCTATTCCCCCATAATGCTTGTTCACTGAGGTGCATCTGTAGGAGTTTAATTTTCAATGGCATGAAAGAGGTTCTGCAATTACTGACAAATTGTGCAGAGATGGTCAGAAGGTCAGAATGAGATTTTCCAGGCTCATAAGGTTGAAAGCAAATAGACTGTTTGCATTTCTCTAAATTGTACATAGAGTTGGCTAGGGTGATAAAGGCAAGGATATGTGAAGGAACCCAGGTGAAAGAGGGGAAACAACCAGCCCCTTTTCTCCAGCTGCTCAGCTGTCTAAGAAATAGAAAAATGGCTTCACACGCCCAAGATTTCAGAACATTGGTGAGAGAAAGCGTTCTACGAGACTGAAAACCTGAGCCCACGTGCATTTGCCATAATGCCATTGTCAGTTCCAGAATGATTTGCTCAACTGGTCCTTCAGCCACAGCAGGTTGATCTTGTTTATCCACACACCACACCTGGGGGTTGCCCCTGGGAAGTGCGGGAGGTAAATATAAGACAGGGAAACGAAAGTACACAGGTGGTGGCGACTCACTGAGCTTGTTATGTCGAGAGGTGGTGACAGCCAAGAGTATAAATAGCATCACTTGTTTTTGTTTAATTTTTTAAAAAAATTTTTGTAAGAAATTATTTCGGCCAAACTGACATTGCCGGGAAGCAAGATCTTAAGCACTCCCTAAATAGCATCACTATCAAAAAGTTTAGATAAGTTGGTGCCTGACAGATCACTAGCTGTGATTTGGGGGTGACCTTCTTTGGCCTTTTGAGGGTGACATCAGAGATGCTGTCCTATTGGTCTCACAACAGGCCCTACTGAGGCCTCTGTGAAAGTCAGATTACTGGACCATATGTACAATGGTTCTAATGTAGATATTTAAAAAATTTGAGGAACTTCTAAAGCAACCGTTCACTTCTATGGTTGTGCTAGCTTCAGGTCGTCAGACTTTTGTGGGTGTTGCAGGGCTCTTTCACCCAGAAGACAATTTTAAGGGCACCACCCGGACATCTTCATCTGCTGGCTCTAGAGGATTCTGGAGCTCACCTGGTATGTGGTTTCTCTCTCATGCAAGGTGTTAGACCAGAAGTTGGATCATCTGGAAGTGCAGGGGTTGTTGAAACCTTTTTCAAACACATGGTCCCAACCCAGAGAAATGGAGCAGCTCTGATGGAAGGGATGATGGGGAGAGGATTGGGGGTTGAGTGCAGACAGCAGGCGACCTGTGCCCATCCTCTTTCTCTGTCCCCATCAAAGCCCCTAAGACTCTTCTTCAGGGGATAATTGGAGTACCACTGTGGCAAAGGAAATCAATGTACGCAGAGTTGACCTCATGGTCAGTGACACCCACCCAGTCCTAGGACTGCATGCTTGACTGCATGATTCGGAACGCCACACTCGTGTGGCAACCAGAGTTCTCTAGTGAACACAGATGAACTATTCTACAAGGCAACATACTCACTTGGACAGAACATGAATTTGGAGTAAGAAGACCTGGGTTCAAGTCTTGACTCTAACATTTACTAGCTTTGACTTTGGCAAACAATTTCTCCAAGTCTCAGTTTCTGGCCTTCAAAATGGGGAGAATAACATCTTCCTCAAAGAACTGTAGGGAAGGTGAAGTGACATATCCATGTTATCTTGGTCAAGACACAACAGTTCTGCTCAGACAAACATTCCCCAGGAGCTCTCGTCTGGTTTTCTGACAGCTTTTTGAATCTTGATTCCCAACATTCCATCAGGGCTCCTGTCTTTGGCTACCCACTTTGTATGCAACAGAGCAGCCCAATATCAGTGTTTCCTGAAACACAATCCTGAGACGGAGTCCCGATGTCTTGACGCAACCTACCATGACCATGGCTGAAAGGCATCTGGGTGCTCCTAAGACTAGCCTTACAGGACTCTGGTTGCTGGAGAGGAGGTGGGTAGGTGGGCCTCAGGCCCTAAGACCAGCTTGGTGTGTAACCTCACTCAGAGTCAACCTTCTTATTGGTGCTTGTGTTCTAGATCCTACCTAAGTTGAAAGAGCATGCAGTGACTTCACCCTCCACACTGTAAAGCCCAGTTCCTCACCGCAAATAAACATCTGTCCTGATTATAAGCTACTGGGGGAAGTCTTCAGGTCTGCAGAGGATGGCATGCACAGAGAAAGCCAAACATTAGCCAGGACTCAAGGATGAGAAGATAGGTTGGGTTCACCCCAAATGAATCCTGGCTGCATAGAGCGTGTAGAAAAGATACCAAGGAGAATCCTTTCCAGCCATGAGCATGGAAAACAGGGGCTGGAAGGAGAAAAGAGTGGTGGCCTGAGAGTCGGGCTCCTCTCTTGGCTTGACCAGAATCCAGCTGTCAACATCCTTCTTGACACCCTCATCAGGAAAATGAAAAGGTTGGATGAAGTGATCCCATGGACCCCATAGATTCATAGGAAAGAACCTACAAATATAGGGCATGAGCTACAAGTGTTATTTATTCTAAAGTGGACCACCCATTTGGGCAGATGGAAAAGCAGAAGGAAAGCCAAACCTTCTAGTCTAGGTCATTTGAGAGAAGAGACCCTCAGTTCTTAAATAATTGAGCAGAAGCAACACCTTGGCCTTATCACAATTTATGCTCAACGATGCACCACTGATATCTATAACACATGTTCTTGTCATTCCTGATCCCAGCTGATAGGCTGCCTTCTGTTCATTGTGGAGGCGTTAGCAGACGTGAAAGGATGTGGGCAGTGAGTAATGGGGAGAGCAGGTTTGTCAAGCCCCGTCACCGTGGGTGCCCGGTAATGTAATCTGGGGAATATCAGATAAGCAAACAAATCTGTTAATGGTAGGAAATGGAGTCCAGCTCTGCCAACTAAGGAGAGAGATTGGGCTGATAGTAAATAGCCCTCTCCTCTCCAGAGGCCATTGCTTCTCTCTTCTTGCTGATAAAGAGGATGAGACAGGCATTTACATTTTACCTGGAACATGAAGCAGTATTGTGGCCACGTGTTCCAAATGTTGAGAAGCCTGACAGGAAACAAGAATAACAGAGTCTGGCAGAAAGGGAAAACAAGAAGCAAGAATCCCAGTGATTCTGAAGGAGAGAATCAGAGCAGCTGGGGTGCACGTTGTCCTCTGGGCTCATCGTGGAGGGCTTGGGGGCGGGAGGCAGTCCCCTGAGCCAATGGGGTCTCCGACCGGGACCATCCTCCACCATCTCCCTCGAGTCTGCATCTTGTTTCCTAACTTAGGAGATGAGTTTCATGACAACCCAAACTTATTTTAACCACCAAGTCGTTCCTGTGACGATTCTTTATGCTGTGTGTGCTGAGTATGCACCTTGTATCAGGCTGCCTATGTTTTGGCCTGTCTTCAGAATGCTTTTTGGCGATGAGGGAAACAATAAATAATAATAATAGTAATAATAATAATGGCACCTGAGTTCTGGAAACTCTCTCACTTTACATATATTTTCTCACTAAAACCACATAAGAGCCCCTTGAGACAAGTACTACTATTATTACTATTTTATAGGTAAGAAAACCAAAGCTCAAAGAATTGACAAAATTTACTCCTGGTTACAAGGCTACTCCATGGTGAAGTTGGATCTTCAATCCAGAACTATCTGCACCCAAATGCATTTCTTAAATCATTACGCTATAACAATGCAGCCAACAGCAAGCAGGGGTGGTCAGTGAGACCTCACTAATGTGCAGATCTCCCAAGAACTTGGCATTGATCATCTCATTTAAATACAGCAGCTGACACGTAAACACTATTTTTATCACCCTTTTAAATATTATTTTATTATTACAGAAGAAGATGGTGAGGCTTGAGAGGCTCAGTAACTTGCCCAAGGAATTCAAGCAGCAGGTTGGAGCTGTAGCCGTGGGCAGTCTGGCTGGCAAGTCACGCCATTGACCACTGAGTTAAACTTGCAGTTAAACCCTCTGACTCCACTGACCAGCATACACATACTATGTGTTGTGAATAATCTGAATTTCCAGGGTAAATCCTGTCTGTTTGCCAAGTTCAATTTTATATTTTAACCACTTGGGGCCCTTCCCACGGGAGCAATGCTTGGCACCTGGTTGATGGCCAGCAGCTTGGATCTTCGGGGAGTTTCACTGCTCCCCGGTCATGCTTGGGCTTGAAATATTTACTGCACAGTGCCAGTCATTTCCCAGGCAAAGGAAGCCCTCCTTGTGTGAACTGAAGGGTGATGAGCTTGCCTCCCTGCCCCACCCCCACCATGGAACATTGTCTAAACCCTCCCAAAATGGACAGGTGGCCAACTCCATACTTACTTTGCTCTTATTTACCCTCCTGCTGGGCGGGATGTGAGCCCGTCACTGTGGGCCAAGTCCTCAGAACAATGCTGGCCATTCTGAGCCAAGCTTCTCTGTCGTAAGAGCTTTAGGACTAACACTAGACTTGCATTTGATTGGAAGTTCTAACCGGTCCCAGGCTTCCCTCCCCTACACATTTGAAAAGGCCCACTAAAGACCTCCTACACATTTGAAAAGGCCCACTAAAGCGTTTCTAATGTCCACCTCCATTTCCTCCAGTGAATTCGAATGCAAGTTTCCTAGAATCGTATCAGCATGAAGAATCTTAAGCCATTTCTGATGTAATTTGCCCGCTTCCCAGATCCTCCTCAGCAAAGCATCACAAATGGGATCCCAGATTAGGAAAACAGCACTTTTGTACAAATGAGTGCAGGGGGCTCCAAGGCTTCCATAATCCCTTTGTCCTTCTCTCTTGTGTAACGCCTTATCCTTGGCCATTTGAGGAAGACATTTGGTTTGTATCCTTAACCTTTTGTTTATTGTTAATTGTTTTTGTCCCTTGGAATGCGAATAATGGCCACTTCCATCTTTCTATAACTATGTTTTGTTTTTCAATCCAGTACTTGGCCAAACTTTAGTTAGCTCATCTGTCAAGCAGTTGGACTAGATCAGGGTCAGTAACCTTTTTCTGCAAAGGACCAGATAGTAAGTATTTTAGGTTTATGGGCCATATGGTCTCCATGGCAACTATGCGACTCTTTTAGTTGTAATTCAAAAGCCAAAGTAAAGTTCCAATAAAACTTTACTTATGGACACTACAATTTAAATTTCATATAATTTTAGATTGCATGAAATACTATTTTTTACAAACCATGTAAAATTATAAACTTCATTCCTAGCTTGCAGGGTGTACAAAGTCGGGCAGTGGGCCCCTGCACTAGACAATTCTAAATTTCTTTCATATTCTAAGTATCATGGCATTTCAGAACTCAGGTGGCCCCTAGAAGTCATGAAGTCCAGGCACCCTGTGTGCCACTGAAGGAAAAAGTGGCCCACAAAGGCCACGTGACTGACCCTACTCACACAGTTGGCAGCGAGTGGTGGTTCAGGCCGTAGTGTGGCTCTGTGGGCTCCCGGTCGGAGTCACCCCCAGCGCTGCGCCGCACCTCCAGCTCATAAACAGCATGCTGAGTTCCATTTTGTAGCAGAATGCGAGCATTCTACAGAGTTACAAGTTTGGAGATCTTTCTTTACTCTTGCCTGGAAATAGCATTTTATATCCTTGTATTTAAATAAATGCGTGATTATGAATACTTTATTTGAATGAACATATATAAACTACTCACTTCTATAAAACGCTAAAAATTGTGTGTGGTATATATGTTTTGTGTTGTTGCTCTAATGATGAAGGCCAAATTAGACAACAGCTTATATCAAGTCAGAACAATGTACAGATATCTAAAATTTGTGACACTTGATCTACAAAATAAGTTAAATTTATCTAGAAAATTTTCTTGGGTGAATTGGACTGAGGTACTGAATAGCAGAATAAACACACACACACACACAAATACACGAAAGAGTTTTGCCTTCTCCCGACCAAAACTGGTAAAATGAATACATTTAAAACTACCCTAGATGAACTAGATACAGGACATGCCCCCTCTCCTCTCTGAGGGGCCTTACAAAGTATTGATGGCACACTTGTTTTTGTAGCAAGACTGAGTCCATTGCAGGGCAGCCAACTTAAAATGCAAAGCACCATTTTAAAATCTCTCACTCGCCATCCACGCAGACTGACCCGGCCATAAAATAGATGATTGTACAAGCCTGCACTTTTCCCTATTTCTCTGCTAAATACGGGTAATGTCCTGGAAGGTGGTGTGTGTGTGTTGGGGTGAAGACTGGGCAGATGCTTTAAAAATTCAGAGCTCTCCCTTTCCTTTTGGTGACTAGGAAAGTGGGAAACAAAAGTTGAGATAAGAAGACATTTCATTTTTTTAAAAAAAAGAGCCCATAAGTTTTAGGAGCATAGTGAAGGGAGAAAGAGGTAGCCCAGGAAGAGAAGACTGTTTCAGCAATTCCCATCTGGAACTTGGTTTACACTTCCTGGATCTTCCCACTATTTCTGCAGTTTCTTAGCTTCCAGAAGATTCGCTGCCTTAGCAGCCAACTTTAGCAACTATTCTCTAGTGATCCAGGGAGAGGCATTATTGCAAAGAGAGAGCTGAGAGAAACCTCAAGTAGCTTTTTTGGATGGCTCACATCTTTCCATGGTGACCTTGTTCTGAAAGGCAGGTGCTCACCTTTCTGAACCCTTCCCGAAGCCTGTCTGCACTCACAGCTGGGAAGAAGAGAAACGGGAAGTTCTAGCAGAAGCAGCCCCACATGATGCATGTTTTGGTCTCTACCTACCAGGCATGAAGCTGACCGCATCTCCAGTCAGGCCTTGGTGATTCAATGACTCAGCAAGAGGCACTAAAGCCAAGAGGTTGGGGTCCACCCTTACTTACCTGGAGAACCTGGTCTTACCGGTGCTGAACCGTTTCTCTCTGTTCCCCACACTTTTCAGGAGCTCAAGTCGTCAACTCACAAGGGAAAAAGACTCACATTTTGCAAGGGATCCCAGCTTTATACTTTACAGAGCAGAAAATAAATGGCTTAGTTTTTCCTCCAGGGCAAAGAAACCCTTGGCCTCGGTTTATCATTTCTAACGTGGTGGCCAGCCTTCCCTGTTCCCTCACCCACACACAATACCCAGTCAACACCAAGAGAGGAGAATCTGGGCGTCTCACGTCCACTCAAGCAGAAGTCCTGGACTATCTCAAATTCTGCTCACCGACTCCATTCTTGGTCATGTTTGACTCCTAATTTCTCAGTGTGGTCTTCCTTTTCCTCCCCATTTCTGGCTCTTTATTCATGGTTGTTTGTGTACTTATTATTCATTCCTGCCACCGATACTGGGTGGCATCCAGTGCAGGCACCGCGCTAATGCGGGTGGACAGCAAGATAGAGGAGCTCCCTGCGCACTTGGGACTTCACATTTAGCAATGAACAAGACGGCCAAGAGGCAATTAATTACCTAAGTGCTTACCCCCTTGTGATGTGGTGAGAGCTGTGAAGGGTATTACCTCACTAAATATTTGTAGAGAACCTACTAGTGCCCGGCTGGGGGCACAATGGTGATCATAAAGAGACCCTCCCATCCCCAGTTTCATGGAAACTGACCATTAATCAAACAATCACACTCGTGAATGCTACATTTCAATCTGAGTATGTAAATGGGGACCTTAGAGTTCTGGGAGACAGGGGTGGCTTCTGGGAGGAAATGGCATTGAAGCAGAGACCTGCAGGGTGACTGACTAACTTCGGCTTCTCTGATACACCCAGTAGTGTGTGGGACCCCTGGGAACCCCTCCATGATGCAATTTCTGCTCCTGCCTCCTGCCTGTATCCAGACTTGCCAGGGAACTAACTACTCAGACTGATCCAAACCCTCCCCTGATACACCAAGGCATCGGCCCATGTGGCCAGCATCCCTGGTCCCTGACAGTGGGTATCTGTCATGGGGAACATCCAACGGCTTCAGCTTTGCTTACTGTCTATCACAGGGCCTGCGCATAGTAGTCGCTCACTAATATTAACATTTACTATAAAGTAGGTCATTTCCATTCATTTGATAACTAACTCTGGTCCTTTGTGGGTGAGGGTCTCCCCTCACATTATTCTCCAATTCTGCTCTCTGGGGAGAACTCTATCTGCTGTAGCTAATTATTATCCACACAAGGTCGATAGCAAGTTTATATTTTAGCCCCTTGGGTGGGTGTTTCATTTCCTTTTTTTAAAAAAAGATTTTATTTATTTCTTTTTAGAGAGAAGAGAAGGGAAGGAAAAAGAGAGGGAGAGAAACATCAAAGTGTGGTTGCCTCTCATGTGCCCTATACTGGGGACCTGGCCCGCAAGTCAGGCATGTGCCCTGACTGGGAATTGAACTGATGACCTTTTGGTTCATAGGCCTGCACTCGATCCATGAGCTATACCAGCCAGGGCTCATTTCCTTCATGAACTTAAACCCAGAGCAGTCCATCCTTCCTTGTCCTCTGTCTATACAGACTGACAGACTAAGCTGGAGGAACACGGATGGCTTGATGGAGATGGATTTATAACCGCAGGAAGCTCCAGACCGAGCCGGCGCACAGAAGCGTGGCTGGTCACTCAGGGCCGAGCCTGAGTCATGATCCTCGTTCCCCTGTCACCACTTTCTCTTTCCAGTTCTCTCTTGCCTGAAGCATTGTCTGGGCTCCTGAGCTAAGAAATGTTCTGAGTCTGTGAACACAAAGCACTTTCCCCGGGGTCTCTGAACAAGCCAGTTAATGATCTTGTCTGGAAAGGAGAGTCACAGGACAGATAGGAGCTGACATCCCCAGGAGTGGAGGGGAATCCTTATTAAGATAATTTGAAGGTACTTAGCAAAGATGAAGTCCAAGGTCGGTATGCCATGCGGTCCCTAATGAAACCTTTGGCACTTTTGAGGGGAGAGCTGTTGCAGAATGGCAAGGTGCTGGAGAGAACAGCCAGGAGGGGGCCAGGGCTGGGGAGGGCAGTGACCGGTGCTCAGGAGGGGGCGGCCCAGCCTTTTTGTCCGTTCATCAGCTATTTCACGGCAGAATTTCTGCGATGGGAACAGGCTGCAAGATCTGATCGCGCTCGAGTGGTCACCCAGTTCTCCTCTTAGGGTTCGTGGAGAGACTGTAACCTGTGTCCGCAGACAGCAGGTGGGCGTCCCCTTTGATGGGAACAAGAGCTTCCTCCAACAGCCTTCGCAGGCCCTGTTCTCGGGCTGACTCCCTCCTTCCTCTCAGGCATACGGTCTGTGAGGATCCCAGGGGCCCTCAGAAACTACCCTAACTGCTCAGTTTTGAGCTTTAGGACAAAGAATTTTTTTAAACTGTCTAAATAATATAGCCACATGTTAGAAATAAAATAGACACTTTCTAAGTTTCTCTATTTTAGAAACTTAGAAAGATTGTGTATATTTTTCTTTAATAGAAGAAAATACACACAGTCCCACTAACATGAAACATTACTACTAAATATTACCATTTTGGTGTATTTTTCCCATCTTTTTCAAATGCATTTTTTACAACGTGTAATGCAGTGCATTAAAATCAGTGTCCTATGCTGCTTTATGTTTCTGTCTGGCCTTCATAATCAAATTGAATTGCTAGATACTATTCACGGAAAGAATAAATCAGATTTATCTTAATTGTTCCTTATGGCTTTACATTCTCTTGCATCCAGTTTTTCCACTAGTGGGACGGTGCTGGAAGGAACGTTTCTGTGCAGGACCCATGGCTGAGTCCCCAACAAGGGCCTGAGCCGCACGGCAGAGCAGCTTTCTGCTGCAGGCCGGCCAGGGTGCCTTCTGTGGTGTTTGACTGGAGCTCACTGCATATCAATCAGGAAGGGCTCCAGTCACATGAACGACTCTGTCTTGGACCCTGGGTTTGCAAAGTCACCTGTCTCATTTCTCATCTCTACAGGCATTTGCTTCCTGTTCTTTCCACTTCTCTGAACATGATGTGGTAGATGGAAGGTAGCTACCCCTTAGCACCTGGGTTCGAAGCACCATTCAGAAGTCATTCACAGCCTGAGTCTGACCTCTGAATCCCTCCCTATTCCAAATTCCAGAGAGAGGGAATCTGATGGCCCCATCTAGGCCTGGTATGGTTCTCCTCTCTTCTGTCAAATATAAGCAGAGAGGTAAAGTCACCTAGGACCCATTGCAGGCCTACTGTATTGCTATTTTGGCTGATATATCTATCCCTGCCCCTCTCCAAGCCAACTCCCTCTGATGGTGCCCTGTATCCTACTCTGTCTTGCTTCTCAAGGACATGACTCCTACAATTATCCCCCCTCTAATTTTCCCTGTGACTCCTGTCATTTTGTTTGTTAGCAAACAAACATCGTCTAGTATCTTTCAACTTAAATAACAAACCTCCCTTGCCCCTAGTCTTTCTCCATTTAATTCCCAGATCTCTGCCCTTGTTGACTGATAACATTATCAAAAGAATTATCTCTCTTTCCAATTCCACTACAATTACTCTGGTTAAGGTCACCAGGACCTCCATCTTGGTATGTCTCTAGCCTCATCTAAGCCATCCTTTCAGAAATGTTCCACACAGCTGGCCATTCCTGCCCTGAAATAATCTCTTCTCTTGGATTTGAGGATATTGTAAATAATAGAGGCTCTGCTGTGCGAGCCAGATTGCCCCAGCGGGGCCCAGGAACAAATTTCCTCCAGCTGCCGCCCACAGCTCAGGGCTCAGTCTGTCTCAGAGGACTGCCATCAGATGGGCAGGCTGTCTTACCCAAATTGCGCCCGGGGAAGCCCAACTCCAAGGACTGGTTGATGTGAGGGTGCAGAGTCCAGGCCCCGCCACCCCAGCTTGGGACAACTCTAGAGGGCTGCCCCAGCTCCAGGGCCCCCAGCTGGACGGAACACGCTGAGGCTTCTGTTGCAACAGCATCACATTTGAGTTTCTCCCTCTGCTCATCAGCTTTCTTCCTTTCCTTAAAGGAGCTGCTCCCAAGACCTCCCAAATCTCCATCTCAGCGCTGGTTTCCAGGGCACCTGACCCAGAACAACAAAGTCTCCGGGTTTTTCTTTCATCTCGTGTTGTGCCACCTGGATTTCTTACAAGTACATTCTTATATAACTTCATTCCTCATGTCTCTGTGCCTCAACAACTTCAAAATACTTTCTTTTCTCTCTTCCCTTCACTTTTCCTGCTCTCTCTTTAGCTTTCGTTTCCTTATTTGTATTATCCAGTTGTCACAATGGTGCTAACTGATAGGAGTGGTTGGTGCACTAACAGTTTTCCTTAGAAATAACCATGCTACCCAGTGGCTGTATTCAAGTTTTCGGAAACCTAGGGAGAGAGAAATTGCAAAAGAGATTCTAACCACTGGCTCACTGAAATGAATGCCGCGTTATTCCATAATGGGTTAAGGAAATAGTATTTACCCATGGGTGCAAACCTGAGGGCCTGGTATACAAATCAAACCAGTGATTTGTTTGTAACACCGGTGAAATATTGTACTTATCTGCTATTTTGTTGTGAGCACATTTCATTCTTTCTCTTAATTAAACTCTAAAATAGAAAAGAAAAGGACCAAAAGTTTGGATATGCAGCAGCTCACCTAATGTTACCAAGGCCAATTTGGCCTGCTCATTTTGGGAAAGAGTCCTCCCTGCTCCAGGAGGTCCATCCTCATTCACCAGGGCCAAAGGCTTCAGGTGGTCATTCGGGACCTGTGCCTGAAACAGGGTCTCATCGGCAGAGCTCCCTCAGAATCTTCGGTGTAAGTAGCTAGTCGAGGGTTCTCACAGGATTCACATGGTCCCTCCAACCCCTCCCATCCACAGGCATTACGTGACTCCCAAGAGGGGTGATCTTTTGCTTGCTCTGGCTTTTAGGACCAGTCCATATCCCCGGTCCATGTGGAGC
Organism: Trachops cirrhosus; assembly: GCA_028533065.1. Classification (NCBI taxonomy): domain Eukaryota; kingdom Metazoa; phylum Chordata; class Mammalia; order Chiroptera; family Phyllostomidae; genus Trachops; species Trachops cirrhosus. The sequence goes on from CM052544.1 coordinate 100,316,170, forward strand.
CCTGGCTTATCAGTGCTCTCATACCGTCCTCTACACCTTGCCACAGTGAACCTGGTCCCAGCCTATGGTCCAATGCTGGGGCAATAAATGTATGCCTTGGAGAGATACATGATCAAAACAAATCAATAGACAAGGATTGATGGTCAAAGAAGAAAGTGTCAGATATGAAAATTCAAGCATGTGGATGTCTATGGTTGCAGACATAAACAGAGCATCCTGTCCTTGAACAAGTTGACTTAGGAAACTGCTCAAGTTTGGCCTGTTTCTCTTGCAAGCACCATCTCTTCCCACTTCTCACTTTGCTCTCAGTTTCCTGAGTCCCCGCTCTTGTGTCCCCACCTTTCCCACCTCCTTCTGGGACTGAGAACTGCTATCGGTCACTTCCCAACATACTTAAAACCAGTCCTCAGCTGCCAGGCACTCATTACTGATCACAACTTTTCAGGCCTAAACATCTTATAATATTGTAAGTCATAAGATTTTGTTGACAGCCAGTGAGTATCCTGTTTGAACTACTTAAAGAAAAGAAAGAGAGCAACATCCAAACAAACTGAGCCATGAAATTGTGAGTCTTGTCTCCTCTGGAACTGCTGACATTCTGATCATCTCTTTTTTGTTTTGTTTTGTTTTTAGGAGGTGGGGACAATTTTCCATCCTTTTACCTCTTCCCTCCATGCCCCCTCCCCCCAGCAGATCTATCCTTGTCAGTTTCCACAGGCATCTCTTTCTATCAGGCTCACCTCATAGTGTGACCCTTGTCTCCTCTCCCCTCTGAGCACAGTTGCTGAAACCCTTGGACCCCCCAAATCCTCTTGCCAAGACCCATGCACGTCCCTTTGATCAGTAGTCGCCATCATCACTAGTCTGGAGGGGTGAGTAGATAGATGTGTACTCCTTACAGGCAAGTGCGGTTAATGATGCCGGGAGACAGGAACTCTGCTTCAGCTGCGCAGTGGGCAATTGTCAGCGCACACTGGAAAGGTGGACCCAGCGAAAGGCGGTAGAACATCAAGCCCCACATGTGTAAAATGACTCTTTGGAAGAACCTAACTAGAAACAGGAAGACATTGTTTGCTGGTGTTAGGATGATAAAAATAGGGCAAACTGAGAGGGGAATACATTTGTCTTTAGCGTTTCTTTCTTTACCAGGTTCAGAGCTCTAACTCAGCTCCATCCTGCCTGCCTCGAAGCTGGCCTTGTAAGCTCATTTTCACTATTTGGACATGTACTATTGCTTGAAACAGACAAATGGATTACTACTGGAGAATTTAAAAGATCCTAAGTGTTTATTTGTTTGACTTAAATGTGGACCAGGGAGATGGGAACCAGGCCTTCCCGGCCACTTAATTCCTGCATACAGACTGCTGCTGGTGTCTCCCATGCATCATGCTGGCTCAGAGAAAGGAAACAACTTAGACACATCTCTGAGACATGTATTGGGGTACCAGAGCACTAGTACCCCAATACTTTCTGGATCCCTGTACATTTTCATCTTATTTCCCCAATCTTCAGATGCCTGGATGGCTGAATACATGCAAGGCTCCAGGTGCTAGGGAGATAAATACAGCCAAGACACATCTCTGTTCCTGCAGACATGTGTGTTCATAGTTACATGAATGGTTTCAGCAGGAAGAGCTCAAGACAGGACAACTGCTGGCAGAGTAGGAAGGGCGGTAACCAGAAGGAATGGCTGTAAAGGAGGGACCTCTCTGCCACTCTGAGCCTGGCTTAGATAGTCTTAGGTTCTGCCCACCTAAGCCTCCAGAGGTCCCCCAGGAGTGGGAAGGTGGGAGAGGGGAGAGACCCAGCTGCTCTCCCACTTTTCTGGGGGTAGCATTTCTTAGGAAGGTCATCTTCCCACAAGCCTTTCCCTTTTTACTTAGTGGACCCTCAGGCCTCTTGGACCCTAAGGCTTGCTGTGATTCCAGTGGGGGCCAACCGAACTGGACTTCTCTGGGAGGATACTTGGGCATTTGTTAAGAATGTTCTGTATAAAAGCTGAACATCTCAATAAAACGGCAACTCCATTCTTCCAGTTGCTCAGGCTAAAACCTTGGGGTCATCCTTCACCCCTCTCCTTTCACATCATTTTCAATTCATTGGCAGATCAGTTTGGTTCCACCTCAAAATACAGGGCTGGGCAAAAGTAGGTTTACAGTTGCAGGTACATGAAATACAGAGTTTATTCTTGTATTATTTATTATTTTATTGTTTTCCCGATGGACAACTGTAAACCTACGTTTGCCCACCCCGTATATACTGAATCTGGCCTCTTCTTGCTGTAGATTTATTGCTACCACCTTGTCTAAGCCACCATCATTTCTCACTTGGTTTTTTGCAGAAACCTCCTAATGGGTTTCCTGGCTTCCCTTCTTGCCCTTCTACAATTTATTCCCAACACAGCCGTCAGAGGGATCCTGCCCCTCCTTGGCTACAAACGCTCCCATGCCTTCCTGTTTCACTCCAGAGTAGAAGTCAAAGTGCCACAAAGTCATGACCAAACCAACCCAGTCTTGCTGACTGATCTCCTACCACCCCTCCTTCGCGGCCTCACCAGCCTCCTCCCATATCGTGAGAACATGAAGCACCCTTGTGCCTCAAAACCTTTGCCCTTGCGCTGCCTTTGGGATAAGATACTCTTCCCTCGGAGACTGACCCAGCTCCTCCCTCACTTCCTTCTTGCCTCTCCTCCAGGGCTGCCTAATAAGTAAACCTTTCCTTATCACCCCCTTCTCAGCCCTGAGCCTGCTTTGTGTTTCTCCCCACCGCCTACCACTATCAGACATATCCATTTACTGCTCTGGTTTTGGTGGTCTCCCCCACGAGAATACCGGTTCCACAAAGTCAGAGACTTCTGTTCCTTGATTTAGTACTGTACCCCCGGGGCTGTGGACAGGGGCACTCAGGAAATATTTCTGAATGGCTAAGTAAATGGAAATTTAATTGGGGCACTGTAAGGTACAGTAAAATATTGTTGCAATTTAGATCTAGAACTCTGATTTTTATATTAATATATTTTATTGATTATGCTATTACAGTAATCCCATTATCTCCCCTGCATTCCCCTCCACCCTGCATACCTCCCCACCCACATTCCCCCCCTTTAGTTCATGTCCATGTGTCATAAGTTCTTTAGCGTCTATATTTCCCATACCATTCTTGCCCTCCCCCTGTCTATTTTCTACCTACCATCTATGCTACTTATTCTGTGTACCTTTTCCTCCTCTCTCCTCCTCCCACTCCCCTGTTGCTAACCCTCCATATGATCTCCATTTCTGTGGTTCTGTTCCTGTTCTAGTTGTTTGCTTAGTTTCTTCTTGTTTTTGTTTTAGGTGTGGTTGTTAATAATTGTGAGTTTGTTGTCATTTTACTATATATGTTTTTTATCTTCTTTTTCTTAGATAAGTCCCTTTAACATTTCATACAATAAGGGCTTGGTGATGATGAACTCCTTTAACTTGACCTTATCTGAGAAGCACTTGATCTGCCCTTCCAAATGAAAGCTTTGCTGGTTAGAGCAATCTGGGATGTAGGTCCTTGCCTTTC
>CM052544.1:100320215-100423795 GCA_028533065.1 Trachops cirrhosus
GCATCTGATAGGTTGGCTATCTCTTGGTCGCTTAAAAGGATGGGTTCTGGGGCTTTCAATTGTTCTTCTGTTTGAGCCATCTCTCTCTCTCTCTTTTTTTTTTGATCTGGTCACACCTGTTACATATCAGGGGTGGAGCCTTAGGTGTTCACCAGGGCTGGGCACCCCAGTCGCTGGGTTGTGATGCTGTATGTGGGGGTGGGGTCCAAGAAGGAACAATGGCGCTTGCTCCACTCTCTGTTGGACCTCAGTCCCTTCTGCTGCTTCCCCCGAGCAAACTGGGCCCCTTTGGTGCCAATTCCCATGTGGGTGGGCTTGTGCACCCTGTGGGACTTTCCAACAACCTCCCCTGTGAGGCTGGGATTCTCTCCCTGTGTCTCAACTCCCAGAGGTGTTTTCAATCAGTGCTCCAAGGCTCTATTTCCCAGCGCTGGGATCCTGGGTTGTGCTCAGTGCCATGCTTCATGATCGCCGCCTCGCTGGGTCTGTCCGTTGCCACCCCTCGGCTGGGGTCTGCCAGCCGCCTTGCACATCCAGGGTCTGCCTGCTGTGGTCTTGTGTGCCCCAGTTGCCTTGCACGTCCAGTCCCACAGCTCTCTGCTCCATGACCTGCGCCCAGCTGCCTGACTCTGCCCCTCCTACCGATCTGGATGAACGTGTCTATTTTAACTCCTTGGGTGTCCGACTTCCATACAGTTCAATTTTCTGTCAGTTCTGGTTGTTGTTCTGTTTCTAAATTGTTGTTGTCCCTATCTTGGTTGTGTGAGGAGGCACAGTGTGTCTACCTATACCTCCCTCTTGGCCAGAAGTCTAGAACTCTGATTTTTAAGCCTTCCTATCCATGGAATCCTTTGTTTAAATGAAACAAACAGGTTGAAGAAGGGGGGAGAGTTGAAGGATTAGAAGCCATTGATGTGTCTCTCCTCCCGCTTTCCAAGGAAGTCCCCAAGAGTGAACCTACAAGGGTCTGACAAGCAAAATGGGAAGACTCATGATCTAGGAGCTAATTGTACTATTGTGACTGTTTTTAGTGGTTTAGAGGTTGGTTTGTCCTTTGGCTACAATTTTGGGTACATATTTGGGTCCTTTGAAGATAGTCTCTAATTAAACACTTTTACCTCAAAAGAAGGACACCCTCCTTCTGAGAAAATAGATCTTTCTTTAGATCAAGCAACTTCACGATGCAGGTTTCTGGAATACTATGTGGTGAAAAGCGGGGACTCTTTATGATGGTATTTTGGTAAGTCATCATAGAACTAGAACCCAGGAGAAATATTTCCACTTGACTTGTTGTGAGAACTTAAGAATCAGAAACCAAGGTACTCATTTTGCAACAAAATTTTATAAAGTAACTGTCTTGTGCCAGGTACTCCTAGGTGCTGGAGATTCAGTCCAGAACTAGTCAGAGTCCCTGCCCCATGGAGCTTACATTTGAGAGGGCCAGGCAGATAAAAAACACATACACAGATGAATGGATTGTCTATTTTCAGATAGTATTACAAGCCGTAAAGAAAGCAAGTCAAGCCTTTGTCATAGAGAATGACCTGGGAGTTGTCAAATAACATAGACTTATTCACTATTTAATTGTCCAGAGAATTAATCAAGCTGATTTCCATATCTCAAGCCTGAACAGTGAAAGTTCGTGTTCAGAATGATTGTCCAGAAGAGCAGGAAGATCAAATTATATCTCTTTACTCATTTTTAAGAAAGAAAGAAAAGAAAATAGGAGGAGGAGAGAGGAAAGGAGGAGGAAGAGAAGGAAAAAACTATGTTCTAGAAAAATTTTGGGCAAACTGAAAAAAATCCAATTAACCAAAGTATGCTGCTCCCCAAGAATTTTAGCTAATCAATGATTCAGTGAATCTTTAAAATTATATCTTCATAATTTGACTGTCTAGATTGAAAATCTAGGAAATAGTGCTAATATTTATTTATTTTACCTAATTTTAAAAATCACCTTCTCTCTTTTAACAGAGAAAATCTTAGTATAGTTTTCATAAATATAGTTTTTATTTCAAGTATAACTCATTCATAATCTAGCTCCTTTTGTATTTATAAGTGGCATCTTAATCATCCGTGGTCTTTATATAACTGGAAAGAAATATGTCTCCAAAAGTGACAAATTTATAAAAGTTACAATATACTTTTGATCAAAGTGACCCAATTTAATCCAAATTGATTCACATTATTACTTACTTTGAAAAGAGTTCAAGGCACATGCTAGACCATACCAATTGCTTCCATTTTTCTTGATTAACTAATACAAAGCAGAGTCATCCTTTTCCGAGAGAGTCCAGTTAAACTGAGTGTGACATGGGCCTGCATGATTCAGATGCAATTCCCTTCGCATTTATAAATTCAGCCTTTAAAGTCAGGGATAAAGGGCATGATCCTGAGCTTGGGGCAGACTGGGATCTTCTAGAGCAAATTTCTGTCATATCGGGGTCCGTGGAGAACACCAAGTGCTTAGTGAGAGTAGAGGCATCCTGGGATGTTCCTAGTGTGGTGGCACCAATCCGGGCACATATAAAATCGAAACAGTGTAAGCAGTAGAATCTGGATTTTAAGATGTGTGTTTCTGGTGGAGATGCCTGAGTCATGCTTGGGAGTTGGTTCATCTTCTCCTCCACCATCGGACACCCTCATCGGAACTGCTAACTTCTGAGTGCACACTAGGTGTCATTCGTTACAGTCATTCACTCATACAACTACCCTACCAGGTGTGTACCATTATTATACCCATTTCGCAGATGTGGAAACTGAGACTGAGTTAACTAATTTGGGCAATTTTACATTCTAGTAACTGGAGGAGTTAGGTTTCCCACTGAGGCAAGTAGCTCCAGAAGCTGCATTATAAACACTCTATTATGAAGAACTCTGATTTGATCTCATTGTATGTGCCATTTCTTATACAATTTTGTTAAAAGGGACAAAAAAAAAAAAGAATGATGTTGTTTAAACAAATCACTCCCTTTCCAAACAGGTTTCAGAGACCATCCACTTAGAGTAATCAGAACATCTCTACCTAGTACATCTACACCTTGCAAAGAGGAGTAAATGATAATCTCTACAGAGAGGCAACACCTTTGTCCCGGGGAAGGGGCTTAGAGCCTTCTCACCAAGCCCAGACACCTGGGATGATAATAACAGGGAGGGGACAATGGCAATAATTAAGGACAACACCCATCGTTTCTTGAGTGCTTGTTGTGTGCTAGGCATTAAGGCATTATACTAGGTACATTACATAGATTATCTCGACTGATCCTGCCCCAACCTTTTCGAGGTCAGTACTGTTGTTTATTCTGAATTTTAAAGGGAAGAAACTCAGACTTAAGCCATGTGACCTGCCCAAGGCCATGTGGGACTCCTGAGTGACAGATATGTGAACCTTCATCTATCTGATTGCAGAGCTTCAGTCCACAACCACTAAATTCTATACAGCCCAAGGTCAAACCAAGCTAAATGTCCTGACAAGTTGAGGTCAGGTTAACTGCCTGAGTCAGAAACAGAAAGACATGAACTCGCTAAGAAGAAAATGGAGTAAGGGTACAGCAATTTAGAATGTATTCATCGATCCGTTGATTCATTCTCTTATTCTACAAATATTTCTTGCATGCTCACTAGTTGTTAAGCTAGGCCAGTTCCACTTGTGAGCTCTTTAATGCATTCAGCAAACATTTATGAGTGCTTCATCCTGGGCAGATAAAGATAAGGCAATCCCTGTTCCTAGAAGCTCCGGCCTAGCAGAGATGTTGTGTTGACAAATCTCTAAGAAGAGAATCACCAACCTAAACAGAGCAAACCCCAGTAACCCTGGGGCTTCCTTTCTGGACAGCTGCCTTCCCATGTACAGAGCCTGATGGGAGCGACGGTGCATCTCTGCTGCGTGCTCAGGGAGGTAGTTTCAGAGCTCCTGCTGTTGGTGTAAGCGGCCAAAGGGTGCAGATCTGGGGAGACATGAGGAAACTCATTCATGCATGAGTCTGGGGCATCCAAAGATAGACCAGATGTTGGGTAGAGGGGAGAGTGCAGACTGAACCTGCTGTGCACGAGAAATTGACAGGAATTAGGGCTGGGTGTGGAAAGATGATGGGTGTGTGTCAGCAGGCTTCGGAGGAGTGAGGCAAACCCTGTGACAGGGCAATCACCTAAGGGTGCTATCTAAGAGCGATACCTGAAGGCAGGGGATGGATGGGAGAATTTTAGGACACGGCTCTTTAACACATGTTTTAAATTGCTGCCTGTATTATGTTTGGTTACAATTTAACCCTCATCTCTCCAAAGCTTCAGTAAAATCCTGATATGTTGGTGTTACCTGGGGAAGAAGAGAGTAGAGCTGCTGTGATGAGCTAGGAGGCAGCGGGAGCCTGGATGCAGACTGACTGATGGCAGGACTGGCAGACCCGGGTAAGCTCAGAAACTTGGAGGGGAACACTCGACTTGCCAGGCCACAACAGACAGATGGGGCGTGGTGAGGGTCAGGAATCTGGTCAGAGCTGGGGCGGTGGCCTCAGCTGCATTCTACTTGGTTGGAGCTGCTCTTGGGGCGGGGGGTGGCAGGGTGGTGGGGAGGCTCCTGGGTTAAATCATGTTTAGTCTGGGCCTTGAAGGATGCATAAGAGCAGCCCCATACAGAAAGGTGGCAAGAGCATTCTGGGCAAAATGCAGGAGAATAAAACTCACGGGCAAGGAACAGCCAGGTCTGTGGGAGGAGCCAGAGTGGCATCAGCAATGGCAGGGGTGGGTGAGAGGTGGGAGGAGGAGGCAGAGGAGGCCAGGTGGGACAGTTGGGTGAATCCCGCCTGGGGAAGTTGGTTACCCATCCACAGGCCCATCTCCTGAACAGCCTGCCACGAGGAGTCTTCACCAGCCCTGCTGAAATGAGGGAACTATGGATCTCTGTCTAATATAAAGAAGATTTTTTTTCTGAAGTTCTATTTTCTTTTACTGATTAGTTACAGTGACCTTTCTTTTATGAAATTCAAATCTTGAATATAGATGAAAGTCTCCCAAAGAATGAGAAGGTAGTTTAAATAATTAAATTTACACATCACAGGCTTTATCAGATGTAAGAACAGGTTTAAAAAAAAAAGTCTGGGAGGGACTATCCTTTCCTCCCAGATTCAGACTCTGCATGTTAACCTGGCGTCTTCTGGGCTGACATGCTCATTATTCTGGCCTGTCTTCATTGCAAAAATTGGGGGAGGGGGATAAATGAATAAATAAGCGTGAGCGATGAGGAAGGACCCCTCTTTCGAAGCACCCGGTATTTGACAGGCACTGTGCTGGGCTCTTGAAACAGACTCTCTCATTGGATCTTCACGAGTGCCCCGCTGGGCAGCGCCCTGAGGTCTCACACACCCGGTCATCCAGGGAATGGAAGAGCAGGGAGGCTTTGAAACTTGTCTTCAGTCACGGGGTCAGTAAAGTGGTAGAGATGGGATTTGAACCCAAATCTGGCTCTAAAGCTCTTGGAATACCAGCATGTATTCTGATTTCCCATCTGCTTTGGGTTATTGGGCCTTGATTTGAGCCGTCACCTGGAAGGACCCCTCTCCCCGGATCCTCCAACATCAGAGTATTCCCCTGCCCTTGAAGAAGAGGAGGAGAGGTAGAGAGAGAAGAAAGTCGGTGAAAGCCAACACATTTACTCCCTAGCAGCTCTGAGGAAAGAGGGCAATGCTCAGCCTACCTGCATACCTTGATTGTCATCAGGCCGGAGGACAGGGCAGAGGTGACCTGCCCAGGCAGGTAAGAACTGGGAGGGACCCTAGGTGGGGATGGGGAGGCTCTACACCCACTAGCATCGCATCCATCGGTCTTCGCTCACCTGGCAAAAGCATGGGGGAGGGGGGTGGTTTTCAGAAGAGTTGTAATGAGGCCTGTGACCAGCGCTCAGGAAAACGCTGAACGCCTGGGGCCCCATACCATAGCACCTACTGGTGTGCGGCCCCTTCACTCATTTCTTTACCAAATGTTTTTGGCCTGTTTTGTGATTGGCCATGGGGCTACTGGCGGCGAAAAAAAGAGACATGGGCTTTGTCTCTGTAAACTTTATCATCTGGGGAAGGGGCATAGATAACAGACAAATCCAAATGGTAAAACTACGATTTATAATCACTGCTCTATGGGGACCGTTGGACCTCTGGGCGGCGAGCATTGCAACCGCAACCTTCCGGAGGCCATGGGGTGCGGGTGCGGACCCAGGAAGGCGCACCAGGAACGACACTCCCGCAGAAGCCGCTCACACTTGCCAAGACCCAGGCGGTGACCGAGGGCCTGTGCCGAGAGAGAGCGCCTTATAGGATACAGGAAGCAGCGTGAGAAGACAGTGTTTGGATCTGGAGGGAGGCCACTTAGGACACATGGAGTTGGAAAAAGGTACGTTCCATCGGCCTCTCCGCCGCTCTGGGATCTTCTCTCAGACATTGGGAAGAAGGAGCGTCCCTGAATATTAGAGCCGTGGCCCCGGCTACTCAAGAATAGTCAGTCCTGCTCTTCTCCCTCCGGGGTGCGAGTGTACAGCGTGGGGCAAACGCAGCTTACAGTTGTGAGTGTGCGAGACAGTTTATTCTCGTAGTGCTATGTATTAATTATTGCATTATTTTCCATACGAACAGCTGTAAACCTCCCTTTGGCCCGGCTCAGCTGTGCGACTTTGGTCCATGGGTTGCTTGCTACCAGATGTAACGTAAGTCCCCACAGCAGGCATTGCCCGCCTGTTCCTCTGCCGGGTCCATGAAAAGAGCTTCCCCTGAACGACCATGACTCCTTCCGTTCGGACCAAACCCAACTGCACGCGAAGCCCAGGCCTGCCAATGCTGGGGCTCAGGGCAGTCACCCCTGCGGTAGACTGAGAAACACTGAGCGTGAGAATAAATGCTTGTGGCTGTAAACGCTGAGTTTGGGGGTGATTGTTACACAACATGATGAGGCAAGTGCTCACTGATACAACCAGGAACAGTGCCAAGATGTGTTTGGGAGAATCAGCCCCTCTTGCTCAAGCCACTCCAAAACAAACAATCTAAGGGAAAACAATGGGTGTACTATGGGAATGTGGCATCAGAAGACTCTCTTTGGTGACTGCTCCCATAGGAATGCCGCCCGCTGCTGAGAACAGCTTCTGCCTCAGAACGGAGGCGTTGCTGGTGGCATGGCCATCTCCAGAGGCACAGGTGGGTCTCTTCATGCCAGTTCCTGGCCTCACCGTGGCTCTGACCTTCATGGTTAAAGGCAGCAGCTCTCATTTCCACTGTGCCTGGGTGCGTTTGAATCCCTGTGCGAGTGTAGTCCTTACCTGGTCTCACCTGAAGTCTGCCAGCTAACAGCTCTGTGAGAAGAGAAGGGTGGAGCATAACCCCCATAACAAGGGTTGTGGGGCCACAGCAGCCCCAGGATGGCCTTTGGCCTGAGGGAGAGGGAAGGGGAGTCCTGTGGAGGCTTTCGGTCCAAGGGGGCTGTCACCTCCTGCCAGAGTGGCTGTGATGCTAACCTCCATCTCTCAAGCACTGTCCCAGAGCAGGACTGAGAATCTGCTGTCAGGGACGTTAGGGATAATCTCTGGTTCTTGCTGAGTGTTCCTTACATCTGCCTCCTCTGGTATGCATTGCATGTAGGTGACAATAGATTGTTACCTAAATCTCTTTTCTTTTATCTGGTTTCTCTATCTGCTCTTCTCCCCTGCCTCCTCCTCTTCCTTCTTCCTAAGGTGGTCTCTCTCTCTCAGTCTCTTTCTCCTTCCCTTCTCCCCACCCCAGCCCCACCTTTACTGTGAATGGGCTCTGATTGGCTCTGTGCGGGTCAGATAGACACCTGTAGCCCAATCGCCTGGGCCCAGGGTGTAAGATCATGGTAAATAAGCATGGCTGCAGGGAGCAGGCTTCCTTGAATGAGTGTAGAATGGAAAGTTAAGGGGGCATTGCACGGTGGGCACAAACCCCCAGAGCAGTCTCTTCTGGCCAGGCCACCTCTGTTATCCCTTTGTATCTGCACAGAACATTCCACACAGTGCCGAGCACATGTATGTGATGCACAGAAGCTGCAGATTGTGACAGGTTGCTTACAGTAGCATCTTTATACCAGGGAAAGAAAACCTACCGCAACAGTGATAATAAAGCCAGTTACAGGGCAGTATTAGGAAACCAAGCTTTCTCAGCATCCTCAGGTAACACTGAACAATCAGCCCCTCAATTGATAAACAGTCTCAGCATTGCAGGCCCTGTGTTTTCTCTTCTCTTTCTTATGCCTCTGGAACCCTCCCCCTTTACTCCCTGCATTTCAGAGTCCAGATTTCCATTCTTCATTAGCACTTCTGCTTTGGCTCCTCCGATCTCCCCAGAGCAGCTCATACAAGGAAAAACAAAAGCAAAACAGCGGGCAGAGCATGGAAACCTTAGTCCTGTTTCGGCTTTAGCACACTCAAGTTGTGTGACCTTGGACAGATTACCTGAATTTCTCAGAGGTTTTTCCCCTCAACTCTAATTAAAATAGAGGACATGGTAGTTTGGAGACTATCCTCCCCAGAGCCTTAGGGGTCTGCAGAGGGCAGCAGGGGCAGTCACTGGGCGGGAAGGCTGATGGGGGTCCAACCCCACCTCCGTCTAACAGAGCTCCTACAGTTTTATCACAGGTGTAAGACTTAGCGTTCTGCTGTTAAACAGGATTGGCCAAACTCTAAGATTCTTTTCCGTATGACTTCAGAGTTTTGTTAAGTGACAAGGAAAGTTTTCATAAGGACTTTAAAAAGAGAGTGAGGAGTCTACTTTTCTCTGATGTAAAAGAAGTCTGGAGTTCAGGGTCAGGATGGTTGTCCCACAAGGTCGGCCATGGCCCTGGCTTCCTCTCTTCCTGCCCCACCATTCTCAGCCCTGGCTATGGGCCCCACCCTCGCAGTTGCTGAGTATTTCCTGAGTGCCCATCTACACGTGCGCGAATACCCACATCCATAAAAATCCAGAGACTGCCAGGGACGTCTCCACGCACCTTGTCTGTGAAATCTTCCACAGGCAGAGTTGGTAAATTCCCACATCTGGTGCCCCTTCTATCAATACTTTATTTGTATCTGTCAAGTGTTGTGTTTACCACATTGCATTATATGCCATCTTTTCATATCTCATGTGGATCTGGGCTCTTGACAATGGACACCAAGCATTGGCTCCTCTTTTCGTTCCTGGTGCCTAATCCAGTACTTAGCATCCGGCAGGAGCATGGTGCTTGTGGAATGGATGGATAGATGGGTGAGTCTTGGCGTCATCCCGTCCTCACTGCCCATCGCCCCTCTCTAACTGCTGAGAATTAGATCGTTTGCTCACATTTGTATCCCCAAGGGAGAGAGGATGGAGGAATAGGACACAGATGACTAGGTATAAGTCCGGAGCTCCAGAAGAGTGCTAAGCCAGAGGTGGATTTAAGAATCCTCGACTGGGAGTTAAATTTGCAGGAAAGTAAAATGGTGGGGACTTTAGAGAACACCCACATTTAAGAAGTAGGTTGAAAAAGAAGATGTAGCCAAGGAGGCTGAGGAGTACAGAGAAAGGACAAGATCTGAGGCAGGAGACAGCTTCACAACGAAACCATGGGCGATGCTGTCAAAAGCTCAGTGAGGCAATAGGTGTACATGCTGGGCTCTGCCTGTCTTGTCCCTGCCCAGCCGGAGTTAGTTGTAGGGCACCAGCTGGACTTGAACTTTGACCCTCATTCTCAATACTCTCTGGAAGAAGCCCCATCTAACTATCACAACTATACCTCCTGTTCCATAGGTAATTTTATCTATAGGAAAAGCCACTTAAACTAAAGTATGTTTTTAAGGAAGGGAGGCTGTTCTTGCTGCAGAGTTTTCATGGCTGGATGGTCCTAGCATAGGTGTGCCTATGGGTGATAAAGCGAAATCAAACCATGCGTCAAGGGGGCATGCAGAATCTGAGTCAGATCCCCAGGCTGGGGTTACGAGTATGACAGTGTTTCCCAGAGCACGTGCCTAGAAGCTCTGATTATAGGGAGATGATGGGAACAACAACAACAGAGGACTCTGTGGTTCAGTAAGAATCGGGAGACCAGAATCAGCTTGCTGAGTCAGAGACTGGAGGCTAGAAGCTCAGAATGAAGAGTAAGAGAAGAAGCTCCAGAGTGCAGCCTCAGAGAGCGGAGCCGCGGTATGAACGCTACAATAGACATGGAGACGAAGTGCTGAGAGGGCATCGAGGGAGAGGAGTTAACTCCTCGCAGGGAGGTCTAGGACAATCTCCCAGGCTGGCACATGTGCCGAGCATATAGTAGCCATGCTGTGGATTTAGACTCAGATAAAGCCTAAATAGGATGTGAGCTGGTCTTGGGAGAATGGCGGGTAGGGAGGTGGGAAGGTGGGTCACTTGGTGCAGAGGAAAACGTTTGGACAATAGCCTGGCGTAGAGGGTTCGTTTTGCCAGCAGGTGATTGGGAAAGGGTGGGGGTGGTGAGGCTTTCGCTTTGTGCAGTCTCAGCATCTCCCCAGGGAGGGAAGAGCTACTTTCAGCCTCGTGCTGTTTCAGGGCACAGTCCTGGAATGAAACAGGACCCACTGCCCTCATCAATGCCAGCTTTTGACTGAGAGTGGCCCGAGACTGGGACAGGCAGCCCAAATTCCCGCCTGCACAAAGCAGACACCCAAACTCTCCTGGCCTGGGCACCTGCGTGGGGCCTGCTTAGGCGAGCCCAGAGTCTCCATTACTCCGAGCTGCAGGCTCCCAGGCAGGGCCCCAGCTGCTTTGTTTGTGGCTGCTCCTTTGAGCGAGAAGAACAGTGGTGCTGGTATCTCTTCCCGGCTGAGGCACTCGCTTTGTTTCACAGGACAGCCCCATCGTTGTGCGCTCCTCTCAGTCCACACTCCAGGTCAAGGGAGAGGGAGATGCGGTGTCCTTGGTTTAAAAGGCTTGAGAGCTCTTGGGTGGGAGGAAGTGTGGAAAAAGGACAGACTGAGGATGTCTGTGGAGAGTGCCAACACCCAGCACTGAGCCTTCTGGAAAGACTTCAGATGAATCTTCACATTCAAAATATAACACAAAACCAAAGTAGCAAGTCATGGAGACTTTCTGGGCTGCAGTCTTGGCTCTACCATCTACCTGCTGGTCAGATTGGGACGTGCGCCTAACCTAACGGGAGTCCAAGTATTTAACTCAGCCTCCTCTTCTGCTAAATGGAGATAATCACATCTACTTTAAGGGGAGTTGTGAAGTGTCATTGAAATAATGGGCATAAAGCATTAGCATAATGCCTCGCACCTTGTTAAGTACTTTAAAAGTGTGAAAACCACTACCCTACCGGCCACGGTTGTCCCCTTTCATACCAGGCTGGTGCGTACACACCTTCATAGCCTTGGATGCAGTAATTCCCTCCCAGAAATTCACCTTAAGAAATTAAACAACCAAGAGAAACAAGAGATATAGGCATAAGGATGTTCTTTGTAAAGTTTATAACAATAGAAAAAAAAAGACTGAACCTCTCTTTTGTGGTATCAAAAGTGGTAAAGTATTTATTATTAAACATCCATTTTAATGACTGTTCTGCACTATTAAAAATTGTTACATTGAATAGCCATAAGAATTTTGAAAAAATTCTTTCAATAACCTGATTTCAAGACTTATAATTACAGCATGGTATTGGCATAAAGAGAGATAAGAATGAATTAAAGTTGTGAGCCCCAACTTAAACTGTTATGTTTTGGGGCAACTCATTTTTGAGAAAGGCTTCAAGGCAATTTAATGGGGAAATGATAGTCTCTCCAGCAAATGGTGGTTGGACAACTGGATACGCACATCAAAATAAAAACAACTTAGAGCTTACATTATACCAGACACAAAAAATAACTCAAAATAGATCACAGGCCTAAACACAAGAACTAAAACTAAAAACCTTTAGGATACAGAGTGCAGAAAATCGTTGTGACCTTGGATTATGCAAAGATTTCTTAGGTATGATCCCAAGAGCATGATCTGAAAAGAAAAACATCAAAATGAAAAACTTTTCCTCCTGCAAAACATACCACTAAGAAAATGAAAAGCCACAGACTGAGAGAAAATATTTGCAAATTATATGCCTAGCAAATGACATAAATCCAGAATATATATAAAAAAAACTCTTACAACTTAGTAACAAGAAGTCAAACAACCTAATTTAAAAACAGGCAAAAGGATTTGAATAATCATTTCACCAAAGGAGATATATAAAAGGCTAATAACACAGGTGAGAAGATGTTTCACATCATTAGTTATTGGGGAAATGCACCTTGAAACCAATAAAATACCACTTCCCACCTCCTTTAAACATGCTAATCGAAAAGAAAGACAATCGTAAGTGTTGACAAAGATGTGGGGATATCGGAACCTTTGTACGTTGCTGTATGTAAGAAGGGGACATAAAAGTGTGCAGCCACTTTGGAACAGTTTGGTAGTTTCTTTAAAAAGTTAAACACTGAGTTGCCATATAATTCAGCAATTTCATTCATAGTAATCTGCAAGTAAAGGGAACACGTATATCTATACAAAGACATATGTTCATAGAAGCAGTATTCAAAACTCCCCAAAATTGGAAGCAATCCGAGCATCCATCGCCTGGTGAGTGGATGAACAAAATGTGGTACAATGCATCCATACAATAGGATAACATTCCGCAACACAAGCAGGCAGGCTACCAGTACTTTCTACAGTGTGGATGGACCTCAGAAACATGTTGCTAATTGAAATAAACCAGACCCAACTTCACATGAAAATTCTAGGAAATTTAAATCTAAAGCCGAGAGCAGATCTGTGGATTCCTGGGGCAGGGGATGAAACCAGGAACTACAAATGGCACAAGGGAATTTCGGAGGATGTCGATGTTCTAAAACTGGATTTTAGCTACATTTTCACAACTATAAATTTGCTAAAAATTCTAGAATTATACACTAAAATGGTTGGATTTATGGCATACCAATTATGCATCAACAGAACACTTTTAATAGTTATGAAGATTCTGTAAGCAACATGAACAAGAGGTATGACATGTTATGTAAAAACAAAAGAAGCTAAAGCACCCTGGCTGGTGTGGCTCAGTTGGTTGGAGTGTTGGTTTGAGTGTTGTTGCATGAACCAAAAGGTCTTAGGTTCAATTCCCAGTCAGAGCACATGCCTGGGTTGAGGGTTTGGTCCCTGGTCAAGGTGTGTACGAGAGGCAACCAGTTGATGTTTCTCTCTCATTCTTTCCCTCACTTCCTCTCTCTAAAAACAATGAAAAATGTCCTTGGGTGTAGATAAAAAAAGTAAAAATAATATGTAAAAAAAGCTGATGTAAAATACATTTAAGTACGTAAAATACAAAGTGGATAAATGATTTACAATCATGGGTGAATCAGAATAAAGATGAAGGAACTATGGAGCAATCAAAGTAAATGTTAGTAAAATGGAGAATTTGTTGTATTTAACAAAATGTTCTTTCATCATTTTTTGTTATATAAAAAAGATAAATGGCCAAGACAGGCTGTTTTTTGTTTGGTCCTTTAGCTGTGCTGGGGATGGGGGAAGAGAAAATAACACTTAGTTTTCCCGTTCTTTTCTTCTGCACTGCTAGAGAGCTTCACCAATATTAATTATGTCATTAATCCTCGGCGATCCATGAAACAGGCAGGTAATAATATTACCTCCCCCACTTTGCTTGTCTGAGTTCATTTAAAGACATAATTAAAAAAATTATAATGAAGGCTTTCTGTGAAGCCTATTGTAATCATATTTTTGTATATTCTAAATCCCCACCGACAAACACACCAGAATAAATGGATTACGTTTAACCACCCTCTCAGGATGAAGTTATTTCTCCCCCATTCCCGTCGTCCTCTCATCCATTCTGAGCTGACGCTGGGGTGTCGTGTTGCCTCAGCTTCCAAGCAAGATGCACAGGCCTGCTAACTACTTCTGGTGGCCCAGAACGGGACCGTCTCTTTTTGTGCTACGCCTAAGTGGTCTGGGCCGTAAAAAGGGTGTCCAGGCACCAGCTGGCCCAGCTGATCTACACAGCGTCTCTCTCACTTGGTTTTGGTTCAGACGGGCTTTCTCTCCATCACAGACAGGTGAGGTCCCATCTTAGAGAACAGATGATTCCTAAATAACAAATCCCGAAGAGTGTCCCTGTTATACACATTCTACCTCAGGTGCTGTCCCCTTGCCTAACATGCCCTGTCCCACCTTATTTACCAAATGACATTCCTTGACCTTTTGAGGACTGGTATCCTTTCTAACCTTTTCCATTTTTTTCCTTTGCTTCTCTGTAAGTACTGCCCACTCCATATCGTAAAGCATTCCCTCTCCAGTGCTCTCATGGGTACAGACCTCTATTTTCATTCTTATCAGCCGGTATCATAAAGTATATTTGCCTACGTGCTTGTCTCCCTCTGTGAGACTGTGAATTCAGTGAAGATATAAGTGAATGGCATAATCACCTTTGAATCCAGCACACGGTGATGATGGCTCTATTAGTCTTCGAGGGCCGCTGCAGCAAATACCACAGACTGTGTGGCTTGAACTACAGAAATTTATTTTCTCACAGTTCTGGAGGCTAGAAATCCAAGATCAAGGTGTCAGTGGGGTTGGTTTCTTCCGAGACCTCTGTCCTTGGCTTGTAATGGCCCTCTTCTCCCTGGGTCTTCACACCGTCTTGCCTCTGTGTCCTAATCTCCTTTTCTTATAAAGACACTAGTGTTGGATCAGGACTCACTTATACAACCTCATTTTGCTTTAATTACCTCTTGAAAGGCTCAATCTCCAGATATAGTCTCATTTTGAAACACTGGGGGTTAGGACTTCAACATGTGAATTTGGAGGGGGGCACACCATTCAGCGCCTGACAGTGGTGACAAAGAGGGTAACAATTCCCTTTCACTGAGTGCTTACTATATTTGGGGCACTTGACTTTCTACCAGGTATCTCTTTTAATCTTCAATAACCCTATAATTATGATCAATATATTGTCATTCCAGGTTTAAAAATGAACCAAGGCTTAGGGCTAATGTGCAGTGGAAATGGGATCAATCCCAAGTTATTTTGCCTCTCTAGTTAGACTCTTAATCGCCATGCTCCGCTATTTGGTACATAAGAGGTGTGCAGTGCATGTCTGAAGAAAAAGTGACCAAGCAAGTGAATAAAATAACGAGTAATGTGGGGATGTGACATTTAGGTTCAGTTGTACCGTAGATTAAAACATGATTCCACAAACTTAAACACTGCACATGTAAAAGTTTGATAGATGATTATTCTAAAAAGTAACTTTATTTTGTCTTTTAATGCCAGATTTTAAAGTCACTCTATCAATTTTAAAACACTTTTTTGTTTAAAAAAATAAGAGTTGTAAGTCATACAACCAAAGAACTTCTGAGCTGGGAGAAGTTTTACAAATCATCCAGTTCAAACTCCTTTTACAAATGAGAAAATAAAGGCTCAGTGAGGCTCGCTCACTTGCCATTACTTTGTTAGACTGATAACCTGTTCTAATTATGTCTTATTGTTCCTATTAGTTATCATCACTGAGCTCTTAGGTGTGGAGTAATCAATTAGCTTTTCCTTTTCCCAAAGGCCATTTCAGAGTAGTTGGGGCGTCAGAAGAGGTTAAGTCAGCAATCCTTCAAAGCCCTCTTCCAACTGCCTTTCCCCACTTGCTTTTTTTTTCTACTGCAATTCATTTAAAGTAGAGAAAGGGGGCTTTTCCTTCCATACACTGGCTGGAAGGAGTATTCCCTAACCATTGCTGATGAAAGGAAAAGCAAAGTCTTGCAAAATTCTCAAGATTAAGCATGTGGATGGAGTGTTGCCAGGGAACCAACTCTTGACCACATCTCCTGCTGGGTGCTGGGCGCTACAACAGAATCACAGAAAACTGCAGATCCTTAGAGACAGAAAGGAACTCAGAGCCTATTTAGTCCCACTTCCTGAGATGAGGAAGTGAAGTTGTAGGGAGTGATCAACCCAGGATAGATCAGCCATTTAATGTGAGTGTTAGAGCCGATCACCCTCTTCCATGAGTGAATTGGACAGGCTGCATAAAGGTTCATTCACACCTAGTATTCTCCTTAGCTAGGCAGTATTTTCCAAACTGTGGTCTGCACACCACTCCAGGTCACACTTTTTTTTTTTTTTTGGACAGGGGAAGGGAGGGAGAAAGAGAGGGAGAGGAACATCAATTGGTTGCCTCTCGTGCGCTCCCTGACCAGGGAGTGAACCCACGACCTAGGTATGTGCCCTGAACGGGAATTGAATTGGTGACCTTTTGCTTTATGGGACAATGACCAACCAACTGAACCATACCAGTCAGGGCTACGCGAAGTGTATTTAGCTATTTTTTTTTTAGCCAACATTTTTTTCTTTTAATACTACATATTTATTTAAATCAATATTAGAAAAAACAACTAGCCCATAAAAGCTATAAATTCACAGGTAAAACTGATTTGGGGAAGACAAATTTTATTCAGAAATACTCTATTAAGGTTTTAAAAAAGGGTGATTTGATTTAATGAAAAAGATCAGTAAATAATATTACGGACCTTTCGATAACATGGCAAAGATCGTGAAGTAGTATACAGGTGTGGGACACACCGAGCGGGGATAATTCTCTCCCTTTAATAGATGCATTGGGGCTGTAGGGTGAAGAGGAAATCTGCTCATGAACAGGACAACACTGCTTTTGTATATAACTTGGGGATCGGCCTTGCCCTGTCTAATAAGCAATACTAGGACAAGTCATGGGATTTCATCTATGTTTGACAGGTCATGGAATTTCAGTGGTTCGAGGATAGCCATTAAGCAGAGCTTCCTTCCCCCCTTTAGATAAATATTGTAAATACATCATGAGAACACAAGTTGTTTTGAAGTTTTATTGATACACGTATGAGTTTGACACTGAAATGATGAACCAGAAAAGATCCTGCTGCAAACGTTCTAATGGTAATCTGTCACTTATCAGGTCCTGGTCTTTTATCTGAAAATTGGCAGATTGGACAGCAACCAGTCTACACTTGCCCTATACAGCTGCTGTTCTGACATGTTTACTGAGAACAAATACACTTTGTTTTTATAGGGCGAATAGTATCC
This sequence comes from Trachops cirrhosus, assembly GCA_028533065.1. Lineage (NCBI taxonomy): Eukaryota > Metazoa > Chordata > Mammalia > Chiroptera > Phyllostomidae > Trachops > Trachops cirrhosus. The sequence continues at coordinate 100,337,300 of CM052544.1, forward strand.
TGAAAGGGCAACTTGGGTTTCTCATTGCCCGATTTAAGCTGGCCCCAGATATCCTTAGCCTTTAAGTAACTCCTTCCTTTATTTAAAATGTCTCATTAAGTCCTCCAAATTCCCAAAGTTGAGTAATGAGTTGAGGTAAGACTTTCTGTGGAGTTTTCCCTGTGGTTGTTCTTGTTGTTTGCAAAGTTCCCGCCTTAAAGATTCGCATCTGAAACATTTGTAATCCACCAGCAGAGGTTTAACCCTGCCCCCACCACCTTCTTGCTTTTAGAGGAGGATCAAGCATTAATCCTCAGATTTGAAGTGTATGGGCCCAAAACTCTGGGCCCAGAATCCTCTGCTTAGCCCAGTCCCCAGAGACTAGTGGTTAATGCATTACACCTCCCACTCCTACAGAGAGACTGTGGTAATGTTTTCTTGGAGATGCTTTGTCAAAGGAGCACCTCAAAGCAAATTGGAAAGATACAAGTCCACCCATGGGGGTGGAGTCTCACAGACATGTGAACGGTACTCAAGCCTACAACAAATTACAGGGCAACCCCTGGGTTGGCTTTCAAATTTTCCCAGGGAACATTATGTCCAAGGGCCCTTTTCTAGAATGTTCCACTCTCCTTTGTGTTAAATATGATTTAAGATACTTATCTTCCTTACTCCCTGAACCACCCATTAGTCAGAGGCCATGAGACTACTGCAGTTAAGAACTTCCAAGTGTTTATATCAAATATGTGTTGACAATTAGAGTCTCACAAGGTAAATACAGCTCCAAGCCTGGGGAGATCTTACGTGCCTTGTTCATAGCTGGCACTCAACACAGTCCCAGGGACTGAGCCCTCATCCAGCCCAGCTCTCTCATTCTTCCTGATTCTGTGTACTCTTTTCCTAGTTTCACTGCAAATTCTGGCCCTAAAGTGGAAGCAGCAGTTCTTGTCTGGTTTTTGGCATTGACTGCCTTTCCTCCCACTCTGCAGCTCCCATCTGCCCTCTCTCTACGCAGCTCTCCCATTTGACTCCCTTCACTTCTTATTGTCCTCTCCTTTCCATCTTCATGGCTTGGGGTCCTCCTCCCACCTCTCATTCAGCTGAAAACCAGAGCTTGTCAGTTGAAACCCTTTGGTCCTGCCTCGAGAATCCTACATAACCCATTTGAAGACTCAGTTGCTTCAAGTCAACATCCGCCACAGAAGGGAAAGTTCTGTGTTCTCATTGGAGATCTTCTTCAAGGGCAAACCATATCCTCTGAAATTTGAGGTGGAGATACAATCCTCTTTAAGGACTAGAAGAAAATGGTGGGAAAATATATCTTGAAAGGGGTGTTTAATATATAAAAATGAACCTCATAGTTTGTGTCATCACAGTTAAGATGCTTTTTACCAGATATTTCTAGTGTTTTCTGACCAGTTCACATTTCCTGTTGAGTGGGCAGAAGACGAGGTGAATCTGATTACACCTGGTGAGGACATGGATCTCAAGAATGGTTCATCCAGCCCTGATCAGTGTGGTTCAGTTGGTCCAGTATGGCTCAGTTGGTTGAGTGGTATCCCACAAAGTGAAAGGTCACCAGTTTGATTCCCAGTGAGGGCATATGCCTGGGTTGCAGGTTCAGTTCCCCGTCAGGGCAAGTGCAAGAAGTAACTGATTAATGTTTCTTCGCCACATCAATGTTTCTCTCCCTCTCTTTCTCCCTCCATTCCCCTCTCTGTAAAAATAAAATCTTTAAAAAATGATTTCATTTATAGCATGTGTCATAGGCTGGTTCAACAGCTAAGCCAGTCAAATTCTTTTCTAGAGTTGTAGGAAAAGATGCCCAGATGGAAATTAATTCTGGTGCCTAGACGTGGGAGATCATGCAGATGTGGGGACTGAATGGCCATTGTGGGCCAGGTGTGGGCAAATCGGCAGAAATATCCAGATGGCAAAGAAGATAAAGGAGGCAACATACAGAGACAGACCTTGCTGTAAGGAGGAGAGTTGGAAATGGGAAAGGAGCATATCACAGAGCTGCTGTGATCCCTGCCTTTTCAGAGGCTGGGATCCTCGGCTCTACCAGGGCCACTGTGCATAAGTGTCCTTTCAATAAACCCCATTATTTCTGGAACAACTTGAGTGTCTGTTCCTGATTAAGACAAAACCATGGTGAGAGCTCTGAGCCAAATGGACCTTATGAACACTACCCTGGGTGACCATCAGAGCTCTCTCCAAGGGCAGGCTGGGAGTGACCCTGTCCTCAGCGCTGGCTTGGACATCAGCCCAGAGGATGCACCCAGGCATGTTCTGCCCTCATCCCAAGACTCTGTCTGGCCTCTGCCATTTTGCTTTAAAGGAGATAACACATCCTTACAGACAACACTAAATCTCTAACACAGAATCACAGACGCTCTGTGCGGGAAAGAAATGAGGCCATTACATCCAACCCCTCATCCCATCATTGAATTACTTCTATAAATCTCTGGCCAATGATTTCTCGATCATGACTTGAATTTTTTCAGTAACAAACAAATTATAATAAAATCATAGCAACCACTTATTAAGCACCTACTGCGGTGCTCGGCACTATGCTAGCTAATTTGCATACATTATCTTTCTTAATTTTTCTGAAAACAGAAAATTTATGCTTTAGAGGAGGAAGAGAAGAGAACCAACACTTACTGATTGCCTACTATGTGTCTTTCTCTTCACAGATACTATCTTACATTGTATTCTGAAACCTCCTGGGATTATTTTCACATGAGGGAAGTAGGACTCGGAGAGGTCCGACTCTTTCCCGGGATCACAGTCATGCGTCGAGCTAATGGTTGTGTCAGTTAGACTCTTTGCTCACCTTAGAGAAACAGTCCTACTCACTGAAGCAAAAACAGAATGTACTGGGAAGACATAGGTAGCTCATGGAATTGAGAGTGTTCAGAACAGGACAAAGGATAGTAATACATCTGTTCTTCAAGGTCAGATCACATTATAAAGAGCTTAGGTGGGTGATATGGTTCTTGATTCTCTTTAAAGATCGGAATACAATGATGAAAAATGTATCTTGAAGGACATGTTTAATAAATATTAATTCAACAATTCTAATATTTATTTTAATTAATAGTTAATTAATATATTAATTAAACACTAGAATTAAGCAGTTCTAGTGTTTTGGCATCCTCATGAGCAAGAAGCCTCTTACTAGATATGTTTTCCTTTTTAAAATTTTTTAGAAAGATTTTATTTATTTATTTTGAAAGAGAGGGAGAGAAACACCAATGTGTGGTTGCCTCTCACGTGCCTGGTACTGGGGACCTGGCCCGCAACACAGGCATGTGCCCCGACTGGGAATCAAACCAGCAACCCTTTGATTCACAGGCCAGTGCTCAATCCACTGAGCCACACCAGCCAGGGCATTTTCCTTTTTAAAAAAATTTCTCCCATTTTAATCTCATTTGAGAGAAGAGAAGGGAGAGAGAGAAAGAGAAAAAGAGAGAGAGAGAAACATTGATGAGAGAGAGAAACATTGATTGGTTGCCTCCTGCATCCACCCTGACTGGTGATTGAACTCACAACCCTGACTGGGAATCAAACAGGTGATCTGTCAGTTAGGGCCGATGCTCCAACAAACTGAGTCACACCAGCCAGGTCTCTAATGTTTTCTGACCAGTCCACAGCTTCTTCTGCAGGAAGTTTAAGATCCGGGTACAGAAGCCAATGCTCAGATAAGACAGGGCGCTTCTCAGGGACAACTCAACTCCAGCCATTTGTCCACCCTCGTGTTTCTCAGCTCAGGGTAGATTATCCTGAGAAAACGGATCTGACTGGGTCACATACTCACAGCTTGATCGGCTATCCCACCAAGACTGCTCTCAATGGGGAAATGTGACTTCCCTCAAAGGAAATCAGGCCATTGCTTTCAGAATAAAGGGGAATGGACTCTAGAAAGCAAAAACAACAAATGCTTAGCACAGTGATGGAACTGGCATTCACACATTCTTCCCACTGTTCTCCAGACTAAGGGACAGCAAACTTGCCTTTGTATACAATCAAAGTCTGTTTCCCTCCAGCTTCCTCTTACTGATCCTGGTTTTCCAACTTGGAGCCACACAACATCAGCCTATTCTTTCTTGAATCAGAATATAAATATTTCTGGCTCCTTAAACTCTTCCTCACGTGACATGATTGAGTAGGTTCTCTACTTTGGTTGTTCTCCTTAAAACCTGCTTCATATTGTTTATTTTCCCACTTAAAGCATGGTGACCAGAGGAACCCAAGGTAGCACTTCTGGTCTGCCTTGTTCAAAGCAGAGCAGAGCAGAATATCTCGGAATCACAGAACCTTAAAGACCAAATGGTCATTCATTTCCACATCTGTCTGATGCAGGCCCTGGAGCCTGATGGGTCTAGTTCTGCACCTTAGCATTGCCATTTGTTAGCTGTGTGGTCTCAGGTAAGTTATATATTCTCTGTGAGCAGGCTCCCTCCCCTATTACTTACAGTCATAATACACATGTAAAGCCACTGTAATCATTATTATTTTTAAAGGTTTATTTTATTCTCATTCAAGAGAGAGGGGGAGGAGGAGAGAGAGAGATAAACATCAATGCGAGAGAGAAACACTGATTGGCTGCTTCTCCCATGTACCCCAATGGGGGATCAAGCTTGCAACCTCGGCATGTGCCCTCGCTGGGAATCAAACTGGTGATCTTTTGGTTAGGCGATGACACTTTAACCAACTCAGCCGTGCCAGCCAGGGCACTGCTGTAATTGTTAAATGAAACAATGTATGTAGCGTGTCTGGAGCAGTACCTAGCAGGCCTTCTGTATACTTATTACTGTTACCATTTATACTATTACTGTACCCCAAGTGGCCCTTCAGCCTTTCCACGGCTACTAAATGTGGGTCATCACGAGAGCAGCCTTGTCTGTCCTTCAGAGTGTGCTCAAAGGCACACAAGGGACAGATTGGTTGAATAGCACAAAGTTCAGGATTTATACACACTAACAGGAGGAAATATTACCAGTTGGGAAATAAAGACGACCTTGTGGGGATATGTGCAGTGTTACAGGGCAAATACACTGCTTTATGGTGCAAGCCAATTTTGCTATGTGTTTTTTAGGATTCTCAAGAAACAGTCATGATGTCAGAATCTATAAAGATCAATTTCTAATCATGAAGAGGTAAAAACCAATTTGCAAATATTTGTCATTAATAAGGTACCTTGTCATCAAAGTGGCTTCTCACACCCAGAGTAAGCTCTGCTCTCAGGAGTTACAAACTTGAATTTACGGATCCAACACTTATTTGGCACATAAAATAAAGCAGGCCTGGAGTGGACATGTGGTGTATAACCTAGCAAATGGCTATTGTCCTTTGCCGCACTCAGATGCGGTTGCTGAGGCTGTCTGAGCGTGGCTGGGAAATGGCAGAGGGAAACCTCTGGTAACTCCTGGTGTCAGACACAACAGCGGAATTTAAGGTGTGTGCACCACCAAGAAACCATGTACAGCAGTGACTTTCAACCTTCTTCATCTCATACATAAACTAATTATTAAAAGTCTACGGCACAACAAAAAATATATTTTTTGTTAAAAAAACAGGTATAATTTTGATGCACTCACACTAGATGGCTATTGTTTTGTGCTGGCTGTTGTCATTTTTTTATTTGACGGTCTAAGGGAAAAGAGGTCAGTGCCCCTGTTTAAATAGTCAGGTAATGCATGTTTTAAAAATTCTTGTGGCACACTGGCTGAAAATCGCTGATGTAGAGGATAGTTGAGAGAGCTGCTCTAGGAGTCAGAAACACTAATTAGACTCTGTGAAGTCTCATTTGTCCACGAAGGACCAACTCTGAGAGTTCACCATGGTCTTGTGAACCCCGGGCGCTGTGCCTGTCTCAGAACAGGCGTTCCAAACTGTGAATGCGTGAATGAACTGCCTGCTTCAGAGTCTAGCTCTTCCACTTACCAACGGGCTGATCTTAGGCAAGTTCTGCAACTTCTCTGTGCCTCAGTCACCTTGTCTGTAAACTGGAGATCGTGATGATACTTGTCTCAGGATTGTTGTGGAGACTGAGTGAGAAAATGTAGACCATTTGGCACAGCACATAGCACAGAGTAAGCTCTCAGTCCCTGTAAGTTGTTATTGTTCTGACTTTTTATTATTACTGACTATTGATCAAGTCTGGTAAATAGTCTGTCAACACATTAGCAGCTGTTTTACCACCAGCAATAGTCAACAATGAGACAGCTAAGTTTTTGTTTGCTTGTTTGCTTCTGCCAATTGAGTTTTAAGATCCTCTGCCTCACTATAATTAACTCTTTGAACTGGCAAGTCGCTTTCAGTGTAATCATCAGCTGCCAGTGCTGCCCTGCGCCTCCCCCCTCACCAGCAGGACCTCAGTGGCTTGCATCCTGGGACCGTCCCTGGGACCTCAGAGCTCTGAGAGCAGCCACAAGAACAGGAAACGCCGATCATTTATTTGGAGGTGACTCACCTAATCTCTGCCATGAAGAGAGACACTGTGAAGGAGAGGGAGATTGTATTTTTTAGAGAAGTAACGTGGTCAGTTTATAAAAATTAATCAAGAATTTTTAAAGAGTTTTGAGTTTGTTTTAGCAATGTTCCTTATTGTATTGCGATTTTCAGGTCCCAATCTCCCTGGCTTTATTTCCCCCCTGCCCATCAGTGATGCATATGGGACACGGAAATTGAAGTGATGCTACCAAAAACCCCTTTGAATGAAAAAGAAGCCATGGTATGAATGCAGACCTGTGTCTGTGTGGGTTTCCTACTGTACTGTACATTATATGTAACATCCTAGCAACCTTCTATTCATTTAAATAGCAAGTTACTCTCTTTAATTGTTTTATCAAAACAGCATTTTTAACTTTAAAAATAGATACATTATATGCAATTTATTGAGGGGGAAAACCCCAGAAATTTGCTTTTCTGGGTGTCTTCTGCAGCTATGACAAAGAAAATAGCAAAAACATTTCTAGATTGTCTCAAACAGACGCCATCCTTCAAGGAGCCTATCTTTCGCTCTCAATATTATGACCTTTTCAAAAAGGAAAAGAAGTTGGGGGAGGGGGAAGTGACTTTTCACTTCTATTATCTTTGGCATTTTGTACCAGTCTGGGGTTTCTCAAGTCTCGAGACACGAAGCACATGTTCATTTTAGGCATTAAAAGAAAAAAAATGTTTTTTGAATACCTTTTCAGTTTCTTCCTTGAGCTGTCTAGAGGGAACTATTTATTTTTCTTCTTTACCTTGCAAATAGCTAATGGCTTCCAGCCAGGGCTCAGCCCAACCCTTTGTGCCCTGCAGTCATCGCTATGTCTTTAAAAGAAAACCGATTCTCTGGAATGCTGTGCGTGCACATGCCTGTCGGACCCAGCAGGCCCCACCTGCCCAGCAGGTAAACCAGATCCTCCGCTGGCCTCTGCAGCCACATTCCAGCCAGGCAAGCTCCTACTCTTTAATTGTTACCTGTCAAACAGGTCAACCAGGCACTTGGGTCTGGTCCAAACACGCGCATGTTCCCACGAAACCCTAAACCAGCAAACCTTTGACCTTTCCATGGTTCCTGAGATCCCTTGATTATTTCAACCAAGGCTGATTTAAATCCCAATGATGACTTTTTAACGGGCACACAGGTTCTTTTTCTCTCTTATCAGGAATGGTAAAGCTGATCACGCACTGTTTGAGGTTTCTGAACTAGCACGCCGTGGTAATTCAAGATAACCGGAAGGCACAGGTCCGGGTAGCCAGAGCTCCTGAAATGAAATCCACGAGCACTCATGGAAATCACAGGCTGTCCACTCTGACCAACTGGAGAGTGAATTCCTCAGCAGGGATAGAAATGGAGGTGACTCATAGGTAAAAAGTCCCTCCTCTCCTCACAGGCCCTGAGCTGGCCATGGAGACTGCAGCCTATGGACTCAGTCCCAAACCTATGACAGGTAAGACCTTCAGCAAGTCACACAGACAGTTGGGGCCTCAGCTTCCCCTCTCTAGTACGGAGAAGAAAGGGACTCCTCCCCGCCGCCAGCGCACCTGGTGAGCGTGCAGCACTGGGGCCTCCTGTGCCTGCCCAAGAACTCCGGTACGGAGCACTGCTTCCACCTCGGCCTCTCCTGACCGCAGCTCTCTGACATTGCCAGGATGAGAACATTGTGGGGTACGTCCTGGCCCAAATGGGAAGGGACCCAGATGATGTGCCTCATGCACATATCACCTCACTGGCCCTGAAGCATTCCTACCTATGCCTTGGCCTGGCTCAGAAGCTGACAGACCAGGCCTGTGAGCCATGACTGAGAACTTCAATGCCAAATCCATCTCCCTGCACCTCTATTCCAATGCTCTCAGCTTTCAGACCTTTGAAGTAGAGCCCCAATGCTATGCAGATGGGGAAGATGCATAAGCCATGAAGCAGGATCTCACCCAGACTGCTGGTGAGCTGCAGCAGCACCCAGAGCTGAAGCAGAAGGGCAGGCACACAGCGCTGGACTCCATCGAGAGCAAGGTGGAGAGCAGGGGCCACTCCTTTCTGAGCTCAGGAGAGCCAGGTGGGGAGGAGAAGGGCCTGGCTGCCGAGGACAGTGGTGGTGACAGCCAGCACCTCAGCAAGGTCAGCGAGACCATAGAGAGTGCTACCGTCAAGGACAGCTCAGACGCCTCTGACTCCTCTCCCCGTCCTGGCCTGCCCATCCCCGTCTCACCCCTTGAGGTTTCACAATAAACCTCACCTAGTGGGGGAGAGAGAGAGAGAGAGAGCTCACGCAAAGAAAAGGGGTAGCCCGGGTTGTAAGGGTCTCTTTCAGAGCCATTTCTGTGTTCTTTCCTTTCACTGATGCCACTCAAAGTAGGGGGGCCATGTCACAGGAATGCTGCTGCCCCTTCACTCTTGTTATCTGGCGCTGGAAGGTGGGCATGGGCGCTGCTGGGGGACCCTGGATCAGCTGAGGGCCCGCTATGATTAGCTTCCCAGGCCTAGGGACTTCCCGAAGTATGGCGAGGCCTGGGCTTCCCTGGTTGGGGCATGTGACAGAACATGGGATATCCATGTTCACCTCAGTTTCCCCTCCGTATCTCGTCTAGTGCGTCCATTCCTTTAACTGGGAGAGATGATTATTTCTATTGTTTTGGTAGTACTGCCTGTCCTTTTTATTCTTCTGATAATGAATTCAGAATCAAAACTACAGGCTCACTGAATCTGAGTACTTCACGTTACAGATGAAGAACCTGAGGCCCAGAGAAAGAGGAGGAGTTGCCGCTGCCGTTCCACTCTTTGTGCTCCTCAGTCAGAGGACTGTGGGAGCTGGGGAACATTGCGGGACTGCACAATCATTGCCAGAAAAGTGACACCGGAAGGTGCTCCCAGACTGTTCCAATGACAGAACTTCAAAACTGCAGGCAGAGCACAGGAGCTCTCCATCCAGCAGGTTTCAGAGAGGGGCGGTGCCGTGGGGCAAGTTTGCTCGGGGCAGGGGGTGGTTCCTCTTCTTGGGCTGGACAGGTTATTCTACAAAGAGCCCAGGATCACAGCTCGCAGAGCAGGAACGGGCACTTCCTGCTCGTTCATCCAGCTCAGACTTGTCTGCCGGAGCCAAACAGGCAGGGCTGGCTCCCCAGAAAACGTCCTCGGGGCTCTGGGGTGCTGGGGCTGGGCGGTCTGCAGGCCTGCCTAGCATCCTTCTCCCCAGCAGCTCACTTGAGAGGGAGTAAAGTGTGGCGTGCCTGAGCTCAAGGAGGGGAACGCCAGCCAGAAGCCCACCTGGCTGTCCTCCGGAGTGCCATGCTGTGAGTGTTGTGGTCCCCCAGAAAGGGACTATAGGTACTGAAGGGGCCTTTGGTGGTCACACTGGACAAATGAATGGGCATTTTTATCCTCTTGTGAAGACTTCTGGGGACTTACAGATCACTATGTAGTTGCTTTAAAATAAATGTTAAACAATATTTACACAGCATCCCTGATGAGCATTACTTTCTCATTTCCAAACACAAAACTTCCCACAAGTGATACATTGTTAGCCATCAGCTTCTGTCAGCTCCCAAATGTCCTACTTTTCATGTTTTTCCCTGATTCACTGTTCCGCACATTGACTGTGGGCCCCTGAGCAAGGTGCATCAGCTTCCTGAGCCAGCTTCCTTATCTGCACACTGGGGACAATGGGCACAATGGGAACAATACTTCCCTCATCGCCTCACTGTGTGGAATGACAGGTGAAGCTCCCTGCCCCGCATAGGACCTTGCACACAGTATACATGTCACGTCAGCTATTTTTGTTGTTGTTGATATAAAACTTATTAAAGGAGTGACCCATGAGGCCCAGGTTCGGACTGGTATGTCTGATGGTCAAAAAGGAGCTTCTGAACGGCCCAGAGTTCCCGACTTGTTCTCCAGCTCCGTGTGGGGGCTCCAGTTTCCTCACACACCATGGGAGTTCCCTGTGTGCGCACAGTCTTCAATTCTAGGCTCTCCCCCCGCCCCCCTCCCCCCACCCTCTCTCTTCTTACTGCCTTGAGTTGGTAAGGGATCAAGGGTTTTAAACAGATTTTAGCATCAAAGAATCCAAAGCATAATTAGAAAAGGTACTCTGAAGGGGAGGGTATTTTCAGATAATGGCTTGGGGTCTTTCCTGCCACGCCCGCTTCCTCCTCCGCTGGCTAAGCTCAGATGACCGACCACAGGGCAGTAGCCGTGTTGGGTGATTGTCTCTCTCCAACCCTTTCTTTAGGTCACCACGCCGATTACAAAGCGGGCTTTCGGAGAAAGGAGAAGAGTCTAAACACTGAGAGAACCCACTCACCGGTCCGGCAGTCACCTCCCAAATCCTCAGGTGCTGACGCTCTCTCTAAACTTCTGGCTTTTCTACAACAAGCATGGCCTGGGGCTACCCAAAGCAACTTGGCCTCGGGTGGATGAGGGTGGGGAAGGCCAGTGAAGTTTGCAGGACATCTGACCCGGGGGGCGTTGATAAGTAAATCATACTGACTGAATCACAAAACTCCATTGTTTCTACTCAGATTCATTGACTGCTCATTGCTTTGTCTCTCCTTTAGATCACCAAGGTTTTTTTTTTAATGTGAATTAATAAAACAGTGTCCTAACCAGTCTTCTAAGAACGGTTTATGTGGTTTTTGGTGGTCTCACTGTTGTCTGCCTCTCCACCTCGCTCCTGGATGCCCCTTCTCTGCCCCAGGGCATACTGCACAGGCTGTTCCCTCTGCAGGGAACACCCTCCTTGCCTAGACCCTGCTGAGCCTTGAGTTCTGTTTAGACAATGCTTTCCATCGACACCAAAACTAGCCTGAAACCCTCTCCCAGGCGCTCAGCAGCATGATGTCAGGAACCGCTTCCAACTTAGACAAGTCTGTGCCTTGACTTACTTACGAGTGCAGCGCCTGACCTACTGCAGCTGTTCAACATGCGTTTTTCTCATTTAATCTGTATAAGCGCGCCCTGGCACAGGTGTGACCAAACCCACATGACAGATGAAGAAACTGAAGTTCAGAGACATGAAATAACTCGCCCCAGGTCACCCAGTTAGGATGGGGGCAGAGTCTATAGTTTAATCCCGACCTACAGGATTGAAGCAAGATGTTTCCACAGGAATACTCAGTTCGCTCCTCAAGTTCAAACTCAAGCAAACAAGTTATCTTTCAGAGGAAGGTATGCAGGCCCCTGAGGAGCCATTTCTGATGGAGCCACACTAGGTTAGCCATTTTTACCCCCATAGGTATTTGAAAGACACTTTTTATAATGATTTCTAAAAAATAGTTTGGAAGCAGGTGCGCATTTTGCTTTTAGTTTAGATGTTGCAGTCCAAATGTTTTATGAGACAATGAGATCCGGGGGAACGGTTCTCCAAATTTAGAAATGTACAGAGTGGCTGGAGAGGCCTTAGAGAGGAGGCCACCCCGACACCAGGAGGTAAAGCCCGAGGAAGGATGGCAAATGGAAGAGCTCTGGGTAGTGAACAGGGACCACGAGAAGGCCAACACTACCCTCCCAGTGACCCCAGAGCTCCCAAGCTCAGAGGAGAGAGTCTTCATTTGATGCAGAAGGAATAAGACTGTTCTGGGACTGGCGGTGGTTAGCCACATGGAAGAGTAAGGTGGAACTGGGGGTGTTTTAACCCTCTTGGAAAGGACGTGAGAAAGAGTATGAGCCAAAGGCTTTCTAAGGTCTCACTCAGCTATTCCTGAGGGGACTTCAGGATTAAATGTCACGTTAGCGCCAAGAAGGACATGAGGACATCAGCTGATCTGGCCTCCTGCCCTTGAGGAGAAAGGGTCAGCAGTGTTTGGCCAAGGGCGTTGGTTAGAAGTAAGTACAAACAGAAGTGGATGAGACCCTGAGCGGAAGGGGCAACGTATCTGGCGGCTTCTGCTCCTTGCTGTCCTGCCTTTTCTTTGCCCCACAGCCATTGCCTGCAGACCTCTGGTTTCTGCTGGAGATCAGCAGGCTTTAAGATCCTGAGAAAATGAGTAAGATCACTGATTAGAAACTTACAGAATATAGTGGGATTTATGAAGCAAATGATATGAGAAAGGAGCATTTTTCTAAGCCAGCCATCACAAGTCCTTTCTGAGACAAGTTAAAGTACAAAATAATAAAAAGAAATAAAATTAAATATGCTAATATAGAACTAAAATCCACCAAATCATCAGTAGCACCCACTGGGTCAGCAAAAGAAAAAAAAAATCACATCAGAAAGGGAAATATTCTGTACACAAAGAACAACGATAAACTTCAGAAATCAGTTTGTGCTTTAAGAGTGAGCATCACATAAGACTGCACAGGCCATCTCCCCAAGTGGAAAGTATTTCTCCTGTTTATGGAAGCAATACGTTGAAACTTGAATGTCAGAGAACTACATGAATCAATTAGTGGCTGAATGAAGCAATTGAAATGCATCCAACTTCCTACCTATAAAAGGTAATAATGTTTCATAATAATTTATGATGATAATCTGCAATGGTATGTGAACACTGGGAGGCTGAAAAATTAATGTAAAAGGAAAGGGTTGTTTTTTTAAAAAACATATATACATACACATATTCACACACACACAGAAGGGTGTGTGCTGCTCCGTGACTTCAACAAGAAGCCCCTCCTTGGAAAAAGTAACAGGACCAAAGATCCATCTGTTCAAAGCAAGTCAATACCGCAACGACAGGAGCATTGCTGAGAAAGGAACCACACCACGGAGTAATTGGTCGAAACTGTCTATAGTAAAGTACTAACCTGACTTCTCTGGGGAAGAGGGAAGGGAAAATTACACTGTGCGGGTTTTGTTAACAGATTTCTGGACTATCTTAAGAAAGCACAATTCTTACGGTAGCAAAATTCCAAAGGAACTTTGAAAATTCATACAAAAAGAAACACTCTGCCAGTCTATCACGCCCTTGAACTTGCCCAGGGCTTTCCGAAATACAGAGGAAACAGAAACACTGTCACTTCCCTCTGTTTTAATCCAATTGGGCAGACAGAACAAACGCACACTACGTGGGTGCACAACGTGTAAGGGAAGGAAGCTAGCCTGGTTTAGTTGCCCAGGAGCAGGAGGAGTCTGCGAGCAGAGGAGCACGTGCTACGAGAGGATAGTTTCAGTCTTGGGTGCTCAGCCCTACCGCTCTTGAACGAGGTGTGTGAGAGTGAGGTTAATGATTGCCCGGGGGGGTTTCCTAAGCTCCTTGGATGTGCTTGGGTGCTCCTTAGGCCAGAGGCCCTCAACCTTAGCTGTGCATTAGAGACACCTGGGGAGCTGTGAAAAACCCTGCTGCTGGGCCCTGCCCCCGGGGATCCTGTTGAAGCCTCCTGTGGTGAGGCCCAGCCAGGGTACTTTTCCAGAGCTCCAAGGTGATGCTAACGTGCATCCAAGATGTGAACCATTGCTTTAGTGTTTGCGTTCTTTTTCTAGTTGCAAATGTTGTATTCTTTGGCATTTCAAAAGAGACTACTGAGATCAGATTATTTTCTTATTGCCAAACATTAATTTCGTTATTAGCAGAGAGCACCGACAATAAGCGTGCGGTCAGAACTTCTGGCCGGGCCACTCTGTGCGCTTTATCGTAGGCACCGCATGATTCTGGGGCAGCGATTTTCAGTGTTTTTCATCTCATGGCGCACACAAACTAATCACCAATAACTAAAATTCTATGGCACACCGAAAATACTGTTTTTTGCCAATCAGACAAAAAATAGGTATAATTTTGATCCATTCACACCAGACAGCTATTGTTGTGTTGGCTGTTGTCACTTTTAAATTTGACAGTCTAAGGGGAAAGAAGGCAGCACCTCTGACTATTTAGTCAGATATTGCATGTCGTACAATTTCTTGCAGCACGCCGGTTGAGAATTGCTGTTCTAGGCACCCACAGTGCAGTCTATGCCCCTTGGAATTGGTCAGTGCACACCACACTTTCCCTGCTGTACACAGCAGTCTGTTTAAGTGCCCACTGTGTGCCAACCACTGGGCTAAGTGCCTTGGCTACCAGTGAACACAATGACATGGTCACTGCCCCGGTGGAACTCCCAGCCTCCAGGGAAGGCTGTCACACTTGTGATTTCCATGCCATGTGGCTGTGCTGTGGTGGGAGGGGCACTGCAGGAGCTCAGGTCAGAGTCCCTCACCCAGTCTAGGGGTCAGAGGGAGGCTTGCTGAAGGAACTGAAATGTGAACCAAAACCAAAGGATAAGTAGTTCTCCTGTGGGAGAGAAATAGTGTTGTTCACCTGCGGGAACATCCCTGAAGGGGCAGATTTTACCATGGTCTTCACAAAAGAGCTGAAAGATGCTCAGAGTGAGTGAGTGTGACGGGCAAGGGTGAGATACAAGGGTTTCAGAGAAGGCAAGGTCTGGTTACAAAGGGTCTGTAAGCCCTTTGTAAGTCCACACTAAGAAGTCTGGACTTTATCACGTGGGCATGGCGAGGGCCGGGGGAGGAAAAACCCAGTATGAGACTTAGAAAGATCGTCTGCCAACAAGTGGAGCTGGGGCTGCAGGAAGCCAGGTATGGGCACGGAAGACGGGTTGTGGGGCTGTTGAGCAGGTTGGGGTGACAGATGGTGGCGGTCCAGATGAGGGAAGAAGAAAAGTGGACACGTGTGAAAGGTGTCTGGGAGAGGCAGGCTGTGGGGAGTGCTGGAGGGACAGGGTGGATGCTAGACGGAGGTGGTGCCGCTCAGTGAGATAAGGCAGTACCAAGAGGAGAAGATGGGGTGGGACGGAGCAGACGGAGGGGAAGATGATGTCTTTCTTTGAATGTGTTATTTTGGGCGTGATAGTCTTACAGGTTGAGTTGCTGGGAACTAGACACTGCGACACAGTTCAGGGAGCAGAATATGTCTTAAGGTGTGCTCTTGAGGGCGACACCTCCAAAAAAGGAAGGGGAAGGAGACAGGAGTAGGCAGATGACAAGATCTAGCTGCTGGGCAGGCCTAATGATGGACTTGGCTATGGCGGTTTATATTTTGCAAAGATGGCCACACCAACTTGTGTCTCATCCTACGCGTTTTCTTCAGTGTGACATCGATACTCTCATGGAGAGATAGGCTCTGTGCTCCATATTCTTGAACTTGGGTGGACTTTTGTAATTGTTTGACCAGCGTGATGCTGCATGACTTAGGAGGCTAGGTCATAAAAGGCAATATGGCTTATGCCTGGTTTTCTCTCTTGGGATGTGCATTTTAGGAGCCCTGATTCCATAAGGAAGAAGTCTGGCTGTCCCGAAGCTTCCATGCCGGAGAGGGCATATGGAGAAACCACATAGAAATATGGAGAGATGCCCATGGAGCCCAACAGTTCCAGCCCCCAGCACCTTGGGTGTGCCCAGTCCAGGTGCCAGACATGTGAGTGAGTGAACAATTTTGTAAATGCATTCAGCCCCAAACTCCCAAGAAACCCCAGCAGATACTGGGTGGGGCAGAGATGGGCCATCTTCTTTCCCCTTCTCCCACCTGGAGCCCAGCCCAGACTGCAGATTCATGAGCAAAATAAATGCTGCTGTTGTTTTATGCCATTACATTTGGGGGTGGTTTGCAAGACAGCATTAGATAGCCAGCACATCAGCTTACCCACTGAGAGGCCCAGAGCTAGAATGGCCTTTCAGAGCTGTTCCAAGCTGGGTTGGGATGGCGGAGCCTTTGTATTCCCACACTGATCGGTGATTGGACATGGACTACCCTGAGAAGTGACATGACCTTGGAGGAGGAGGCTCTCTCCAGCTGAGGCAATTCTGGAAGAGGCTGACAGTTGAAGGCTGGATGTGGACAGCACTCGCTATAGCTGGGGCAGAAAGGAGATCTGGTGGTACATCACTGTGACTGCTGCAGCCAGAGAGATGTCAAGACAACTGCACAGTCTGGAGCTTGAAAGGGCTTAGTATTGGAAATATTAGCCTATAGCTCAGAGTGTTTCATCCTGTGGTCTGAGAGCAAAGAACAACCTGTTCTGAATCATGTGAATGCAGCCCCCTTCCTTAACCTGACGAACCAGCACCCAGGCTCCCTCAGATTGTCCTTCTGCCCGCTAACATTGAGAATCTCTGGATAAAGGTGCTATTGAAGCCGTGGAGGAGTAGATGCGGTACCCCAGACAGACTACATAGGATGGAGTGAGAACATGGAACACCACCATTTGGGAAGAAGAGGCTGCACAGGAGATGGGGTAGGAGTGGGAACACAAGTGCTTTTCGGTAGGAGTTGACACTAGTAGTGCATGCAGACCGAGTCCAAGTAGGGTGACAGCAGTGGGCAAGCAGGGTGCCCATTGGACTTCACGGCAACACAGAGGTTACTGTTGGCTCCGGCCAGGGCAGTGGGGGTGGCTGTTAATTACATGGCACAGCCCTGATGATATTTATCTTGGCTTCTTGGCTGGGATTCCTGGGGCAGAGGAAGGGACTAGGTGGGAGTTGTCTTGAGATGGGTCTTCTGCTCAGAGCAAAAATAAAGGGGCTGGCTAAGCAAAGGCAACACAAAAAAGATAGGAGAAAGTACATGAGTGAGAAGCTGAAAGGAGAAGGAGAAACCTGTCAGGGAGACTAAGGACTAACTAAAGGAGTGAAACCCAGAAAAATGTGTGTTAAGTACCTTCAGGGTTTACACGACCCAACGTTGCAAGGTGAGGCTCTCGCTGGAATAGTCACTCGTTTTAGTAGTTGAGAGAACAAAAGTATTTGGAACCAACACACTTGGCTTTAGTTCCCAGCACCATGAAGTTATGTCTCCTTGGAAGGCCATTTAGCTTTTCTAAGCATCCATTTCCTTATCTGAAAATTGGGGGTAATGCTGCTCGACACGCAACTTCGCTGCAAGGACTGTAGTCATTCACTCATTCAGTGAGCATTTACGATGCACGGCCAGATTCCAGACACTGTGCTAGACGTAGGCGGTGCAATAGCTAACAGCACAGACTTGGCCCACAGTAAGACCTTGTCCTTTAGTAAGAGACACATTCGATAGATTATAATAACAATGACATCACTACTATTGTGATCAGCGCTATAAGGGAGAAGAAAGACAGCATATCAGACACCAAACAGCGCCTGAAACAGTAGGGGCTCAAGACACGCTACTTACGGCCATCTCCACCATTGAATGGGATCGTGTTCAGCAAAATTGTGAAGAGATTTTTATACGCAGTATCTACAGAACCCTTCTCTCTGCTATTTCCTCTCCAGAGGAACTGTGGTATTTCATGTTCTTATCAAAATCAGTAATTAATCATCACCGTTAAATACTTCCAGGAAAAAGTGAATAGACTCGTGGGGAGAGAGGGTGTCGTGGTTCCCGGGCCTTCAAACTCACTCGTGGAGATGGCTGCCTCTGCCACTCACAAAGCCAACTCACCCTTGAACTTCTTACACGTAAAGACAGAGGTTTTAAAACCATTTCTCCTCCTGCACTCATTTATTAGAACTAGCACAAAGGTGCTTTCCTGTGATGGTAATCTGTGTAGTATATTGGCGCCTCTCTTTAAAAAAATTTTTTTTTGAGCAACATTGATACAAAACTGACTCATTTGGCAGGAAAGTTTGCCAGTAGGAGTTGGGAGTGAGTAGGAGATGCATTTTACCACTTATCATTTCAAAAATCACTGATAATAACCCCCATTGAGACGCCATGTTCCCTATCAAGCATAGGAGCTCCGCAACCTCAAGGCACAGCAACTCCACTTCACAGCAGAGGAAGTCGAGACTCAGAGAGGTCCACGCAGCTCACCCAAGGTCCCAGAACTGTGACTTGGTCCAGGCTTTATGTTTCTCAAAGCCCTGCCCACCAAGCCAAGCTGTCTCCAGAAGGGGAAGAAGCCAGAAAGAGGCAAAGATGCTGGGTGGTTCCTGTCAGGGGTCAGTTAGGGGCTCCTGCCTTTCACCTCGACTACCACTCACTCAGCACACTGACTCCTATGTTTAGCAGCCTCTAGCCTCACACATACGTGTGATTTGGAGTTGGGGCAGCGTGCAGACTCTGAGGCAAAGGTGAAGGCAGCAGGACAGCTAAATGAGCCTGGGTCTGGGAAAATGCTGTCTGGGCCGGGACCCAGAAAGAAATTAGGGCAGGTTAGTACAGCTACGGCAGTTTTGCCAGAAGTTTATTGTGCAGGTAATAGAGAGAGAGGGAGAGACAGAGACGGAGAGAGACTATGAGGAAGGCACATGTGTGTGTGTATAGAAATGTGTGTATGTGAGAACATGTGTGCATACGAGCATGTTGAGTGTTATGTGAGCTAGTGTGTGGATTGGTTGGAGAGCAAGTGTGTATAAGGCAGCATGTGTGTGTGTGTCTGAGAGCATGTGTGTGTGGCTGTGGGCATGACGTGTGGATTGTGTGTGACATGTCTTGAGAGCGTGTGTGTGATGTTTGTGTGTGAGAAAGACTGCGCATGTATGAACAGTCCACCTGGCGATGTTCAGAGATAAAGGAGCCTCGCTGCCCTGGGTTACTCTGAGGCATACCCGCTCCTGACTGACTAAGGCTCCACAATCGCTTTTAATTTCCTTTAAGGGGGAATCTGAGGGAGCACAGTCCCAGAGTTACCCGAGCCACAAATCCCCGGGAGTAAAATTCCTGCACACCAGCAGGTATCATTTAGAGCCTTTCTCAATTAGCAATCATAACACCTGAAGCTTTGAACAGTTGTTGTATGTTTATCTTTCTCTTCAAGTTCACTCTTCTGGCTCTCTAACCAGCCAAGTTCAAACAACCTTCTGTCTGGCAGCCATGAAGACAACACTCCCAGCCCCCACCCCAAAGGCAGATGGAGGATGGAGTTGATTTCCAGGATCTCTGTGTGTGTTCTGTTGCCTTTTTATTTAATTGTGCTTTATGATGTGCCTACTTCATCAAAGATTTGCAGCGATTTACAATATTAAAAAAACATACCCAACGGCCATGCCTCAGAAACATAAAAACTCAAATCAAACTCCAACCACAGGAAGAGAAAGACGTTGCAGAGAGTGTATTCTGTTGCTTAATTTTCTCTTACATTAAAACAGGGCCATTACAAGTGCAATATTGGGTAATGGTTAAGAATGTGTCTTTAGGAATTACCCTGTCTGGATTTTAATTATTGTGCTATTTGTTTAAATTCTCCACACCCCACTTGCCCCATCACTAAAAAAGGGAATGATAGTAACCACCCCATAGGATCCAGAGCAAAGTAAGATAATGTACGCAAAGTGCTTAACCAGTGCCTGGCACACAGTAAGCGATCAGTTTGGTTGTGCTGCTGTTGTCATGTTCACTGCCATGGCGGGGTTTCAATTACACCCACGTTGCCTGCATCTCTTTTCGGTGTGTGCACAGACCAAGGCGGGATTTCTCCTGATCTGGCCCAACATAAAGAGAGGCACAATGAACATATTACTGGACACTGTGGCCTGCTCTTGTGCATGGCTGTGAGACTTCTGGCTGCACAAGAGATGCGTGAAATCAAGATTTTAAAAATATTCTTGTTTAGTTTTGGTTGCAAGGTCTGTTGGACATTTGCATGAACTGGTTTGGCTTGCGGGCTCTGTGATCACCAGGCGTGCAGCTGAGCCGAGCCAAGGTGATGCCATGTGCTCAGTTGCAGGTCAGGCCTCAGTGAGACTATTCCAGGGGCATGGTCCTGGAAGACCCACGGGCCATCCTCCAAGGCCAACTTGAGTTCCATGGCTATCTGAGAAACAACTGCTTCGGGAGCAGCCATGTTCGGGGAACACTGGTAGTCTGTTTAGTGGGCACAGCACAAACACCTCCGTGAGGGTTCTTCACTCACCCAAATACCTGCACACAGTCCCCACATCCATTGTTTGCTCACATCTTCAGTGGGCGAGTGAGAGATGATCCGTGATCTCCTCAGATATAATGAAGTGCTCAAGAGATTCCCCCTGAGCCCCTCCACCTCCCACTGCCCCTTGGTCGCGCCTCAGTTCCCCAGGTTCCGGAGGCAAGCACCGTCTAGACAGGATGTACGTGGGAGTTACTCTAAGAGCTAGCAATCTAATCTTGCGTGTATTTGTTTTCCATGTGGATGTCTTCCCGTCTCTCTCTCTGTCTAGCAAATGGGTTCAAGGGCTCATGGTTCAGTGTTTACCTCTGTAACCCTCATCTTTCACCCAGGTCCACTTCGGTGCCTGGCACTCAGTAGGTACTCTATAAAAATTGGCTGAATCAGAACATGAGAATAAAGGCAACGAAGCAAAGGAATGAAGTATTTCACAGAGAAAAATGTTAACGCAGAAATAACCCCTAAGGCTGTTAGATTGAGCACCCACACATAACGGTCAAGGAGACAGAGGCTGTGGCTCCCCTAAGACGTAATGAGCCTCAGTGGCAGGACTAGAGTCCAGATGTCACACTTTTGCTGTGACCCTGTGCTGCTTCTTGTTCCCACTCTCAGTCTTATCTATCATGCTTCTCAGAGAGAGACTCCAGGGGTAACCGTCAGCTCCACCTTTTCACTGAAGTCACTAGTTCATTAACTAGGGTCCAACTGAGCCTGGCCTCAAAATGAAACCAAATCAATGGATATTGATTGAGTGCCTACTATGTGGACAGTCAGGTGAGAATGAGGGAAGGCAGCGAGCACAGGAGAGAGAAGCTGTGCGTAGCTTGTCTGCCTTATTAACGGTCAGGCTGACACTCCAGTTCACGTCCATAACACAGTCGTGAGAAGGCGCAGGCATGCCTGTGGGCTTTCAGTTAAGGAAGCTAAGGAAGGGGGGTGGTCTCTACTGGTTCCAGAGAAAGCGCCTTTCTCCCTTAGGCAAGAGGGAAAGGAGAATGTTGAGTAAATAACGAGTCTGAAACTGCAGCCTGTTCATGTACGAGAATTCCAAGAATGATTAAACCTGACTGTGGCTCCGGGATACACAGAAATCTCACATCACACTCGCCCGGTGCACTTTTCTCTCTTCCTGCCTGTCTCTCTGTGCCCCGTCTCTCTCCCCCTTGCTCTCTCTCTCACACACACACACACACACACACGACACGGTGTGCACTTCTGCCACCTTGTAACTGGTCTGTAGGGAAGGTAATACTGGGCGCAGTCGGAAGACGTGACCATTGGCCCTGCTCAGCCGGTCATTCACTGTGATCCTGGGTATATAAGTTCATTGCTCTACTTGTCCGTTTAAAAAAGTATAATACCAATGTCGCTATTTATCTGCTTCACAGAAATGTTGTAACCACAGTTATGCTTTGTAGATACAGACCAGTTAAACTTTCGTATGCTTCACACAGTCGAAATATCAAAAGCTGACAATAAAAGTAAATACACCACAGAATATCACAAGGAAATAGAAGGCCTGAGCAATACTATAAACCAACCAGACCTAATAGGCGTCTATAAAGCGCTCCATCTAACAATAAGAGAAATACATTATCTCCAGTGTACAGGGAGCATTTTCCAGGATAAACCATAGCTAGGCCACCACTGTGGACTAAGCTGTTCCTCATCCCCATTCATATGTTAAAGCCCTAACCCGTAGTGTGACTCTAGAGTAAGAAAATCATTAAGGTTAAATGAGGTCGTAAGGGAGAGGCCCTGATCTGATAGGATTAGTGTTTTTGTAAGCAGGGAGCACCTGAGCTTGTGCGCTGTCTCTCTCTCTCTCTCTCTCTCTCTCTCTCTCTCTCTCTCTCTCTCTCTCTCTCTCTCTTCCAAGTGAGGAAAAGAAACTTTGCAGGCTAGAAGGGATTGGCAAGAAATATTCAAAGTCATCAAAAGCAGGGACCTACAGCCAAGATTGCTCTACCCAGCAAAGCTATTCACTTAGAACTGAAGGGCGGATAACAAGCTTCCCAGACAAGACAAAACTAAAGGAGTTCATCATCAACAAACCATTATTATATGAAAGGTTAAAGGGGCTTATTTGAAGAAAAGAAGATCAAAACTATGAACAATAAAATAGCAGTAAATACATATCTATCAACAATTGAATCTAAAGATCAAACTAAGCAAATAGGAAGAACAGATGGAATCATGGATATGGAGAATGTTTTGATGGTTGTCAGATGGGTGGGGGGCTGTTGGGGAATGGGTGTAAGGTGAGGGGATTAAGAAGCACAAAGAGGTAGTTACAGAATAGCCATGTAGGTGTAGAGTACAATATAGGAAATGGAGTAGCCACAGAACTTATATGCATGACCATGGACATGAACAACAGCCTGAGGGAATGGGGAATGCTGGGTGCGGGGTGGGGGGGGGCAAAGGGAGAAAATTGGGACAATTGTAATAGCACAATCAATAAAATATAATTATTTTTCACAAAGTGAGAATGCAGCTTTCTGCAAGCCAGGAAGAAGGCTCTCACCAGAAGGAATGGACTGGCACCTTGATTTCACTTCACAATCTCCAGAACTGTGAGAAAGCAAATTCCCATTGTTTCAGCCACTCAGTCTGTAATATTTTGTTATGATCATCAAAACAAAAACCAAAAACCAAAGAAACCCAAACCCTAATACAGACACAAAACAAACCTCAATAAATTTAAAAGGATAAAAATAATACAAAGCATGTTATCTGACCACGACAGAAGTAAAATTAGAAACTGATAGAAGGAAAAATTTGGGGAAACTCAGAAATAAGTGGAATTAAACAACTCACTCCTAAATAACCAATAGGTTAAAGAGGAAATCAAAAGGGATATCAAACACTACTTTGACGGGAATGAAAATGAATACACAATATATTGAAGTGTATGAAATTCAGCGAAAGCAGTGCTTGTAGGGAAATGTTTAGCTGTGAATGCTTATATTAAGGAGAACAATCTCAAATTAATAACCTGGTCTTCTATATTAATACACTAGAAGAAGCACATACCAAACCTCAGACAAACAGAAAGAAGGACACAATGAAGATCAGAATGGAAATTTGATGAAATATAGGCCAGAAAAACCATAGAGAAAAATCAATGAAACCAAAAGCTGGATCTTTGAAAAGATTAAAGCATAAAAAACGTTTAGCCAGGTTGATGAAAAGTCACCTATAAATAGACTTCGCTGTGGCCAGGGCCTTCAGACCACCACTCATCCACTGCAACGGCCCAACGGGCTAAGCCTTGCAGAGCTGGTGGAGCGGCCAAAGCAGAGGCAAGAACAGAAACACTGTCCGGACCCCCTCCAGGACCTCTGACACTCTACCCCCTCAGGTAGCTTCTAGCACCAGATCAAATCTGTGTGTCAACTCAAATTTGAAAAGTAATAAGAAAGCTGATGGAGAGAATTTTGCCGTAATATAAACTGAGAAATCCTTGAGTGAGTCAAATCATTGCCTCCTACATTGTCTTCTGCATGAATCAAAAAGTATCCTGCCCTGGCTGGTGCGGCTCAGTGGATTGAGCCGAGAAGTCACAGGTTCGATTCTCAGTCAAGGCACATGCCTGGGTTTCGAGCCAGGTCCCCAGTTGGGGGCGTGTGAGAACCAACTGATCATTGTTTCTCTCCCTCTCTTTCTCCCTCCCTTTCCCTCTCTCTAAAAATAAGACAATAAAATCTTTTTTAAAAGTTTCCTGTTTGAATTCACTTGAAGTAGCAATTACTCCCCTCAAGCACTGGGCCTATTTTCTCTGTTGCTTAAGAACAACCCAGGCTATACTAGATGTGGAAGGAGAAAATTGAAGTCATTATTCTATAAACAGCTATTCTCTTTCAGGGTCACGGTGACTGTTTTGGGATTTTAATCCTAAACAGGAAAAAGCTGGGAAGTGGCAAAGCCAGGGGACACACTGTATTAGGGAGTATGGTCTAGCGTGGGGAATCCAAACCCCCAGACCATTTGCTGTGTCTCTCATAGTACTCTGGAAGCACTGGGTGTGTGGCTGAGCTAGGACGACCCTGGTCTAAATGATTTCAGAGAGAATTCTTGATTCTCTCCTGAGGAAAGACGAGCCTAGTATTATTTCTAAGAACAAAATCAAAATCTCAGAACAGTGTTCTTATGGGAGACCCCAAGTTCTCCTCCCCACTGAGTAAGCACTATATGGAAGCCCCTCTTATCCCGCGAGGGGGCATGACCACTCTCAAACACCTAGATTTTGCCCTTTGTTAAGTAATATTTTTCACAGGGTTCCAGCAGCAAACGTACTTCACAATCCAGTTGAGCTTTTTCTCCTTAATATGAGTTTTATTCAGCTTAATGAGACAGCAGAACCTGAAGACAGGGAGGGTTTTCAGTTGTAGTTCAATGACCTTGGTCAGAGGAAAAAGTCTAGGAGTCATAATAATAATAACAGATAATATTTGTTGGGCACTTGCTATAGGCAAGTAATGTTCAAAGTACTTTACATAAATTAACTTGTTTAATTTGCTTAATAGTTCTATGATGCATGTACTAATATTGACTCAATTTTATAGACTAAAAAACTGAGGCAGAGCCCTGACCAGTGTGGCTGAAATGGTTGGGCATCATCTTGCAAGGTGAGGGGTTGCTGGTTCAATTCCTGGTCAGGGCGCATGCCTGGGTTGTGGTTCCGTCCCTGGTCAGGGCACGTACGAGAGGCAGCTGATGGATGTTTCTCTTTCACAATGATGTTTCTGTCCCCCCTGCCCTTCTCTAATATAAAGAAATGAAATCTTTACAAAAAAAAAATTGAGGCAGAGAAGGTAAGTAAGTGGCCCAATGTCACAAGAAGCTGACCTCCATTAAGTCTGTGTTCTTAAGCCTGCCATGTAGCCAGCTGCTTGAGGGCTTTAAGATTGGGTTCTACCAGTCCTGTTCTCTCTCTCTTCCTTTCTCTATCTGTCTATCTATCTATCTTTATATTTATCTACGTACCTATTCAGCACTTTTCAAATTCTTTTTTACTTCTCCCAGCTAGGGTTCTCTTCAGGAATTTGAGCAATGAACAAATTAAGAATCACCATATGTCAGAATGTCAGAGCTTGGAGGGGCCTTTGAAATTATATAAACGAAGCCTCTATTTTATAGCTGAGGAGACTGAGGTCCGGGGTGTTCACAGTGTTAGTGAGAGAATTCTTTGCACAGGGCGTAATCACTTAGCTTTAGTTCCAGGAGTCAGAGGCCACCGGACAACTAACCTATTTTATAGCTCCTTCTAAACTAACTAATTCTGGATCCTTCTGAGAAAGAAGAGAGACTTGCCCAAGAGTTTTAGTTCCTGCTGCTCATTCAAATCACCTGAAGAACTTGTTTAAAAAAAATGCTTACACCCCGCTCCGTTGAATCAGAATGTCTTCGGCATAACCTGGACAACTGGGTGTTTTTCAACCACCTCCGGGTGAACCACATGTGTAGTGGAGGGTGAGAGCCGTTTGCTTAGCCAATATTTGATATATTCTTGCTGCTTGGCCAAACCAACACTTTATTTAGTCGAGTACTCACCTGGTGATGGTGGAATGACTTGTCATTCCATAGGTTGTTTTTCCTGAACCGGGTTTGGACACTGTAGAAAAGCAACATCGGTATGGCTGCTGGCGCCTTGAATTCTTTCTGTGAATTAGAAACCACTTTCCCAGCATGCAACGATGTCCAGGTATCCCATAAGCATGGCGTTAAGTTTAAAAAGATGGGTGGGCTGGAGAAAACACAAGTGTTAGAAAGTAAGTTGGCTTGTGTGGGTCCAATCCAGAAATGCACCAGCGGAGCTACCTGACAGCCCCTCACATCTCAACCTTGGCCCTTCCTTCCCTCTGTGTGCAAAGGCCTGTGGGTCCCATGCCAACCAGCCGGCCTCAGAGCTAAAGTCAGGCTGCAACCTAAAGATGTTTAGTTATAAATTTAAAAAAGAAGTCAAATGTTGGCCAAATGAACAGGCAGGCAGACTCCCAACAGAAATAATCAGCCCTCTTGCCCAGAGGGCAAGTGCGAACATTTAGGCGGAGGAATGAAGTGGGGAGGAAAGAGAATGGCATCTCCCATCGCCGCCCTGCCCCCCACACCCTCACGCACTAAATAAACAAACAGCCATCGGAATCACTTTGCTTCTCCTTTTTTATGCTGCACAACAGTAAAGACCATTCCCATGGTGTTTTCGGGGCTAAAGTTGTACACACTGCATTTTGTCCGTTTAAATAAGGCAATTTAAATGAGTCAAAAAATTTTTTTAAGTCTGAGATCAAACAGAAGTGAAGGCAAGTGGGAGGCGGGGTTAAATGGTCCATTGGAGATGTTTGCCTTGGGTAAGAGGAGAGGGAAAGTGGACCGTAGTCTGGGGCGGCACGGGGCTTAACACCAAATCCTGAAGGACTCGTGGGAGCCTGTCGGAATCCCGAGTCTTCTATGGCAGAGTTGGACCGAAGATGTGAGTCCATGGAAGCTCTTTAATGAGCAGGGACAAACAGTGACTAAAGCGTCAGGGTCCAAAGAAAACAATTACAAGTGGAAAAAATAGCTGACGTTGTTTCTTCTGTTTGCAGATGAAAAGCCAGGTGTGTACTAAGAATGTTAAATGTCTCAGTGAGTCGTTCATGTGAGCAGCTTGATACCGATGAGAGAGGATGTCAGCGAAACGATCGCAGCAACACACGAGGGATCTTGACTCGAGTTCTGAAGGCAGTGCCTTTGGATTCCAAAACCTGTGCATTTCTGTGAATTGTCCCCTTTTTTTACACAATTTCATAGCGTGCAGGAAGACTGAGCTGCAACACAGCCGTTGCCCGCCACCCCCCACCTCCCTTGTCTTTTCTTTTAAGTTTTCGTGCAGGGGCTAATGACAAAGGAAGCGCCGGGAGGCAGGGCTTTCCACTCCGAGATCCTTTGGTGCCCAGCATGGGCTGGAGTCAGGGAAGGAGGGGGTTCACCCCCATCTGAGACAGCGCGTCTGGAACGGGAGCCTCAGCTTGTAAGGTGCAAAGCCCTTGTGATGAGACTGATCGCAAGGAGAGATAGGAACCCACTAGCCAAGGTTTCTTAACCTCTCTTTATTTTTGATTTGCATATTCACTGACAAAGATCCTCATTGTTTGGGAAGCCATCTGAAGCCTTTTTATATGAATTTAAGCAAAGTGAGTTTGCTTTCTCTAATCCCTAGGAGGAGGGAGAAGAATCACTATTAAATTCTTTTAAAAAAAATTTTAATTGTTCAAGTACAGTTTTCTGCTTTTTACTCCCACCCCTGCCCACCCCCAAGCCCTCCCCACTTCCCTCCCATTTCCACCCCCCCCATTGTTTTTGTCCACGTGTCCTTTATACTTGTTCCTGCAAACCCTTCCCCTTTTCCCCTGAAATTCCCTCCCCTCTACCCTTGGTCACTGTCAACCTGTTCTCTTTTTCAGTGTCTTTGGTTACATTTTGCTTGTTTGTTTTGTTGATTAGGTTCCTGTTAAAGGTGAGATCATATGGTATTTGTCTTTCATTATTAAATTCTTAATGTGTGCCAGGTCCCTTACAAATGCCCTCATTTTAAATCCCATAACTACGCAGTGTTACATTATCGGTTCCCTTTATACAGGGAAGGAAACTAAGGCTGAGAGGGGGCGGTAATTTTTCCAAGGCCATACAGTAGACCAGTGGTGGGCTCTGGGGTCCTCACTCTTCTTCTCCATACGAGGCAACCTCCTTCTCTGCCATTTTTTCCTCGTGGCTCATCATTATCTTCTCCCATTTTCTGGCCTCCTGTCCTGAAGGGTGGTTTCACCAAGTACAGCATGTTCCCCCGTTTTCCCCCACTCTCCTTATTCCCAGTGACTGGGAAATTGGCCCTGACTGGGTTTTTTACTAAGAACGAGAACGTCGGAATGTCTGGCCAATCACAACCCGATGGCATTTTATGGCCAGAGGGATACACGATAGCCTATCTTTTGATGTTTCAACCTTGCATTTCCCTAGTTTTTCTTAGGTTCCTTCTGGATAACAGGATGACATTTCTGTTCCATCTGACGTGATAAGTGTTAAAAGCCAGAGCTGTGGAATAAGAAAGAGCCGACTTGAAATGCACGGAGTGGCGTCGTGTGACTGCCGTTGGTACGAGGACAGTCGGGGACTGTTGTGGGCAGTGCACAGACTAGCGCGAGTGAAGGGCTTGGTGTGGTGACTGGTACGCAGAAATGCCTTGGGAGATGTTCCTCCTCATCCTTATTGAATTCCTCCTACTCTTTTTTTTTTTGTTACCCTTACTTGAGGAAATCTGTCCATTGCTTTTTTCAGAGAGAGGAAAGGGGAAAGAGAAACATCAATGCTAGAGAGAGGCATCGATCGGTTGCTTCCTTTGCGCACCCAGCACTGGAATCACATGCGCCTAGGTGGGGGTATCAAACCCACAACCTGTGCTGGCAATAGGGATAGGACTGGGAGCAAGAAAAGCATGTTATTTGCCCTCATGTGGCTGGTATTCTGGGAGGAATTCAAGGTAGGAGAAGGTTATCAGGCCTAGCGGTCACACAGTGTGTCTTCAATAAACACCTCTTCCCTCCTCCTTTGCCCTAATTCACCCCATTGTGCTCCACACAGTTGAACTCATAACATTGACATTTTTATTATCGAAGACAGTTGAAGAGCAAGCACTGCATATGGTCCAACACAACACGGCAGGGAGGAGGCCTGCCTTGATTTAAAGCAGTACTAGTAGCAACAGCTTCCCAGCGGGGACTTCAGTGAGACCGTTTTTCTTGACTTCCTAGGAAGGCAATTCCAGCCCTCGCTCTGTTAAACCCAGCTCTGAAAGCAAGGCATCAAAACAGCCTGTTGAATGCTTACCGAGGTAGAAAACCGAGGCCCACCAGCAGTGTTCCACGTTGGGAGTCACAGGTGGAAACAGGGAATGTGAGGGTGGCTGGCACACCATCTGCGTGGACAGATGGACAGCAGCCACCAGCCCCAGCCTGGGGCAGGGAATGCTGCTGGCCTCTCCCTTTTCCTGAAGCCAATCCAACCAACAGATAAGCACCCAAGATAAAAAATAGTACTATTTTGAACCCAGGCAAGGACCATCAAGGGGGATACCTAGAAATGGGGCCCAAATGTGCTACTCCTTCTGCAAAAGCTGGGCAGCTCAAAGAATTCTACCCTATTAACCTCTAAATGCCTCCAACAACCATTTGATTATCATATTTCATTAATAACTGCTCTCAAGGACAATTAATCTATCATTATGGAGGTATCGTCTCGTCCTTTTAGTTAGGGTGATAATGTCCAATGTAAATAAAGCCTTCTTGGCTCATTTCAATTATGCACAATGAAAGGGCTTTTTTCCTTTTCCTTTTTTCCCCTTTCCCCCTAGGGTTCTTTGGACTAAATTTACTCTGGTTCCTGAAGTGTGGAAAAAGTAAACAAAGTCTTGTTTGGACTCTACCCTTCAGTTTCTCTGGACTAAAAGTGCCAGAATGTTAGCCCAAAGAAAATAATCGTCCTGGGGTACGATAATAGTTTCAGAAAATGTTACAGAACAAAAGAATCCAGAGGTATTTATACTTAATGAGATGGGCAGGGGGAATGTTTGTTCTATGTCCACTTGCTTTGTATTGCCACAGAGAGGTAAACAATTTTAAAATTCTTGTTAAATTTTAGCTAGATGGGTATGCAGGCCATTAAAAACAGGATGCCAATTGGTGGGTTAAATATTTCACATGAATACATCAAATTCTGACACAAAAACTTAAATTAATCATTATAAAATTTCTGAAAGAAAGATGAGATGCAACAAATACCAGGGATTTAAAAGCACACATGCACAGAGAAGCAAAAATCATCTAAATAAGTGACCTTGGCCTTTCTCTGTGGCCCTTGCATAGTAACCTGCATAGAAGAGTCTAGTTAGTGAAAGGTGACTTTTCGGTAAGGTTTCCAGTCAACTTTAGGCTATTAGTAGTTAAGTTTGGGGAGATTCAGAAGTTATATGTGGCCCTGGTGGGTGTGACTCAGTGGATTGGGCACTGACCTGTGAACCAAGGGGTTGCTGGTTTGATTCCCAGTCAGGGCACATGCCTGGGTTGTGCACCAGGTCCCCAGTGGGGTGGGGGTGTGTGTGCGAGAGGCAACCAATCGATGTACCTCTTGCACATTGATGTTTCTCTCCCTCTCTTTCTTCCTCCCTTCCCCTCTCTCTAAAAAGTAAATAAATAAAATCTTAAAAAAAAGTTATATGTGGATTTTCAACTGCATGGGTAGGGAGGGGGTCCGTGCCCCTAACTCTGCACTATTGAAGGGTCAACTGTATTTACAAATGTAGGTGCCAGTTTTTGTATTAAGATCACTGCGGCCAAGAGACTTACAGAATCAGGTATTCCAATGTTGGCACATTACGCTTTGTTGCCACGGGGAGCCTGTTGCCACCATGGGTGGAGATTTGAAGCAAGTCTGACATTACAGTGCTGTTCACAAGGACGCCATCAGAACCACACTTGGTGCGTTTTATCAGAGTAGGCTCACACCGCACCGGACAGAAAACCAAATCAATTCCCGTCACCGTTCCTATGTCTAAGAATTCTTTGGTCCCATCTAAATTCTCATTAACATCACTCATGAACATTCATTCATGAAGCTAACTAGAGGGACTTATCTGATGTGAAAACTTGGGAAGCGGAACTGGACATGTTGCCTGGCTTCTGGCTGACTTTCACTCTCTTGAATGCATCCTGCCTACAGGAAAGCGTGAGCTTTTCCTTCGCTCTTCCATTGCGTCAGTGCGAGGGTCTCGGCCTGGGTGGGGGGCACCCGGACTCCAGAGTTCCGGCTGCAGGTCCAGCTGGGTTCTCCTGTTAAGTCATGACCTTCAAGAGTGCCTCTCTCAGTTGGAAAGAAAACATGTTGGCCTCCGCCTTCAATTTTTATTTTGTGGCTCATCTTGTTTAGAACCAAGGTGGGAACAGGGAGTGCAATTTATTGAAGGCCTCTTTGGAGACTTCAAAAAGCTGTTCCTCTAATTTTTCCAGTTTTATCTTGCACATAGTTAGAGAAGATATATTTTGCGATGCTCAGTAGGTACTTTTAGAAACCCACCATCTGTAAGAGGTTTAATGCACTAACGTCACATTCATAACTGCATTTTGCAACAACTTCATTGACTTTATTCATACATATAAACAAAATCCTGAAATGTCTATATTATTTTTCAGTTTGTTTTTATGACAATTATGAATTTGTGTTCGTTTTTATTTAAAAAAATTTAAAGATTTTTATTTTTTTATTTTTAGAGAGAGGTGATGGGAGGGAGAAAAACAACAATGCAAATCCTTGTCTAGTCATGTGCCCTGCCCAGGAATCAAACTGGCAACTTTTCACTTTGAGGAACGACACCCAACAGACTGAACCACACTGGTCAGGGCTAATCTATGTTCTTTAGATACCGTTACTCTTTACATAACAAACATGGCAATAGTCTTTATTTCCACAGAGAAGTAGGCTTAAAATAGGTGGTCCTTAGTGTAAATGTTTTTTCCCTCCATTTATGATAAAGGCATAAGAGCAGAAAAATGTTAGAGTACTAGAAGAGTGATTAAAGTTGCAGGAGACACTCAGCCCAAGGCTTGCAGGGTGTGGCAGAGGTTGAGGAGACAGGAAGCTCCACTCAGGGCCAACATGTGAGCCCGGGGTTGCCAGTCACCTGATTTTATTAAAAAGAAGCTGAAATCAGATTTTTATGTGCAATTCCACTTAAAAATTTTTTCAATTAAAAAATAATGAACATATCAACCAAAGCTGTTCTTTGGCAGAATTCTTCCCAAGGACTGCCAGTTTGCCTGTTATCAGAGACAACCAGGGAGCTGTGTGAAGCGGTTGGGGATAGATGTCTACTTATATCACGGAAATCTGCGTGGGGACTGTGGGGCCGCCTTAGGGACAGGATGTCTTCCTTTCTCAGAGCAGTTTCCCTCACGGAGCGGGTGGGGACAGTAGGTTGATCCTGGCTCATGATCCATTTTGCATTTTGCCTGGGGCAACCCAACCAGCTGGTGACTCACTGGAACTTTCTCCCAGAATCCAAGTAGGCGAATTCCACTCAGACTTTTTCTTTCTCTCCCTTGGCCTTTTCTTTCCTTCCTAACCTGTGCATTCTGATTGCTTCTATTTTTTAAACCACAGATGTTTAGTTTCATTTCAGGTTCTGTAGATGGGTGGATACTGGGTAAATTTCTCCCGAGAGACACAGGTGAACAGCTGAAACAAGGACACAATTAATTCAACTAGAAAGGCAAAATGTCAGAAATAAACTCGAGAGGCCAGGAAAAACAAGAAGAAATTTCATTTATTGTGGAGAAAATAGGATCATTAAAAAATCCAAAACAAAAACTATTTTTTATAAGAGGCATACAGAACACTTGAAGCTCTCCTCTAAAATAATTCGACATTCTGAGAGCACACACATACATGTTACACCACATCCTCAGGCATTTGAATTACTCCCTCAAGTGTTTTGTCTTAAGATGCATGAAAAACACATTTTTGTTTGCCTTTTGAGTAGATTTTTATCTTCATTGAGATTATTTGGGTGTCCACTTTTTGGAAATGCTTGTTCAAGTTTAGTGGCCCATTTTCCTTTGGATGACCTCTTTCTTAGGGATTTGTAGAATTTCTTTCTGTCTCTCTTTTTCTTTCTATACCTTCCTCCCTCCTTTCTTTTCTCCTCTCTCGTTGTTTTCTTCCTTGTTTCTTCTAGTTTTAAAAATATACTCTGGGTATAAATTCTTTACTATTTATATGAGTTGAAAAACTCATTCTCTCTTGTGTGTGGATTTCTTTTTACTCTTTTAACAATGTAGAAGTATTAAGATTTAATGTAATCCAATTTATGGATAGTACTTTTTGTTCTGTTTAAGATATTTTTTGTCTACTCCAAGGTCATGAAGTTACTTTTCTATGTTATCTTCTGGAAGGTTTATTGTTTTACTTTTAACATTTAATATTACAGTCCACCTGGAATTGACTTGTTTTGTGTGAGGTAAGTGTATGTTCCTTCCTTTCTTCCTTCCTTAATTTGGATAGCCCATTGGCTCACAGTCGTTTATTTAAAAGACTGTCCTGTCCCCACTACACTGCATATAGCTTTGTCTTAAAGGGGTCCAACACTTTTTCAATAATTTTTTTTGAGCTTTGAAAACTACATATATGATAGGTAGCCTCCGGGATGGCTCCAATGATCTGACCCCCTGATGCTCACATCCTGGTATAGTTCTCTCTCACACTGTACCACGAATGGTCTGCGTGACCAATAGAATGCAGTAGAAGGGATGATGTCTCACTACCAAAATTAGGTTGTAAAGGATGCTGAGGCTTCTGTTTTGCATTTCCTCTCTCCCGCTCCCTCCCCATCTCCTTCTCTGTCTTTATGTCACTCCTTCTAGGGGGTGCCAGCTGTCATTTTTTGGGGATATTCAGACACCTCAATGGAAAGATTCACATGGCAAGTAGCTGAGTCCTCCATCCAACAGTTTATGGAACAATCACGTGAGTGAACTTGGAAAGAGATCCTCTGGCCTTCAGATGACAGTGACCCAGCTGGTGGCTTGATCACAACCTCATGAGAGAGCAAGGACAACCCAGCAGAGATGCTCCCAGATTCCAGACTCTCAGAAACTGTGTTTCTGAGATAATAATATACCATTGTTTTATTTTTAAAATGCTTATATATTCAAAAATACAAACAGAACTAAAATTCTTACTTTGTATGAGTTGCTTCTATTGAAACATCAAAGGCACTTTTAAAGCAGAGGATTGCGTAATAACCGATGCTTTACACATCCTAAAATCACAGCATCTCTGACTCTGAGCACATCATTGCTGTAGAAAATATGTGGCTGCCACTGACAGCACGAGAAAAAAGCAGATTAAATCTGGAACTCCAGGATTACTTCTGTGGGTCCTTTCTTCTGGGCAACTTATGATTCTGGTGGAAATCTAAGAAGCCTAGTTCTCTCTCGAACCCTAAGAATAAAGAGCAATCACCTTTGTTCTTCCCTCTTTCTCTTTCTTCATTCCTACATCAGTATTAAGTTATTTAAGTTAAACTGCTATAAATGCTAGCCAGAAAATGCATTGAGTATCTAAGATACAACTATGTCTAGAGCCGTGTGCCTGGTGCACAGAGTTGAGGAAGGGTAGGTAGTGTTAGGAGGTAGGACTGAGAAAAGTTAAGTTGATATCCTTTTATTCTTGGCCCACCGAGCAGGGATTAGCAATACATTGTTCTCCCCGAGCTGGCCTCATCATCCCCAAGTCTTGCATGCTCATTCTCTTCATGTCTGTCTCTAGGGCCTGACCACGAACCTCCCCTGATAATTCCTGAAGTTCCTTTGTTTCTGGGGACCTACACGGCAAAGAGATGCCTGTTTTCTCATCTGTTTCTATTCTCTTTGCTTTCTTGGTTTGGGAATCACCTGGTATTTTGGGAAAGGAATTCCCTGTTGCAAACCTCATCCTTAGGAACTTCATCCTGAGCTTGGTAACTCACTAGTTCCCAAGGAAGAGTTGAGACATTTTGTTTAAATATCATATTTTCATTTGAGTCCCCCTCAACACACACACACACACACACACGCTCCCCAAGCTCTCACCTACCTATAGGCCAATGGAGGGTGGAGAACCACATTCCTTATTCTGGTTCTTAAAGCATTGTATAAATGCCCCCACACCCACCTCCCCTGTCTTCTCCCTTCCATGCAGCCTAATAGCTAAACAAATATAAAAATTGAGGCCTGGGTTTTGATGTTTTTAGAGAAAATTTTGCTTATAAAAAATTAAACACAGCAAGTAGAGAAAACAGTACAATGAATCCTCAATACCCATTAGCCCAAATTCAGTATTTATGAAAGATTTTGTCTCATTTCCTTATCTGTACCTCCCCCCTTTTGTTGAATTATTTTAAAGCAAATTTCAGATACCATGTCATTGCACCTCTTCTAATTTCCATGTACATTTCTTTAAAATATGGGCATTTTCATATATAACTACCATGCTATTACCACATCCAGCAAAACCAAGAATGGATTTTTGGCACCACTTAATACCCAGTCCCTAACCAAATTTCCCCAATTGTCTCAAAAATGGCTTTTGACAGTTAGTTGTCCAATTCAACATCAAAACCAGGTTCACAAATTACATTTTGTTGTTTGCCTTTTAAACCTATTTCCGTGTAATTTCCTTAGTCCCCACAGCACTTTTCTTCTTCATGTCATTGACTTCTTACAGTAAAAAGTCTGATTCCTAGAGGCTTCCCGAGATTCTAGATTTGTCTGTTTGGCTTCTTACAGGGCTATTCAACATGATTCCCTATCTTCTTTATTTCCAGAAGCCTGATTAGATTTAGCTTTACTTTTTTTTAAGCAATAACATCTCAAAGGTGATGCCATAGGCTTTGTTGTGCCTCAGAAGGTTCACAGTGTCTGGCTGTTGTACTTTCAGTGACGCTGAGATGGACCAGTGGGTTTAGGGGGTGACCGCCTGATAGCATTGTAAAGTTTCTCATTAACTGTTCATCGTATTAGTTTCATCCATTGATAATCTCCGGTGAGTTCTGAAGAGGAAATTCTGTTATGGCAACAGACCTGGTTCACAATTTACCTGCAACAATCCATTATATTTCTTTGCCCTGAACCCCAAGGAGATACAGCTTCCACTCATGGCTGTATCTCCCAGCCCTAGACAAATGTTTCTCCAACCTGAATGTGCATATAAATCTTGTTAATATTTAGATTCAATCTAGGAGGACTGAGGTTCTGTATTTCTAATAAGCTCCCAGGTTATTCCATTATTACTGGTCTGTGGCTACACTTTGCGTAGCAAGGCTCTAGTGCATCTCTAACATCCAACATCCCACAGGAACCAGGAGGAGCTATAGGCTACTCAGAGATTTTTCCAGAAACTTTCTGATGACTTATGCTACCTGGCCCCAAGAATCAGGGATGACATGTGAATTGGGCAACAGTATGGCTCTCTTCTTCTAACATGGAAAACTAGTACTTGGGGACCTCAGAAGCCCTCCTTCTTATGGCTTCTGCCTCCACTGCCTGAGTCTGTGATAAACCCCTTTGTGACGGGCTGGACCGCCACACCCTCCTCCTACCCTCAGGCACATCTCTGCCTGAAGTTCTGCCAATTGGAGATGGAAAAAGTCCAGTAAAAAATGTTCTTAGCTCTTGTTGTGTCCAAAGCCTAGTATACTGATAAGGGCATGGATCAGTATGTGCCACAGAGACCTGCTTCGTACAGGACATAGTACCCTGGAAAAGTTCATGGCTTTCTGCCAGGACAACACAGTACAGGGGAAGGAGGGGGCTGTACCAAGACCATGGTAGAAAATGCAATCAAATCATCCCCACCAGTGAAGGTCACAGCTAACTGCCCCAGATAGTTTGCTATCTGAATCTCAGTGCTCCCAGCTGGCTTATACTAGTATCTCTTGAATTAATATCCTGATTCATGGCCCAGTTTTAAGACCTGCTTTTGTCCCTCTTAAGCTTTAAGGTTCCTTCAGATACCCTTTCTGGCATTTTGGATTCACCTCCCAATTTTCATGCATGGTTTAAGATTCTGCTTATACTTGTTCTTGGTGGGGGGTGGGGGTGGGTCTCAAGCCTTGATCAAGAACAGTTCACTCCAGTCTGTAGCCCTGCAGATCCCACATCAGGTCACACCCAACTCAGGTATCCTTATTCAGAAGATGGGTGGGGATGGATTCAGGCTCTTGGAGTTAGATTGAAGAACATCTCAACTGGTAGATTAGGTTATGCTATGTATACTGAGGAACTACTGAAGGTTTTCAAACAGGGAAGGAGTCACTACATGATAGTAGATTATTTGAATATGTTTTTCCAGGCTGAGATACTTTCAAGAGTATATTGAGGCACTGACACTGAGCAAGCCTCATTAAAAACTCAGAGGGAACATTCTGTTCTGCTGTAGCCCCAGCCATGGTCTCTGGCTTCTCATTTTGGTATATTCCCTTGGGTAAGAGTCATCTCTTCTCAGTCTATTTATAGTTCATTTAGATCACCAAAGTAACAATAAATTCCCAAAATAGGAAGAAATGCTCTGATGATCAGTGGGATACATGAAAAGCATTTTTATACAAGAATAAAAATAAAGAGGGTAGTATTAATATAATGTCCCACCACCCCCTCATTCTCTTCATCAACCCAATATGTATGGGGTTGTTTTTTTGGTTTTTTGCTTCAAGCCTTTTTAGACTTTGTCTAAAGTATTTTTCTTCTGCAAGGCCATTCCTGACTAAATCCATCACATTTTGTTACAGGAATAACTTCTTCACACTCAAGGCTAGGAGGTGACATTATACAGACTTTGAAATAAGAGAAATCAAGATTTGAATCTTAGAGCTGCTATTTACATTATCCGAAATAAGGGCCAAATTTATCACATGTATTATGAAGCATCCAACACTATGGTATCACTGTTGATCTTTTTT
Organism: Trachops cirrhosus; assembly: GCA_028533065.1. Taxonomy (NCBI): domain Eukaryota; kingdom Metazoa; phylum Chordata; class Mammalia; order Chiroptera; family Phyllostomidae; genus Trachops; species Trachops cirrhosus. Next base: position 100,375,078 of record CM052544.1, read on the forward strand.
TTTTTAACCAAACACCAGTCTCCCACTACTTTCTTGTTATAACGACTCTGATTTGTTTAGCTATTGAGTGGAGACTCCTAATTTCATGAATCGTGGATCCAACACCTGATTCATACTGGTCATGTGACCCAGTTCTGACCAATGAGATATAAGGTGAAGGCTGATGGGGCCTTCTGAGAAAGATTTGTCATTCTTGGGGCAAGTAAGTGCATCATCTACCTTCTTCCTGTTTCTAAACTTGGTTGTGTAAGGGCATGACACTTTTTGCTGTGAGAGGCAGACTAGTGCAAAGACAATGACCCAGAGCTCTGAGTTATGCAGCTGCCAATCAAATGCCAGCAATGGCCTCCCTTTGTTCCAGTCCCCAGACTTCTTATAAGGCAAGATGGATTAACCAGTCTTGGGTAAAGCTCTTACTAGTCGACTGCTCTTTGGTTTGCTGCTGAAAGCATTCTTAACTGTTATAATTACCTGTCTTATAGAGTCTATTAAAGCTTAAATAAGGAACCCAACTGGACGCCTGAAATATAGAAGGTGCTCCACTAATGCTTATAGAATTCATTTATTTATTCAGCATTGTTGATGAAGTTGCTCAGTTTGATGATATCTCTCTCAAAGTTTCTCAAGTTGTAGAATGGAAAGAATGCTCATCATTATTTGCCACTTATTCATCAAATAATTACCAAGTGCTAAGTATAGCGTTAAGCACTAGGGAGACAATGATAAGCCAATAATAGGCATCATCTCTGTCCTTATGGAGCTTAGAGTCCAGAGGAAGGGGGTGGTTGATGATTGAACACCTCGCAAATAAATGTAAAATTACAACTGTGCTAAGTTTCAGGAAGAGGAGCATGATGTTACATAAATAAATAATGGAGAAATGTATCTTACCAGTATACCTATCCCTGACCTGGGAGAGCCCAAGAGGCTTCCCTGAGGATGAGATGATTGAGCAGGTTGTTCCGAGGGTAGGTTAAAAGCTGGTTAGAGAAGGAGGAAAAAGAGCAGGAGTTTTAAGGAGACAGAAGAGTAAATGCAAAGATCCTGGGCAACAGGGAACGTGATACGTTTGTAATTTGTACTTTTATTTTATGAATTAGTCTTGTTTTGATGTATATATATAGACTATGTATGTGTATAAAACTACATAGTTTTAAAAGTCAAATAATTACACTGAATAATAATATTGACAATAATATTGATATTATTGAAAAACAACAACCTGTGCTTCATTTTTCCCCTCTTCCGATCTTATTCCTAAGAGGTGACACTTTTTAAAACGATTATTATTATTATTGCTGGATTTTATTTTTCTACAAGTTATTTTATTGTTGTTCATTTACAGTTGTCTGCATTTACCCCCCACCACACCCCCCTAACCCCAGGCATCCCCACCTCCCTCCCCTGCTTTCACCCCCCTTGGTTTTGCCCATGTGTCCTTTATTGTTGTTCATGAAAACCCTTCCCCCCTCTCCCCATTATCCCCTCCCATCTCCCCTCTGGTTACTGTCAGAATATCTGTGGTTATATTTTGCATGCTTGTTTATTTTGTTGATTAGGTTCCAGTTAAAGGTGAGATCATATGGTATTTGTCCCTCACTGCCTGGCTTATTCACTTAGCATAATACTCTCCAGTTCCACCCATGCTGTCACAAAGGGTAGGAGCTTTTTCTGTCTTTCTGCTGCATAGAATTCCATTGTGTAAATGTACCATATTACTGGATTTCAAAAAAATTCTAGCATTCACTTCCAAATTTCTAGAAAATATACTGATTGATTAACCCAAGACACATATCCTTTTTTTTCTTGCTTGTTTCCACCACAGGATTTGGAAAAGCTCTATATCCACTTTTGTAGCCATTCCTACAGATAGTGGTGCCCCTGCGACCCAGTTCTGGCCAATGAGATGAAGGCATATAGAAGGCTTCTAATTTCAGTGCTGGCATTGCTTTGCTGATAAATGGCAGAGCTATGGGAACCACCCTTTCTTACTGCCCTTCTTACTGCCTTAAACATAGATGTGATGGCTAAAGTTGGAGGGATCATCATGTGTCCACAAGCAAAAGGCCAAGAGATGCTACTAATCAGCCTTGATGCTGGTAGCAGCCCAAAGCATCCCTATCTGCTGTTTATGTTGCTATTTCTTGATTTACAACTTTTGACTTTCTGTTGATGATTTAACTCTTTCACAACCTTTTACTTCCTCCATGCCCACACAATACCATCTTCCTCTTTTCACCTTCCCAACTAAGTTTTATCTCTAATTTTAGTAAATTACCATTCAGTAATTCTATTATTATTATTATCATATGACTATTCTTCACTGTTGAGCTAAGTATGTACTAAAATTAATATGCTTATATTGCTATTCTTGTACATATTTCCCATATGGAATTACTGACTGCTAAATATTTGCTAAATTTTCTCTGTACCTGCTGCTAATACTTTCCACACCCTCAAATGATTTCTGAATATAATTTTTCAAGATATTAAATATAATAGTTAGATTCTACTTCCCAACCCCCACCAAGGGACTTCTGCTGGAAGAAAGTTTAGTTGCTCTCTAAGCCTGCCTGCTACAAAGCCATCATTCTGACTTTCCTTGAACTTTCTCTTCTGTTGACTCCCTTGTTTTCTTAGTCTTAAGACATCTCTTTTTGGGTTTTTTCTTGTTCTTCCATGTCTTTTTTTTTTATGCTCACCCAAGGACACTTTTTTTTTTCACTGCCTTTAGAGAGAGGTGGGGAGACAGGAATGGAGAGAGAAACATCGAAGTGAAAGAGAAAAATTGGTTGGTTCATAAGTTGGTTGCTCCTGGTATGTACCCAAATCAGGGATCCAACTTGCAACCTTTCAGTTATGGGGTGACACTCTATTCAACAGAGCCATGCTTGTCAGAGCTCTTCTTCCATGTCTTAATGGAGCCCATCATCCAGTATCTTTCAGAGAAAGGGTGAATGAAGACAATTTGGAGACTTTGCATTTCTGAAATAGAATTTTATTCTACTTTTATACTTCTCTGATACCTTGCCTAGGCATAGAATTCTGCATTTAAAGACATTGCTTTCTTATACTTTCAAGCTTGCTGTGTTGTTGAGAAAGATAATACATTCTGATTCTTAATTTTTTGTGTCTGAACTGTTTCACTTTGCTCATTTGATTGTATTTTTATTCTCAGGAAAGGTCAGACCAGAAATTTAATGATAATTGTTTCAATTTATGTCATTTAATAATGACCCACCTGTGCTGAGTAGTAGGTGGATCTATCAATTAGACTTGTAACACTTCAGTTCTTAAAAATCATATTTTTATCTATTCTCTAATGATTCACTCACCATTTTTTTCATTCTTTCTGAAGCACCTACTAGTCACATGTTAAACTTTCTTGACTGATTCTGCAATTTCCACATCTTTTCTTTTTTATTGCCTATTTTGCTGTCTTTTTTTTGTTGTTGTTTTACTTTTTGGAGATTTCCTTGATTCCATCTTCAAATTACAGAAGGGTCTATATCAGCTTTTATATTTTAATGTCTACATGTTCTTTTTTATTTTTTCATTGTTGTTTTTTGTTTTTAAATAGTATGCTGTTCTTGTTTCATGGATGCCACATCTCCTTGTATATTAATAATATAGTCTTCATCCCACATCTGCACTGTTTTCCTCAGAATCACCTCAGTTACACTTTTATTCTGGTCTTTGTACTTCATTTTGTAGACTTTCTCCAATTCAATGCACCATGTTTTTACGGGACCATGCTTTCTGTTGAAGAGTTACCAATGGCCAGCCCAAACAGCAGAAATGTGTGCTATCCTGAAGGAAATATGCAAACTTCAGCAAGGTGGTGGCTGAATTTCACACTGCTACTTCAAGAGCCTTCATAGAAGCTGTAAGTGTTCATGCAAATATGCATATCCATGCAACCATGACAAACAAAAGTGGCTTCAGACTGCAAGAGAACTGCTATAACTCAGTTGGTTAAATTATACATCTCTATTTGATTTCAAAACCAGGCCTCCAGGTACATTTCATTCTTTGAGAAATTTCTTCTTATGGATAATAGCTGATCAAACAACTTAGTGGTTTTTTAGTGCAAAACCACCTGAGGGATACCACTTATCATTGGCTCCACAGTAAATTCAGTGACAGACCTATCACAACGGCCCTGCGTATGAGAACATGCAGTGGAAGAACACGCAGTAGGCAGGCGCATTTGACTAGAATTGTAACCCTTTCAAACTTGATACTTCTGCCCAGGTGCTGCAGAAGTGTCATCCTTCTCCCCAAGTGTCTCTATAAAACACTTACCATTATGACAATTGAGCATCAAATACTGTATTTTTTACTTTAGAAAAGTGGGATTAGCCATCATAATAGATGCCAAAGACCACTACTAAAATAAAAACAGAATTAAACAATACTATGTTTTCTTCCCTGGGAATTTAACTAAAACTTTAATTTCATAAATGAAATAATTTAGTCTAAAACAGTACTCTCTTATCACTAATTCTTTATATGAAAATTAATTTTGTTGGTGCCACATAAAATGACCACCAAACTAAACTGTGTTGAAACTCCAAAGTCTATGATGAATACTGTGGCAGATACCAGGTTTATTTTTTTTTCTTTTAATGTGCTAACTGCTCCAATTAAAGACAGTGGTCAACCATTATATTAAAAAATCACTACTTTGGTAATGGAATAATCAAGGCAGGTAAAATCCACTCTTACCTCATGGTTATTGAAAACGGCTGGAAAACTCTGGATCCAGCATAATTTAGGATGAATGCCTTCGATGGCTAAAGATCTACTACTTCCTCCTGTCAGGATAACGTTCAGGTGTGTTTCAAACTCTAATCTATCAGAACTGCTGGAGGGCTTGTTAGAAATACAAACTGCTGCCTATCTCCTTGAGTTGCTGCTGCAGTAGGTCTGGGGCAATGTGATGAGCATGCATTTCTAACAGGTTCCCAGGTGATCTGATGTTGGTGGTCCATCCAGAAACCACACTTTGGGGACCACTACCATACTCAAGTATTTATGGATACAGGTGTCTGGAAAGAGAGAAGTACTCTCTCATGATGGGTGTTGCGGGAACTTTCCCATTCATTTATAATTCTCCTGCCAAAAGAATCAAAACCCTTAGGTAACTAAGGTAATTCCATGATTGACAAGTTAAAATTGTCCATAAAGACCTTCTCCTTCACTAACTTAACCAATCAGTACAACGGTAAGAAGTCAGTTAGGGGATACTAAGCTATCTAATCAAAGTTGGGACAGTTTGAGAAAAGCTTCTAGACAATTTTGAAAGTGGCTTAATATTGAAGATGATAGATTGACCCACAATTATTTATCTTCATGCTCTTCTGCAAAGGATAGTAAAGGAAGGTAGACGAATAAATCCACAGGGACAAAGAGGAGACAGGAGGGGTCATCCACAAAAGATATATTTCAACACAATTCTGAAAGATGGGGTGATGGAAGAGTGGACACTGATTTAACAGAATAGCAGAAGTTATGTAGAGGTCAGTATAGAAACAGTTCAAATACCCTGTAAATCCCCAGAGTCAGCTGGGTGTTGGAGATGCTGTAGATCATCAGATCATCATACTGATGAGAGGATCCAGGGTCCCTAGAGTGAAGGAGAGATGAGAGGCAGGGGGCTGAGTGAATGTGGGCATGTAGTTGTTAGATCCTTAGGTCCCCTGTCCCACTGCTTGCAGCCGGGTGATCACAACTCCTGCAGGAGAAACAGGAGAGAGGCTTATACCCCATGCAGAAATAAGGGCAGGAGTAATGTGTCTACAGCAAAGAAAATGATGTCGTGAAGACTGCATACTAAGCATTGACTTGCCCAGACCCCTTTCTCTCAACTGTTTCCAGCATATTGGCAGCCAGGTGAATGCCCTCTCAGGCACGAGAATGAAGATATTTCTCCTGAAAAACTGAAGAGCCCAAAAGAAAAGACCTTTCATTCTGATATTTGGGGGCCCTTCCTATGGAATGACCAGCTCTTACCTGATCACCATCCATCAAACCCACCAGTGAGAAAGCACACTCTGTCTCATTCCATATACATGGAGTCTCTGGTGGGACTTTCTTGTTCTTTCTTTTTTTTAATCTTTTTTTCTTGAGAGAGAGAGAGAAAGAGAGGGGCAGAGAGAGAGAGAAACATCAGCCTGCTGTTTCACTTAATCATGAATTCACCAGCTGACTCTTGTATGTGCCCTGACCAGGGACTGAACCTGAAGCCTTGGTGTACAGGGATGATTTTCTAACCAATTGAGCTTTTCCTAAGAAGAAAGCTTCTAACAAGATTGGACTAAAACAAATATACGGAGAAAAAAGGACGCAGAGAGACGGCAGAAAGCTAGAGTAACTGTCCTCAAAAGATAGAAGAAATTATTGCAACCATGACATAATCATAGAATCCTGTTTAGAAAATAAAATGTGAAAAGCTGAGATTAAAAAACTTCAGCAGAAAGTAAAGTAAGGAACTATTCCCCTATATAGAACAAAACATGAAGAGATGTTCAAAGGAAGGACAAAAATTCTAAGATTAATCCAGAGGATTCGATAGCCAACTAAGTTTCAAAAAAGAAATCTGTGGACAATAACTGAGGCCTTGCTTTGTGTCTGGGCATTATTCTAAGTGACTGAGATATATCAATGAGGAAATTATTCTTTTCCCCCTTATAGTATATATAGATACATATACTACACATATTATCATTATAGATGAGGAAAGTAAAGCACAGCAAGAATAAGTGACTTGCTCAAGGTCATGTAATAGAGGCATGATTTAAACTTAGGTAAATCTTTGCTATTGAGTACCCAGAACGTAATTACGAAATTTCAGAATATTAGACGTAAAGGGATTATTTTAACTTTTCAGAAAGAAAAATTCCAGGTCATAAAAAGACGAAATAAGGATAGCACTGAAATTCTCAACAGCATGCTCAACATGAAATTCTCAACTGGATGCTAGAAGATAAGAGAGCAACTTTTATAAACTGATGAAAAATTTCCCCTTGTTATTCCCATCTCCATTGGGACAGAAGGATAAAAGACTTGGAGGGATGTTGGGGGGGTGGGGGATGGGGATGGAATTGATTGTTTGATCATTTGGAAAATAAAATTGATAGCTATTTGATAGATAAGTTGTAGAAAAATATCAGGATGGATGCATAACAAAGTAAACAGAGAAACGATTTTATAAGAAAATGACCTTACTACACCAATAGGCTCTGCTGACTGGTGCATCCACAGTCACTGACTACTGACAGCCCCTAAAGCGTGGAAGAGCTGTTTTGGAAGAATGGCAGAAGGGGAAACTGGGTGGGTTGTGAAAGCTAAATCCTTATCTGAGACAACAGGTAGTTAAAGCATGATAACTAAACAGATAAATCGAGATAGCAGTATAAATTATTTAGAAATCCGGAGGTATGTGACAACAGAGACAGTTCAAAGTGGAATGTGGTTCCCTCTAAAAAGGAGATTAAGAAGGTGGAGGAGGGGTGAGTAATGTATAATCTTAAAATATTATCTTTAAAAATGTGTGGGCTTATACTGTTTAAAAAGAATAAAATTTTGAAATTCATTTGCTGTGAGTGAAACCTTGTTTCATAACGTGATTTTAGAGGAAATATCCGATCCATAAAGATTAAAATAGAAGTTGTATGGTAAGCATTTCATGTCCTTCTTCAGTTCCGCAATTCATGTGTGTGGGCTAGATCCCTATCAAAACTTCCACAACTACTCTTTGGGAGCAGTGATTGTACATTAATTATACCTTTGCTAATTCGCGTTGTTTCCAACCAGGTGACAGAACCACAAAGAAAGTCAATTTCATCCTGAATTGTTTCCGTAGCAACCATAGTAAGCTGGAAAGATAAAGCACCTTTGTAGTAGCTGCTTCTGTTGAATTACAACGTAAATGTTGATGACTGCCTGGAAACGTCAGGAGACCGCGGGAGCGGGCCGAACGGGTTGTTTGCTGCTCTGGAATCCCGGGCTGCGGAGTCGACCTGGAAGAGGTGCTCCTGGGCCATTTTAGTGTCTATTCAACCAAATCTCACCCTCACCCCACCAAAACTACGCCACCGCCCTTGTGCCCGGCCCATGAAAGGATGCTCGCCTCTTTGAAAATCTGTAATCTACTTGGTATTTTTTGCACATCGGGACACGAAGAGTGTTTGTTGTGGGTAAGAATGTTAAAAATGACATTACGCAACAGGCCCGGCAATCGCCGTGTCTTCTCCTCCTCTGAGCACAAAGTAAACTTCAGCCCCGTACTCTTCTGACACTGTCCAGCAGTCCTTTGAAGGTGGACATTAAAAGCCTTGTGGTTGTGCTGCGCATTTGATTCCGGTTGGCTCGGGATACCTGAGTTCAGCTCTCCTTAGTCCTTCCGTTCGACCCACAATCCCTAGTGGTTGCAGGTGTCGCTTTTTTTTTTTCCTGGTTCCTTGTCTCCTCCAAGCCCCCCGACCCCCCGGCCCGCTCCCGCCACACCCGCGGTCGGCCCCCGGGAAGAAGGAAAACAGCGTGAAGTCTGCTCGAAGCACTGACCCTCAGCTCCCGCGGGCTGCCGCAGCGCAGCGAACGTGCCACCGCTCCACTCAGGTAAACTTCGGAGTGAGTTACCTGCACTTGGAGAAGGGCCTTACCTGAGCGCACCTCTGCCAATGGCAGCTCACCTGAGGGAGCCCCACAGCCAATCACCGCGCAGCTCGTCCCTAGGGCTTGTACCCTTTAGTGAAAGAATTCAGCTCCTTGCGAGAAAGTTACCTGTGGCCGACCAAGTCCGCCACTTTCTGCTCTGTGACTGCCCACTGCCACGATCCAGGAGGACTCCGCGCCGCCCGGCCGCCTCCGAGCTCGGGCCCCATGTGAGGGGCCCCTCCTTATCCCACCTTTCCGGCTAGGTGAGGGCGCGAGCGGGCGAGCGAGCGAGAGTGGTGAGGGGGGACGGAAAAGCAGAATTACCTGTAGCTCTTGTTCTGCCATCTCGGGCGCTCTCACACACCTTCACCTGCACAGACTTGAAAGTCCAGTTTCACCAGAGGCTGAGGCTCCAGGAAAAGGGGAGCGAGTTCATTGGATCAAACATGTCACAAGAGTCGGACAAGTAAGTGGATCACACGCGCCGGCTGCTGCTACTACCACTTTGGGCTGATGGCAACTGGTTTGTTATGTTTTTGCTTTATTTTTTTTTAAGTTGCTATTGTTGCTATTTTTTTCTTTTTCTTTTTGGTGTATCCGGACTTTTTCCAGATTAGGTTTCTACCCTGGTTAACGGGAGAAACCCTACAGTATTGTGAATGTCGAATACCCCCTCTGGGCCTTGGTAGGAAAAGTGGGTTCTCCTCTTTTCCTCCCTCCCTTACGCAGGGTCTCAACCCCCGTCTCCCAGGACTAGTGCTTGGAAATGGACAGCGGTTTGGGGAGAGGAAGGCGGGAGGCCTGTTATTCCCTTCTCTTTTAGTCGCTCCCACCACTTCAGGCTTCTAGGGCCATTTGGAAATTCGGCTGAGTTCCTTCGATTTGCCCAAAGGGCCTGCTGGAAAAGCGGCTCTTGGCGGCTTTTGTGTGAGCGCAACAAAGAGCCTTTATACTGAAGCAGAAACGGCCATCTTCCCGCACTTGTGCAGGACGGTGTGCGTGTGCGCGCCCGGGACGCGAGGCCGGGCGCGGGGGCGACCGGGGTCTGGGGAGCAGTCCTGCACCGCCCGTCGACCCCTGCCCACTCCCACTCCCAGCCCACCCGCTCGCCCCTCATTGTTTAGCGCCTTTACGCTGGTGCGCGAGGACAGGGCCTTTGGAAAACGAGGGGAACTGATTTGAGGCATCGAGTCTGCGCCTCGGCGGGACGCAAAGGGTCGCCCGAAGGCTGCCGAGGCTCCCTCGCCTGGACGCTTTCCGAGCGCCCCTGCGCGCCCGCGGCCCAGCCGCAACCCCGCCGGCCCTGGCGCTCCACGCTGAAGGCCGCCGCCTCGGGCGTGGCTAGCGGGACTGCACTGGTGGCGCCGGGTCTTCCCGAGACCTCTCAGCTGGAAAGGCTGGGGCCGCGGGCGGCGAGGTCGACTTCCCGCGCTTTGAAGGGCGGACCGGGAAGCGCGTCCTTCCCGTCCGGGACGGGAGCTCTAGACTCGCTGGCGATCGGCGGCCTGAGCCGCGGGTAGCAGGGTCCAGTCGCGTCCAGGCGGCCTCCCAGCAGGCCTGGCCCCCGCCTTCGGGACGGCTTTGTGCTGGCAGGGGGAGGTGGGGCCGAGGGCGGGAGCTGGAGGGAGCCGGAGGTGGGTCCCGCGGCCTTTCCTGGGATTCGATGGCCACACTCCCTTCCCCCTCCTCTGAGGCGCGTCGTGAGCTGGGAACTGGCTGTGTCTTAGCTGAAGTGCGTAGTGGCCACCTTTTTTTTTTTGCTTTTTTTGTGGCTAACCCCAAGGAAACCTTACTAAGGCCGTCTGCTCCAGGGCAAGGGCAGGGCGCCCAGAGGCCAGGGACCGCCGGCGCCTCTCCTCGGAGAAGTGGCCCCGCACTGTTCCCGAATTGAGGGACTCGGGGAGAGGGGGGGCAGAGGGAATGCACTGCGGACCTGTCCTGGGGTTGAAGGGAGAGACTGTCCTCAAAGTAAAGCAACTGGTAGGGTAGGCATATCTAACACACTGTCATGCTTTTAAAAGTCTACCAGGTGCCTGTACCACTTTACCTACCAAGGAAAAGTAGCTGCGTACTACACACTAGAGGGGAATAACTAAGTTACAGACACAGGAACAGGGTAGGAGTAGGGGAAGGAATGGGAAGGTGCATGACTCTGCGAATACTCCCACGCTTACCTCAAATTCTCTCTGTGGCTTTTAAGAAATCTCTACTCGAGTTAAGAAATCACTACTCGATTTTGAAAACTTGGGTAGCCAAAAGCCTAGATGACAGCAGGGTTTTTGGTTTGTTTTGATCTTTGTGTCAAAAATGGTCGCTAATCTAGGGAATATAGGATAAGACTTATTGTAATTCCTTAATTAAATCACACAATTAACATTCGGTTGCACTGTTTACTTTTGATACAACACGACTTGAACGAATTAAGAATGAAAATGGGTGCCTTTTTATTTTCACCTGTTATTCTTAGCACCAAGGACAACTTATTTAGTATTGAAATTAAGTCCTAAACGCTAGCGATCTGGTTTGACTACAAAGCATTACCTAATTTTTACGGTGATAACTACCTAGGACTACATATACATACATTTAATGAAAGTAGCTTTTATCTATTCATGGTTTCCAAGAGTTAATTTTGTATCCTGGGAAAAGCAATACTAACAAAGGCAGCAAAGAAAAACACCCTTGGATCGCACTTGCCTCAATCTGCTTGGACTACGGAGAAATGCTGGAAATTAGTAACTGAGTTTTGGATCATTTCTGCCAACGCTAGCCTTGTTTCTTACTATTCTAATGGAAGGCGGGCAGGCATAGATCCAGGTTTTATGTACCTGAAATTTATGCAATTGTGTATGTTAGGCGGGGTAGGGGTGCGGGCTCTTAAGAGAAAGAACACTTGAGTAGTTGCTGGGACTTCCTGCCAGGGCAAGCGAGAGGTCCTGAAAGCTTGAGCTTTGTCAGCTTCCCGGTAAATCCACCCAGAAGGCCTGACCATATTTTCTGAAAGTAACTTAGAGGAATACACACAGGATATTTTTCCATAAACCTTTTAAAGTGCAGGTAATCTTTTGGATAGCATACGAAGACCATTTCAGTTAGCAAGTCCAGGCGGAAATAGTAGCATCGTCTTTTTTTTACTGTTGTGGGCTTTTCAGATTGAAGTGTCCTGCTCTTATGTTCTGCAGTGTTGATACTATTGCTAATTAAAGCAAAATAATTTTAGGACAGTTTGTCTCGGTACATATTTTAAAATTCTCTGTTCCCCCTTTCTTAAATATTATGAAGATTTATGACCTTTGTCAACAAGCAAGTGTATTCTAGCAAGGCAATGACAGATTTAGAAACTATTATTTTACTGCCATATGCAATATATGTTCAGAGAGTATAATTTCATTTGGTACCCACGGGTATTTTTCACTACGTAACTGTGTTTTCTGACTACCTACTATTTGCAATGTGTTCAGATAGGCATTATAGGGGAATAAAAAGATGTGGAAGGTGGGCCATATCCCCAAGAAGGTTATACTCTAGTGGAAGGTGAGACATGAACGGACATAATTTTTAAAAAGTTTTCAGGCAACATACAATATTAGATTAGTTTCAGATATGCAACACAGTGATCAGGTATTTATATGACTTACAAAATGATCACCCCAGTACGTCCAGGACCCATCTGACACCATGCACAGTTATTACAGTATTACTATGTTCCCTATGCTGCACTTTTTCTATTTTTATAACTGGCAATTTGTTCATTTTAATCCCACGCCCTTTTTCACCCATCCTCCCCAAAGCCCCCTGCCACCTGCCAACTATTAATTTGTTCTTCGTATCTGAGTCTCTTTGTTTTGTTTATGTATTTTGACTTTTAGATTCCACATGTAAGTGAAATGGTGTGGTATTTGTCTTTCTCTGACTTACCTCGCTCAGGATAATGCCCTCTAAGTCCATCCATGTTGTTGCAAGTGGCAAGATTTCATTCTTTTTTATGGCTAACATTTCATTAGGTAATGTGCCACATCTTTATCCGTTCATCTACTGATGGACACTTAGGTTGCTTCTGTATCTTGGCTGTTGTGAATAACACTGCAATAAACAAAGGGGTGCTTATGTCTTTTCAAATGTGTGTTTTGGGTATTTTTGGATAAATGACCAGAAGTGGAGTTGCTGGGTCATATGGTAGTTCTATTTCTAACTTTTTGAGGTGCCTCCATATTCTTTTCCATAGTGGCCGCACCAGCTTACAGCCCCACACCAGTGCAGGAGAGCTCCTTTTCTCTCCATCCTGGAAGGCACTTGTTATTTGTTGATTTATTGATGATAGATATTCTGACAGGTGTGTGGTAATATCTCACTATGGTTTTAATTTGCATTTCCTTGATGATTAATGATGTTGAAATGAACAGACATAACTTTAATTAAAGCAATACCAAACAAGTTACTAAAAGAAAATACAATAGTGTTTTTATCAGGCCATAGTATAAATCCCCCTGCTCCCTACCCACCCCACTCTTTGTCTTAGGACAATTACTTTTAGTCATTCTGTGCACTTTTATCTTAAGAAGTCTGGCCATTATTCTAGCAAGAAAATGGAAAATGTCCAAAGTCATAGGTATTTCATGTGGATAACCTTTTAAGTAATGGAATGAAACTTTTTAATTAAACTTTTACTCTTTAGTTTTATGAAAGCATATGTTTGTTTCCATTTGGCTATATAAAATATTTTTAAGGTCACAAATATTAAGAATTAATTATATATTTCTTAAGCCACTAAAAATATGCAATCATTTATTCAATGAATACATCTTGAGTGGCACTGTAGACCAGACATTGATCCTGACATTGAGATTCACTAGTGAGTAGGACAAAGTCCCTACCCTCGTGCTGCTTACATTCTGGTTGTGGAGAACAAGCAGTAAATTAATCAAGAAGTAAACACATAATAAATTAGATGGTGATAAGTGCTATGACGGAAAGCAAAGCAGGTCAGAGAGAATAACGGAGAGCTATTTTATATGAAGTGGTCAGAGATGGCCTCTCTGATGAGAAGACTTTTGAGCGGAGACCTAAAGGAAGTGGGGGAAAGCGCTGAAGCTACCTGGGATAACAGTGTTTGTTACAGGCAGATGGAAGAGCAGGTGCTAAGGCCCTGAGCTGGGAGAGTGCTTGGCATGTGCTCGGATCAGAAAGGAGCCCAGTGTGGGTGAAGCAGAGGGGTAGAGAGATTATGGTCCCATTAAGTAAACTAATAGAACCAACTCTCCACTTACTGAAAAACAGACAACGTTATACTCATAAACAGTCCCGGCAGTCAAGAGGTGAGTAAATAAAGAATCAGCTAATAACATTGGTCTTATCTTTCCCTGGAGTATCACCAGTTTAATGGTTAGGGTCTAGTGTTCTCTTCCCTACAATAGATTGAATTCTGCATGCTCCTTAATTTAGAGATGAATGAATGAATGCATTCTAGAAGAACTTCGGGAATGAGAACTGAAGAGGAGGGACCACCTACAGGTACTGTTTGCTCTGACAGTCCTGTTTCCCTAAAACTTTTCCTGCATCATATCACTCTGCTGGGACCACCTCAGTTCTTCAACATCAGCCTTCAGCAAAAGAAGGTTTTCTGCCTTCCTCTGGATCTCGTTCAATTCTGCAGACTTGTGTCTATTAAAAAATACAGGCTAGTTCACTGTTTGAAAGTGAGACATTGTAAACAGTGTGCTTTGGTTAGTTTTGCATCTTCGGTGAAGTACAACAAACTAATACACAGGCAGTTAACCTATCTGAAAAATAGGAAAATGCTAGAGGACAACAGGAAGAGCTGGATTAATTTTAAAAAGTTGAAGATAATTACTTATGTGCTTAATAGTAGAACTCTCCATACAAATCATTTAAATGACTGTTTCCCAAATTCATCTGATTACAAAAATATCACCTGAGACACTCGGTGAAACTACAGACACCGAGGCCCCACCCCAGAACTATGGAATCATATTCTCCAGAGAGTGGCCAGGGCATTTGCATTTGAACAATGTCCCTGGTACTGTTTGTGATTGGGTTAGTTAGCCAAATAATGCTTTAAGGGAGTACTTCTATAATAAATTCAATTTATATGCAATTTCTCAGGTGTTTATCAGTATATAAGTGAAATGAAACCTGCAGGTTTATTTTATGTTTACTACAATGCTTCTGGATGAGTGGCTTCTGATACAATAAGCTGGTGTAAGAAATAGGCCTTCACTCAACATCATTTGCTTTGCTTGCTTGCTGAACGGCCCCTTCTGGAAGAATGGGGTCATTTTGACAGGTCAGTGTTTCCAGAGCCACGAAAGACGTGACTTGCCGTGATGTCACCTGTCTGGGCCTCTGCCAGGCACGTAGCTCAAGGTTAAGGTCAGGTTTTAGGCTGGATCCCACTCACCAGGGAGCTGGGTTGGAGTTAGAAGGCCAGTGTTGTCTTTCTATAGTTTCACATTAGAATTCAAAACTAACATTCATTTCTCTGGGGATAGTCATTTCATTGAATTTAGATTTGACTTTGCAGCACAAAGTCAGAGATAACAAGGTCCGATCTGATGTTGGTCCCTGGTGAATGATTTAATGAGATGCTGGTTGCAGTTTCATTTTTAGGGCTAATGGTAGCTTGAAGTAGTGCCCTGATGAGATGGTACTAGGCCTTCTGTTGGCCTGTAATTAGGTCCTCTTTTAAACTGACTGTGGAGATGAAGCCATTCAACTGGGCGCTATGCCATCCGATTTAAGGAGGATTAAAGTAAGTACTGGGGCAGCTGGTGAAGAGCCATTTCTACTAGACTCTGCAAAGTCAAGGAGACTTTAAACAAGCAGGCAGGTAAATCAAACAAGCATAGGAACATGGAAACAACAGCAATAACCAATAACCCCAAGAAGTATTTGTTTGGAATCTATAAATAAGTTAAGAAAAAAATCATTATTTTGATGTCAGGTTATTAAGTCTTTTTAAAAAGTCTTAGATAGTTTCAGCAAATGCTTCAGTTCCTCTTTGTGACTGTCATAGAACTAGGTATACATCTGATTAAAAAATGAGCAATTTGGTTAAATAGTATTTTCAATCCCTCTTACTTCCTCCCTAGTGTGAACCAACATTTTCTCCTCCCTCCCTTCCTTCCCTCAGTCTGTCTCCTGATTTTTCCCTCCTATATTATACTTAGTGGGGATCGACACACACACACAGCTTCTATGCACAGAGATCAATGCTAATCAGACTTTAGGTGTCATTTTAGTCAGTGAACTTTGTTGCATTTCCTTCACTTACAGAATCAGCAACCCATTCTTATTTCCTGAGCCAAGAGAGAAGGTAATGTCCCCCCATCAAACTCAAGTCAACTCAGTTTAACTTTGGGAAATGTTTAAGTTCTTTTTAGTATAAGAAAAGCCTCATCCTAAGTTAATTATAGTCTCACTCATGATACTTGGCACTCATTTTGGGGTGTGGATACTGTCTTCCTTTTCAAAAGATATTCAAGGATTCCTGCTCAATTATTAAAAACTAGGTCTAAGCTGAAATATAGAGTAGCTCTTAGGTTGGCAAACTTGTCCAGAAAAAATTCCTTAGCGAGCAGCAACAGGTTGAATGGGAATTTTTGCTTTGGCTCAGGACTAGTGGGTTGCTTAGTAATAACAGCACGAACCTGGGAGTCCCTCAGACAGCTTCACAGGTCTTCAAATTCAGATACCCCACATTCAGATCCACCCTGCCCTCCACCTGCCCTGCCTGCCTATTTCTATCCTTTAGAGCAGCCATTCTCTTGTGCTGCAAGAATTTTTCAAATATGCAATACCTGACTATTTAGTCAGGAACACTGACCTCTTTTCCCTTTGGTTATCAAATAAAAAAATGACAACAATTAACACAACAATAGGTGTCTGGTGTGAATGAATCAAAATTATACCTATTTTTTTCAGATTGGCAAAAAATACATTTTTTTGGTGTGCCTCAGAATTTTAGTAAGTAGTTCATGTGTGCCATGAGATGAAAAAGGTTGAAAATCGCTGCTTTAGAGATGTCCCAGCTCCTTGGTTCAGACAGATAGATCAGTTGATCGATGTATCCATCCCTCCCTCCATCCATTACCAGGAAATTGCATTTTATGATGTAAGTCTTTTAAAGGTAAATGGTAAAAAGGACTGAACTATAACAGGTTAAATGGTATGGAAGCAAGAAAGTATCTCTTTGGGGATCTATCTCTACCCTCCCCCTCCATTTTATTGGTAAGAGGGTTAAGAAGTGTTTCAGTTTGATCTGTTTGGAATAATACCACTAACAGGATTGAAGTGGTATTTTTCCTAAAAACAGTACATTTTGATTTGTCTATACCAACCAACCATATACACATTTTTAGTGCTATGGAAAATAGTAGAAAAGTTGGTACATTTCAAGGGATGCAGTGCACATTTTGACACAATAAGTTGGGTTACAGAGATGGAGCATGTGAGGGGGCTTGCAGGGGAAGGCCATTGCTTATTTTACTTGGCAGTGACCTTTCTGGGGAGCACTCTTAAAGCGGGCTGACTTCACTTTCACTTCTAAGGGAACGTTTCTGTTACAAGTGTGAATGCAGACACCATCCAAAGCAGAAAAGGAAAGCAGGATTCTCCTGTGTCCTCTTTCTATTTTGGCACCCGCCTTTCATCTGAGCGCTGAATGTGCAAGTATGACATGCCCCCAAGGCCAGAATCTTTCATTTTTTAAGGTTCCTGAATTTAGGCTGGGGGTTTAGAAAAGGAGAAGGTTGAAGGGAAGGGAAGAATAGAGAAAGGACAGGACGAGAGGGAGCAGAAAGAAACTGCTTTAGCTGATGTTGAGTCGCCAGCATTTCCTTAGTTAGGAGAGTCACCGTGTTCCTGCTGGGTTCTAGTGTGGGGTGATATGTGGCATTTGTCCTTCTGGGGAATTGGTTCTAGCTTGAAGCCTAGAACCATAGATATAGGAAACAGGGCTGAGAGATCACACAGGGCATGTAAGTAACCAAGTGTAAGATTTGGAGCTAAAAGTTCGCTTTGAGAAAGGTGCTTTACATTATTTCTTCTGTGTTGCATGTTGGGTTGTGAGAATGAGTGAAAATCTGAAGTTTTGATTAACTTGAAAAAATATGCTGTCTCCTTTTTTGTAGGGAGATTAAAACGGGAAGCATTGCCTATTTCCTCCTTAAAATACAAGGTGGGGCAAATGTAGGTTTATGTTTGTTCACATGGAAAATGATACAGTAATTAATAAATAATAATACAAAAATAAACTCTGTGTTTTGCTTACTTGCAACTATAAGCCTGCTTTCCCCCACCTTGTATGAACATAAGTATTGGAAGTACCTGTTTAGGATTCTGATCACAGTGCTGTTAGTGTGGACTTCCCCGTCCACATTCGCCCCAAATCATTGTTTCTAGTTCTCAGTTCAGTGAGCCCCATAAAGTAACTGCTTTCTGTGATTCTGCTTTCTCAGAGTTAACTTTTCAAAGAAGCAAGAAATAAAGATAGCTTTTGCCTCTTTCCTGTATTGCCAATAACATAATTAACATAAAATTAGAGGATTCTTTCTCTGACTGGCTTATTTCACTTAGCGTAATGCCCTCCACGTCCATTCCACTGATACGTGGAATCTAATGAACACACTGGGCTAGCATGCAAGATGGAGGCAGACTCATAGAGAGCAGGCTGCCAGCTGTGGGGGGGGCTGCTTGCGGGGAGCGGGGAGGGATTGAGCAAAAAAGAAAAAAGCTCATGGACATGGAAAACAGCATGGTGATAGCTGGGAGGAGAGGGGAATGTTACGGGGGGGGGACACGGAGGAGGACACGGAGTGGGGGATAAATGATAATAGATGGAAACTTGACTTGGGGCAGTGAACACACAATACAGTGTACAGATGATGTGTTGTGGAATTGTGCACCTGAAACCTGTATAATTTTGTTAACCAGCATCACCCCAATAAATCCAATAAAAAGGAAGACAATAGAAGACCAGAGGATTCTTCTTTAATTATTTCTCATCTGTAAAATGAAGTCTAACTAAATGATCTCTGAGGAGAACCATCTGCTCCAACATTCTGTGGGTCTTCTGTTCTCCCTCCAGAGGGATTGGGGGGGGGCGGTGGGGACTCACAGAGAGAGAGGGATGTTAGCAAGGTAAGAGAGTACAGGGCACAGTGGGGATGCTTCTGTCCCCTGGCCCCCACGCTCCTTTACCAAAACAAAAGGCGGTCTGACTAAGATGACAAAGAAACAGACTTCTGGCAGGTGGGAAGATTTCAGAGGGCCACGCAGATTCAGAAGGGCAGCTAGGTGGTAAAACCAGGGGTTTGCCTGGAGGACCCCTGCATAGCTCCACTGGATTGGTAGATAAAGGTTACAAGAAAATCAGATTAAAAGACCTGGCAGGTGCTCTCAGACTCTCTTTCCAGAGAGAACCCAGAAGGTGGTCTGCTCTGGGCAGGTTCTTGGAGGGAGAGGAGGCAATGTCAGAATGGAAGAAACACTGAATAAAATCTAGTAAGTCGGAAACTTAGGCAAACGGGACAATTTCCTGGCTTCCCCAACCATCTGTACCCCCTTCCTGTTCCTTTCTCTTCCTCCTCCTTGTCCTTCTCCTCTTCCTCTTTTCTTCCTTCTTTTCCTCCTGGTAATAAAATATAATTTAGGGATACCCGCTGTCAGACAATAGTGCCAAGCTGGTAGTTTGGTAAGTGTTCAGAAAAGGTGTTAAATAACACAAGGATGAGAATAGCACCTGTAGTTCCACTTCGGTTATAAGGTGATGTATTATTTCACATCGGAGCACACAGTGACCATTTAGGAATAAAATCTTCTCTGGTGTCCTGTTTGTGTTACAGGATGGAAAAGCCTCTGAATTCCACTTTCTCTGCAGTATGGTGGAGTGGGGACGGGGAACAGACTGTAGCCCCGGGGAAGGTCTCACGTTGAAGGACTTTTGGTAGATTATAAGATCCCTAAAATACATTATTGCCTCCTTTACAAACCATGATTTTTTTTTTTTAGCTATTTGAAGTCTTGGTGTCTACTTGGAAAAATATGTATATCTTACCTATTTTTGAAAATATTAAAAAGGACAAATGCCTCAGTAAAAACATGGTTAAATAATACAAGTAGACAATTCACAAAAGCTATACAAGTGGTTAATAAACATATGAAATAGTATTTAGCTTTATTGATAACCCAAGAAATACAGATTATAGAGCAGGGAAATTCTAAGTTTCCCATCAAATTGGCCAAGATTAACAAAACTGGATTTGGAGAAAATACATTTCTAAGAAGATTATAAATTATTACGAACTTTGTGGAAAGCAGTTCAGCAAAACCAGTTGAAATGGGCCAACCTGTTGACACCTGGCTTCCAGTTTTAAGGATTTACCTTAAGGAAATAATCAAGGATATTAATTGTTGTATTATTTTTGAAAGTGAAAATCAGTAAAACAAGTGCCTAACTTATAAAGCATTATGGAAAAATGACAGGAGAAAAGATTTATGATGTATTGTATCAGAATGTTTATGGGCATAAAGAATAAAGAATAAAAATAATAAAACCACAATAAGTTAAAAGTAGTTTGCTCTCTGCCGAGAAATTGTAGGTGCCTTTGTCTCTTATTTGCGCCTGTATATTTTTCTAGTGTGCTGAAGTGAACTTATACTGCTTTTGAAATTAAGGAGAAAAATTAAAAAGGTTATTTTTTAAAGTCGCCATTCTGACCAGGACACATTTAAAGACATCACACACATACGCTAAATAAAATGGAAGAGCCTGCCTGCCTGCTTGCTTGCTCTAGGTGGAATGAATGTCTCTGATTGCCACAGTGGTCCCTGCCTCCCTCCTGATGCAGGCACGCCCCCTGCACTTCCCTCTGGCGGTGCCTTCTGCGCTCTGCCTCACTCACCTGCAGGTTAGTTGCATTAGTACAACAGCTCTGTCTTTCGCCCAGTTATCCAGTCCAACTATTTTTCGAAACAGCACAAAATGGGTGTAGTAGTTTCCAACCTTTTTATAACTGGAAGGCGGGGAATGACTAAGGAGAGAAACTCCGTTTCTTCTACTCAGTAGGCTGTATGCAACCGCCGCCTTTCCCTTGCAGAAAATCCTCTGTAGGCCCGGCTGCCTTCCACACCTTCTCAGCCACTGCCTGGCTGTTTGTGGGAGAGACTCGGTGGTGGGTCCAAGTTGCCCTTAATCTTTTGGAGGCATGGGGAGGGCCTGGAATATGATTTCCTGTAAAAACAAGAAGCAGTTATAGGCAAAGTTAAGTTTTTATTATTTTTTAACAACAATTTATTTTTTCCATAACATAGACTTGGCTTTTCCCCAGAGGGCCAAACGTGTGACTCATCTACCTGCTTCTACAAGCTTGTACACAGACCATGCCAGACCCGGCCTGGAGTCTGTTAGTTAAGCTGGATGAGATTGCATCACTGGATTTCCTGCAGGCAGTCTTTAATGGAGGCTTTGTCGCAAATGTGAAAATTATTTGCTTATCAACACATCCTAGGAGCATCCACAACAGGGAACAAAAAGTACACAATGTGACTCTGAGGTAGAAAACTGCCCCAGAGGATCCTGAAGTTGCCAAATTATGTCAGGAAAAAAATGAAAAAGGGAGGTTTCAATAAAATGGAAATGAACTTGGTAAGTGCGAGCAAAACCAAAGCAATGTTTGGTTGTGGGAATCAACCCAGCTTGTGAAACAGGAACTCATAGGCTGCGTTTTGGTTGTGGGCTCCAAAGTGACATCTGCGATTGCCCCCTTCTCCCCCAGGCTCATTAGGAGCCCCTCCCCCATGCATTAATTCTCATTGCGCAGGAATTCACTGGGTCTCAAATCCTGCACCTTATATTTAAAAAATCATTATCTTCTTCGGATGTTCAAAGTATAAAGGCAGGCACACACCCCTATAGGGCTGGTAGAGGGGGCTGAGGGGAGGGCTACGTTTTGTCTTTTTATCCTGTATGCACCTTCAGTTTCAGCAAAAAACCCACCACAACCACAAGGTGTGGTGCGTATTCTATTCAGCCACACAAAACCACACATTTGCTTTTTGAATCGGCCCTCAAATTGTGGGACACAATTCATCGATCCCTTCTAGTATTCTGAAGTTGCATTGAACTAGGGCAGCCCATATAGCATTTCCCTTCTCTTTCCTCCTTTAAAAGACCTACTTGCTTTGGTCTTCCTGATCCTTCCTAAGCAACGAAATACCTATGTGGTCCATACCTGGGAAGCACTTCGTTACAAGCTGCTAAGTGTTCTTCTGCAGCAGGCCCACGCTTGGCAAGGTGCACCAAGTTGAAATATGCTCTTCAGAACTTTCAGGACTAGGCAGATTTTGTTGTTGTACCAAATATTCCTGGAATATGGAAGAAACTGAACATGTTTTTACTATTCTGAGATTTTTGTTGTATTGAGTGTTTGATGGACTATTTTATGAATCACTGTTTTGAAGCATTGCTGAATCCTCATTGCTTCCAATGCTATATAGCACAGACTGACTTTTATTGCAACTATTTTGTCATACAGTTTTTTACATTTGCAAGTTTCTTTTTTAAGCACTCTTTCTTGGAGAGGCTTTTTTTCCTGATTATGAAGATAATATATGTTCATGAGGGAGAAATGGAAACTAGAGAAAACTATATAGAAGAAAGGTCACTCATAATTCCAGGGTCCTAACATTTAAATATTTTCTTACAGTTTCTCATATAGGCATACACATCAACGTGGTTATAAAGAGTATACAAATTATGACTTCTCATCCCTCCATTTTTACATTATTCACTAATCTTTTAAGTGTCCTTCTACATAGTATGTAATGAAATCTACTATCTTCTATTTTTACACAGGTTTTTTTGCTTTATCTTTATTATAAATCATGCTTACACATAAATCTTTGTATCTCTTGTTATTAATTTAGAATATGTTTCTGGAAGTACAAGAACAAAAGACAAATATTTTTAGGTTCTTAATTCAAAATTTGAAAATGACTTCTAGAAAGATTGTAAAAATTTATGTGTTCTTCCCACAGCATTTGAGACTTTCTCATACTGTGGCACCAGTAAATGAGACTTAGAAATTTTTCTTTTTTCAGTTTGAAAGGCAAACATCTGTATTTTTGTTTTATTTTGCAGTATGATAATTAATGAAGTTAAACACTTTCTCTGACATTATTGGTCACTTATATTTCTTTTTTGTTGAAGCTCTTGCTCTTGCCATAGCTACTGTATATGGTTGTGTTATTGTGTCCTGGGCGAAGGGACCTTGGGGCTGAGATCCAGCCAAGTTTCCCTCTGGCCTCTTCCCAGGGAAAAGGGCACCTTCTAACATCTGTACAAATGCACCACATGGGATAGCAGTGGCCTGTTCTTATTTTTCACTCAAATTTAAAAGCTAGAATGCTGATACTTTTCTGATTGATTCATGAGAGCTCTTTACACACCTATGATGATTAACCCTTTTGTCAAAACTCTGGCTATTATTTTCCTATCTTCTTCGGTGGCAGTTGATTACATGATTAAAAAAGTATTCAGAACTTTAAATTTTGTGATGTTACATATATTCCTCTTGTGTGTATAAGTACTTTCATCATTTTCAAATGTGGAAAGTTTGAGATCAGCCTCTATGGACTTAACTCCTTAAATTTTTTTCCTTTCTTTTAGCCTTACTTTTAAGGTTATTTAAAAAAACCCCTTGAAAAGTAATCAAGTCATACTTAAATGTAAAAACATTAGGAATACAATGGCTCTAAAACTACCGCTCAGAGATGTTACCATTGCTAACAATGCTAACATTTTGACATCTATATCTTTACTTTTTTCTATGCAATTACACACGAATACACAAGATGTGCTGTGATGAGATAGTCATTTATATAGTTTGTAACTTATGTTAAATTAATATTGATCACAGGTAGCTTTTTATGGTGATAACTATTTTTAATGGCCCTAAAGTTTTACATTGAATGGAAATGTTCAAATTAATTTAACCAGTCCCTGTTGTTGTACACTTAGACATTTTTCTCAGCTTTTTACTGTTAAGAGTCAGTATTTGAATGATTATCCTTATGGCTAAATCTTCACACACTTTTTAGTTATTTTCTTGAAATAGGCTTCGTTGAATAGACATTCCTGGTGTAAAGGTATGTTCTTTTTAAAAACATTTGGTTCGTATTTCCAAATTGCCGTCCAGATACATTCTCATAAGCACTCCCGACCAGTGTATCTGTGGGAGAATCCCACGTTCCTTCCCCAGCAATGCGTATCAGCCTTTCTTCAGTCCACCAATTTAACAGGGTAAAAGTGGTAACTTGTTTTGAATTGCATTTCTTTCCATTCACTCAAATTATACTTTCCATCTGATCACAGCTTATCTTTTGTTTTTAATGTATATATAGTATTTTGTTATCATAAAAGCTCTTTTAGGGGTTTTGCAGAAAGTTCAGCATCAGTAAAAAGAGTCTATTAGTGGCAGGTCCAGCCACATCTCCACTGTCAGTACAAGTCACTGGGTTTGGGAACAGTCCCTAATTGACAGCCCCCATCTTTTGCCAATGAAAGCAATGACCCAGGTCAGCATTCAAGTTCCCTAATGGAAGACCTCAAGTTCAGGGAACTTAGTCAAGGACTAGGGAGTCCATGTTCCCAAGGTGACTGATGACAGTGAGTTCAGGATGCAGACCCCCAAACACCAATCAATGAGCAGTCGCTGTATCTTCCACTTCATGACGCGTGGAGCGCCTCCAGGCCAGGCAGTGAGACCACAGAGGCGAGACAGACTACTCATTTCAGGTCCAAGAACCTTAAACAATGTCATTAGAAAAAACATAATTCAGAAAAAATATGCACGTTGACCATTCACTCTTGAGGTAATTAGTTGTGGGAAAAGTAGAGGCAGGCAAGTCCAAACTAAGACAAAATAGTGAGAGTCTTCTAATTTTCCACTTTATTTTGAAAAGACTTGCCACTTTTTTTTTTAATTCCTCATGCTTGGTCAAGCTTTCATCCATTCACTTTATTTATTTAGTTTGGTCTATTATTAGCAGTTAAAAAACACGTTGGTTGTTTATCTTGGTAGTAGGGCTATTTAAAATGGAGCCACTTTTCAAAGATAAATCTCTAGGACTCTGTAATTAAACTTTTTTTTTTATTGCCCAAGTTTCTGAACAGGTTTTATTACACACAGAGGGGAAGGGGTGCAGTCCTTCCGGGCTGCTGTGTTCCTCGTGGCTGCAAGGACATTGCTCGATTCTGGTCTCTTCTTCTTGGCGCAGGCGCGCGTCCCCACGTTTTCTTGATGAATTTCAGGGCCCTCTTGTCCTTAGAGACCTTGATCAGCTCCATGATGCACCCCTCCTAGCAGACAAAGCCACACACCTCTCAGATCATGTCCTGCACGAAATCGGTGTGCTCAGGAAGACTGTGCTGGCGGCTGTACCTCGGCTTGCTCATGTTCTCGTTCACGTTCTTGGTCACCTGTGGCCCTTGGTGCGGCTCAAGGCCATAGGGGAGCCCAGAGCCACCGAGGTTGGTCCTCCATGGCTGCCGCAGCGGGAGTATAGTTAAACTTTGTATTACAAAACTTTTCTAGAGCCAGGGATTAGAGCATTTGCTTGTGTTCTCTGTCTAATGCATGTCGCTTATAGCGTTAATGGTAACAGCTGTGCCAACTGACAATTTATGGAAGCAATTTGGTATTTTCTTTCTTTTTGTAATCATCAAAACAAAATTAAAAAATTTTAACCATTTTTTTATTATATTTTTTCCCATTACCATTTATCTCCTTTATACTGTCTTCTACCGCCACCGTCCCTGCCGCCCTGCCCCCCCCACCCCCCCAACCAATCACCACAATGCTGTGTCCATGAATCCTTTTTCTGTTTTGCTCGGTTCCTCTGCCTCCCTCCCCCATCCCCCACCAGAGCTGTCCGCTTTTCTAAACTGAGACAACATGAAAACATCTAGGACAATTAGGAATTTATATTTAAAGTGTTGGTGGCATTAGGGCCAGCTGCTTTAATCAGGAACTCAGTGATCTGGTCGATGAATTATCAAGGCTGTTTTCTTCAATCTCCCTCTTATAGTTAACCTTTTGGATATATAATTTTTTTTTCTTCCTACAGATGTAACACAGAGGGCATGAAAAGGAAAATTCAGCTTAATTAGTTTGGCTACTAATTAGGGGAAAAACATTTAATTTTAGCAGAAGGTTGAACTCATTATTTTAAATACACTCTTTGATCCCTGGCTGGTGTGGCTCACTGGATTGAGTGCTGACTTGTGAAGTGGGGAAGTGGGGGGTCACCGTGTCACCAGGTCAGTTTGTGCCAGTCCCCAGTGGGGGGCGTGTGAGAGGTTATTTCTTGACATTTCTTTCCCTCTCTTTCTCTCTCCATTCCCCTTTGTCTAAAAATAAAGTAATAAAGTCTTAAAAAAAAACCACATTCTTTGATTATCTATGATTTCACATGATGAATGCCATACTTTCTCCTATTTTTTTTCAAATGTTCTCGAAGCTGTCAATTTAAGGTTTGTTTGATTAGGAAGTCTACTATTTTCATGGTACAAATAATGGCCTTTTCCGTTGACCTGGCTGGTGTAGCTCAGTGGATTGAGCGTGGGCTGTGAACCAAAGGGTCGCAGGTTCGATTCCCAGTCAGGACACATGCCTGGGTTGTGGGCCAGGTCCCCAGTGGGGCCACATAAGAGACAACCACACATTGATGTTTCTCTCCCTCTCTTTCTCCCTTCCTTCCCCTCTCTAAAAATAAATAAATAAAATCTTTAAAAAAAATAATGTCCTTTTCCCACAAAATCTGTAAATCACTGTGCCAATGAAGGGCAATCTTTAAGTAATTGGTCATATTGCACATGTTTCTCTTTTTCCCAAGCTAACTATATACATTATTTTCCTAAATATTTTAATGGCTGCAGAGTATTATGTGCTGTGGACTTACTATCATTGACTTACATTTAGGTTATATGTAGGTTGTTGCCATAGTTTTTGTACCATAAAATTATACTTTTATAAAAACCTTACACATAAAACCTTTCAGGATTTTTAGATCATTTCCTAGAATGAATTTCTACAACTGGAGTTTACTGTGTTAAAATGTACAAATATTAAAAAACAAGTTATTACACAATAATTGTAAATTTAGAGAGAAAAAAGATAAATGCCCCTTTTATAATTCTCTCTCCAGTCATTTTCAGCAGAATTTTGGCAGTTTGTTGGAAAACCTCCTAGATGTGTTTCTAGGCATTATATCACAAAAGAATGTTTATGTATTTGAGAATTTTTAATTTTTTCACTTTTTAAAAAGATTTTATTTATTTATTTTTAGAGAAAGGGGAAGGGAGGGAGAAAGAGAGGGAGAGAAACACCAATGTGTGGTTGCCTCTCGCAGGCCCCCAACCAGGTACCTGTCCTATAACTCAGGCATGTGCCCTGACTGGGAACCGCACCGTCAACACTTTGGTTTGTAGGCCGCCACTCAATCCACTGAGCTACACCAGCCAGGGATCACTTTTTAATATAAATGATTGATTTAATACACATTGTTTTATGATTTTAAGTGGTTCATGTCCGTTATACAAAATTGCTTTTTTTTTTTAATGGTAGCAGAGTTTCCACAGTATAAATGACTGAAGGATAAATGCATAGAAGTGGAACTTCTGGGGCACAGGGTATGCATACTGAAATCTTAGATTACTCTCCAAAAATGCTCCTTTGATTTATACTCCAATAATGTTTGAATATACGCATTTCTGCCTACTTTCAAGCAATAGATCTTATCAGTCTTTACAATTTTTGCTAATATATAAAAAAGGTATCTTCTTATTCTCTTAATTTACATTTCTTTAATTCTTTATCTTAATTTAAAAGGCATTTGTATTTTTATTCCCATGAACTGTCTTAATGTTCTTTGCCTATTTTTCTATTTCATCGTTGATCTTTTAATTTTTTAAAACAGCTTTGCTGAGGTACAATTGATATACAGAATTGCACGTATTTAATGCGTACAATTCGATGGGTTTGGGCATATGCAACACCTGTGATACCAGCACCACAATCAAGATGATAGACATATGCAGCATGGCCAGAGTTTCCCTGTGTGCCTGTGTGTGTGTCCATGTGTACATTAAGAACACTGAATATGAGATTCGCCTGCTCAGCAAATTTTGAAGTGCCTAATACTTTATCGTTAACTACAGGCCTCATGTTGTATAGCAGATCTCTAGATTGTATTCATCTACCATAACTGACTTTTAAAACCCATTCTATAGCAACTCCCCATTCCCCATCACTCCAGCTGCTGGTAACCATTATTGTATTTCCTCCCTCTCTGAGTGTGACTACTTTACTTCACATAACTCATGTAAGTGGAGTCATGCAGTATTTGTCTTTCTGTGTCCGGCTTACCTCACTTAGCATAATATCCTCCAGGTTTATCTATGTTACCAAAAATGGCAAGGTTTCCTTGTTTTCAAAGGCTGTATAACATTCCACTATATGCATATACCACATTTTTTGTTTATTCGTCTGTCTCTGGATACTTGGACTGTTTCCATATCTTGCCCATTGTGAATAGTACTATAATGAACGTGACAGCTCAGATCTCTTTAAGATCCTGATTGCAATTGTTTTGGATACATACCCAGCAGTGAAATTGCTGGATCATGGATTGTTCTTGGTCGTTTCTTGATGAATTTTAAGAGCTATGTTTGTACTGAGAGATTAGCCCTTTGTCTACCAGATTGTCCTTTGCCTTGACTCTGTTGTGTTTTGCTCTGTGCAGATTTAAAATTTTTAAGTAGCCAAATCATCTGTTTTCTTAAATGGCTTCTAGGTTTTATGTCTTGTTTAGGAAGTGTTTCTCTGTTCTAAAGTTACAAACAAACAAAATACCCTTCCCTCAGCACTAACTTCTCCCAAAGTTTATTCTATCATTCTACGATTTATGACTTCACATTTCCATTGAAAGCATTCATCCACCTGGAATTTACTTGAAATGAGGTAGGATTCTTTCTTGGTGAACACTCTATTGGGCCAATTTCCTTTAATGAATAATATACATTTCCCTCACTTATTTGAAATCCAGTCTTTATCATATATTAAATATCTATGTGTATTTGGGACTATTTCTTAAAATATAAACTTTTCCAAGTGTTTAAGTTTACTCAAGTATTTTTTTGGTACTGTTTTAAGAGGGGGCCTTTTTTTCTTTTGTATGCTTTAGCTGGTTGTTTTACATAGGAAAGCTACTGATTTTTAAATATTATTTTGTATCCAGCATCCTTATTTTATTGCCTTTTATTTGTAGTTTATCCAGTTATCTTGGGTATCAGTCATGCTCTCATATTGTGTGCAGATGATGTGAATTAATCTTTTCCAATTTTTATACCTTTTATTTCATTCTGAGTGTATCAACCTATCGCTATAGAATAATGTTAACTAACACTAATGTGTGAGTGGAAATCCTTGTCTAATGTCCTAAGGGTTTCAGCATTAAATATGACCTGGACTTTGAAAGCGCTTGATTTTATATGATCTTATATCTGACCACCAACGAGATTCTTCTATTCTAATATCTGTCTATGTAATTATCTCCCTTTCCCCTCTCTTTTACTGAATCTCAAATTATCCTTTAAATAATTATGCTATCTATAAAAAATGATCATTTTTCCTCCTTTCCAGTTTTTAGATTCCTTAAAACTTTTTTCTCTTTTATTGCATTGCTCAGGATGTCAAGTACAATGTTGAACAGCAGATGATAAAGGAGGTTCTGTAAAGGAAGAGGTTTTCATGTCTTGCTGTTAAGCATAATGGTACTGTAGGTTCTTGGCTATCAAGAATGATTTTCATATTTTTATTCTTTGTTATTCTTTTAATGTAGTGATATCCATAAATAAATTTCCCAATCTGGGGGGAGAGCATTCTTCTATTCCTGGGACAAGCCTTGTGTTCCATGACATCAAGACATATTTTGAGGATTTTATATCTATATTCATCTCAGTCCCACTGCTTACTAGTGATGTGACCTTGGGTAAATTACTTAGTCTCTCTGTACCTGTTTCTCCTCTGTGAACAGGATTAATAGTAAGAGATTTTGCCTTCTAGCATTGGGGTGAGGTATGTAACCTTTCAAATAGTACATGGTACATGGTAAACACTCAATACATGTTAGCTATCCTTATTATTGTCATCACAGCTATATTATTATTGTAAATATTGTCGTTATTACTGGTCTCTTGTTTCTGGGAGAGTGTGTGTGTGTGTGTGTCTGTAAGTGTACCTGGCTGAATGCTATCTTTGTTGTATTTTGATATCCATGTTATGCTAGCTGATTAGAATGAATTGGGAAACTTTCCATGTCTTATTATTCTCTGAAATAATTCAAACAATGTTGGAATGATCTATTCCTTGAAGGTTGCCAGGACCTGGTGAAGGTCCTTGATTAACCTTTCAATTTCTTCTATCCTTCCTTTGTTTATTCAGACTTTCTACTTAGCATTTGTATTTTCCAGAAAATCGTCATGTTCAGATCACCTTTGTTAGCCTTGGACTTGTCTCCTCACCATTCCTTTATCAGGTTTTACCTTTCCTACCACCACTTTCGCTCAGTTAAGCTCCACCCTTACGCACACAGAACACAGCTCATCCCTGCTTTTATTTGGATTTGACTAGCAAAACTGGGGTCACAGTAGAATAGACTTTTGCAGTGATTCCCATGGATAGAACTGGAACCAATATTTAAAAATAAGATTTTGTCTCAATTTAGGTAAAATATACATAGGATTATATGCTAGTTCAAATCTTCCAAGAAACAGTCACCAAGATGAGATTAAACAAGCAAGGATTTTATCAAGGGGGTGGAGGGAGGGTGTGGGGTATGGTGGGGAGACCTAGGCCCTGAGGCCAGTGTGACCCTGAGTGCAGGAGAGAGGAAGGGGGGATTGGGTGAGAGCCTTTTGCATGCCCAGCAGTCTAAGGAGAGGCCTCTACTTTGTGCATTCAGACTTCTGCACCTGCCTTGGCATCTGGGCTGAGTTCTGTCATTGGCTGGGGGCACCCTGGGGGAGGCCTGGCTTCAGTGGCACGGGACCCTTGTCTATTCTCTCCCTGTTAGGGTACACCCCAGTGATGGTGCAAAGTAAAAACTTTCTTACAATGAGAGCTTTCTACCAGTGGAAAGAATAGCTTGGTAAGGGAGCGACTTCTCTCTAGAGATGTTTAGGCAGAAGGATGTAAGGTGCAGGAGCTGGGCTGTGGGTTACACTTGAGGGGGATTCTCAACCTTTACATACCATTTCTGACTTCTTCCTCCCATCCCAGTCCTTCTGTTATCCTCTCCTTCCTCCACCCCTACTCCTCCCCCTCTCATTCTTCCCATCCTCCTCCTTGCTTTCATTTCCCTTTTTTCTCCTCTCCACCTTTCCCATCTCTTTCTCTTTGTCTCGCTGTTTCTTTCTCTCTCTCTCCACACACACGTAGCGCTGGGGTATGTTAATCATTCTTCCTACTTCATGAGCTTTGTCTATAAGTAGAAATATCTTTTAATATTAAAATTAAACAATTCAGCACTCCTTCCCTGTTCAGACTGCCTTTCTGCTTTCTTCCACTCCCAGGGTCCTGTCTGTTCATTAAGTTCATGAATCTGATGGCTTATGTAGGTCAAGGTTTTAGTTCTGGTTACAACAGAGTCAGGAAAATAATGCCATGGTATGGGGTCGGGGAGGCTCAGTCTCTTCTGCCCTTTGTGCTTTTCTGCTCTTTTGGAGTCACTGTTGAAAATCAAGACGTGTTGTGAGTTTTCAGATTTCATGGGAGGCAGTTTAGGTGCCCTGGAACCCACCCCCCACCCCCACCCCCACTCCCACCCCCAGACGTGATTGCAGTGCCCCTCTGGAAGCTTTTAAAATCATCTCCATGTATTTGGTTTTCTGAAATGTCATGATAATATGCCTCAATCACTGCCCCGCCCCCCTACCCCCTCCTACACTTTTTGTTCTAGGTACTCCATGTACTGTTCATTCAGGTCCTTCTTTCTGTTCTGGGGCATTTTCCAATATTTCTGTAGTAATTACTTCCCATTAAGTTCTCTCTTTTCTCGTTACAGAATCCATAGTCACATGTTTACTCTCTGATTGATTCTCTAATTTGCTCATATTGTCTATCTTTGTGCCTTTTATTCCTTTTTTCCGGATCTGTCTTCACCTTTATCATCCAAACTTTCCATAGAATTTTTGTTATATCATACTTTTTATTACTTACAATATTCTAGCTCTAGCTGTCTGTCTCTTTCCAGCCTCCTCTTTTTACTACATAGATACAATAACTTCTTTTTATCTCTCTGAGGATATTGCTTTTTTTCTCTGTCCTCTGCATTGTCTCCATTACTTTGTGCTTCTTTGTGTTTTTGTTGTAGTTTGTTTTTGTTTTGATCCGCGTGGCTCCTGCCTCTCCATCAGACTGTTCAGAAGTGCAATGTATTCAATGACCGAATGTGACAGCTATACTCACTCAGTCAGCAGCCGACTGGAAGCTTTGTGCAGGGGGAGGGGGTGCAGGGAGGGGCAGCAGTGGCCTGGCTGGTTGATCTGCCCATTTCTCTGGATAGTTTTCAGGCAGTGAGCCTTTTCTCTGGGACCAGTGATCACCTCCAGAGATGGACCCTCTGGTTATAGACACTGGGATGGGATGGGATTTGGGAAACTCGTAGGGATAGGAGAATCTCATGGTTTTTACATTGTCCTTTCAGTTAACTCCTCTGTTTTCAATCAAGGGCTCTAACTTCTCCTCTACTGTGCTTGATGCTCCCAACCACTGGCCTTTTAGGTTCAATATTACCAGAGATTTAACCTCCCCTTCATTCTAAAATGTAGGAGAGATAGATGCCTGATAATCTGGGGTGGGAAAAGAGATATGGGGGAGGGGTTGTTTATTCTTTTATGTACTTTTAACCAATCTTGTTTGTATTTATTCCCCGCATTCCAAGATTTCTGATGCTTTTAATTCCTCAGGCTGTCATAGTCTATTTGACTTTCTTCTTAGATATCCGTCTGCATGCATTTAAGCTTTATCGTGATCCACTCTGCTGAGGCAGTGGCCACTCTTCCGATTTCCATCTCCCCTTATTTAATTGGCATGTCTGATACGGACTCTGTCTTCCTCTCTCAATCCTTTCACCTCTTTAACTATCATTTTAATGGGGTTTTTAATAATATGTTCAACGTGCCATATTTTACCAGAAGTCTCTAAGTACTAGAACTTTGAATATTGTTTCTCTTTGTTTGTTGTTCTACTTCTGGAACATTTATATTATCTCCATATTTCTTCCTCTTTGTCTATCCCCGATTATTTATTATCTACTAACTCGAAGTTCTGTTTCTTCTCCACATTCACAGCGGTATCACAAGCCTTTCCTCTGCCATGAATTCCATTTTCAGTTCCCTTGGTATTATTTGCTCTATAACCTGTTGTTCTGGTCTTCTCTTTTCTTAGCTCTGCAATTTCCCTTGCTGCCTCATTCTATTGTGCCATCAACTTCGCACTTTTCTTTGATCGAATTCATGTTCTTATTATGTTTTGTAGTATAAAGCAATTTCTGGGAATTTTATTCCTTTTTTCAGGGAGGGGTGAATTCTGCTTTCTTATGCATACCATGTTCTTTCGTTATTTGTCTGATTTCCTGTGGTAGTTTTTGCCCTGTCATTGTGCCATTTCTTTTTGACTTGTTCATGCTTGACATGTTCTTTTCAAACCTCCTTTGGTTATGATATAATTAAAATGAATTATTTCTTTACTGTTTTTCTGCCATCTGAGATGTGTTTGCATGCCCTTTCCAGGCCAGCTTAAAGCCTGGGCATCTGATGATGTGACAGGGCAGAAAAGCTTGGCCACACGGAGTCTGTGAGCGACTGGGCCACACATTCTGTGTTGAGTTCACTCCACATCTGCAGGGAGGCATCCTCTTCTTGTGTGTGTGGGCGGGTGCCGTTGGGTGTTAAGTCCGTCCTCTGCTTGACCGTCAAGTACTGCGGCCTGTGCTTCTGCTGGAGACAGTGGTCTTCGTTGTTCACGTCTCTCACTTTCATTCTCACTCCTGTTAGTCACTGGGGTTAACAGAAAAGGGTGCTTCAGAGTGATGGTACCATTGTTAACAGTGGAAAGTTAACATTGTTAACTTAACAAAGTTAACAATGGTACAGTGGAAAGTCATCATAAAACTTCACTTGAAGCTTTCAATTGTCTTCTTTTTGCTCCTTCCCCAGTTTTCTCTTCTTTAAAGGGTCTTACCACATTTATCTACCATTTTGTTTTCAGTCCTGCTAAGTTCCTCTTTACTGCTGAGGTTATTTAATGCTAGCTCCTTCTTCCATTCAACCTCACCCCTCTGGCTGGACCAGAGACCCCAGGACAGCAAGAAGGGCAGGAAAGTGTCCAGATGGCTGCCCCAATCACCCCAAGTTACAAAAGCCACGGAAACAAAGAACTATGCTGACTGTCACTGCATTAGCCCTTTCTGTTGAAGAAGTCAGCCTGCTCACTGTGTCTGATTGAGCTCTGCAGGACACTTTCATTGGGACATATTCTAACATTAATTAGGTAGTCTGTACAATTTTAAAACATGTTCACTTTCCTCAGAGACAAGGCAGACAAGATGAGGGTTACACAGAGAGTGAAGTAACATAAAAGGCACAACACCGACATTTGTCTTTTCTTTAGACTTCCTAGTATGTTTGAAGCAGTCTGATACAAGCATCGCAAGCATTGTAATTAAGCAGCCACAATTCCTGGAAAGTTTTATGTCTCTTGCAACCTCACCGCTCTTTCGAAAAGCCTTAGCACAAGTTTGGCCAGCCTTTGACGTGACTGAGGGTGGGAAGTGGCGCTGTGCATTTTCATACAGTGGTGATAGCCGGGAGGAGAGGCAAGGCGACACCTCCTCACCGACAATTGGCTTATTCCCCTGATGCCGTTACAGGGCCAGCCGGAGAACTGATGTGTCTGCAGAGTCTTAGACATTCTAGATCTTCCAGGCTCGAGATGGTCCTCTTCATCCGCGGCGCAGGTCCATCCCCTGTGATTCTGTGCTGTGTCCACAATAAAGTGTGTCTTTTCTGACTTTCCAAGGTGGAGACCTCCATCCACATCACATATTGCCCTGCTCCTAATTTCACTTACATTACCTATGTGTGACCTTTCCCATTCTAAAATCGTTAATATGGGGAAAGGTACCAATTGCTCGGGCTCCCAGGAGTGGTGCCTACACAGAATCTCTTCACTTGGTGGAGCACCACCTGATTTTTGGTCTTCCCCTGTGTGTTTGGTCATAAGACATGGCCATTCTGCAGGCTCCTGGTCCTTATCTTAGACATTCCTCCCAGGGCCTCTCTGCTAGTCTTCGATACAACGTATTATCTTCCTATGCATGAATCAATGTCCCTTCAGCACAGAACGATTCACTCTTAGCCAGTAAGAGTTACTTACACGTGGTTGAGATCGTTCTGCATTTCTTCTCCTCTTTTGTCTTCATACTAGAAAAATCCCAAGTTCTTTTCATCTCTGCTGAAGTCTGATGGTGGAGGTGATGATTTGTCTATCTCAAAGGGTTTTCCCAAACTATTATTTACCTGTCTTTGAGTTTCTTTCCATTTGAGGAGATGTTAGTGAGAATGCTCCATAATTTGTTGATTTAACTTTTGTCTCCTGTACTTCTCTGGGTAAGGGTTAAACAATCATATACTTTACAAAGTGCCTGCCCCCCCACTACTTCCTGTAACTAACTGGCACCACACATAGTTATTACAATATTGTTGACTGTATTTCCTATGCTGTACTTCGCATCCCCATGACTATTTTTTAATTACCAGTCCGTACTTCTTAATCCCTTCACCTTTTCCACCCATCCCTCCACCCCTGCCCTCTGGCGACCATCAGTCTGTTGGGAAGAGAAGTTCTTTCAATCCCCTTCCTTCCTTCTTCCCTTTATCCCTCTTTTCCCTCCTTCCTCAGATAAATTTCTTTACATGCATACAGTTTTATGCACACCCATAATTTATATAAATGCATAACGTGATCATATTATACACAGTGTATTTTTGTCTTCCTCCCTTTCTTTTTTTCGCCACTTCTCTTTACACTACTCCCATTCATCTACATCATACGTATTCCACCCAACCTTAAGTATGTCTATATAAAGATATATGAATATACACATATGCATATCCATATACATTCATATAGCATCAATTATAAAGTTAACTTTTAATTCCAGTTACAGATCTAAGGCAAGAGGAATAACTGAGTGTTTTTGATTATTGTCCAGAAGAGGAAAAAGAAGTAATTGGTTTTTATTTTCCTCATAGTGTTCTCAGAAGCCCATCTAAATTCTAATAAGGCAAACTAGAGTGAAATATTTTTTTATTATTTCCAGCATTATTTGTTTTAGGTTAAGTTTACTGTATAGTAAAGCCCATTTATTTGTCCTATTTTGTTTTATAGAAGGGACATCTTGTGTAATCAACAGATTTATGCAGATTTTGTATCCGAATAAATGGGCTTTCCCATTAGTTCCTTGTGTAACCTTTTTAGATCTGTAATCTATTTTCTTATCTATTAAAGATGGAGGTAGATTCTAATGTTTTTACCATTGAGTGCTTTTGTTAATTTTGGAGACTATAGACTAATTCACATGCTATGTATAATTACAAATTGAGTAAGACATAATACCCACTTGTACAAAGACAGTAAAAGTTAAGACTTTTACCTAAATGAAGAATAAGTCATAAAACATTGAATGCCAAAAAAAAAGCATGTTTACTCTTAAGGGAGACTTTATAAAAATGATTTTTTTCATTAGGTAGAACATGATCCTTAATTTATCTCTTTCCTGGGCCATTCCAGTAGCCTCTTTCTTGGTCTCCTAGTAGCTCTTTTCTTTTTAAACCATTCACTGCAGCCAGAGTGATCTTTCAAAAACACTTATTGATCAAGTTGTTCTGTGGCTCAAGACCCTTGCATACCTACCCCATGCACTTAGAGTAAAATTAAAATTCTTAAAGTGAATTACAAATCCTTGCATAATCTGGCCTCCGCCTATCTCTTAACCTTCATCAGATCTTGTTCTCTTTCTTCTTGGAACACCATGGTCCAGCTACGCTGTCCTCAATTTAGTTCCTCGACTGGGAGAAGGTCCATCCTGCCTCAGGGACCTTGCACATGCTGTTCCTGCCATGACCTCTTTCACCTCTTCTTTTCGTTTGTTTTTCTATCTTACTAATTCTTCCTCCTCACGTCTTAGCTTAGGTGTCACTTCCCCAGTAACCCACTTTCTCAGTCTAAATTAGATCTGTGTTGGTCTGGGTTTTCAGAGATGAAGACTCCAAGGTGGGATTAAGCATGCAGGATTTTAGTAGGGGAACCTCATTTTTCACTTATTATAGTTGATGATATGTAAGGTATTATTTTTCTTATTTTATGTCATCATTGTTATTTTTGCTTATTTTTGTTTTATTGAGCAATATTTCTTTTTATTTTCCTCTTGTGATTTTCTAGAATACCGGTTTCCAAACTTTTTGTTCTTAGAATTCCTTTTAGGTTTTTCCTTTTAAAGATCCTAAAAGTCCTATATTTTTGTGGGATGTATTTTCATATCCCACACAAACACATTTATCAAATCAAATATATATTTATATATCAAATTAGAAAGTGAAGATAAGTAATTAAAACATATATGATTCTGGAGAATATTATACTAAGTGAAATAAGCCAGTCGATAAAAGCCAAATACCATATGATCTCACCTATAAGAAGAACCTAATGAAAAAAATAAACTAATGAGTAAAATAAATCCAGAGACATGGAAACATGGAACAGACTGACAGCTGTCTGAGAGGAAGAAGGAAGGGGATAAAGGTGGAAAGAAGGGGAAAGGACTAGTCAAAGAACATTTATGAATGACCCATGGACATGGACAATGGTGTGGGGATTGATTGTGGGAGTGGGAGTAGGCTGGGTGGAGGAGAGCAAAGGGGGAAAATTGGGACAACTAATGGAATAACAATAAAATAAATATTTATGATTCAATTAAGATAATAAGTATAAACCCATTGCACATTAACATAACATTTAAAAATAAAAATAATTAAAAATTTTAAAACAAAATAATTTAGAGAGAAGTAGTATGACTTTACATCTTTCAATTCTCTTTAATGTTTGGCTTAATAGATAACTGCTGGATTCTCACATGAGCTTCATTCAGTCTGTCAATAATAAAATAATATTTTGTTTGTTAATAATAAAATAACATTATTGTTAATAATAAAATAACATTTCGTTGA
Source organism: Trachops cirrhosus (assembly GCA_028533065.1). Taxonomy (NCBI): domain Eukaryota; kingdom Metazoa; phylum Chordata; class Mammalia; order Chiroptera; family Phyllostomidae; genus Trachops; species Trachops cirrhosus. Next base: position 100,413,107 of record CM052544.1, read on the forward strand.
GGTACACATGGAAAAAATTCTGCTTCCACTGATAGTTGGAAAAGAAAAACCTGTTTTCATAGACTTTTCAGATAATTATCTTTATTTTTTTGATACTGCATGAAAATTCAACAAATGATAGTTTCTTAAAAGTTAGTTTTAATGTGGAAACTGAAATCATAAATGAACTTTCTGCACTTTGAACAGACCTGTGTGTGAGTTTGTAATGTCATGCATTGGCATTTGGAAATATTGGTTGCCTGAGCTATTCAGGTCTTCCAAATGGTTACATGTTTCATGATCCATTAGTAAAAAATCATACCTGCTGATATCTCCATCAGTCTCATCAGAAAATGTTTAAGTATTATAAAGTCATCAATAGTGGTCAATGCCAGTTTTAAAAAATTCTAACTTTTACTTGAAAACTCATCATTTTTGGCAACAAGTGCCATCAATTGTTTTACTTGATATGATAAACTCACACTTGGTTTATATTTGTGAAAGCGTTGGCCAAACACCCAAGTCTGAACACATAGTTTGTTGGTCTGTCATTTTTCCATGTAATGGAGTTTTAGGGGAAAAAGCAGCTAGTTCAGTTTTATTGAAGCAGTTGCAGAAGTTCTTCTCCTCTAGGCAAGCATCGTGCTTCAGTGCGAAGTAGAAGCGCTTTGTATGTAGTGCCCACTTTCTCACACAGAATGTTGAAAAGATGCGTACCTGAAGTTTGCAATTAAAACTAGTACTCTGTACTACTTCATCAAGGACATGCTTGAGTGAAGCTAGTATTTTTTGTTTTGTTTTTGTTGTGTTTGTCAATAAGGATACACTGATTCAAGGAGAGTTTGATGTCATTTCTAGACTTATTTTAAGAATCAAAACTTTTACCCACCATTAGTTTTGTACCATCAGAACAATGTCAACATTGTGAATAAGGCAAATAATATCTTAGTATCATTATAAAAATAGTTCGACCCCACAGACCTCTGAAAATATCTGCCATCTATTATGAGAATTGCTGCTCTAAAATTTCTATATCCTGTCTTTATCTTAGCAATTATTATCACTGAATTTTTAATAAATACATTTAAACTTTTATTTTCTGTCAATATCAGGAGTTAATCATTACCCATTACTCTTTCTCTAGGCAAAGCAAAATCTTCAGTATACTTTTTTAAAAGTATATTTTATTTATTTATTTATTATAGTTTTCCCATTTTTTCTCCCCGTTATTCCCCTCTGCCCTGCACCCCCCTCCCTCCAACATTCTTCTCACTTAGTTCATGTCTATGGGTTTTACATACACGTCCTATGGCTTCTCCATTTCCTATACTGTTCTTAACCTCCCCCTGTCTATTTTGTGCTTACAAATAAGAAGCAAAATTATGCTTCTTATTCCCTGTACCTTTTCCCCCATTATTCCCTCTCCCCCTCCCTGCTGATAACCCTCCATGTGATCTCCATTTCTGTGATTCTATTCCAGTTCTAGTTGTTTGCTTAGTTTGTTTTTGTTTTTATTTTAGGTTCAGTTGTTGATAATTGTGTTTGTTGTCATTTTACTCTTCATATTTTTTATCTTTTTTCTTAGATAAGTCCCTTTAACATTTCATATAATAAGGGCTTGGTGATGATGAACTCCTTTAACTTGACCTTATCTGGGAAGCACTTTATCTTCCCTTCCATTCTAAATGATAGCTTTGCTGGATAGAGCAATCTGGAATGTGGGTCCTTGCCTTTCATGACTTCAAATAGTTCTTTCCAGCACCCTTTTGCCTCTAAGATTTATTTTGAGAAACCAGCTGATAGCTGTATGGGAACTCCTTTGTAGGTAACTGTCTCCTTTTCTCTTGCTGCTTTTAAGATTCCCTCATCTTTAACCTTGGGTAATTTAATTATGATGTGTTTTGGTGTCTTCCTCTTTGGGTCCAACTTCTTTGGGACTCTTTGGGCTTCCTGGACTTCCTGGAAGTCTATGTCCTTTGCCAGATTGGGGAAGTATTCTTTCATTATTTTTTCAAATAAGTTTTCAATTTGTTGCTCTTCCTCTTCTCCTTCTAGCACCCCTATGATTCAGATATTGGAACATTTAAAGTCATCCCAGAGGTTCCTAAGCTTTTCCTTATTTTTGTAAATTCTTGTTTCTTCATTCTTTTCCAGTCGAATGTTTATTTCTTCCTTCTGTTCCAAATCATTGATTTGACTCCTGGTTTCCTTCCCTTCACTGTTGGTTCCCTGTATATTTTTCTTTATTTCACTTTGTATAGCCTTCACTTCTTCTTTTATTTGCAGTTGTACTCAATCATTTCTGTGAACATCCTGATTATCAGTGTTTTGAACTCTGCATCTGATAGGTTGTCTATCTCCTCCTTGCTTAGTTCTTTCTCTGGAGCTTTGATCTGTCCTTTCATTTGGGCCATATTTCTTTATCTCCATCTATCTGTTATGTTGTAAGGGGAAGAGCCTTAGGTATTTGCCAGGATGGGGCAACCCACTTCGCTGTATTATGGCACTGGATGTGGGGGAGGGGTCAGAGAGAAAATCAGTGCCACTTGCTCAGCTCTTGCCTGCTTTCAAGAGACTGGCAGTTTCTCTGACCACCACAACTGCCACAGACTTTTACAGCCAGAGGTTCTGAGGCTTTCTTTTCCTGTGCTGGAATCCTGGGTTTCGTGGTCTGTCTCGCTCCCCAGTTGTTCCTCCTGGTTTATCCGTATGCGAATGTGGGATCACCTGTTCTGCCAGCTGCCACCTTGCCATGCATCCTCTTGCCCTGGATACCCATCTCCACCCCTCCTACCAGTCTGGATTAATGTTTCTTCTTTAAATCTTTGTTTGTTCGACTTTCATACAGTTTGATTTTCTGGTAGTTCTGGTTGTTTTTTTTTTTTTGATTAGTTGTTTCCTTCTTTGGTTGTGCAAGGAGGTAAAGCATATCTACCTACACCTTTATCTTAGCTGGAACTTTTGAAATGTTTCAGTACACTGTTTTAAAAACTACTCTCCTATAACCTCTCATATTTAATTCTAGTTTGGTATTATCCTTAAGAATACTTTCTTAGTGACATAAACTTTATTTTCATGATCAGAAATTAGTTACAGTCCATTTAACATTTTACTGGTTTATTTGATACTCTGATTGCTAGATCACTTTTCTTTCCTAACCATGAATGTCTTTTTTCACTCTGAGTCGAGAAAAAACTCTTTCCAAAGGGATATATGAGTAGAGTAGTTTTTGAATCCATTCATGACCAAACATGTCTTTATTTTGCCATCACACTTGTTGAACTTTTGCTGTGTTCAGAATTCCACGTTCAAATCTCTTTTCTCGTCTTACAGCATTTAGTGACGCAGATGAGAAGTTTGCTGGTTGACTTGTTTTATTGTAAGTTACTTAGTTCTTTTTCAAGTTGTTTTTGGGTAGCATTTTCTATTTAATTTTTAACACAGAAATTTTGCAGGCTATGGTTTGATGTATTTCTTTTGTTATTCTTTTCAGAATTTTGAATACTTTACTTTTTAAGACTCAAATTTCTCTTCAATTGGAGGGCATTTTCTTCTGTTATTTCTTTGATTATTTATTTTTTCCTTTTACCCTTTCCATTGCTTTCTTCTGTAACCCTTGTTAGTTGAACATTATACATCTGAATGTATTTTTGCATGCTTTTTAAACTTATATTTTCTTTCTCTAAAAACTAGCGAAATTCCTTGTTTACATCTCCCAGATCATTGCATTTTTTAGGTCCTTTCATTTCAAACTTCATTAAAAAACTTCACTTTTATTTCAGAAATTATGTATCTTATATTATGATTATTTCTTTTTCATAGTGACCTGACTTTGCTTTGTAGAGGTAGTATCTTCTTTCTAACATTATTTTCTCTATCCAACATTATTTTCCTCATCAATAAGCTGTTTTGATATTCTTGGAGCTTCTCTTTCATTCTTGTTAGATTTCCTTAAATATCTGGTGATTCTTAATTTTTCTATTAAAAGTGGAGTTTGATCACCTTTCAGAGTTGGCAGGGTTTGTTAGCAGAGTGGAGTTCACTCTTCCAGAGTGGGCTGTTCTCTTAAATGAAGGCATGGCCACAGGTGCTGAGGCTTCCTGGAAGATTCTTCTGTATATGTATAAGTGAGGTCCAAGGGGGTTGGACATATGAGAGGGTTTTCCTGTTGTTTTAAGATTAATGTTTTCTTGGTTTCCAATTGATAGTTTAAATTTACTCTAAGCATTTCCCAGGTTATTTCTCTCTCTGATCCTAGGGCTCCCAAAGGTCCACTCATTCTGTATTTAAGAAGTGAATGCTTAGCTAGTTCCTTTGGGTGTACTGGACCACAGGAACACTGAATGATTGGCTTGGTCATAGACCCTGAAGAATCTGAGTTAGAGTTTTCCAGGCTCACTGGGAAAGCTGGTGAGTAGCCTTGACTTTGGTTTCTCCTCTCAATCTCTTCTGTTTTCTATCTGTTAGAATTGGACAAAATTTCTGTTTCCACGTTGACTATACACATGATTACTTTTCTCATTTCAAGCAAATCTTTCAGATTTGAAATGGGCTTGAGATGGAAGTCTGTCCTGCAGCCTTCTTTTAAAAATTGTTTTTCAATCTCTGCTCCCCCCTCATTTATAATCCTTCCCTGAGGATATGTTTATTGATTTTAGAGGTATGGGGTGAGGGGTGGAGAGAGAGAGAAACATTGATTGGTCACTGCCTGGGGATCGAACCCACAGCCTAGGTTTGTATCCTGACCAGGTTTGTAAACCTGAGACCTTTTGGTGCACAGAGCGATGCTCCAACCAACCGACCCACCTGCCCAGGGATGTCCTATGGCCTTTTAAGAGACATTTGTGTTTTGTTTTTTCTGCTGGAGATTTGAGCACAATAAGTTCCTCTGAAGAATGGATTCTCTTTTTAATTTTTAAAACTGATTTGCTTTAAAAGATTCTTTTCTTTAAAAATTGTATTTTGGTCATTATCTAAGTATAATGTTTTTGTATTTTCTAATTACTTAATTTATATTCCTATCATGCCAATTATATACATTTTTCCACAGGACATTTGGAAAAGTTGGCCTGGAGCTATGTCAAACTAAAGATGAGTAATGAGGAGTTGCTATCCCTCATTATTTAGTTGTGTATCCTGGTATGATACATACCCTGCAGAATGTTTGAGCACCTTGAACTCTACAAATAATCTGATCACAATGTCTTTGTCTTCAAAAAGTTCATAGAATTCCATTTGTACACTTTCTCTAAAACTCTGAATTTGGAAATCCTATCATTTACTTCCATGTAAAAAATTCCCTGTTCCATTGATCTCTTGTATCCCTCTTTTCAAGTAACTTTTTTTCTGATTATGAAAATAGAGCATAGTTAAGAATTGGCAACAGAGAGGGATGCTTAAGAGCTCTGGTATTCAATCCTGGTGTAAGCTGAATGCTACATGACCCTGGGCAAATTACTTAGTACTTGCTGCTCAGTGTCCTCATCTGTGTAAAGGGCAAGTTTGCATGCCAGTTTTAAGGCTGTTTTAACACATGCCAGGGGCTTAAACACTATCTGCATATGATAGGTGCTCAGCAAGTATGTGTGACTTATTATTATTGAAGACTATTTGAAAAGTAGAAAGAAGCAAATAAAAATTCACATATGATCACTATAAACATTTTGAATTTAGATTGCTACACACACGTGCACACACATAGAGTGTGATCTCTACAAATTCTCTACATTGAAAAAATTCTTTTTGTATCTTCCTCCTTTCACTTTCCAGCAGGATATCTTTCTCCTTATGGTTCTTTTTGCTACTTGATGATGTGCCTTTCCTGCAGCTTCTTAATTATATTTCGAATCCTCTCAGTCTCAGCTCTGGATTACTCAATTAGTTGACTAAGATCATGTTGAGGGTGCTAGCAAAGCTGGGGAGACAATGAGAGAAAGAGAGAGAGGGAAAGTGTGCGCGCATGCCATAGCTATGCTTCAATCTGTGGGTCAGTGTAGTTTGTTATTAGTGTATCTAAAAATGGAACTATCTTAATTTCTATACATATAAATTTTGTTAGAGTTTATAATTTTCAAAAATCATACCTTTTATATGGTGGAGGTTATCATAATATTTTCACTGAATGGACTCCTCTCTCAAATGTAACAGTCTTCAACATTAAGATTATCAATATCATCCCAGGTTTGTGGATTCATGTCATTCCCCTTGAACCTTACAGAAATTATTTTGGGGGCAAAAGGTTAGAGTCATTAAGGATGAATGCTCAGTGTAGAAAGTTCCTAATAAATGTCAGCCCTTGTTCTAACATGGAAAGTGTCTGTTATCTCTGGTGATTTGCCTTTAGTGAGCACCAAAAGCAGACATATTACCAAAGATAGCCAGCAGTGCAATGACTAACATCATTGGCATTTAAATTATGACATTAACCATGGCTAGGATGATTGGTTCATTAGTTTCCATTTGAAAGTCTTATTCTGTTCATGGAGAAAAATGCCAAGATTCCAAAAGAAAGAATAATTGTCACTTCTTGAAACTTTGCTCTTAAGTTTAGTTTCTGAATGCGGTCTCCCTCCACAATGCACCCTCCACCCCCCAGGCAGCTGAAGTATTATCTATCAGTAATGAGCTACAGTAGGTCAGTTTCAAGCAATTGAAGTGGATGAAGACTAAACCCCAAGTGCGGAACACTCAGAGTATAGGATATTCTATTGGTCTGAGATAAATTAGACTGTTTTTCTTATTAAAAAAACATAAGGTATTCTATTTGGAGAACAGAATTTATACCATATCAAGAGACAGGCTCTGTGAGAGAGAGAGAGGTGGGGGGAGATTGAGGTAGAGGACATAAAATGAAATCCTGAATGAGAATTATATGAAAGCTTCACTTCTTAAAGAAAGGACAGTGCTTGTCCTGAGTGGAAAAAGTCCTTTTTCCACTAATTCAGGTCAATGTTGGGAATAATGACCAACAGGTGGGAGAAAGGGTCATGAATATCAGACCTTTGTTGGTTGGATTTCAGCCTTCCCCTTGCTTCCCTTTGGTCTGCATGTAAATTTGCTTGGTTTCCTAGTACTGTAGCTCACATTTAAGGAGGCAAGAAGAGTGAAATATCATTTGTTTAATTTGAAGGCAATAATTAGGACATGAGAGAAAGATAGTTTACTTACAAATGGGATGAATGGTTGTTAAAGTAAATTTATAACAGTGCTTCCTAAAATCAAGGCAACTTGCATTTGTATAGCACTTCATAATTCACAACCAACTTTACAAATATGTTATAAATTGACTTTATCAAAATATGAAACAGATAGCTTCCCCACTCCCTTCACAATACTTAAAACTCCAACTTACACTTCAGTTCCTCAGTGAACTTTTATTCACACATTCAACAAATGTTCATTGAGTACCACATATGAAGCAGGCACCAAGTGTGATGCAGCCACGAACAAAACAAAGACTCCCAGGTCTTGTGGAGAGCACATTCTCGTGAGGGTAGACAAACAATGAACACCAAACACAATAAATAAGAAAGCTACATGGAATGTTAGAAATGGTGACTGCTAGGGAAGAGAGAAGGATTAGAGAGCTGAATAATGGAGATCGAAAGTTCTAGAGGGATTTAAATTTCAGGGTGGGTGGAGACAGGTCACTACATTAAGTCAGGGTAAGTCTCAGTGCTGAGATCGGACTTGGAGGAAATAAGTGTCAGCCATGGGTTTTGGGGGAAGTACATTCCAAGAAGATGACACAGCTGGAGCCAAGGCCCTAAGGTAGAGACGTAAGCAAGGTAGCAGGATCAGAATGAGTAAGGAGGGAAGTATTAGGAGAGGAGGTCAGAGAAGTAAGGGAAGTGAGATCCTTTAGGGTCCGGCGGACCACTGGAAGGACCTTGACTTTTATTCTAAGGGAAATGGAGGATCACTACAGAAGTGAGCACGAAGTGACATGATGTGATTTTTTTAAGATTTTGTATTTAGTTTAGAGAGAAGGGAAGAGGGGGAGAGAGGGACAGAAACATCAGCAGGTTGACTCGCACTCGCCCTGATTACTCGCCAGGACCTGACTGCGGATGGCGCCTGCAACCTAGGTATGTGCCCTGCCCAGGAATCCGACTGGGGACATTTCACTTTCGGGACAAAGCCCAACCAACCTAGCCACACCGGTCAGGGCTGATTTCTGTTTTAGTGGATTCCTCTAGATGGTGTATTGTTGAGAATAGACTGGAGGGAAGGGGGAGTAATGGTTAAAGCAGGGATGGTTAAAACTTACTAGGAAAGTATTAATTACCTACTGCTGTGTAACATATCTTAAAACTTAGAAAAAACCAGCAAATATTAACTACCTCAGAGTTTCTGATAGTCAGGAATCTGAGAGCAGTTGAGCTGACTGGTTCTGACTCAGGGTCTGTCATAAGGTTGTAGTTAAGTTCGTATCTGGGGCTATGATTGATTTAAGCCTTGGCTCTGGAGAATCTACTGGGCTCATTCATGTTGTTGTCGGCAGTCCTCAGTTCCTCATTAGCTATTGGTCAGGGCTTCAGTTCCTCCCCGCAATATGTCGGTTTGCTTTTCCTGGAGGAAGATAGAGATAGAGGAGAGAGAGGGAGAGAGAGAGAGAGATAGATATCAACATGGAAGTTGCAGACTGTAGTATCTCTCTGGAAATACCACACTATCGCTTTTGCTATATGCTATTGGTCCTATAAGGCAATTCTGGAACAATGTGGGAGGGAAAACTCTAGGCCACAGGCGACAGACACAAGGCCCATTGGCCGAATCCAGCCCTCCACCTTGTTTTATCGGCTCGGCACCTTGTTTCTACCTGGGGGCAGCACCCAGCTCTCGCTTAACTGTTAAGGAGTAGTTACATTTACACAGTCCTAAAATTACATTCGGCCCTTTGAAGGCAACCGAGAGGCTGATGTGGCCCCAGTGAAAATGAGTTTGACAGCGCTGTTCTAGGAGATAAGTATCATTGGAGATCTCCTAGGACAGAACAGATTAAAACTGAGATTTATTCAACTCCAAAACCATCCTCCCCCAGATTACAGAAAAAACAAAACATGGAACAAAACAAAAGAAAAAACAAAAACCAGTGCTCCTTCTAGGAGTTATGAAAGAAATGGATGATGAGAAATGGATTGCAAATGATAATTTGTGTGAACAGTTCACTCTCCTCATTTTTGTTTTGCGGTCCCGAGTGAAGTGGATTTATGCCTGGATTTGTTGACTATTACTACACGTACTTTTAGGAGGTACAGATGCTGTGTGCTAAGTTTCACAAGTTTCTCTCTAGGAAAGCATTCCCGCCTTAGACTCCTCTTAATGCTCGGGGGTGGGGGTGATGGCAGGTAGTCTCCGACAGTGATCTGGAGCTTCTCTGAGCTTGCTGCTGGTGATTTCGATCACATGACTGCTCCACCTCTTTCACTGCAAAGCTGATGACTCATCTCTCAACTGTTCTCCCAACACCCACAAAATGAAGCAGTGGATAACCGAAAACAAATGTGAACAGAAAAGTTATATGTGTGATCTAACGCAGCCTTAGCCTTGCTGTGAATGCTCAGGTGCCAATCTAGACTTTTCTCCGGAGAAGATCCAGAGATCGAGTTTATAGTTGCTCTTTGCACTTCTGTGTTTGAGGCCACCCAGAAGCTAATATAACTAAAGCTACACAGAAGATATTTAAAAAGTTGACTGTAGCAGAGTTAGAACAGTGATGAAATCAACAGAGAAATTGTTCTAAATTTTGGTAAAAGCTGCTCTGTGAAACTTTCCTTTTTAAACCAGTCTACATTTTTGCTCACTGTACCAGAGAGATTATCCTGTTGTTATAAAACCAAGCTCTTTATTCAACAGTGCTTTGTACCAGGGAGATTATAATCTGTGAAGAAAAAATACCAAAGTCATTGCGCAATTCACGGGAAGAGCACAAAAGGCCCCTTTGGCCATCAAAAATATTAAAAGAAATGAGTAAAGTTGTACTTTTCAGAACATTTCTTTCCATCGATTGTGTAAGGATTCATCAGCCATTTCATCAACTGGGAAAGGCTGATGAGTCCAAACTTATGAGGGAGCATTTGTGCTGGGAACAGATGAAATCAGCAATCCAGGAAGCTCGGCAGGAGGGAGTAGGGACTTTAAGAAGGAAGACTCAAGGAAAAATCTTCCCAGTGAATCGGGACACTGCTTCGTGTATATCAAGACTTGGCTGTCATCCTTCAGCCTGGCACTTCCTGGAAAACTTTTGGAAATTAGCCAGTGTTGTAATTAACACTCTCTTCCCCCAGCAATATGTGTTTCTCTTAGGCATGACACAGAATAAAACCCTCATCTTTTTCGATAGTGAGGTAACTGCAAATAACAGGAAGCTCTTCATTCCTTCCTGCAGGACTGAGCATGTTTAGAAAGTGTGCATGGCGCCTGGGCCCTCATGGGCAATGAGTAGGGTTCAGAATCCTCTGTTTCACCCTTTCAGTAGAGGCTGCAGACCAGGCACCCAGGGAGGCCCCAACTCAACAACCGTGGAAGGGGGAGGGGTTGGCACTGGAACAACGGGGCCCGCCACCTCTGCCTTCTGGGTTCTCTCCGGAGGCCTTATCTCTTCCACCTGTAGACTTTTTTTTTTTTCTTTATTTTTTTATTTTTTTATTTTTTTAATTTTTATTTTAGTTTATTCAGTACAGTTTCTATCCTTTATTCCCTTTCCAG
>CM052544.1:100424295-100512759 GCA_028533065.1 Trachops cirrhosus
TTTATGGCGTGATAATGTTGGCTCTTTGCTCTGTACCTACGTAAAATGACTCAGATTTTTTTTCCCTGGTTGTGGGAGAGTAGAATCTGCTGCATCCTACCACGCCGCCATCTTCTCTCTCCTCCCACCTGTAGACTTTTAGGAGTCCAACATTTGTGCCTCCAAATCCAACCTTATCCTATACGATTAATAACTTTTACAACACCGAAATTCTATTATTTTGCTGTTAGATCAAAGCATGCAAATTTCCCTAGCTGAGCTTCCAAAATGAATACAAAGGAGCCCCTTTTGTCAGAAAATTCTATTATTCTGCATTGCTAAAATATTCTTCACCTTAAGAAATATTTCCCACACGTGCCCATTTCAACACTGATAGGCACAGTGCTAGCTATCCTTCAGGACTTTGTAGAAACTTCGGTTCCTCCTTGACTCTCTGATTAGGTTAGTCCCCTCAGTCTTAGTCCCCTCTGTCATCTACCCTCATGACCCCACCCATTTCCCTGTCTCACATTCATCCCTCCTGTGGTAATCTCTGCCCGGCTGGATGGCAAGCTATATGGCTACTGGGCAGTACCTGTTTCATTTGCCTCTGTGCCCTCTGTAAGTAGCCTGGAGTGTGGTACCTATTGGGCTCTTAATGAATACTTAATGGAATATTGCCAAATGACAGCTTCACTTTTCCTTTCCTTAATGATTATTGCTAGCACTTTTAAATTGTACCAAATTTAAATTTTAATTTTAAATTTAAATTTTAAATTTTACCAAAGACTGGCATGCCCACATACTCCTCAGGAACATAGACATGTGCAGTGATGGCAAGACCTGCTATTTGCACAGCACGTACAGTTTGCAAAACTCTGTTTTATCCATTCTTCTATGTGATTCTCACAATCACGTGGTGAAGTAAGCAGGGTGGGCACCACTGTCCTTACTTGAGGTGCAAAGAAACTGCAGCTCGGGCAGTTTTCCGCCACTGTCAGCAGCGAGTGAGGACTCACGTCAAGGAGCTCTGCGACTCCCATGTGACCGTCCTTCCCAATGGTTAATAAACCCTTCCACCGGGTTTTTCTCATTTACTTCCAGAAACTTGATTTTATACTTTTAATCCAGTTCATTTGCAGTTGGGTTAATATCCTTTCTTTCATCCCAAATCAGTTCTACCAAACCACGGGCACAAAGAGTTCAAATCAGGGGCCTGGAGACCATTTCGCCTAGAATTCCAACCTGCTGATGGTGAATTTCCCACCCTACCTCCCCAAACACATCTTCCCGATGTCAGTGTTATTTCCTGACCTTATGCCAGTACACGACAGCATGCCAGCACATAAGTGACCCCCAACACACTGTTGTGGGTTCATAGCGATTCTCCGTCACAAAGTGAGCTGGGAGACCCTCTACCACAGGAGGGTCCTGGAGCCATGTGAACAAAAAGGGACCTCATTTAGAGCTGAATGACCATCAGGACCCTTGGTGGCCAAATTTCCATTGGTTAGTGTAGGTGTTTCCTTCGCCAGTCCTATCACCTGTCCCTGTCATGTTACTGTGAGTGGACAGAGGTGTTGCTGAAATACAATGTCTCTTTGTTCCATTTTATTCTCATTTCAAAGAACTAGTGACAGAGGGCCTGAGATGAGTGCCAAAGCCTCTTATAGGCACCTCTGCCTGACAGCTGGGCCTTGCCCCTGGAGCTGAGGACTGTGGTGGTCTTCAAATGCTTGAGTCATTATCACATCCTCCTTAAGAAATGGCCTTGTCAATTGCTGCTTTACTCAAGTTTGGCTTGGTTAGGGTCGATAAGTGATTGCTCCTGCTCCTTTCTGTCAAATCTCTGCTGAAGTCTCTACTGAAAATTCTCTAGATACGCTCCTCACTCCCCATGATGATTCTTGTAACCCGTAGCTTCTGTGTCATTTAAATATAGTAGGATTCTGGGGCAATACTGTCTTAGCTCTTTGCTTCTTATCCTTATTATGCAGCATATCTGCAATATGTCTTGTTTCCAAAGTAGCTTATATTGCCTTTTTTAATTAAGCAACTCGGATTAGCCTCTGATTCTCTAGTAATTTCAAATGTACATTAAACTAGATGAGATGATTTTTAATAATCATTAATGTGTGATTATATATTATTGCACTTATTTCTAATTAGAACTCAGAGAGTTAAATTAAACCTGCTTCCTCACAGGATTTCACTGTAATATTCATTAATGAAAAATAATCAGCCCTGGCTGGTGTGGCTGAGTGGATTGAGTGCCAGCCTGGGAACCAAAGGGTCACTGGTTCGATTCCCAGTCAGGGTTGCACATACCTGGAGTTGCAAGCCAGGTCCCCAGTGAGGGATGCGCAAGAGGCAACCACACACTGATGTTTCTCTTCCTCTCTTTCTCCTTCCCTTCTCCTCTCTCTAAAAATAAATATATAAAATCTTAAAAAAAGAAGAATCAAATAAAATGGTTTGACTCCTAAAATGATTAGCTATGGATAATCAAGTGCGAAGGGGACCAACTTACATTACTTATACAACCTTTTAAATATCATTATTCTCATGGTGAAAACAATAAATCAGTGGTTTTATCAATGCAATGTGGCAGTCACTTCAGTTTTTATCATCCTTCCCTTCCATTATGGGGAGGTACAAATTCACCATGTAATGTGTATATTATTAGTGGGAAAAGGAATATTTGTCTGATCACTAACCTCACATCTCTCTCGCTTTTACAGTAATAAACGACTGGTGGCCTTAGTGCCCATGCCCACTGACCCTCCGTTCAACACCCGAAGAGCTTACACCAGTGAGGATGAAGCCTGGAAGTCGTATTTGGAGAATCCGCTGACTGCGGCCACCAAGGCGATGATGAGCATCAATGGTGACGAGGACAGTGCCGCCGCCCTCGGCCTGCTGTACGACTATTACAAGGTAGCTACCCCCTGCAGCCCCCGCCCTCCTCTCTCTGCCCCCAGGGCCTCCCCTCCATGGTGGGAAGAAGGGACAGAACCTTTGTTCCCTTCAGAGAGCAGTTCGCATGCATGCATACTATTTAATTCCTACTCATAAGGAATACATAATTCCTACTCATGCCATATTGCAAATCCTTTTGCAATATGATTATTATTTTTTGTGACTAAAGAATATTATATTGAGTAGCTATATCATAATTTAGTGATTGCTCGGTTGTTGGGCATTTAGGTTGCCTTTAGATTTCCATTTTGTAAGAAACATTCAGGGTTTCTAGACTTTTCAGTTTTATAAGGAATGCTCTTGGGATATAGACTTTTGTAGCAATTCTAAAACCTAATTTTGTTACAACCCTAACTGTCTCCATTTGTTTTGATGGGTACTCAATATTTTGAAAAGCCCTTAAAACAAATTAGATACACTTATATTACAAAAATACTTGCCCTATACTACCTTCAAAATAGGAGTATTTCAAGAAATCAAACAACAAACAATGGTTTATCTCAACTAGAAAGGACTATGTATTTGGTATGACCTGCTCCCTTAGAACCGGTGAAATGTACAAAATCAACAACTATTTACAGAATGAGAAGATTTATTGCCTGCTTTGATGGTAAACACCACTGGCTAATGCTGGGAATTGGCTCAAAGTTGAGACTGGTGGTGTTTATTGTGCTGCTTGGACACAGTGAACTTTTATTTTAGAGTAAGAACTGATTCCTCACATTCCCCTCTCCCTTTACCATGAGAAGATCTCCCAAAAGGAGCAATTTCCCTTTGAGTAAGCGTCAGACTTGTTTTCCTATTTCCTTCCTGCTTACTACTTTCTATTCCCTTCCAGTAGTGTCCACTTTTGCAAGTTGTGCTTTTCCCTATTTCTCTTTTAAACCAGAGATCTCATGCTTTCCAGTGATCTCCCTCCACCTCTAACTTTGGGAGTGCCCCCAGAGTTAGAAGTGCCCCTACTCTTCCACCAAAGTTCTCTGCTGTGACTCATCTCTCTTCCAGCTTCTTCCCATGTTCCCCATCAAAACACCCAGGAGGGCTCCTTCTGTGGGGAGATGAATGAAAACCAAGGCAAGTGGCCTTCTCTAAGATGCAAAACAAGGTGTGAGTCACTGACAGGTCAGACCATCTAGGGTATTTTAAATGAGGATACTATTAACTCAGATAAATGCATCTTATTGTCAGAAAGTGCTAGAGAAATATATAAAGAATATTCCACTGATACCCTTGCCAGCCTCTGCTGACTTTTTCCCCTTACCAAGGGAGTGGAGTTGGCAGAATTTGACAGCCCTCTTGTGAAGGCGTAAAACTCCCAATATGGCTCCTGCCGTAGCAACGAAGGATTTCGCTTTGGGGACCTGGGTTGTAGAGGACAGTATATGCTAGGGCCTAGGCCACATGTCACGTAAGTGGGGCACTTTCCTCCAGCAAACAAGTAGCACCTGAAAAAAAAATGAGCCTGAAAAACAAAGATGGTTTCATGGCAGGCTTTTCCTTCTCTTTGTCTTTGTGGTTGTTTTATACTTTTAATACTTTTTCTGACCGAGAAGCTCATTTGAGAAATGCAAGGATGAATTCTACATGTTTTGGAGTGAAAATTTCAAAATCCATCGCGGATGGTACAGAAACACAGAACTTGTCAGTCAGACTGCCTGCTGTACGAGGCCGTTTCTCGGAGGTTCAGCTTTATTGGACGTCTGTGATAATGCGGGATGTTCGGAAACGGTCTCATCCTTAGGAAGAAATCCCAGTTTTCCTTTATAATAAAAATAGTTAAAACTTGATAATTTCATCCATTTTTAATATCTAGTAACACATCATTAAAATGACTCTGATTTAATCACATGGGTCGTTACAACTTCTTTTTCTAACTTTTATAACTATGTTAAAATAATATGTTAGTTAATAGTTTTATAAGACTTGGAGGAAATATATTAAGATATATTTTGAAGAAATACATTGTTCTATTTTTAAAATAGATTTTATTCCATTGTTGTGAAATGGATATAATTTTATATATATCGTTATTATATGGCAATTCTTTTCATGAAAGAGACATATATAACAAAACCATTAGTAATTTATGAAATCAATGTATTTTATTTTCCAGAGAATAATTAAGTATTAGTAATTATAGCACCTGGATTACCTCTCCTCTTGTACATTTTTAATCTTTAAAGGTGTTGATATATTGTTTTCTGCAAATATTTTAAGATGCAGAGTGGGGACTTTACATAAATCTCAATTTGTAACCAAGTCTATTTCTGTTGAATTACTATTTTCCAGGATTAATTTAGAATATAAAATATTTTCTAGGACTTAGTATTTTCTTAGATGAGTATAGTTATATGACTTCTTTTACTTCATACAAGCTTTCTCTATTTTTGCTTGAAACATTTTAAAAATCAAAGAATTAGTTTTGTTTCCAAACACTCTGTGTCCAAGTGATCATTTTCGGGCCTCAGTCAGTCCTTTGGATGTTCATGGCTCATATATGCTGATATTACGGTTACAACAAAGTTAAATCTACATTGAGGGTGGGCCTTCTTTCTGTAGTGAAGTAAAATGTTAATGAGGAGAGAGTCTATTTTTTGAGGAACAACTCTGGGAAGTTATTGTAACATTTCTTGCCATCTTATTATTTAAACTTGATAGACTTTTAATACCTCTTTGGAATGCTATTTGATTCTTTTTGTAATAATCACCATTTTTCCTTACTCCTAAGGTTGGAGTACGTTATCCCTTATGGCAGGGGTGTCAAACTCATTTTCACCCGGGGGCCACCACATCAGCCTCGTGGTCGTCTTCAAAGGGCCGAATGTAATTTTAGGACTGTATACATGTAACTACTCCTCAACAGTTAAGCGAGAGCTCGGCGCTGCTGCCGAGTAGAAACAAGGTGCCAGGCCGGATAAAACAAGGTGGAGGCTGGATTTGGCCCATGGGCCTTGTGTTTGCCACCTGTGCCTTAGGGGACAGTGCTGGGCATGGTCAGACAGGAGCGTGAGACACACAGTAGGCACTCAGGAAATGCTGGTCCATGTCCTTGGAGGCTGGCAAAGGCATATCATCATATGATACTTTATACATTTCAAAGTCTTTTTAAAACATGCTTCATTCTCTTTATTATTATTACTACTGTTTTATATAAAATTATGTGGCGGCCACTGTGCGTCCTCTGCACAGACACTCTGGGGCGGGTCTTTACAAGATGGACAGTGAATTCCTGGTAGGGAGACTTGGTGAACATGGGCCCTTTCCAGAACTGGGGGGTGAGATAGCCGTAGGTCTTAGGGGTGATCTTGGTGAAGTTCCACCCTTCAGCAGCAGCTTCTTGGGCACAGGGCTGAGAGCAGCCAGTGCCCATGAGGGCAGATGAGGTGACCAGCACAGAGCCACAGTACTGGTCACCTTGCAAGAGCTGGTGTGAGAGAAGGCTTGCCAGCCTTCTTTCCCAGTAGCCTCGCTGCACAGGGACAATAGAGAACTTGGCCAGGATGGCGGCTCCACAGATGACAGTAGCTACCACCTTGAAGCGTTTAACACACAGACGACATGTCCATTGTAGTCGCCAGTGTTGACAAATGCCTTGAACTGGGTCCTCTGGCCAGCGTGGGTCTGCTTCTACACCGGCACAATCTTCAAGTCCTCATCGTAGAGGGATGCCCCCGGGAAAAAGTCGATGATCTCAGATTCCCTGATGGGCAGGAAGAGGAGAGGTTCTCCTCCAGGAACTTGATCTTCAGGGCCTTGATCAGGTGGCCCAGCTTGGTGAAGGACATCCACTCCCTGTCCTGGCCTTGCCTCTGTGAGCTCCACAGCTCCGGAGCTCAGGCCTGGGCCTGAACATGGCTGTGACTTTGTCCCACACACATCTTCCACCTCACCTCAGATGCTGCCACCAAACCTTCCACCAAAGCCGCTGCAGCCTCCCGTTCCTGGTTCCCCGGGCCCGCAGGCCCTTCTGCAGCACCCGTGTCATCGCCGCTTGGAGTTTCCTTGAAGTCCAAGTCTTTCCACCTACATTTTAAAACTGTCACCATAGGATCACTGCAGTGAAGCCCATCACCGTGTTTTATATTTTATAGTTCAGACAACTAAGTGGGATTGACCCAAGGTCACAGGTCAATCCTAATGTCCGTTCCATTACACTGTACTAGTCTGCTCAGGCTGCCAGAACAGATTGCCATGCGCTGGGCGGCTTAAACTGCAGGTTTGGGTTTTTGTCTCTCAGAATTCTGGAGGATCAAAGTCTGAGATCACAGAGCTGGTAGGGTTGGTTTTTCTTTCTTTCTTGGTTGCAGCTGGCCATGTTTTTGCTGCGTTCTGACGTGGCCTTTTCTCTCCACGTGTATACTTCTGATGTGTCTTCTTACAAGGGCAGCAGCCCTACTGGATTGGGGCCCCACTCTTACGATTTTATTTAACCCAAATTACCTCCTTAAAGTTCCTTTTTCCAAATATAGTCATGTTGGGGATTAGGGCTTCAACTTCTGAACTTTGGGGACACAAAAATTCAGTCCATAACACTTCACCATTAAAAAATTCTTTTTAAAAACCCATTTGAAAATGGGTTCAAACTGTTAAAATATACACTTGAAGCTACTTAGATGGTATCTGTTGTAAAAATAACTAAATTGCCAGAATCTTTCATAATTTAGGGGCTCAAATACTAGCCCAGTTTTCTATCCAGTTCAAGCTACTTGCCAATAGGAGTGCTAAAACCAAATGTGTCCTTTTGATGAATTTTGAGCATGACCGAAAAACATGACAAATTCCACTTGTAAGTTATTTTTAAAAGTAGTTTAACTTACTTTATATCACTTTATTTTTTCCTCATGAAGCTGGTGATTCGGAACCATCAGATTCCAGTCTAGAGAAAATATGCTTCCCCGGCCAGTTGGTTTCCAGCTGTTCTGTTGACCTGGTACTGCTGGAAACCAGTTTTTCTGTTGGTTTCTTGGCCCATTTGTATGGTCATCAACTTATTCATTCAACTATGCATCCATCCATCCCATAAATATTTATTAACTAGCTGTGACCTTCCAGCCATGATAATAGATGTTGTGGAGGTGAGCTAGATATCAAAAGGCAGATGGGACCCAGTTCAACATCTCTGACAGGTCACAGTCTGGGACAGACACACAGTCCCATAAAACTATAACCACAACGCATGGCAGGAAGTGCTGTAAAGGGGATGTGCTCCGGGAGCAGTGAGGAGAGGCCGATGCCTTCCTAGAGAGTTTAGGTTTTCCAGAGGAAGCAGCACCTGCTCTGCTGGGACAGAGAGGAGGGTTTGTCAGGTGGACAGATGGAGAGAAAGCATCTCAGGCTGAGATGGGAACAGGAGAAGGGGAAACATGAAGTATCAAACCCCAGGTTGCACTCAGTGGGATCCAAGTAGTCAGTTTTGCTGAGCTGCGGTGGTGATGGGGGTGGGGGTCAGAAGGGGGTGGGCTATGAAGATTGATCCAAAAGGTGGTAGATCCCCCTGAAAGAGCCCAGCTGGTGGACTGGGCTTTATTCTCTCAAATAGGCGTCCAGGACTAGGTGCATGTGGCCTTGCTTTTTGCTGGATAAATGAGTGAATAAATAACTTAATAAATATTTATAAGCTGTTTTTTTTAACAGTCTTTCATTTTAAGAAGAACATGAAATACCTTGTAATTCTTCTGTCATACTGTTTGGCACCATCTCCTCCAATACTGAAGAATTTTGAATGTAGGCCTGATAGACGGCAGGAAGGATTTGCACACATTACAGCAGCAGCAGTAGCAGGAGATGGGTTGTGGGGCAGGGAATCCAGTGAGCCGACCATTGCAATCGTCCGGATAGAAAATGATGAAGACCTGGCAGAAACATGACGGTGGGGTTCCCTGGGTCAGCACTTGGGAGGTTCTCCCTAAGTCAGCCACCAAAATAAACACTAAATAGAGATGAAGCATTGTGTTCAGGAAATCATTAACTTTTTGTTTGAATAAAGGCTGGCAGCTGACTGTGTATGTGTGTGAGAGAGAAAGAGTTGGTGGGGGAACCCCGTAGCTAGGAGTGAGCTGTCTAAGATGATTCCTGGATTAACCAAGGTGGGGAGTGCAGAAGAAAGGCGATGGGGAGAAAGATAATTGTATGTTGAATTTGATGTGCTTGTAGTATGTCCAGGTAGGGATGTTTGGTAGATAGTAAGGTGGATCTAGACTCAAGAGAGGGGCCGGAGTTCAGAGGTCTCAGTTTCTCTGTGGAGGACAGTCTTGGGGAGGTCAAAGTTAAACACGGTTCAGGGTGTCCCAGACGGGACCACACCCGAAGGTTAGCAATGGTCTTGGCCTCATCATGTCCTACACCGAGCAGTCAGCTCAGAGCCCTCATCAGTCAGTGCACCTTGGCAATAGTGACACGGGCCTCCATGAGTCTGTGGGGGTTGCTGACCTGTTTCAGTGTTTGGAATCCCTATTTCTCCTACTTCTTGGGTTTTCTGTTTTCCAGGCCATTTTGACTGATCCACTCATTCTTTCAACAAGTGTTTTGTGAGGGCCTGCCATGTTCCAGGCACTTGGGACAAAACCATGTCCCAAGAGACATTCCTGGAGATTGTAGTCTAATCAGAGATGCGGACATTTAGATGGGACTTGAAGTATGCTCACAAATTAGCCTGGAGAGGGCACGGGTGGGGCGGGGCAGGGGAGTGGGTGTGTTCCAGGGAGAGAGGATTTTGTGTGCTGACTCCGCTGCAAGAGGAGGCTGCATGGTCAGAGAGGCAGTGTGGCTGTACGCAGGGCAGTGAGGGGACAGCTGAAGTTGAGGGGAGGCTTCTGGAGGCCATGTTCTTGAGAATAATGGGGAGCATTGAAGAGTGTTATGTAAGAGCATAATGGGACCAGACTTACCTTTTTAAAATCACTCTGGATTTTCTTAATAGATCCAGAACCGGTTTGCAGGGATTAGGTGAAGGGAACAGTTAGGAGGCCAATGCAGCAGTCCGGGAAGAGATGTTGGAGGCAGAACCCAGAGGCAGGCATTCAGAGGGAGGTGTATGGACTGGAGTCACATGGGATTTAATGTAATCTCTTTACGGCCCATTCACATTATAGCACATATCAGAACTTTGTGTAAAGGCTGAATAATATTCCATTGTATGTATATACCACATTTTGTTTATCTATTTATCTGGAGATGAACATTTGGGTTGTTTTCACCTTTCGCTATTGTGAATAATGCTGCTATGAACATGGATGGGGGTTCTGGGTATAGAAATTTTATGCTTATATATCATCCTCAGTAGATGGTAGGAGCTATGTTTTATTAATTTCACTTCTATCTAGCACTTAGCAAGATGCCTGGAGTATTGTAAACCCTCAACATTGACATGTGAATGAAGGACTGACTTGTCATTGATTTATTTTATATCTATTTAATAAATACTTATAAAGTACCATACAATTTAAATACTTTTTAAAAATTTACTCATTTACTTTAACTACAAACCCCATGAATCCCACTTCTGGGAATATATCCAAAGGAACTCAAAACACTAATTTGAAAAAACATAAGCACCCCTATGTTCCTTGCAGTGTTAATTACAGTCACCAAGATGTGGAAGCAGCCCAAGTGTCCATCAATAAATGATTGGATAAAACAACTATGGGACATTTACACAATGGAATATTACTCAGCCATAAAAAAGAGGAAAATTTTACCGTTTGCAACAGCATGGATGGACCTGGAGAACATTATACTAAGTGAAATAAGCCAGTCAGAGAAAGACAAATGCTATATGATTTCACTCATACGTGGAATCAAATGAACTGAACTAACAAGCAAAACAGAGACTGACTCATAGATGGAAAGCAGATGACAGCTAGTGGGGAGGGAGGTTTGGGGAGTGGAGGGATTGAGCAAAAAGGAAAAAAGTCTCATAGACATGGACAACAGCGTGGTCATTGCTGGGGGAAGGGCAGGTAAAAGGGGACTAAATAGTAATGGAAAATTCAATAAATATTAAATTAAAAAATACCTTATCATAAAAAAACCAAGCTTGTGAGGTATAAAACTACCAGTAAGCCTGTTTTACAGATAAGGAAAGTGAAGCAGCATTTAGTTAGTGGCAGAGCTAGAGATCTGAACCCTGGCAGTTCAGTTTAGGTCCTGACTCTTAGCCACCCTGCTATGTGGCTCCCCAGTCCTGCTGACTGGGCTTGTGTATGTCTTCAGGTGAGCGGAAACCGTAAGAGTTGCTAGGGGAATTCAGAAGAAAAATGCTTCTCATAAATGCTCTTTTATTTTATGTATTTATTCATTCATTTTTAATCACTTTTTATTTTTCAGATACACTTGATATACAAGATTATATTAGTTTCAGGTGTACACCCCAGTGATTAGATATTATATAACTTCCTAAGTGATCATCCCAGTAATTCTTATACTCATGTGACCCCATACATAGTTGTTAGAATATGTTAGAATATTATTGACTATATTCCCTATGCTGTACTTTACATCCCCATGACCATTCTGTAAAGAAGCAATTCGTTCTTTAATCCCTTCACCTTTTTCACTTACCCCCAATCCCCCTTCTATCTGGCAACTGTCAAAATGTTCTCTGTATCTGTTTCTATTCTGCTTGTTCATTCATTTTGTCTTTTAGATTAATTTTTGATAAATATGTATTTATTGCCATTCTATTGTTCATATTTTTTATCTTTTTTTCCTTCTTCTTAAAGAAGACCCTTTAATATTTCATGTAATACTGATTGGGTGGTGATGAACTCCTTTAGCTTTTTCTTGTCTGGGAAGCACTTTATCTGCCCTTCGATTCTAAATGATAGCTTTGCTGGGTAGAGTGATCTCGGATGCAGGTCCGTGCCCAGTTTGCTGTCCTTCATGTCAGCACCTGCAGCCCCTCATCAGAGTACAGGGTCAGTCCCTGTTCTTAAGCAGGAGGCTTGTTGTAGCTCTAAGATGTTTTCTGTCTGTTCTAGGCTACAGATGTCCAGATTCATCCTCCATTTATCATGTTCTTTTTCCATCTACTCCCAAGGTGGGGCAGGCTTGGAGCTGGGCAGGTCCCAGAGAGCCGCCTGTGCCAGTGGTGCACAGCAGAATCATGATTGGTGTGGCCTCCGTTTAGCATCACTTCTTTGTGTCTGGTCCACTGTCATTGTACCTACGTAACCTTTAACCGTCTCTTGGCTATAGCAGACCTGCCACCTTCTTCTGGAGAATGTTCCATTTCAGTTTTCTATTTTTGTTTTTTTGCCTATGCTGGTATATAACCCTGCACATAGTCACAGTTGCATCTGTGTAAATCTGACTGATGGTTGCTGATGTTTCCAGGTTCCTCGAGACAAGAGGCTGCTGCCTATAAGCAAATCAAGTGACAGCCAAGAAGATCAGGACAAAAGGTATGGTGTTATATAAAGGACTGTGCCTGGCCTCCCAAATAACTCTTGTTCTGTGTTTTTTGAAAATGCCAGTATTAAACTATAGTTTTTGTTCTTGATAGGAGATGGGGTTAAGAAGCATAGGCTCCTCCATCTGTCTTTTGAAGGCTGGACAAAGACAATATCTCTCAGTAGGGAGAGAAAATTGCATTTCTTGGTTGTGCATCCAAAAGTTCACCAGCAGGCTCTTAATATACCTACCCGCTTCCAAGGAGGCTGAAAATCCTTCTGGAGGTGATAGCTAGCAAGGTAGCCCACTGCTGGAATGAATTTTTCTGTCAATTCCTTGGCTGTCTAACTATGGTCAGCATATTGAGGGGTCGAGACACTTGGAGCTTGCTTTTGATGAGGGCAGAAGGCAGGCTGTCTCTCAGCCCAGGGAGGCAGCCCAACATTGTCAGTGTGCAGGAGCAAGGAAAGTGTTAGGAGATCATTATGTAACACTCCTCTTTTGCAATCGTGAAATAAGCACCAGTTGAAAAAACAAGACAGTCGTACAGATTGAAATTAAAAAGGAAAAAAAAATCAGTTTGACTTCTGATGAAGGCAATCAAAGAATGTGATTTTGAATCTTCAATTGATAACATTTCAGTCCTGCCTTAGATACCCTTAGTCATCTGGTCCTAGGCAGGACTTCAGGCCTCCCTGTGGTATGTCGGGGGTGACCAGATTATCCCTTGTTTTCTGGTCAAGATGATCTAGACATAAAAGAGGATCCAGACAGAAAAAGGAAACCCTGCTCAGCTACTTCTTCCAAACTCGTCAAATACATCTCTGCTCCTGCAGAGGAACGGAGATGCCACAGTGTTTTTCTTTTTTAACTTTACTTTTTTTAAATTTTATTTATCTATTTATTTTTAGAGAGAGGAGAAGGGAGAGAGAGAGAGAGGGAGAGAAACATCAATGTGTGAGAGAAACATCAGTTGGTTGCCTCTCGCACGCTCCCTACTGGAGACCTGGCCCACAACCCAGGCATGTGCCTTGACTGGAAATCCAACTGGCGAACTTGTGGTTTGCACGCCAGGGCTCAATGCCCTGAGCCACACCAGCCAGGGCTGATTTTCTATTGAAGGTTTTTCCAAATGCAAATACGAAGCCAGGAGGAATGAAATCCCCTGCTTACATGTATGTCAGAATCTTATCTGGCCTTGATAGGAACTGCTTGCGACATTATAGTCTGATTATATGACTAGTGGTGGAGGCCACCCACCAACCGGCAGCCCTAGGCTGTGCACCAAGTTACACCCCAGCAGAAGATTAAGACTCTGCCTCTGATCTGCAGTTTCACAGGTCTGATGCTCCGTGCTGCCCTGGGGCCTTGGGCCCTGGCTGGTCTTAGTGATGACAGGGACAGAGAGGCTGCCACTCTTCAGGTCCTGTAACATTTTCTCCATCTAGCCACCATTTCTTCAGCTGAGACTATGCTTTCTACTAAATCTTAAAGGATCAAGGAGAAAATGAGTCTAAGATGTATACTCTGTCTGCATCAAAATAGACAAAAGAAGCCTTGTTTTTGTTAAAGCCTCTTTTAAAACTCCATTAAAGAGTGACAGTTGCTTCTTGTATTTTTATGGTAACTTTTGTGATTTCAGTGGAGCACCTTTAAAAAAAGCTGGCAGTGAAGTATAGACAAAACCACATTGTATAGACTAATTATGACTTTGTAGACTTCGGTTGAATGTAATTTGGAAGGATATCATTTGATCTGCAGTGCATTCATGAATCAAGGTGCCGTGTGCTAACATGGTATCATTACAACTGTTTGTATGCAGAAGTTGCTTCTGTGGAAAATGGAATTTCAATAACATTAACAAAAATTTTTTAAAAGTATATTTAATGTATCTTAGCATTGCATTTTTCTCATATTTTAATATTTGGTTCAATTTTAAATTATATTGCAGGTAAGTTGGTATCTAACAATAATTCTTACTTTGTTCTAATCACCTAATTTCGGGGATGTCTTTCTGAGGTTCTCCAGCATCAGCTTCTAAAGCCAATGCTGTCGTCCTACGGAGGCATAGTTCCATATTATAGGCTGGTGCTCAGTCTGTTATTTCCTCCTCAGCTAATAATAATGAATCAACTAGAGTTATAGGACTATATGGTTTGCTTATTTATTTGTTTGTTTATAAGACCACCAAAAATCTTTTGACTTACGTTTCGTGTTTAGAATTCATGCATTTTACATGAATTAAAAAACTAAGAAATTTGGACTGAAATGGACTCTTAACCAAAGAGGAGTTGGTGAACTTGGAATATTTTGGCAAAGCCACTGAGACTGTGCTAGTTCAAAGCCCAGAGGAGTGGAAACTGGGTAATTGCTTGGGTAGCTAATAAGTCTAGACCAACACTTCCACACCCATGTGGCAGGACATTATCCACTAGCATTAATAGTTAACCCTCCACAGAAGGGTGTGGCAGAAAATGAGTTTCAGAAATTCAGGGTTACAGTTGAATAGGTGAAGGCACTCCTGGGGGGCCTCTACCAGGTCACGATATTTGTGGCCCGCCAGGGTGGTCTTGTTATGGCATGTTGTTTTGTTTCGATTTAATACTGATTTTATCATGGACTCCTTTCTTTGAGGAACATCTATTAACATTCCATGCAAACATTCTAAATAATGGGGTTTAGGAAATGCTGCTATAAATGGGTGGTCTGGGTTTTGGCATCCTCCAGCTCACTGAATTCACATTAAACATAATTTCTAAATTTTCACTCTATCCTATATACAGGTTCACTGATTGATTTGGCCGTGAAAGCAGGTTATTACTTAAAGCCGGAATGTTTGTAGACTTGCGATTTTATTCTTTAAAGGATTATTTTCTAGAATGATTTCTACAGCTCTGTGACAGAGAAGTTTAGGTATTTTTCTGTTGGCTTTGTTCATGTGGAGCCATTCTTTCCTCAAACTTCACTTTGAAGTTTTATCTGAAAAATCAAAGCTGAAATACCAAGTTCTGCTTGAGAGTTAGGCAAGCTCAGAAGCTAATGGACTTCCTTTGCAGAGAGGAGCCAAGGGAACTCGAATCTTGGGAGAACCATTTTTTTTAGACTACTTCACACCTTGACTGGTGTGGCTCAGTGGGTTGGGCATCACCTGGCAAACTGAAATGTCACTGATTTGATTCCCCATCAGGACATGGTCAGGGCACATGCCTGAGTTGTGGGCCAGGTCCCTGGTCGGGAGTGTGCAAGAAGCAATTCATTGATCTTTCTCTCATGCATCAATGTTTCTCTCCCTCTCTTTCTCCCTCCCATCCCCTCTTTCTAAAAATAAATAAATGAAATCTTTAAAAGAATATTTCTTTCCATGAGAGATGCCAATAAGCCCTAGAAGGAACATACTAGTGCAAAAAAAAGCAGACAGTGGAGACAGGGCTCCATTCAAGACATGTATTTTTTCTCTATAGCTATCAGAATAATCCACAAATAAGTGAGAGGTGGCCCCAGATTTTACTGACCACAGGGACTTCACTAGTAAAGTCATTTTGCAATCAACAATAATGTTTCATAAACAAGGCTCTCTTTGCTTATGCTCTCTCCTAGAATTTAGTATAAATGAAAATATTTCATCCTAGTCCAGCAAGAATTAATTTTCTAAATCCTCTCCTTTTTCTTTGTACCAGCCAGGAGGTCTGAGATCTGAGAGATCTTGTTTCACATAAGTCCAGTTACACCACTTCCTTAAGCCCTGAGAGTAATTCAATGCTAAAGCTATCAGTGAACTCACATTATTTCTTTATTTAGTGAAAATATTTGAATGATAAATTCTCACTTCTTACTTTTCCTACAATTCCTAAATTTTAGCTTAGCCCACAGAAAAGTGAAAAATACCCTTCTCACCTCCCCTCACATTACCGTGTTAGTTCTCCTCCTGCCTTTTTTGAAAAAATAAAAGCTATTTTAAAATGTTTTCTTTTGAAACTTTTCAAACATATCCAGAAGTAAAGAGGATAGTATTAATGACCCCCCAAATATCCATCTCATCTTCCAGATTCAGTGATAACATTTTGTTAACAACTGCTTAATCTGTACCTTGTTTCTCTTTCCTTTTCTTTTTTAAATTGTAGCAGTATTTAAAATGAGTCCCTGACATCATACCATTTTACCTTTAACTACTTCTGGTTCGTATCTCTAAAAACACCTAGGACATTTTATTACATTATCTCAAGATCTTTATTACACCTACTAAATCAACATACTTCCTTAGGTGACGAATACGTCACCTAATACCTGGTCCGTATTCGATTACCTCCAAAACCCCATCGCTTCATCAGTGCCTCTTTGGTTTGTTCAGATCAGCATCCAAACAAGATCGTATTTGATTGTTATGTCTTTTAAATCTCTTTTAATCTAGAATAAGCCTCCCACCCTTCCTCCTTTTTCATGCCTCTGACTTATTGAAAAAACCAGGTCAGTAAGGTGTGCTGCACTCTGACTTGTTTGATTGCTTCTGTGTGACGTCATCTGAGTCTTTCTTCCAGCTCCCGTATTTCCTGAAAGCTGGAAGTTAGGCATAAAGGCTATTTAGATTTAAGATCAATATATTTTTTTATAATAATAGCACTTTCTAGGTGGGGCTGATTGCATGATACCATGAGGCTCATGTGTAGTTGTCCTACTTCTAGTGATGCAAAGGTCCATTGCATCCCATTGTCAAGTTCACCGTTAACTTTTCCTCTGATTATTATACATTTGCATCCACTGATTATTGCCTGCATCAGTTATGTTATTAAGAGTTGCATAATGGTGATTTTTCTAATTCTATCCTATTGCCGGGTGGGTTTAAACACACAGAAACTGTCTTGGCACCAGTGAAGCCCAGAGCAATGTGAGTGGAGGAGAAAACCGAGTACAGGTCCTAAAGACTGTTCCAGTGAACCTTTCCCTAAATCAAGACCACCTGGAGAATTCAAAACGGGAACAGTACAGCACCACCATCTCCGAGGGCCCCACCATCGTCCCCGTGTCAGGAATCACGGTGGTGAAAGCCGAAGATTTCACACCGGTGTTCATGGCCCCACCCGTGCACTATCCCCGGGGAGATGGCGAGGAGCAGCGGGTGGTTATCTTTGAGCAAACTCAGTACGGCGTGCCCTCCATGGCCAGCCACAGCACCTACCTCAAGGATGACCAGCGAAGCACCCCAGACAGCACTTACAGCGAGAGCTTCAAGGACGGGACCACAGAGGTGAGTCCCTCCTCCTTCACCGGTAGCAAGAACCTAAATCCAGAGCCCCCAGCTCACTGTTTTTTCTCTATTTACTTTTTAAGTGGGATAAATGAATTAAGCTGTGAATTTATGGTTATTTTTTTAAAATTCGTTTGTATCTTTCGTTATAAGCAGGCTTTCATAAACCATTGGTCTAGGTGTGCAGAGGAATAGTCTTTTTTTTACTGTTAAATGATAGAGTCCTTTGTTTTAGTTGTAGTCTTATAGTTAAATATTTATGAGGAATAAAGAGATTTTTGTGTGGAAACTTCCTACTTTTTAAAGCTTTACTGACCTCTCTCTCTCTTCTAGTTTGTAACCATCCAAACAGCAGCTAAAGTTGTTGCCTGCCCATTCTTTTTAAAAACAATATAGCTCTACAACCTTGTCTGATTGAATATTCAAGAAAGAATTTATATATTCAGTAATCAAGTGTGTATATATATGTACTTTGTACCTTATAGAGACTACATAGTCTGCCCATGTGCCCACAAAATTTATAGAAACAATGATCTCTGCTGGCTTGTTTGCTTTAAAGTCACGTGGTTGAAGTGCACACTTTGAAGCATTGGCACTGTATACATTTGTGTAACCAACATCAGACTCGTAGAAAGTCCCTTCACCCTAAAAGTCCCCTTGATTCCCCTCGCACTTGAAGCCCTCTCCTTTCCCTTCCTCTTGACAAGCATGAACCTGCCCTCTGTTACTATGCTTTAACTTTTTCTGGAATTTCATACTCCTGGTATAATAGAATGCATAATCCTCTTTGTTGTCTTATTTCACTTAGCATAATGTTTTTGAGAGTCATTCATGTTGTTGCTTGTGCTAAGAGTTTGCTTTTTTAATTGCTAAGTAGTATTTCATGGTAAGTATATATCACAATGTATAATATATAACATTGATTGCTGATATAATTGTGGATCATCTCTTTAGTTTTTGATCCAGAATATGTAATGTATTTTTTATTAGTTCAGTCAGCTTCTTTGACATTTAGGTGCAGTGCTTGTGCATTTGGGATGACAGCCATTGGCTTCCCATTTTTTTTCAGTCCACCTGGGCCAGTAAAAGACCACGGCAGAAGGGGAAAACGTGGGGTTTATAATTTCCTAAAGAGGAGTGAGTGTGCTGGCAGCATGCCAAACACTTGTAGCCTGTTGCTCATGCAGCTACCATTGGGACAAAATGCAGCTACCTGAGGCTGAGATTGAATCCCTAAACAATAATATGTAAAAGCATAAACATTTAATAAGCACTCACTGTGTGCTGGGCATCATTCTAAGTGATATATACTCATTTAATCCCCACAAAAACCCCATGAGGTAGGTACTACTATTGTCATCTCTGTCTGCCCAATGAGGAAACTAAGGCATGGAAAGCAGAAGTCTGCCCACGGTCAAACTGCGCTAAGTGGGAGAGAGAACACTCATCGCAGGCTTCACCTGCAGGACCAGTGTCCTTGACTATTACCTCTATGTGCTCAGAGACATGGTGGAATCACCTAATCTCAGTAGTCCCATTGCTTAAGATGGTGATTCACTAACACATCTTTTTTTTCCTAGATCTGAGTGTCCTTTATCCACATAATTATTTTTTATCTTTCAGACCAGGAGAAGAGGAACAAAAAAGACTAGCTCTCTGCAGCGTTGGTAGAAAGTTAGGGTGTTCAGATTGCCCAGGCAGCCCTTCCAGTCCTGCACCAGCCAGTGCTGAGTGCCTGCTGTGCATTCTAGGAACTCAGGCGATGAGCAGAGCGAGGCTTGATAAGTTCCCTGCCCTTGAGAGGCCATTATATTCTTGAGTTCCAGTAGCTTTATGATCAAATTATCAATATCCTTATAATGAAAATATTGTCTTAAAGTTAGTATCCTTATCTTCCCATGCTATATTGCTTAAAGTAATTAGCAGGGTTTTTTTTTAACTGAGCAAGGAAACTTGAAGGGTCTTTGGTGGTATCATTGAATATTTGACTTGCCCTCAAGCATTCAGGGGTGCTTCCTTAGGAAAAGCCAATCACTCCACATGGGAATATGAGGACATGACTTCTCGCTAAAGGGTTGCCACTGCCGGTTTTCTTACACGGTGTAGAAATATTCCACTAGTCACAGAAGAGTCCATGGATGAGGTCCAATGTCAACGGAACCATCATGCTATTTGGGGGTTGTGTTATCAGTTGTGTTTGTGTTGTAGATAAAGAGGCTTGTGAAAGGAAGCTATTGTATTTGGGATTCTGTTTTGAGGTGCACGAGAAAGTAACTTACCAGAAACTAAATATAAAGATGATTCCCACTGAATCTGGAATATATGAAATATTTTTGCTGCTCTCCTAGTCTTGGAAATCAGTGTTTACGTTGCATATTGTATTTCAATCTGTTACGAATTAAGTGGAATGCTCTATTACGATCGTTATCTGTGGCATTGCCAACAGGTTATAAGATTAGGGGAGCTGCGTAACTTCACCAAGTAAATTTTACTAGGGAAAATTTGTCTATAATCTAGTACTTCTTTTAGGAATACTATTAAAATGTCTATGACCCTCGTTGAATTAGCAGGTTTCATTTGCTCTTAGAGACTGAATCGTGTGTGTGTGTGTGTGTGTGTGTGTGTGTGTGTGTGTGTGTAGTGGTATCAGGAAGGGAGTAGTTTAATCCAAATGATTAAGAAATATATAGATGTACTACATCACATCATCAAATCATAGTTAGGTATGGTGATGTTGGCTGTCTGCCTGCCCTTAGGTGTCCTTCAAATTATATCAGAAGGTTTCCAAACAGTTGTGAAAACTGGTAACTGTAGCCAGAATGGCCTAAGCCTTTTGGTTCTGATTCTTCATACTAAATCATTCAGGGCCATGTGACCCATCATGTGATCAGGGCTCATAAAAGATCATGCTGTTGTCCAAGTGGACTCCACGTTTAAGTTTTTAAATTATAATGATAATGTAACAGAATTGAGGAAAAAATTTTAAACTTGAAAACAGTAATTCTGTGTCTAAAACATATCAACTGTTCTCTTCAGAGTTCTTGTTCACGTGCACTCATAGTTATTGGAGCGAGAGTCCTTATTTCAGTCAGCGTATTTGCAGTCTATCACACCTGCTCACATCACCAGGTGCATTGGAATCGTAGAATTTATGAGTCCAGTATGTTCTAGGAGGCTGCAGAGTTCTATGGCATGGACAATACATTTACTCAAGGCCCTGTTTATTAGTACTGGTTCACCATGTCAGGTCACCGCATATTCCTTCAAAGAAGACTTTGGAAATGCATCTCCTCTATGTCTGAAATACTTCCTTAATTGCCTTTTTCATCATGCTACCCTCCTACTCCAAATTTTCCTAATCTTTGACTAGACTGTCTGTAGATACCTTTTCACAAATCAGCCTTGTCCAACAGAACTTTATGCAACAATGGAAACTTTCTTTTGTGCTATCCAATAGGGTAGTCCCTGGCTGCATGTGTCTGCATCCTCTTGGATCCAAGGAATTCATAAGACTGGATAAAAATAGAGACCATAAGTATATACATATAAGCTGTGATGTAAGGCTACACTAAATTCTAGAGGTGGTGGTTAGGGATTGTGAAGAAAGTTTATAAAATAGCTGTGAGTAATCCTTTCCTAAGAAGGAAACCTTTGGACTACTGGTTAAAGTATGTAAGTTTACGGCAGAAAAATGAGAAGCAGGAAGGTTATTTCTTAGAGACACTTGAGAAAAGGTCATAGTGGAAGAACCAGGTGTCGTGAAGTCAGCAAAGTGCTTTTTCATCAATATTCTATTATGTTCATTTTAGGATCAAGAGTCAGAACTTTTGTGCATCTGCTTTTGAAAAAGTTTTAAAATGAGCAGATAGCATCATACTTGCACTAAATATACTACAATTGAACATCTCTGGACCCGAACTTCTTTACACAATACTAAGACTTAGAGTTTCCCCCAAAATTTACTCTTACAATATTGTGTTAATAGGTATCTTAGAGAAGAGCACTGAATATGGCCGTTATTACTGTTAACAGAATTTAATACACACATACAATGCTTACTGTGTACCAGGCACTGTTCTTCGTACTTTTACTTGCACATTTAATCCTTCTAATCACTATAAGGAGGCATTTTACAGATGGAGAAAGTATGGCACTTGCCTCAGTTTACACAGACAGCAGGCAAAAGAGCTAGAACTTGACCCTCAACAATCTTGCTCTCGAAACTGCTCCAAACCACTCTAAGATAATGCTTGTACTATAATATGTGGTCTCGCTGTAATTACTGCCCAGTAACTCAGAATCTGCAACTTTTGGAATAAGCATTAGAGATCACGGAAGATGGAAGAGATGCTGTATATGTCTGAGGAAACAGTTTCGGTACCTGCAAACACCTTCAGAACACCTACAGACACGTGAATAACCCACCAAGTACAGATGCGTTTGGTTGAGTGTCATTCTCGGTGTGCAAGTGACGTGTGAGTTCTGTGCGCAAATGACAACTGTCTTCACTGCAGTGGAAACCAGTACCCCCAAATATATAACTTCCTTCCTAAAGTGAGGAAAAAACACTGTGGACACATTTATTGTTTTTTATGTTTGTACTAATGACTCACTTCTTTGTTTTAATTTCTATACCTTTGATATTTTGTAGAAATTTCGGAGTGCTTCAGTCGGGGCTGAGGAGTACATGTATGACCAGACATCCAGGTAGGTAGTACCGGGAGATGCCCCTGAAAACTGATGAACGGTGTGCCTTTAAATGTACCCCCAGTTATACTTTTAAACCCTTTTTCTCTGTATACTTTCACTGAACAATCTGCTTTCCTTTGTGTTCAATTCTCTCCTCCATACAAATGACTTCTACATTACTACCTCCAGTCTTGACCAGTTTTCTGAGGCTCCCGCCCTGTCTTTGTTCTTCTGTTGACTAGACACCGCTTCTTAGGAGTTCCTCCAAGCTTATGTGCCCCCCAGGCCAACGTGTGCATAACGGAGCTCGTCATCTTTCTTTCCCTCTCCTTTCCTTCCTTCTCCGCTTCTTTCACATCTGGCCTTCTGCTTTCATTTCCTGTTGTGGCTAAGGATGTAACCATCCTCCCGGCCACCACTCTAGAGGTGTAAGGATCTGCCTGCCTTCCTCCTGCACTCTCACCTCATTGCCAAGTGCTGAGCGTTCTATTCTATCTGTCCTGTCCTTTCCAATGTGCTCTTATTCACATTCTCTGGAGCTATTGCAATATAACTAATCTCCCTGTCAACAGTTTCTTCCCCAAACTGTTCCACATTGCACACATCTGCCAGCCAGTCCACACTCCAGTGCCTCCCATGTGCCAGCAATGCGATAGGGTTTAGGGATAAGATGTAACCTCTCCTAACAAACAGTCCATCAACTTTTGGAGGAGACAAATTTCGTGATGGACTAATGTCAGTACTTTAGGTAAGTGGTGAGTTCTGCTACAGAGATACATAAACAACGCTGAGAGGACCTACAGCGTGTGGGTGAGTGTGTAGGTGTGGCTGGGGATGGGAGACAAAGTTTTGCAGGAAGTTGGACTTAGAATTAGATCTTGAAGGATTAGCAGCAGGAGTTTTCTCGAAAAATGAGGAGAGTTAAAAACATCCTAGGTTGAGGGGGCAGATGATCAAAGAACTTGGTTGTGATCATGCCTGAAGACGGAAGAGAATTGCAAGGAGTGTATTTACCCCTCTCATTCACAAGACTGACCGGCAAATTTGCCATTTCTTAGTTAAACACAAATTCCTTATGAAGGTGGTTAGGGCTCTGTATGTGCTGGTCCTTCTTTAACCCTTGTTTTCTTGCCCCTTTGCTTTTACATGTATTTCTCTCCTCCAGTTTCTGTTTCCACTTGAAGTCCTCCTGGTGCTTGGGGGTCTTGCTCCAACCTCAGGCTCCCTGTCACGGCCCCCGCCCCACCACCCAGCTCATCCTAGTCAGAATTTGGTGGAAGGGAGAAGGGGATGGGGGAAAGGCTAGAGTTCCAAATCACCTTTTAAGATGTGGAAATGCATACATAATTTGCATGCTATAAATCAACCCAGTTCACTCCATAATTAGCTGTCAGGTCGGGGAGGAGCACGGAAGCACTGACCTACTAGCCCCTTGACCTGGTTTCTCTTTCTGATGCTGTCGTTGCCGCGGAGTGAGCAAGTTTCTTAGCCGCTGCTCATCTGTGGAATGAAGAAGGTGGTTCTTAGCCTCTGTTATAGATAAGCTTGGGAGACACAAACCCCTGAAATTATATTCAAAAGCATTTATATTTATATCTGTTTTTTTTTTCTGGGAAGAGGGTTCACAGCTTTTTTCTTTTTTAAAAAAATTATTTTATTGTTGTTCAATACAGTTGTTTGCATTTACCCCCGCATCCCTCCCCCACACCCTAGCCACCCCCACCTCTCTCCTCTGATTCCACCTTTGCTTGGTTTTGTCCATGTGTCCTTTATAGTTGTTCCTAAGCTTTTTTCTTGTTTTTCCAAGCAGTCTGTGTCCTAGACAAGTTGCAAGCTACTAGTCTAGGCGGTTCTTAATATCCTGTCCAGGTCTCAAATTTTATGATTCAATGGCTATATTAAAATTGCTTTTTCCAGGCAAAATGATAATGGAATTGATTCTGTCTTGAATGATTTATATCCTACCTTGTTCTATGATACATATTCTGGAATTT
Organism: Trachops cirrhosus; assembly: GCA_028533065.1. Taxonomy (NCBI): domain Eukaryota; kingdom Metazoa; phylum Chordata; class Mammalia; order Chiroptera; family Phyllostomidae; genus Trachops; species Trachops cirrhosus. The sequence goes on from CM052544.1 coordinate 100,448,569, forward strand.
GTTTCGTTTATCAGCTTAAGCCTAAGATCTTTATCATGTAGGAGGAATATTATTCTGTCCTTCAAGTTTTTTCTCATTATGAGTTAAAAAGTTAAATATTGCAAAAATATTAAACATAGAAAGCAAGAGTCCCCCATAATCTTGTAAGTAGGCCATTTTAAGAGCTAAAAAATAGGTAGACTCAATGAAGAGATTCTGACAATTCAGAAAATACACAGAGTTGTTATTATTGGATCATCACTGTGTGCCATCCTGAAGAGTAACAGAAATACATACTTCTGAATGAGCATGTTAAGAAAGATTATGATTCACATTTGTTGTTCATTTTACATAATTGATATTTTCTTTAAAGTTGGGAAAATGAATGTTTTGTTTTTTAAGTTAAATCATAGTTTTAAAATAGTAGGGAAATGATTAAGAGCAAGAATTTGCACACTTTTTCTGCAATGCACTTTATAGTAAGTGTTTCAGATTTGGCAAGCTGTGCAGTCACAACTACTCAGGTCTGCTGTGCAGTGTGAAAGCACCACAGACAAGCAGCCATAGTCATTCAATAAATGAATGAATGTAGCTGTTTTCCAATAAAACTTTATTTACGGAAACAGGCAGTGAGCTGGATCTGGCATGTGGACCGTTGTTTTGCGCGCTCCTGTGTACAGCCGCGACCCTGTCATGCGTTCTTTCTGCTTAAAAAATGGAACAGGACCAATCAAAAAACACTCCCTGTTATGGAACCAGATTTTTAGTCATGAATGTTTGAGGTTTGGGTTTTCAGCCTTTGAGGCTTTTAAAAATGGAATATATTTTTAATAGCTTGGTCAGACACAAAACGGGTGAGGTGTATATACAGGAGTTGAACAAAAGCGTTCACACATTTGGTTTGTTGCTAGGATAAAAGTAGCAAATTCTATAAATCCTTAAGCTGTCGTGGACTTTGTCCCCTTCCAAACCACCTGGTTTCTGGACCACTGCTAGGAACGTCGTATACATTGTGCTAACAGTAACCTTTGGTCCAGTCTCATCTCTTTTGCCATATGCCGTGTTTTTGTCTCTGAAATAGAGTAAATATTGGTTAATATTCATACAAAAATATCGATGTGCAATTGATCAGAAAGTCAGTTATGTCTAAGTGAGTGAATCTGACCCCTGTTTGTTTTCTCTTCACAGTGGCACATTTCAGTACACCCTGGAAGCCACCAAATCGCTCCGTCAGAAGCAGGGGGAGGGCCCCATGACCTACCTCAACAAGGGACAGTTTTATGCCATAACGCTCAGTGAGACCGGAGACAACAAATGCTTCCGACACCCCATCAGCAAAGTCAGGGTACGCACGGCATTTCTTCAGTGATCCACAGAGGGCTTGGCTGAATGCAACTGCCACCCCAGAGTTATGTGGGAAGGGCGTGGAAAAATAAATCATTCTAGAACAAATGTCAATGAGTTGGGGCAAGAGAACTTACTGGCTTGTAGTTTATCATTTTAATCAGTAAGCAATAAACCCTGGGGAAGGGACGTGGTTGGAACACGCTTTCTGACTGTATCCAAGGAATTTTTCTGGCTTCATTCATGACCTGTGTGCTACCTGGCTGCTGTTGTCATTTTCAATCAATTGATTCTAGTTTTTTAGATAAGTAGCTGTAAGCCAGAACATATTTCTACATATTTGCTGCTGTTTTCTTCTGTAAAGGAGGACGCAATTCATCTGAGTCCCTGGACCCATCGCAGCTTTGTCTGAAAGCCTGCTGTAGCCCAGTGCTTATCCAGGGGCCAAGGGGTGAGGCATGATATGATCCCTACTAGGAGTGACTTGGAGGAATTTTCACATTCATGAGTGTTAGTCCGATTTGTGGGAAATGAAAGTGCCCTGGAAGCCTGCCAGCTTCTGGCGTTCTCACTATTGACAAGAAGGAAGGGAACTGGTAATCCCTCTCTACTGAAAAGGAAAATTATAACAGAGCTCTGAAAGGGGTTGAAGGACTTCCCTGCCCTGCTGCAAAATGATTTATGCTGTTGTGCGCATGGTGCCCACCCCACCTTATGTTATCCATAGCTTCCTCCTCCCAAGCCTTCAGCACACCAAGAAGGGAATGCTGTGGTGTGAGCCGGGGTCACAGGGCAGCCCGATTTTACCCCATCCCAGATTCCCATGTGAGATAACAAATGAGGTGGAAGAGAAGGAAGAGGATCCGGGCACCGGCTGGGGGCACCGGCTGGCTGGCCTGCCTGTGTCTACTTTTCAGTACAATCATCACAGTAGGGATTTCTGGGTCACCTGGGTTCTGGCTTTGTCTTGGTGAGAAAGACGGGGAAGGACAGCTGCTCAGTCCTCCATGCAGCAGGATATGGAGTGAGAAGGGAGAGCCACATCCCTGATGCTGTGATCACAGGGCTCTTTGGTTTGTTTATTTGTTTGATTTTGGTACCTTCTTCATCTTCTAAAGGACAGTGAATTAACGTGTATTTAGCATAAAGAGGCTGTTTATAATTTAGAACTGAAAGGGGTTTTTGTATTCTTAAGTTTCTCAAGTTCATTTTTAAAGTACGTCATATTACACTGAAATAAATAACGTAGTTGACCTTGTATCTTGTGGTCCATGAAGTATCTGTGGCTTAGATCTATATTCATCAATGTGAACTCATCTTTTAGTATTCCTCTCATTAGTTTAGTATCTCTCGTTAATCCAGTGTTCCAGCCCAAGGCACTTAATTAAGCCAGAAACAGAAATTTTTCCTTTACAAATGCTGCCAGATTCTGTGCTTAAGGTCACAAAATTTCAAAAATGTACTTGTTTTCAGTTCAAGAAAATTTTTTTATTCCTATTCACCTCACAAAATATTAAATTTGCTGGTAATTGGTTAATTTGGTTGTTTCTGACTTGGTAAAAATGATGTGGGATTCTTGTTTTCTATGTGCTGTTCTCCTTTCCAATTATTTTTTAAGGAGGCTCACTTTAAAATAAAACCAACCATACAACTGAGCTTGTCTGGGCTTTGTAAAGCAAGAAAAGCAACACTGTACAGGAACATAGTGCTGGGTGAACTTCCGGAATTAGAGACCATGTGAAGCAACCGAGGCTCTGCACAGAAAGTAAATCCCAGTATTCTCCCCTCCACAGAGCGTGGTGATGGTGGTCTTCAGTGAAGACAAAAACCGAGATGAGCAGCTGAAATACTGGAAGTACTGGCACTCTCGGCAGCACACGGCGAAGCAGCGGGTCCTCGACATCGGTAGGTTGGCCTGGAACCTCCCTGCATGGTCTTTGGCAACCGACACGTTTTCGTGATGCAAAGGACGGCCCAGCACGGAAATCATTGGTGGGACCCCCACAGCCCTCGTGATGTGCTAGGCACTAGCCTACGCACTTTTCCTTTGTTAGTGCATTTGGTGCCAGCCAGTTAAGAATTCAAAGTTGGGTTGAGTGCGAAGTACTTTTTGTCCTACAAAAGTCAATGGTGCCGCATCGATAATAGGAATATATTTAGAGATGCAAGGACTATGTCAGTTTCTAAGACGTATTTCCATGCCCTTCCCGGTTTGAGCCTAATGGGCAGTCAGGCAGGCCACGTGAATTCTGATCCCTCCGCGACGTGAATGACCAGGCTCATTTGGCTCTAAGGTGCTTGCGAAGGACACATGACTGGGTAGTGTATTATAGTTCTCTAACTCTCCAACCAGTTTTCCGTCACTCTAACACACGTCTAGTGCAGCTAGTACTAAATGGGCCGGCAGATGAAACCTTTGAGAGTTGTCCCCTGGCACTAAAGAAGTGATGAATCTGCCAAGTGCATTTTCTGGAGCCTGTATACTCCTAAACGTGGTGTTTGTTCTCTAGAACCTGTAGTCCCCTCCACGAGGCTCAGGGTCCTCTCAGGAAAGCAGGGCCAAGTGAGGGACTCATTGCGAAGGTTGGAAGCGCTGAAGGCACCGTGAGGCAATGCAGAAATGAGCCGCTGCAGGAATATGCTGCTGTTACCGCAGGGCTGGAGGCTCAAAAGGAGGAGGTGGTAGGTGCTGGCAGAGTCACCCAGAAAGAGCTGTAACCACTGGGGAGGCTGCCGCATCAGGAGTTGTGACCACAGAGGGACTGGCTTTCCAAAAGGGGGTAGAACCACAGAGGAATTGCCGCTAGAGACTCCCCTCAATGCCAAGAGCAGGGAGGAGGAGTAGTGCCCTGGCTTCTCCCTGCCTCCTAATCTCCCACAAGTGCTTCCCCTTGGCTAAATGTACCCACAAGCCATGGAACACATGACCCTGACAAATGAAGTTTGCAGGAATGAACCTCTGAGACACAGAAGAAAGCAGGGGAAGTCAGGGATTGGATCTTAAATTTCACGGAAATTACTTAAAAATACAGACAGTAATGTATGTGTTTCTAAGTAATTTTTGACACTTTAATATTGTCTCCATAAGCAGTAAGTCATTTCTCACTTATGGGCTTTGTTACCCCGTTTTTCAGAACAGAAGGATGCGGTCCCAGTGAGTGCAGGCCAAGTGAAGGTTTCTATCATGTCGAGTATCAGGAAGTATTACTGAGCCATTAGATGAACGCTGGCTTTGATTTCTTACGCCCGGCAATAATGGATTTTTCAGTCTTCTGTCTGACCCTTGCTAGACACCCTTGACCAATAGCAGAGAGGTTAGCGACCAGGTTAGAGTTAGAGACTCACAGTAGGACATATTGGAACTAATTACCAGCTTATCCTGCAAAATGCTTATGCCACGCTTTGCCTCACACCACACTCATATGTGCAAGCACGCACCCCATAGACATATATCTTTTCTTCACTAGTCCAACATCTTTATCTAGAAAACAAGGAAACTGAGCCTAGAGAGGCTCATGACCCACCATCCCAAGTGACTCGCTCCATTAACAAGGTCATACACTGAACCTCCGAGACTGACTGACTGACTAGAACAAGGGTTTAGAGCTCCTTGCCCAAACCTGCTCTGTAGCCAATCTGCATAGAGCAGAGGAATCATTTTATTTTATTTGAAAAGTTAGCCTTATAATTATTACCCAAGAAAATGAGAGGAATAATTAAATAGAAATGTGGACTAGGTCCAAATAAGGCCAATAATAAAAGCATTTTACTGGCATACTTGTTGGTTCAACTTTGATATTATTACAAGGTTTACTTTTCTTAGACCAGAATGGTTTCTCAGCTCTCATAGGACTTCAAGTCTTATCTGTCTTCGTTATCACCCCCTGTCTGCCTCCAGACTTGGCTCTCACGTAACCCTGTACACACGCACATGCTCATACATGCACGTGTGTGGGTGTGCGTGCACACATAGATCTGTGACTTATTACTAAGTAGCTTCGTGGCCACTTGAGATCCTTGCTCTGAACGTGAGACAAAGGCATTAAATCAGCCCCTTAGTTTCAAACAGAAAATTGATTTTCTGACCACAGTCTCTACCCTTATCCTCAACTTAACATCTACTCAGACAGGATAAGGAAATATGCAAAAATCCCATATAATTCATTATCTACTAGATTAAAAAAACCAAACCATGTGCCCCTCTGCCAGTGGGTTGTTAACACCATTTCCCATGTGAAGGGGGAACGAGGCTGTGATGGCAAATACATCTGTGTGCTGGGTGCCATCGCCCGTGGGGACTGGGACCGAGGCCCTGGGAATTTTGTGAGGCTGCACCGTGGTTCGACCTGCTGAGGGGGAAGAGAGGCCAAAGAGTGCACGTGCTCTACATTTGCTAGTTTGGGTGGAGAGCCTTCTAGTAGCCAAAAAGGAGAAGGAAGAATCCAGAATTATTTAATGTATTCCTTTTTCTTAACCTCCATGGTGCTGGAGGTTCAAGGCAGGGCTCCAAAGCTGTAGTTCCCAAATCTGCACCAGCCCCTGCGGTCAGCACGTTGAACTGAGCCGTGCAGGTAGTAACCAGTGGTCCTTGGAGTCAGTAGGTGGGACTAGGGGAGCCTCAAAGTCCTCAAATTGTGCACCACATAGTTTTGTGTGTATGAGTGTGCACATTCTTTCATTTTCCAGGGCTGCCGGGATAAATGCCCTCCCATCGGCAGTCTGCCTCCCTGCCTCCACTCCAAGCAAAGCCTGATGGAGCTTTCTCCCATCTTTGTGTCTTTCCTTATTTGGCAGCCCCCAGCATGCATGCTCGAGGATTGTTCTGTTGTTTCTTGTGCCCTGTAAAAATGATGCCTAACAAACAGTCTATACCTTTTTTTATATAATGTATCACTTGGATTAGATGGTTGATTGTTCTTTGAGGCTGCTCCCAATCCTCTGATTACCCCACAGTGCTAGCTGCCTGACAGGGGGAGGAGCCACAGCATCCCCAGTGGAATCCTGTTGGTGGGTCCCATGCAAAGGAGAGTGGGAGCCTGAGGGCCCAGGGCCCAGAGGAGGAGGCTGCACATGAAGACTTGACTCCAAGGTTCCTTGTGTCCTGAGCAAGGTTGCTGGTGAGGCTGTTCCAGCAGCACCCCGGGCATGCCCCTCCTTGGGTGGATATTTGCACCTTGTACATCTAGTTCCCTCATTTCTTTGTTTTTTTTTTTTTTAAATCCTCACCAGAGGATATGTTTATTGATGAGAGAGAGAGAGAGAGAGAGAGAGAGAGAGAGAGAGAGAAACATCGATGTGCAAGAGAAACATTGATCCATTGCTTCCCATACGTATCCTGACCAGGGATCAAACCCACAACCTAGTTATGGTTCCCTTATTTCTTACAGGCTTTTTCTTATTGTCAACTTATCAGAGACACCTTCCCTATCCCCTTACCTAAAAGTCATACCCTCATTACTACTGACTTCCCTTACCTTCATTTCACTGCAGAGTGCTGTTACTACCCAGAACATTATTTATGTACACATGAGGTCTGTCTGGAAAAGTCCAGCCATTGTTCATATAACGAGAACAGTTTGCATGACATCGATGTGACCTGGCAGCCAAGGAGAGTGGACTGGAATGTGCATGTGTGAACAATGACGAATTCACTGTATAGCCAGTGGGGTGGTAAATGCCGTTGAGTGAGCTTGTGTCAGTGTGGCCGTCACATTCAAAATGGCTGAGCAACGAATCTGCATCACATTTTGTGTTAAGCTTGAACGTTCTCTGAACATCTGAGAATGTTGACCATGTATGGGCTGCAATCAACAAAGATCGATGATTAACAGTGTGAGAACTAGAAGCTGATCTGGGGATTCCAAAAACTACTGTGTCCAAGATTTTGACACAGGATCTTGGCATGAAGCTAAGATCACTTCTGAAATGGAAGAGATTTTAGACAGTTGGTGATATTCAGGAAAATACAACGGGGCAGCTGATTGTGATTCCAATAAAGAATTCTGCAGTATTTTGAACAGTGGAAGAGATGTTGGGAGAACTGTGTGAGGTCCCATGGTGCCTACTTTGAAGGGGACTGAGGTGTCATTGTTTTATGTACAGTGTTTCTTGTATCTTCTTCAAGAAATGCCTGTTTCTCATAGTGCATGGCTGGATACTTTCTGGACAGACCTTCATATTCGCATCCCAACCCTAGAGCAGAGCTGTCAAACTCATTTTCACTGGGAGCCACAGTAGCCTCGCAGTTGCCTTCAAAGGGCCGAATGTAATTTCAGGACTGTATACATGTAACTACTCCTTAACAGTTAAGTGAGAGCTCAGCGCTGCCTCTGGGTAGAAACAAGGTGCTGGGCTGGATAAAATGAGATGGAGGGCTGGATTTGGCCCTCAGACCTTGTGTTTGCCACCTGGGCCCAGATAGTTCTTGCCACCACCCGCCCCCGCCCCCGCCGGCACTGATTACAAGTGGAGTGACTGAAGGCATTCATTAATTGGCCTCACTCTGACATGCTGCTTCTCCCCTCTGTACCATCCTCCCCAGACATTGAGGACATTTTGCAGTCCGGGCGGTGGGGCCCAGCTGATGCTCATTCTGACATTTCTGAAAGCCAGTTCAGATGTGTGATTCTTGTACATTAGGCCACACACTACTTTTTTTAACCAGGGGAGATGGGAGGAAACGTTAGCAATTAGCTCTTACTTGATATAAGTAAAACAAACAAATGCTGGCCCAAGTGGTCTGCTGCTTTTGAAAGCACGCGAGCAGAGTTCTCCAGGTCTCACAAGTTCTTTCTTGCGAGCTCGTTGAATAACAACAATTATTCTAGATCATAAATAAGTTTGCATTCTGCAGCCCCAGCAGCATTCCTGTGCCAGCTATTCCTCCTGACGGATAGCTCCTTAGATCCTGTTGGTCCTTTGCTTGTCTCTGAGTGTGAAAGCCCCTTCATCATGGGGTATGGAGTTTGCTGGGCCCGTGTGAGGGACCACCCGCTTGCAGAAATTCCACATCCAGTCAGTAAACATGCCAGACCCTTTGTAGGGACTGGGGAGTCAGGGCAGAGCCCTGTCCTCAAACTGCTCCAATCTGGAGGTGAGATCATGAATGGCTAAGATGTTATAGGGTGAGTGGCAGCTTGGAGGGGTGCTCCCCAGAGGAGAGTTTTTGAGGCGTCTCTGCAAGGATAATAAAAACATCTGAGGTCACAAGTGGGGCTGAAGGTGCTACAAGTGAAGGAAAGAGCTCATGCATAGGTACAGGGGCCAAGACAGAGAAACGAAAACGGGGTTGGCAAAGTCCAAGAAACTGTTAGCACTGACGGAAAGCGTGGAGACTCTCCTGCATGCCAGTGGGAGTGTTAATTGGTTCATCCAATACAGAGAGTGGGGTGAAGGAAGGAAGCCCTGAGTAACTGGGATAGAGAAAATGAGACAGAAGTGTTTGAGAGTTGAAGAAAGGCTCACTGTTTTTGAGGGCAGTCTTAGGGCAGCATGGATGTGAAGCCTGCATGGAACTTGCTGGTCTCAGGCTCTAAAAGGAGACTTGCAGGTCCAGAGGAGATGGACTGAGCCCAGCAGGGCATCCAGGGGCTTCAGGTGGTAGAGGGCCATTGATTCTCACCACCCGTGCCCTGGTGGCAGCCCTCAGAGCTGCAGGTAGAATATGAAGGAAACGCTCCCATTTCAGCTCCTCTGCAAAGACTCACTGTAGCGTCATCACCACACCAGACGTGGAGGGTAACTAAGCTCCGAGTTTCTTGCTCTCTGTGGCTTTGACACCATCGTGGCTCCACAAAGTCCTGTTTTGCAGTTTTGTTGGGGAGATATTGAAGTCTGTGTGTGTGTTTATACCCTTTTATATTGAAGTATAACATGCATGCCTTGCTTTTGGCTAATCCATGTCCTTCTGTTGTTCCTCGGAGTGGGTTTTAGAGGTCCAGGAATAGGGAAGTGGGTCATTCATCCAAGTGAGTGTGTTCCATTCAAACATCAGTCTTCCCAAGACTCGGATAAGGACAGACAGTGGGGAACATGCAGATGTAGGAGGCAAGTAGAATATTGCAGTGAAGGGACATTCCTCTTTAATGAGTTGCAGTACTTGATTTCAGGCACTTTGAGAATCACTGAGGAGATACAAAGGTACTCCAGGAACTAGAGACAAATTCTAGGAGAGTTAGAATCTCCCTGATGCCTAGCTGTGGAGATAAAGGAGATGGAAATGATCGCAGAAGAAAGTCATGATTTGGTAACTGGGCGGGGGAGTCAGGAGGAGTGGTGGGGACAGGCAGCAGGGGCTGGCCAGGTGCTGAGGTCAGCCAGGTCCCTAAGGAATTCCGTGTTGTCACACACAGAGCAGGGTAGCTTTTCTCTGGGACTCACTTGCAGAGTGGAGTCATCCAATTTAGCACAGTGTGAGCCATTTAAAAAAAAAATTGAATGAAGCAAGTCACAAAATGAACTGGACTGCTTATGAAGTCTACTCAAACAGTGGACAATTCCAAAACCACTTTCTGGGGAAGACACATTTTTCTGTTTGTTCCTTTTCAAGCAGGGAAGGAAAATTAGACGTTCAACAACTAATATTAATTTTATAGAAGGAGAGCCAGAAGCCACAACAGATAAACTGAGGCACATTCACAGGGACTTCCGCTCTCCTGAACATAATCACGAATGACTTTACTACTTTACAGTGCAGATGTTCTAAAAGAATGGACATCCCAGAATCTGCATTTTTAGAATGAGTGTTCTCCATTGTCATGCAATCAGACTGACTCCACCAGCACATACAAATAGGCATCATTAGTTGCCAGTCACATTCAATGTGTCCATTATTGATGCAGTTAATTGTCAGATCGACTATTTGCTCTTTATTCCATCTCTGTCTTTAATTTTGGTTCACAGTCATCTTTCTTTGTAGGGGATTATAAAACATCAGAATGTATTGGTTACATTGTTAATATTAATCCTTTAGTTTTCAGTAATTGGCAGGCAATTATAGTGCACCTTTGGGTATTAATGTGTGATTATAGGATTTTCATCTGTGCCCTCCTACAGATCTATTTCTTAAGAGCTGCTTTTTAAATTGTGCTCTGTTGATAGCAGTTTTGGATTAAGGTAAAGCTTTTCATGAAAACTTAAGTTCTAACTAAATAAAAACATTTCTTCATGTTTAGTTCTAAATAGTTTTCTCTGAGGGCTCAAAGAGAAGCCTGCCAGAAGACTCTCAAACACAGGAGCTTGCCGACCCCTGTGAGTTACTCAGCTTGGCTGCTCTGTCCAGGGCTAGAGCTATCTCCAGCCTGGAGTTGTGCCCCACTTTTGAATACAGATTGATTAAAATTTGTATTCAAAGTGATTAAAATGAAGTAACGCCTTTTTCCCAGAGGAGGCTGGCCGTGGCTGTGCCCCAACGGTGTGCTCTCTTGCAGTTTTCATAGCCACGCCTGGGAGGGGAGACACTGGGGAGGCGGTGGGGGGGGCAGCTGCCGCCTTTCAGAAGGTCAGGTGGCCTGGTGGTCAGCGAGAGCTCGTGGCCCGAGCACGCCCAGGAGAGAAGAGTGCCCAGCCGCTCACCGGCCTCCACCGGGGTTTCCCCTCTGCCCTCAGTGCTGTTCTCCCGAGGGCTCTCCTCCCCCAGGGTTATACAGATCTGCTCTCCCCTGCGGTGGGATGTCGTCTACCTTGCTTTACAAATAACTCTAGTACATGGAATTCTGATGTTTTTCTAGACTGTTTCCACACTTCCGAATAGATAGGAAAAGTAAATTTGATTCAAAACAAAACAAGATAAAATCCCACAAGAGCCCCCAACTTAAAACAGCAACCACCACCAAACCTGGCAGGTGCCGCGAGGCCCCGCGGCCCCAGGTCTTGCTGCCTGTCCCTGGCTCTAACTGTTAGTGTGAGTTCACACAGTGGGAGCCCCTCTGTTCTACGGACCGGTGCTGCAGCCACAGTTACCGAAAATTCCTTTTCCCTTCAGCTTTGGTTAGAAATCATTTATGTGATGCAAGTATGATAGGCTACTAAGGTTTTATATTTTAAAACATAAAATACAAGTATTCTTTTAACTTGAATCTTCATTCAGGCAAAATATATTAATACTTAATAATATTTGAGCTATTGTAGTTTTCAGTTATTACATGCATGTTTCTGTGTGAGTCCCAGAAGCTCATTTTGTTGGGGACAACAGCTTTGGGGAGAATGACTTCCTTCTGGGTGATCTGGGCATCCTGGAAGTACTTTTCTAGACTGCCCGCTCACCCCTCCCCACCCCCCAAGGGAGGGGTCTAAGACAGCACCAAGTTCACAAATTGCCGGTATGTCCAGGTCCTGATCCTTGCAGACTCCCTTTCGAGCTATTGCTGGCTCTTTCTCTTTCCTTCCTCCCTATGTTTCCTAAGAGAGGATCCCTCTTCCTAACCCACACCCTAAACTACTACTGGTGTCTCAAGCCAGTGTAACTTCTTTTTTCATTAAAATTTTTGAGTGCCAAATCTATAGGTCTATTTTTGCCCTTCACCAGATTTTCTAGTCACTTCCCACCTCTCCTTTGTTCTTTCTCTGAGGCTCTCCTTGCCTAGAATCGCCCTGCCTTCCTTCTTTACTGGGTGGATATTTTACTGCTTAAGAGCTAGTTTCCCTGTCCCCACTTGGGTGAGATCTTCTGATGTTTCCAGGCAGAGTCGGCTGCTTCCTGCATGGGTTTTGGTTTATATCTAGATAATAGCTTTTGCCATGTTTCACTTGGTTTATCAGTTTACATTTTGCCCATCACCCTAGATGCTGAGCTTCTTAACTCGAGAGAGGACCTTTTTTAACCTTTGTATACTCAGCCCCTAGTACAGAGGAGCCTGGCGCAGAGGAGATGCTTAGCCAGTGCAGACTGGTTGATGAGCACCACCACGTGCGGCTTTGTGTACGTAGGTAACACTATGGTGAGCAGGCGGGCAGGCGTCCAACCAGCTGGAAACTCAGGTGGGGTCACGCTCTCTCCTTTTCCATTCTGCAAGAATCAGTTTTGGTCAGATTGTTCTAGATGCCAGGGAGCTAAATGTGTATTTGGTTCTTTAATTTATTATATTTAAAATATTATTTTATTGTCCTGTAGCCCTCTTGATGAAACTTGTTTAACAACTTTTAAGACTTATTGCTAGCATGAAAATATACATATACTAATAAACCAGGGGAAATTATTCTTCTTTAATGTAACTAGAAATTATTATTGTTTCCTTGAAGCAAACAATAGGAAATAGTTTAAAAGTGAATTGTCCTCTCCCCCCCAAAAAGTAGCTAGATTTGGAAATTAAATATTAGAATAATTGTGGTCCATTACCATTTTTCCTCACTGCTCCTGAGACGTGTGTTTATCTGGTTCCAAGACATTATTGTTTAATAAAGCTTTTCTGGTAACAGGATTCCTTTATGCTGACAATTTTAAAGCCTTGAATAGTTAAAAAGAAGGCATGTTACAGAGAGAATGGCAAAAGACCCCGTGAGAATCTGTTTTAATGAGAAGAGACACTGGTTTAGATTATGAGCTTTCAGAATTCTCTCTCTTTCTCTCACACACACACATACCCTCTCCTGAGACCACTTCATAGATCCACTGTATTTCATGCTGTAAATTTTTTAAATCCTGTTTAACTCTCTTTTTTTCATGTTTATTGGGCACCACATTGTTTTTGCCCTAATTGGTGGGACTTTGCCTTTATCTTTAGCTGTGTAAGATCATGCTTTCTTGTCAAACACATAATGTATGCTTTTATTTCATTTTTGGGTTTTGCTTGGGGCCTAATTATTTTCTTTCTTTGAGATTCATGTAATGAAACAACAGATGACCTGATGGTTTCACATTTTTTATGATTATTGGGTTGGCTTCAAAGTTTATTCAGTACAAAAAGTGCCTGGAGATAACGGCCTGATAGTTGCATGAGACTCAGCTGGTCATGGAAGGAAACCACAGGGCGGGCGTCCGCAGCCTCCTCCAGCACTCACTAGAAGCCTCTGTCTCAGCGAGCCTTTCAACAGGAACAAACTCACGTCTTCACAGTACCCTCCCCAGTGTTAAAATGGGCAAATCGCAAGGTTTTTCCCTTTTGTTTACAATGCCTAAAACTTGCCAAGAGAAAGTTTTTGCAAAATTAAATCAAGCTCTTTGAATGGTAGAAGCCAAAATAGGATGAAGCTAATCTGAAAAAAGTTCTTTGACTAGGCTCCAGGAATGTGGAACCGCCACTAGGTTTTCTGCTCTTGAAGAGACAAGTATTGAAAGAACCGAGTGCTAAATAAATGAGCGTCTCGTCGCTGTTCAGCGATCCCGTGAGGTAGGGGCTGGCATTGTCTCCGTCCCACAGATGGAGAAGGACGCGGGCTTGGCGAGGTTCTGTAGCCTGCCTGAGGTTGATTCGGGGGAGCTCACACCCGCAGCCCCCAGATGCTGTGGTGGGCCAGCATTGCACAGGGAAACAGTGAAGGCAGCAACTGCTTCCTCCTCTGAAGGACAAAGCTTCTTCTTGAAGAAGTGTGTCTAAGAGAATTAGAGTTTCCGTTTTGAAATAATATCTGTATCCTCTACTAATGGATGGAAAGTAAACAGGAATAGTGGCATTAGTAATTCAAATAACAATTATTGCAAAAGTCACTCATGTAACAGACCAAATATCATTCATGTAAAAAAAATGGCCAGTGCACTGTCCCTTCCCACACACCAGTCCCATCACAGGACAGGCTTCCCTTCTCTGCCTGGCACCAGGTCGGAGTGTGTGACTGAGCGGCCAGGGGCCAGCGGGGTGGTTGAAAATGGAGGTTAATCTGAATGGAACTTGAGCAGCTGAAGGGACTGGGTCTATGGTTCAAATTTAGTGACAGACAATCTACGTGAGGATTTATAGTTCTTGTAATGTGTCTGTCCCGCACACCAATTCTCTGACAGCCGTTTCTTCTGTTTAAATCTGTTCAATCTGCACTCAGAAGTACAATTACGTGTGTTTAAAAATTATTTCTGACACGGAGGGCTGCTAGATACTAGAATTGGTCTCAGAGAGACTATTGAATGTCTTAGAGAATGGTAATTCTTGAGACTTACTAATAATGAGGTACCATCATTTGAGAAAGGAATCAATTTTCTTTTATAAATTAATGTTGGTTTACCTGGGAAGTTGCCACAGTTCCTAGAAATATCATTTGGGGTAGGAGGAGGTTGGGGACTGTTGTGCGGGGGGAGGGGCCCTGTGTGTGGGTCTGAGATGATGACGCGGGCCAGCTACTTTGGGCGGTGAATCTATTCCTACGTGTTTGTAACTCCTTGTCCCCACACCTACCCCTCAGAGTTTTAGGATATGAAGTAACGAGGTGAAGAATGGAAAACTGAAATAAAACATGACTAGTTCAGGTAGCATACAGAGTAAATTATTTACCAAAGCACTATCTATATCTTCATTCATTCAGCAAACTGTCAGAAAGTACCAGGCATGATTTTTTAAGAGAAAAAGCAGTTAAAATGAAGTTAAACCTCATGAGTAACATAGGCAAGTGAAAAGAGCTTGATTTTAAGCCCATCCAGGTTGATTTAAATCCAGAGCTAGAAGCCCTGGTGCATGTATATGCACATAAGCATGGGGGCTTATGTGTCTGTACATAGGATATGGCCTTTTGTCATTCTGAAGTCAAGTTCACAGGTCAGGATCAGCATTCTTACAAAAAATGAAGTCAAGTAGAATAAAAATGCTAACATAAATGGAACCCAGCACCGGACTGCAATGTGAAATGCTTTTCTTACTCTACAACTATGGTTAGTGCAGCTGAAAGCAGTAACACTGGCCCATGCAATTTCTTCTCTAGTCACATTCTGTGAGTCACGAATTATGTCTTCATAATTTCAGCCATCCTTGTTCCAGATTATGTATGGAAAAGCGCTCATTTGTAAGGTTGTATATATCACAGAAACCAAAGGGCTCTGGCTTCCTGTACAGACAGAACTTCTTCGGTTCCACTCCCAGCTTGGCCCCTTAAAACTAAGTGACTATTAGAGAGGGAAGGTATTTAACACATTTGCCAGTTTCCTTTTCCACAAAGCAGGAACAAGCTACTGATCAGAATTGTCCAAGGTAATGTGTGTGAAATGTATTTAGTTCACACTGGTCTCCTAAAAACTGGTGCTGTTCCTACATTTGCTCAGAAGCCAAAACAAAGTGAAGGAAATATTCTTAAAGCCACCACAACTCAGCTCAAGTATCAGCACACTGAAGGAAATACGCTTTACCTTGGACTTGGGAGAAAAGCAGTAACAAGGAAATGAGTTCTTAGAGTTCTTGTGAGTCTTTCAGGTTTTAAGGAGCTGTTTTTTTTTTTATTTTGAAAAACAGAAAAAAGTCTCAGAACCTAGTTGTACTAAAGTTTATTTATTCTACCTATTTTGAGTCAGAGCGAATCCTCCTGGAATGACCCTCGATGGTTTCCTGAATTTGAGCTGGTCCTTTCTGAGCTTTACAGATGGAGGGGAGCAGATGTGTGAGGCCAGGTGGGATGGGCAACGTAGGGACCCGTGTTCCCGTCACCCACTGTGGTATAGCAGGGTTTGTGGTCTCAGATACTGTCCCTCTTTTGTAGAGATGAAGTACAAGTTCAGAGAGGTTCCATAACTCACTGAAAGTCATACATAGGGCCTGGTGCGAGCAGGCGAAAATTAGATTCAGGGCTGTGTGTCCCTACCGCCAGCATCCTTTCTTCCTGCACTTTGGTGCTGACCTATAAGTGGATTCCTTGTGTATCCTGTTCTCAAATATATAAAGTACCCTGAGTTCTTGACTTTAAAAAAAACCTTCCTAGACTGCAGACTACACACACTGAATTCACGGTAGTGCCCTGAGCTGTTTTCAGCATTCCAGATTCATTATTTCACTAGTCCAGGCAAAATCCACACCTTTCAGAAGAGAAGCAATTTTTATATTAATTATACCACACCTTTTAATCTCCCACAATATATTAAAAAATAATTAGAAGGGGTAGTTATAATTTACCAAGCATGTGAAACTTAATTAAGGTAAAAGAATTAAAAAATGCCTTTGACAGCATTCCAGAATTGCACTTACACACACACCACTGATCATATGCAAAAAAGAAAAAAAGGTAACAGAATGATTTACCATCATGCTGCCCATAACAGTTAAAGTAGATCCAATCCCATAATTCCTGTGTAGAAGGTAACTTGCCAGGAACAGACATGAAAGCGTCCGGTACACAGTCACTTGTGCTCAGCAGCCCTTTGCTGAAACACCATCAAGTGTTTCCTCACCCCCACCTGCCTTGTTTTCCCCAAAGGGCTGGCTTCTGGACTTTCTTTCAGTCTTTGTGGTGCCTGCGAGATGTGGAGATGCTTTCTCTGCTTCTCTCCAGTGCAGCACCCCAAGCCGGCCCTCCTCTGTCAAGGAACTGGCAATTGTCCAAAAACGGCTTGTCTCTCTGCCTCATTGAACTTTCCTCAGCACTTCTGTCCCAGCCAGTTGCCACGTAGGATGTGCTGTGATTTTTCTCTACAAGGTATTAATATCTGGTAACAATTTATTGTTTGATTTGCAAGATAAATATAGGCTGTGGTTAAAGTTTGGCCTTTGGCACCAAACAGACCTGGATTCAAATCACAGGTTGCCTATTACCAGCCACGTGATTTCAGCCACGTGATTTTCTACAAGCAGCAACTTCTCCGTAGGAAGATGCTAATACCTACCTCACAGAGTGGGTGTGAGGATTAGGTTGGTAGGCTTGACACAGCCTTGACATTCAGTGAGTTCTCAGTTTGTGGCAGTTGTTTTTACCCCAAGAATATTTGCATTTTAATGTCAAGAGATGACAATGCCCTCACCCAAAGCAATGAGGGTTTTAGAGTGGGATTTAAACATTTGCCCCCATGATGTGAATGTTGGCACGTTTGAAGTAGTCCCAGAGGCTCCTTACACTATCCTTGATATTTGGTATTCTTTTTTCTTCTTGCAGTGCTGATTGGAAGTCTTTTTCTTCCTTACGTTCCAAATCAATTGATTTCATTCTTGGCTTCATTCACTTTGCTGATGATTCCCTGTAAATTGTTTTTTACTTCAATTTGTGTAGCCTTCATTTCTGCCAGATGAGTGTGGTTTCTTTAATTCTTCAGTTGTTGGATTTCCATACAGCATGACTTTCTGACAGTTACGAGTGATATTTGTTGTGTAATGTAGCTGTAATTTTTCTCTAGTTGTGCAAGGAGGCAAGCCGTGATTACCTACGCCTCCATCTTGACCAGAAGTCTCCAGATGTACAATTCTATAACACATCATTTTCTTGTGTGCTCACCACCCCAAGTCAAACCTCCTTCTATCACCATTTATCCCCAATTTACCCTCTTCTACCTCCTTCAACCCCCTTTCCCTCTGCTAATCACTATACTGTTGTCTGTGTCTATGAGTTTTTTTCCTTTGGTTAATCTCCTTACCTCTTCTATCCAGAAAACACCCCTCCCCTCTTACAGCTGTCAGTCAGTTCTCTGTATCTGTAAGTCTGTTTCTATTTTGTTTGTTAGTTTATTTTGTTCATTAGATTCCACATATAAGTGAAATCTTATGATACTTGTCTTTCTCTGACTGGCTTATTTCACTTAGCATAATATTCTCCAGATCCATTCATTTATGCTGTCACAAAAGGTAAGATTTCCTTCTTCTTTTTAATAGCTGAGTAGCATTCCATTGTATAAATGTACCACAATTTTTTTTTATCTGCTCATCTACTGATAGGCACTTGGGCTGCTTCCAAATCTTGGCTATTGTAAATAACTTTGCAATGAACATAAGAGTACATATATTCTTTCAAATTAGTGTTGCAGATTTCTTTGGATATATTCCCAGAAGTGGAATTGCTGGGGTATAAGGCAGTTACACTTTTAATTTGGTGGGGGAAGCTCCATACTGCTTTCCACAGTGGCTGCACGAATCTGCATTCCCACCAACAGTACACAAGGGTTTCCTTTTCTCCACATCCTTATCAATCCTTGTTCTGTGTTGATTTATTGATGATAGCCATTCTGGCAGGTGTGAGGTGATTAGTGACATTGAACATCTTTTCATATGTCTATTGGCCATCTGTGTATCCAAGTAATTAATGCATTTTTAAAGTGATTAAATTTCAGTTGCAGAAACAATGGAAAAATAAAATTTTATAATGCAGCAACTTATGAGATCTAGGATAAGTGTTTGACCAAACCAGTTTGATTTGTGTTCATTTCTAGATATAATATTTACTTTTTAAATTTATGATTGACCTAAAAGCTTTTCTTAAAAATGCTTATAAAAGCTTTAAAACAAAGTTGCATGACTTTCTTTTAAAACAAATAGCTTTGAAGAGTTAGGGAACTTAATTTCTTTAAATTCAGTAATCTGCTTCTCTCTTCAAAATTTTAATAGATTGGCTGACCTTCTGAAAGCACAGGTTTGTATTTAAAATCATTCCCAATACAGTCATAAAGCCGTATTTTATGTTTGTAGGATATAAAATGGTTTTCCTTTGGCTTATCTGTTAGCTTTAAATATGTACTTAAAAATCAGTAAGAACATTTGAATACCTTGAGAGAACACTGAGCAAAGAGCAGAGCAGGAAGCTGTTGGGTGAGTGAATAAATATAAAAACAACAGAGAAAGAATATAAACAAACACAAAGAACCAGAAAGCAAATGGAAGATGGTTCTACCTCCTTAGCAATTAATAAATTGCAAGTTAAAATAATAAGTTAACTAAAGTATATGATTGTCTAATCACTATGCTGTACATCTGAAACTAATATAAAATAATATTGAATATAAACTTTTAATTTAAAATATAATAATAAGTTAGCATGTTTTGCATACCAATTTCAAAAGAAGCAGGAACTTAATACACTGTCATTTTTAATATAAATTGTTTCCTTCTTTCCAGGAATAATTTGACAAAATGAATTAAAGCCTTAAAAATATAGTTGCTTTTGACCTATAAATTTCACTTCTGAGAATATATCTTAATGAAAAATGAAATATATATGAATATTTAGTCATAAAGATAATGAAGTGATATTTAAGGTATAGTAAGGTACTAGACATCCTTTAAGTAACCAACAAGAGCAACATCAAGTTATGGCACTTCATTTTAATCTAATATAATGATATTTGGCCATTCAGAGTATTTTTTACATGTTTATTTATTTACATGAAAAGATGCTAAAGATGGCCTGGACTAGAATGGCTCAGTGGGTTGGGTGTCGTCCCACAAACCAGAAGGTCAACGTTTTGATTCCCTGTCATGGCATATGCCTGAGTTGTGGGCCAGGTCTTGCTGGATGTGCAAGAGGCAGCAGGTTGATTACATCAATGTTTCTCTCCCACTCTTTGTCCCTCCTTCCCCTCCTTCTAAAAATAAACAAACAAACAAATAAAATATTTTTAAAATATGCTGAAAATCTATTAAGGGAAAAAAGCAATTAAAAATAATTGTTACAAGATTTTGTGCAAATATTTACAAATTTTGGAGAAAGGGAGACAGAGACCAAGATAGGAAAAATGAAGTATATACAGGCATGTTTTCAGTAGCTGTTTGTGGGTGAGTAGACTGTTGGTGCTTTTAAATAGTTTTATTTGTTCATGGCCTCTGACTTTCCTGTGGTGAACTTACAAGCTTTTGTAGTACAGTGTGTTTGCTTTATTGAAAATGTAAAGATTATAGTTTTGCTTCAAAGTGTCCCTTGGGAAACCAATAGAAACCTGGACAAAGGGCTTGAACCCAAGTTTAAATAAGGGCACGTGGGTGGGCTGTCCCGGAAGTGAAGAGATGCTCGAACTCATAACTGGTAGAACAAATGCAAATATAACATCGTTAAGATACCACTTCGTACCCATGGGATTGGCTCCAAAAGGAGAAGTTTGGGGAGAAAAAGAGGAAATAGAATTTTTGTTGGAGTCTAGAGAGTGAGTGAGTCAGCAGCGCCTTTGTAGAGGGCACCTCCAAGTAGGTTTTTCTGTGATTAACCATCAATCAGGGCCCAGAAATAAGGAGTTTTATTTAAAAAACAAAAAAATCAAACTTTCTTTGTTCTATTATGGATTATTTTGAATTTGTTATTTTTATGGACTTTATTTTATTATTTGTATTGTGGGTAGAAGAGCCAGTAGGATTACTACTCTCAACCTAAGTCACAAAAGAGAAGGAATTGTATTTAAAGATTTTTTATTTATTTGTTTTCAGAGAGAGGGGAAGGAAGGGAGAAAGAGAGGGAGAGAAACATCAATGTGTGGTTGCCTCTCACACGCCCCCTACTGGGAACCTAGCCCGCAACCCAGGCTTGTGCCCTGACTGGGAATAGAACTGGCTACCCTTTGGTTTGCAGGCTGGAACTCAATCCACCGAGCCATACCGGCCAGGGTAGAAAGAGTTGTGTTAATAAGAGAAAATAATTACAATTTTGGTAAAGGTTGACATAAACTTAGATTTTGTGACAAATGTGTAGTAAACAGCTGAAAATGATTACACGTGTGAATCTCAGGGGAGCAGACTTCAACATTTTAAAGCATTTCCATAGAGAACTTGTTAGGGCCTGGAGAAGCCACCAGCCCTGAGTGATGTGGTGACTTAACAGGACAGAAAGAGGAAACAACCATTTGACCAGGAACATGGCAGATCTTGTGGACAATGGGCACTTTATACATCCTAGAAGTCAGTCGTAGTAGCAAACTCCTATCCTAACTCAGAACGGAAAATTTTAAAAGGCGTTATAAACAAATAGACCCCCAATATCATTATAATTGAGCCTCCCTCTGACCCCCATTGTGAGGGGGGGTATGAATGCAGAGTCGTGTGTAGGACCTAATTGTGAAGGACATGATAGGTCATGGTGAAAGATTTAGCGTTATAAAAAAAATATAAAAAGGACGTGATCACAGTTTCATTTCAGAGAAGTAGTTATGGAGCTTAGAGAGAAAGAAAGCCTGTGACTAGGTGATCAATTTGTGGATAAACCAGGCCTCAGAGAAAAGAGTATGGGTTTTACCATGATGCCAGCCCAGCAGGATGTGAGCAATGTTTGTTCAGTACACAAAGGGCAGAATTAAGGCAGGATGTCATTTCTAAGGAGGCCAGAAGAAGGGGGGGACCCAGATGGTAAGTAAGCATAAGCTAGAAACCTCAGGATGCAGTGAGCACTGGCCTAGGAACCCCGTGTCCAGATCAGAAGGCCAGCTGAGGCAGAGACAGCGAGGCAGTGAGTGAGGAAGGTGTTGATCACAGGGCTGTTTGTGGGACCAGAGAGCGGAGACCACCCAAGGGCCCGCTCTGAGGAGAGGGGATAAACGGTGGTTGGCGGTCCTCTGGAATTCTGCGCAGCTGCAGTTAGAAAGAGGTGTGTAGTCAGCTCTGGAAAAGTCCAGAGCTAGGCTTGCCAGATGAAATACAGGGTGCCCAATTAAATTTGAATTTTTGATTAGAAAAAACAAATAACTTTAAGGATGAGTACATCCCAAATATTTCCTGGATCTGACAGCCCTACCCATAGCACAACCCAGCTGGTGAAAACGAATGCTATGCACACGGGTGAATCAACACAATTTATCACAATACATAGCAAACACATTAATAGCTATTGTGTTTGTGAGGGTGGATAATGGGGATAAAATGTGATAAACAAATGCTACATGAATAAAGGAATGGAGGGCCTTAAATGAGCAGGTGATGATAGCGAGCTGAGTATAATCACCTCAACTTTCCGTACCCAAGTCTAAAAAGAAGTAAAAAAAAAAAAAAAGGTTTTCCAGCCCTGTCCTGGAATTTCCAGCACTGAAGTCCTGAGGACACTGCCTGCCTGATAAAGAGGATATTCTGTTCTACAGAACAATCCCCGAGGACTGCTCTGACCCTCCCAGAAAACTCAGCAGCAGGAAAGTGAGTAGGAGAAGGAATGCATCAGTGACAAGGGACTCGGGAGAAAAAGAATAACTTTATAAACCTAGTGAAAAATGAAACTAATGAACAAATCAGGAACATGGCTTCACCTAGATTTAGTCTTTTAATAGAGGAACATGTTTGCATTCTTAGAAGTGTTAGTAAGAACGTATCAAAAGCATAAATCCTTAACTGTTGCCATAGAAACAACTAGAAGCAGAGGCGAAGTGTCAGTTTCCCCGTTGAAAAAAGTGACATGTTACTGAGTTAACTCTCATCCTTAGTTTTCTATTTTAATGTTACAGCGGATTACAAGGAGAGCTTTAACACGATTGGAAACATCGAAGAGATAGCGTATAATGCTGTTTCCTTCACCTGGGACGTGAACGAGGAGGCGAAGGTGAGTAAGAAAGTGGCGTTGATTCGTTGTTCAGATCTTTTAAGTAACGTGTCCTTTCTCTGCAGGTGATTTTTCTTTTCTTTTCCTTTTTTTTTTTTTTTTATAAAAGCCTTTATAGATAGGGGAAGATCTGTTAACTTGAGCCAGAACAAAAAGAAATGAACTTCTTATCTTTCTCTAGAAGTCACAAACATCCAATTTTGTTCAGCTGCATTGCCTTTTGGGGGGTAAAGGAGAAAAGGGCGAACGTGTTCCTATGTGGCCTTGGGCAGAATGCTCCGAGACCCACGGCCCTCCCGAGCCTCAGGCTCCACAGTGAGCCCGTGGGGCTGGCCCAGATTGGGCCGGGAGACCTTTTCTGCTTGCACTGCAGGTCTTCCCACACCCCGTCTAACTGCAGCCTCCTTCAGAGGGAGCGAGGTGTTCAGAGGTAATGTTTTCATAGGTAAGTGACTGGGAAGTCTCCTGACCCCACAATTCCTTCCAAGTGCCACCTGGCTGAGCGAGCGGCAGGAGGCAGGGCTGCAGCTCTCTGAACCTCACTCCCTGTGGTGTGCTCGCTGTGACCTTGGGCCATTTTGTTCCTCACTGACTGCTTAAGCTTTTCCTACTTCTCTCCGGTGTCAGTAGGCTTAAAAAGGGCAGCAATCACTCTCCAGCAAGATGTGCCTTGAGGACAGACATCCGCCTTGTTGTCCGGGTGAAAACCGGAAACTTCCTGATACTTGATTTGCTTTCTGGCTACGGGTCCCTCTGAGTTTACGAAAACTCCAAACTTCTCCGCCGTGCATTTTCTTTTCTGTGTTGCATGGCTTCTGATCCTCGATCTTTATTTTGCACCAAAGAGAAGGTTCCAGATGAAACCTCAGTTTGTTTTGTACTTCGGGTGCGGGCGTTAACAAAACTCTGTCTTCAGACTAATGGAAAGGTCAATGTAAACAACTCCCTTCAATGCGCTATTGTCTGCGAGCTGGGGGAAGGCTGGGTGAGAAAGGAAACTGGATTGGAGTTTGTGGGCCGGCCTTACAGAAGATGAATTGCTCAGTGTCTCATTTCACTCAGGTATTAAACAATTGAAATGAAACTGGCTTTAGGCCCAAGAAAGGTGACTTAAATGGATGGGCAGCAACAGCACAGAGCAGCCTGGAGCGGGCTGCCGGGGCTCAGGCGCCCCACGGAGTGAAGCAGGCCTTGGGGCAGGCGGGAGGTCAGGCCCCACACAGAATGTAGGGGAGTTGGTCTTCTCGGTCTGGTTCAAGTTCCTTGCCCAGAGCCCTGTTTCCCTTCATGCCCCTTCCCTGCAGAGGCTAGGTTCCTGGGCTAGAACAAGAAAAGGGCCTGGCCTGGCATTAGAGTCCTCAGCGAGTCACCTCACCTCTCTGAGCCTTACTCAGTTCCCTTACTCAAAACAACATAAAACAAAACGAACTTTCCCAAGCCACTCTGCCACAGCAAGTATGGTGCTGGGGGTGCGACGCATGAAGGTCCAGTGCCCTGGAGGAGGGAGGGCGACCCAGGGACCGCAGAGCACGTGTGAGGAGTGAGCTGCAGGCCCCCCACTGATCCCTGGGGAGATGGTGGGGTCCCGGCATTGGAAGGGCTTGTCAGTGTAAACGTGAGCTGTGATGGGAGCCCTAACTTCATCATCGTGCAATCTGCGGTAACGAGCGCTCGTGGGTGAAGGCCCTCGCCGTTCTGTGTCCATAGGGGGACCCTTTAAAGAAAATGCCACAGCCGGAGGGGCCGCTTGAATGATGGAGGCTCTAAGAGGCCACAGCAAGGTCGTGACTTCGGGTTGAGCGGACCTCTCTTTCAGCCTAGTTAAGACAATACCACTCCTTACCCAAAGGCAGAATTTCACTTCTCTTATTTAAGTGTGTTTGTGCATGTGCACTGTCCCAGCATGACGAATCCAAACTCACGTGTGCTTTGACACCTGGCTGTGTTTGCTTCTTGTAGCAAAATGTGTTTGTTTCTTTAATATATACATTTTAGTTACTATTGCTTGATGGTTGCAGTAGTAGGCAGTCTGGGTTAACCAATAAGTAATACAAAATAATTTCAAATAATTTCCCTCAAACTACTGGAAGGGCGTATAAAGAAAAACCATAAAAAATAAATTGTTAGTGAGGGCAAGATTGCTTATCAACTAGCAGAGCCTAAGGTATTTCTTTAACATATCACTGATGTTATAATTAGCAAAAAACAGAATCATGTGGTTGAGAAAAAGCAGTTTAACAAAGCAAGAAGTAAAGGCGACCCTCTCACAGGGGAATTGTTTGCGATTTTCATACGATGGACTTAGAAGCGGTTGAATTTGCTCTCCGGCTTCTGTTGGTGGCGTCCACGTGGAAATCCTTCGCAGGCTTCAGGGCTGGGGCCCCCCCATTCAGTTTCACGTGATGGTTTGGTTCACGTGGTCGGAGGACACAAATCTGTGGCCTGGAGCCTTCATGTGGTCCACAGAATGTGCGTGCATATGTCAAGCATTTACGTACTTTTATTTTAATTTTTTACTTTTTGCTCACATTTAATAATCAGGAGATCTTCATTATTGCAATCTAGGTTTCTAGATTCTTTTGGATCATTAAAGAATCTGGCAACCATGAGCCCAAGTGTTTGCAAGGCCATGAGTGGTTCCCGTGAGGGACTGGCTATTCTCTTGAAAACCTTTGCTAGCCTTCTCCATTCTGGAACTTTCTCTGCCCAGCCCTGGTGGACATTTGACTTTGCGTGCCCGAACCATGCCCTCTCAGGCAGCTGAATATGCAGCTGGCATCTTCACTGGTTTTCAGTACTGGGGAACAGAGTGACACAGTGGAGG
Organism: Trachops cirrhosus; assembly: GCA_028533065.1. Lineage (NCBI taxonomy): Eukaryota > Metazoa > Chordata > Mammalia > Chiroptera > Phyllostomidae > Trachops > Trachops cirrhosus. Next base: position 100,474,043 of record CM052544.1, read on the forward strand.
TGGCCGCAGTGGAGACAGGGGCCCGGGACCCCTGCCCGCAGTCCCCGGCTCCTTCGGCCAGGCCTTTGGCGGCCATGAGCCCAGGTGTTTGCAAGGCCACGCTGGCCTTGGGTTGGCACCGTTAAAGAGAGTGGCTGGGACATGCTTTCGAGTGTCCATAAGAGTGGTAGACCTTGATCTTTGAAGATGTTTTATGAAAGCACCAGAAATCACTTGGGATCAAATGTCATATCAACAAGTTGGACAATACCACTCCAGGGTTAAAAAGAGATTTCTTTTCTGTAAGACCAGCTTTGGGGAAGGCAGAGTCAGGAGAGACACTACAAATAAACTTTGCGCCACAGCAGCATTGTTCGAGGAAAACACATGTCTTCCCTAGATGGCGATGTTTAATGATAGTTTTTATTCAGATATTTAAGTCTTGGCGCATTTATTAAAAAAACTAACACACAACAGTCCAGTATTGGGCCTCTTACTACATATGTATAATCATGAGCTAATGATAAGGTGATAGATTTTTCCAGAGCACAGTTTTACTTGTATTGATGTTGCTGCAGACCTACATTTTCCTTCTCCCTCTTGTTGAGCGTGAGCAGAAGAGAGGAAAGGATGTGGAATTCTCATTGTTTAGTTTAACTAGAGGAAAAAGTTTGACTAGGGAAAGTGTTAAAACAACTAACATGCAGTTTGGGACTTAACTCCTGATTTCTGGTATTGATTGCCACGTGATTCTGGCAGATCTGCTGCTGAGTTCTTCCCCCTGAACCGGTTTTGCTGGTTGTGCCACAGTGTCCTTCTGCACAATGACAGAGTGAGCGGCAGAACTAGTCCCCAGCAAGACATTTTTCCCCCTCGGTGTCTGTGCAGTCTGGACTCTTGTGTAATGTGAACAGGTGTCCCCGGGTCCCTGGGAATGACTCAGGTGGCTTCTAGGTGGGTAAGGTTGTGAGTCCCTGTCCACCTGTCACAGCTTGGAAATTGATGGGGGTGAGGCAGCAGGTGCTACAGAGGAAAATGCACTGAAGTGGGGTTCAGGCACCAGGCAGTCGTCCTGGCACCGGAATAGCTGGCTTTGTGACTTCTGCCGTCTGAGCTTCACTTTCCTCAGCTGGAAGGGGAGCAGGGATTATTAAAACAGATGATTAAAGTCAATAGATATGATTAAGGTCCCATCCATATGATTCTAGTAGCAAGACTGCTGTGTGCCATTCTTTCACAAGACTCCCATTTAGAAGGCTATTTCAGTTTTTCTTTCTTCCCTTAGACAAACACTGGTAGCCAAACCTACAAAGCAGATTTATTGATCGCTGATCCCCAAGATGAGGAATTCCCATGCAGACCCCACTAAGTTACTGAAGAGCAGTGAGATCAGATTCCTGGCACCCAATGCTGCTGTCTTTCTCTGGGTGATGACATCATCCCCTCACCCACCCCACCGGAGCAGGAGCACGGCAAACCCTGATTAGAGGCTCTCCTTTCTCCCAGATTTCTAAGGAGATTCTTGAAACTGGGCCACCTATTTTTGTCCAGTACCTTTTCTCTCTGCACTGTGATTTCAGGATGAAACCGACCTCCGTGTGCTATGCAGGTCCCTCCCACGTGACCACGGAGAATGACTTGAGCATCAAGATGCTCCTTTGTGCTTTGAGGAACAAATCTCCTTTTCTTGTCTTTTCACTGGACCACCAAACCAATTTCCCCCTATTTCTTTGTTTCACCTATTTCTATGCAGCCAAGCTTTTGGAATGCTCTGGAGTTGGTGAAAATGCGCCTCTTCCCTTATTTACCAGCCCCTCGAAATGAACAAGCAAACAAAGAAATCCACTACTAGCCCATCTCTTCTGTCTCTAAGATTGTTTTAAAAATCTATTGCAATCCAAAAATATGAAATTTTTTCTACTGTGGGTTACTCTTTGCTGCCTTCTAGCCTGGCACCTCTGCCTGCAGAAGCAGAGTCATTGCCCACTGTGGGGAGGCCTACCCTGCCCCTCCTTCCCAGCTCTGTGTTGAGCTGTAGGAAGGGCTTTGGGGACTGGCTGGTGCCACCCTCTGCTTTCCTGTTCAGTGGTGAACACTCATCCTGCATTTGGGGACTTGGGAGGAACTTTCAGAAAGGAATTTGTTGCAATTTTAGAAAGAGTTAAGGGCTCATATAAGGCATATGTATATTTTCATCCCTATTAACAAATTTTTGGTGTGAGATTGGGGGTGGACAAGACTGACACCTGATTGGGTTGGCATAGGGAGCAGAGAGGCCAGGAGATGTCATGGGTCATTTTCCTGTGCATTCCAGATTCTGATTCCACTGAGTATCACCTTTCTATACATCTCCGGCACTGCACAATTAGACAAGTGCAAAGGTGGGCCTTGAACCCACGTCCCTCTGAGTCCAGAGTCCATGCTCTTAGCCATCCTGATAGAGGAAAATCTTCAATTTTTTTTAAAGGCCAAAGCATGTTATGGTTTTCCTTCTCAAAGATGTCTATAGGGTACAACACCTATAGTTGCAGAAAGAAAGAAAACAAATGAACTGTCCCATTTTCTTGAGCAAAGCAGTTTAATCAAGTCACCCTGCTTTTGCCACCCTCTGTCTCCCTGGTCCCCACCCAGATGGCCTCACTGGCCCAACACTGCAAGCACACAGGCCTCTCCCTGTCCACGTCTTTAGTTGCCCTACTACATTTTCTGTTGATACCCTACATGTTATTGACCAGAGTGGATTTGGGCGTGAGGACTTTGAGGATTCTTTGTCATGTTCAACTGTGTGTGTGTGTGTGTGTGTGTGTGTGTGTGTGTGTGTGTTAGCCTAACATTAGCGATCTCATTGGCATAATTGCTACCTCACTCTGCATTAATTGAAGATAATGCACTTTCTCATATTATAAAATATCAGTGCTTTCTTCTCTGTGTCTTGACACATTAATTCTCCACCCCCCCTTATCTCTAGCTCCTTTCTGTGGTGTTCAGATTTTTAGTTTACACTCATTTACATAATTTTCATACACTTTTCTTTCATGCTTTGTTTCCTGCTGTGAACAGTGAAGACTCTTCCTTGCTCTTTTTTTGCAATGCCATGCAGGAAGTACAGCATGAAAAAATCCAGCGAGAACAGTGATTGTTATCAGAGAAAATGAAAGTTGCAGAAGGCACACAGTGACTCTCTGCTTTATGTCTGCAACTTACAAAATCCAGTAAACAACCCGCATTCACCAAGCCGGTAAATTGGAAGTAATATTTGCATATAAGCAATATTTATTTTATAAGTAGATTCCTCTAATTTTGGGTCCCTTTGGGTGCTTTAAATAATTGGATTTACAGAAGAGATTTCATGTAATTTTTGACATTGTAAGAAAATGCAGGGTGAGGGAACACATGCTGATATTTCCTCTGGGCCCCTGTTTCCTTAAAGTTTTACTTTATTTTCCTTACACTGTTGCCATTGTAACTGATTTTGCTCCGATATGGAGAGCTATCATGTAACATCTGAGACCCAGTATAAAGTCTAGAAACACGGATGTGTAAGGTGGTCAGCTGGGTGAACAGGAGAATACGGGTGAAAGGTGGAGTAGAATGCCCTCTTCTGTATGCTTAGATTCATCCTGAAGGAAGAAAGTGAAGTTGCTGCAAAGCCGCGGCCTGGCCCGTGGCTGCCCTGGACACAGGGCGTTGGGTGTGGCTCCCATCATGACTTGCTTCATGCTGTGGGACATAACTAGAGCCATTGTATAGGATTGCTTGCTTTCCCCATACAGTGTCCAGGCCAACCCTCTCTCTTCCCGGTGCTGTCTTTTCAAGGTACAGTCCGTGGCCAGCAAGTGAGATTAGCTTTTTCCCCAATCAGCTGCTAATGAATAGAAAAAACACAGTCTCTCTGTCCTCAGTATATCAGTTTTAGTCACTCAAAAGATGGGAGGGCAGCGCTTTGATTATGACCAATGAAAGGCAGTAAGTTGGACAAAATAAAGGTGTTCGAACCTTCTTGAACACCTGGGAATTGTTCAGTCTCTTGGGGTGGAAAATAAGGTTATGCTAATTGCAAGGCTGACTTGAAACTCAGTACCAAATCATGGCAAATCTAATAAATTATCCCAAATTTATTATTTCACTCCCTTATTCCTTTTCTCTCTCTTTCAACATTTCTTTTTGCTCTAAAATATTTAATCAGCTTTTATTGGGCTCCCCCTGTGTGTCAAGCACAATGCCTTAGAACATCACAGTTTTTCGGGCTTCATAATCATGCCTTCCAGGGGGATGTTTCCAAATGGACTGCGTTGTCCTTCTGCCCAACTCCAGTGCTGGGTGCCAGGGAGAAGAGAAGATGTACAAATACCGATTTACAGGATGAAAAAGGAAACCAGCCCTAGCCAGGAGGCCCAGTTGGTCGGAGTGTCATCCTGTATACCAGAGGGTTGCGTGTTCGATCCCCTGTCGGATTGTGTAAGGGAGGCAACCAGTTGTTGTTTCTCTCTCTCTCCCACTACCCTCTAAAATCAATTTTAAAAACCATACCCTCAGGTAAGGATTAAAAAAAGGACAGAGACCAAAGGACAAGCCAAAGGAGACCATGCACCTGAGGCCCCATGGTTCATGACCCAGTTTATCCCCTCTCGCTCCTCAGGGAGTTCTAGTTTTGCTCATGAGAAAGTCTAGGATGAAATAGGGTTGATATTACTGATTTGAAAAGAGTTACACTGCACTCTTGCTGAAGTAGGACCTAATTTTAAACAGGTTGTCTTATGGAAGGCTAGAGAATATTCTAGAGCATCTTCCATGGTCTCAAGAGTAAAGAAAAGGCTGGGGGAGGCTCCTGGAAAGAGTCTTAAAAGGTCAAGATACACAGCGTGAAGCAGGGCAAATGGCGTTTTTATGTGTTTGCTGGGGCGTGGTGTGGGTTATGGAAGCTTTAAAAGGGAAAGATAAACATTTGCTGGAGTCTTTGGTATTGAACTTAAACAAAGCCATGCCTTTGTTCCAGTTTTATAAGGTAATGGATGGCAGGAAAGGCTATAAAGCCATAGTTAATTCATATATAGAAGGAGTAATCTTTGGAAGGCATCTCGCTAATAAGATATCAACAGCTTGATCTTTTGTTAGAACGTACATAGAGTATCCATGGTTTCTGACCTGAATCCTGCTTAGGGCTCTGTAACTTACATGCATGAACTACTGTGTGTGCACAGAGAATTAGATTACAGACTTGGATTTCATAGACTGATGGTGTGTGTGTTAGTGTGCACCATGGTTAATATTTGTTTAGCGATACCATACCCCAGGCACCCTGCCAGATGCTTTTTAAACATTACTCAGTATTCATATTTTTCAGTGGATATAATTTTTCATGGAAATAATGAAGAATGAGAAAAGCCCAGAGAGGTTAGCAAGCTTAACCAAGGTTGACAGCTCATGCATAGCAGAGCTGGAATTCGCACCCTGGGCTGTCTGAAGCATGTGCTCTTTCCACACTGACTTTTTATATTGGGAGGATCTAGTAGTAATACCTTCTACATTATCTCTGGCAAAAGGGCAGTCATTCCTTCAAAGCTTCATGCCTGCTGCTATCATGCTCTAGGCCAGGCAGTGGGAACTCATGGACAGATAGCCAGGCAGAGTATCTGCTCTCAGAACATTTTGGCTGGGCAGGGGCCTGAGACACAGCTGTAAATAACTGTCATAATGAGGTAGGAGATGACAGTGACTCTAATAAACATAAAGTGCTAAGAGTGTTCTGGAGAGAGAAACTCTATTTATTTAAAAATCTTACTAACTTACTGAATAAACTAAAATAAAAATTTAAAAAAAAAAAAAAAAATAAAAATCTTACTAACTTTTTAATTTAAAAAGTTTCAAATGAAGATTGAAAGACTAATCCAATTGCCCTGACTGGTGCTAACTCAGTAGGCTGGGCATCGCCCTGCAAACTGAAAGGTCACTGGTTTGATTCCCAGTCAGGGCTCATGCCTGGGTTGCAGGCCAGGTCCCAAGTTGTGAGAGGGTGAGAGGAGCGTGTGAGAGGCAACCAACTGATGTTTCTCTCTGCACATCAATGCTTTCTTCTCCTCTTTCTCCCTCCCTTTCCCTCTAAATAAATAAATAAATAAATAAATAAATCTTTTTTAAAGAAGACTAATACAATTAACATCACATATCTTTCACCTAGGAGGACTCATTAATATTTTGGCAGATTTGTTTCCTCTTCTTCTTCTTATTATTTTTGTTCTTCTTATTCTTATTCTCCTCCTTGTTCTTGTTCTTATTCTTGTACTTCTTGTTCTTCTTCTTCTCCTACTCTCTGTCTCTCTACACACACACACACACACACACACATACACACACACACACACTCACTTCTAAATATTTCAGCATGTAGAGAGCTCATCTTTCTGTGGAATCAGGAAAAACAAGGGGGGATGTGGCATATTGGCATGTCGTAAGGGTCGGGTACAATTTAGACATGCAGATGTTGGAAAGAGGAGCAAGCCAAGTAGAAGAATGTGTGCTTGAAGGTTCAGAGAGAGCAGAGCATAAGAGCCAGGGGACCCTGCCGAGCAGCAGGGAAGGTAGAGTGCTGTTTGTAAAGGGACTGATGGAAGTCACGAGAAGGGACAAGATTGCCACAGAGAGAATTGGAGGGTAGGCAAAGAGGGTTAAGGGTGGGACTTTAGACCCACCCTACTTAGGGAATGTGGAGGAAGAGGAACCAAAGAATGAAGAGGTGGTTAGGAAGGAGAGTAGAAAAGAAAGCTGGGGGAGAGGAGGTAGAGGTGAAGGAGGAAGAACTGGCCAAGGAAGTCAGTGAGACATGGACCGCCCACCTAAAATCTACTGAATTGGAAACTCTGGGGGTGGGGCCCTGTAATCCACATTTTAACAAGAACCTGTAGATGCACACTGAATTTGAGAGCCCCTGCTTATAAAGATGCTACTGAGAAAGCTGACCTTGAAGAAAGCAATTTTAGAATAGCAAAGACAAAAGTCAAATTAAAATTGTCAGTGACGTGGCCTGTTCCCTGCCAGTAATTTGTGTGTGCACGTGTGCACAGAGGCCGTGCGGACAGACATGCACTGCATCACTGCTTGTAAGATATGACATATATAAATATATAAAAAGGCTGGGGAAAAACCTAATGTTAAAGAAACTGTTACTCCATATTTCATGGATTTTTTTTAATCCTCACCTTAGGATATTATTTTAAACTGATTTTAAAGAGAGAGGCAGGAAGGTGGGATAGAAACATTGATGTGAGAGAGAAACATTGATTAGTTGTCTCCCATACACTCTCCAACCAGGGATTGAACCTGCAACCCAGGTATGTGCCCTGACCAGGAATCAAACCTGCAACCTGTTTGGTGTCGGAACGATGCTCCAACCAACTGAGCCACCCAGTCAGAGCTTCATGGCTCTTTAAAAAAAGAGAAAGGAAGAGCTATCTTCAGAATTTGTCAAAGCAAGGCGCAGAATTGTGTGTTTACCATGCTGTCATTTACATACAAGACAAAAGGAATGTATTTTGTAGCCTATTTCTAGAGGAATACAGGCGAAACTGAAGGACACTCCAGAAACCGTAGGTTGATCAGGGAACAGTGCAGGGCAGGGCGAGATTTCAGTTTACCCTTCTGTGCCTTTTGAATTTTGTGTCATAGATGTTACAAACTCAAAACAAACTCTAAGTATTAAATATGAACAGAAAAGTTTTAAAATAACAACAAATGATCAGAAAGTTGAGTGAGTGAATCTTTCAGTCTAGGCTGAAATTCTTCCTCTGTGGGAGCTCATTATTTACGAAACAACCCGACCTGTTGTTATGCAATGTCCGAAGGCTTCCTTCTCAGGTCCTGTTTCACAAGATCTGTTCAGACCACAGAGCGGATGGCAGAATCCCACAGTCTGAGGAGCAATAAAAGTCCTGCCTGAGACGTTTCTCCCTGCTCTTCCCTCCATAAAGCCCAGACTCTCCCCCCTCTAAAAGCATTGGACAGAGATAGATTTTATGTTTTCTCCTTAAATATTTGTTTGCTCAAATTAATGTGAATCATAACTAATCTACCATTGAGTCCTTTGGCCTCAAAAAAAAAAAAAAAGGCCTCAGGAGAGAATCCAGATAGGAAGCTATTGTCGTGGTCCCACGGAAAGGAGGGCTTGAACTGGGGGACCAGGGACATGAAGGATGCGAGCCTCCATCGGGGGGGCGAATGGGGGCGGGGTGCGAGAAAGAGCCTGGAGTCCGAGAATAGGACCAGCTGGACGACTAGGTATCTGAGAAGACAGAGCCATGGATGAGAGGCTTTCATGGCCCTTTACAGTTTAAAGCACGATCTCATTTTAAAGTGTCACGGTACCAAGGTACGGATTGTTATAACTACTTAAAAGATGAGGCAAATGAGGCCCAGAAAGGTTAACAACAAGTCCAAGGTCATAGTGCTAGTATTTGTACCAGGCACAGACCATTTTTGAGCCTCTTGTATGTTTTTTTCTTGCTGTGCTTTCTCCTCATTTTACCTTCCAGTTTCAGAGAGAGTCTTTCATTTGCGAGTCGATCTCATTTCATCCCTGCCTCTGAGGCTCAGAGCTCCTCCTTTTTGCAGCCTCTCACATCCTTCCTCTCTTACAGCGTGAACACCTTTCCTGTCTTGGAAGAACGCCCCCGCTGGGCCCGGCTGTCCACGGCCGTGCTCCTGTCCATCCCTCCTCCCTCTGTCTGCCGGCCAGCTGAGCTGCTTCCTCTCCATCTTCTTGTCCTGTCTCACCCGCCCCAGAAGTCTAGTTTCCCATCTTCCCTCCATTCGTCTGGCCTTGAGGAGGCACACAGACAGGGACACAAACCCTTTTTACTTCTGAACTTGGTGGCCTTTTCTCAGCCCTCACTCTCTTTGTCCTCCCTGCAAGTTGGACGTCAGATGCTGTGGCCATAGTTCTATCTGCCCTTGGCCTCAATGATACACACTTGACCGCTTCAAATGTCCATTATTTGACAACAGTGATACAACACCTTGGTTGGCTTCCTCCCTCACCAGTCTCCCTTTTCAGGCTTTTTCAGAACCTCCCCACACAAACCCTCCTTTCCCAGTAGGCCATCGCTTTCTTCCAGCTCAGCACTCCTACAGGAAATCTTCCCTGGCTGACTTGGTGAGCTTTCTCCTTTTCATCATGTTCTTCCAGCAAGTACAGCCTGGGATATTCAACTCACTATCGAATTATGCACACTATACAACAGCGAAAACTGTCACAGCCTCCCTTTTCTGTAAGGCCAGGGTCCTGCCGTGGGCTTCTGTATCTCCCATAACATCTCTCTATCAGTGTCTTCCACAGCGCGCGCATGTGTGTGCATCTGTGTCTGTAGCTGGACCGTCTATCGCTGTCACTGTCTATCTATTCTTGTATCTGTACCTATCTATCTGGTGCTCGATTTATAGTTGTTGATATACAGGCAGGTAACATTTTTGTGAGTATAAATCTGGCGAGAGCAGCAAACCCCACTGTACTATCTTGACAAGTTCAGCTACTCAAAGCAATCTCAACTCTTAAGAGGTTTTGCTTGTGAAAGCAAGAGCATAGATAAAGAGGGAAATGTGTATTTAGAAAAGTAATTTTATCTTAACTCATTGGACAAATATTTGTTGAGTATCTACCATGGGCCTGGCACTGGGACTAGAGTGAACTTGGGACTGACAAGGGCCCTCTCCTTATGGGCTCACCGTGAACAGATAGTTAGGCACTAAAGAGATGAACAGTGAGATAAACTACGAAGGAAATAGAAAGAGCAGTGTGACAGAGTGTGCTACTGGTCGGGGGCAGAGTGGGAGGAGGAAGAGGCAGGAGGCAGCTCTAGATGGGGCGGTCAGGGAAGAGCTGACTTTGGACTGAAACCTGAATGGGAAGAAGGAGCTGGCAATGTGACCATTTGTTGGGACAGCACTAGAAGTAGAGGGCAGAGCAAATAGCAAAGACTGTCAGCTGAGAGCATACTTTGTGTGTTCTGGGAATGGAAAATATAGAATACTAAAACAAATTAGAAAACATGGTAGACTATATGAGTAAACCAAATGTACCCATATATACAGATGAGTATACAGATGTACCCATAGTGTCTGTAGGAGAAAATGAAGAAATACACTGTCATGTTTTAAATCATTCCCTAAAAGTGCTATATAAATAGAGGTGTCAGGAAATCTAGGAGTTTCCTCGATCCTCAACAAAATAGCAAGCTCTTTGAGGGCAGGGTATCTAACCTGTCCGTCACTCTTATTTTCCACCTCCTAGCATGGTGTCAGACCCGTGATAAATATTTGATGAATGAATGCATGAAGAAATGAATAATGCCCAAGACTGAGAATTCACATATTAATAATGTCTACTTTTGGTCTATCTTTCTGTCTTATTTGGTATTGCATCTGCACCCAATACAATCATGTAGAATGGAAGAAAATACTGAAATATAAGAAAACCACTTGAAGCTCTTGGATGATTCTGAGAACCAAGAAGAAAACAGAGTAGGGAAATTGGCAAGGCTACACTTATGTATCTACACATTGTCTGTGCTTTAGGGTGAAATGCTGATTTTATGACCCTGTAATTTGGAGGCTAGTGCGTGTGCCATTTCTTGGAAAAGGGTCTCAACCTAAGAAAATAGTGTTTGTAGTCTTTAATTGGAAGGATCTTCTTGAAAATGCAAAATACAATTATTTAAAGAGAAAAATACTTTCCACCAAATCATGGACATACTGATTTTTTTTAAATTTCAAATTGTTTTGTAAATCAAAGATTGGCCCATTTATTTTAATGGCAAACTCTCAGAAAAATCTTGGGAGTTAATAATCAACTTAATGTAGCAATTCTAAAGCCCATCATCGATCTATTTTATTTTAATAAATCTTACTACCCATACTGCACAGCTGAAAGGTATTATGACCTGGGCAGAATCACTGGTCTTTTGCAGGAACTACAAAGTGGGAATTATAATTCATATGTTAAAAACTATTTTACTTAAAAATATTGATTGTCATGAGACTGCCTCTATTTCTGGAAAGGTCTTGGTACATTTTGAAACAATCTTTCTATGTGACTCAATCTTTAAACCAGTGATGAAATTAAAACCATTTCTACTGTCTGCCTGGATACACCTGTTTTAATGAATATGTTTTTGTTTAAATTATATACTGTCAGAATTATAGAAAAGCAATAACTGAGATTTTGAAAATAATTGTAGGAACATATGTAACATTCATAACTTTTGGGTGAGAGACCAGTTGTTCGTGGCATTCACATGCTCGTTACATAATTGCGGCTCTTACTGAGGTTAAAAAGAACTTTCCGTGCTTGACATTTGGATGAACATTTGGTGGTGAATGCATATCTTTCCCCAAGTTTCTGTAGTACACATTTACAAACAGTGCTTTGTAGATAAACTTCCAAGAAATTTGATCTCACATTTGCCTGCTGTGCCTGGAGCTGGGACATGGTTGGGTTTGCAAGATGAAACAAATTAATGCTTATCAGTTCCCAAGCCAAGGTTTTAGTTAATGTGCTTCTGTGCCTTCCCACTCCCACCCACTTCCCCAACTGCAGTTAAAGTTCAACCATTTGGGCTTTGAGTGCACCACAGCGAGACTATGATTGATACCATCAGGTCTGGAACTGTGCTTTGCTATTGGGTCAGGCAGCCAGGCAAGAGGAAAGCTGTGCCAACCCTATCATATACCCCTGCCTCTAAGGATGACTCTGGGAGGCCAGCACCACGTGGCAAAGGCCAGTTCTTGTGTTGTTTACTTTTCATAGACTCAGGATGCCGTGAATCAGAGAGCCCATTGGACTTTCTTCGAAGAACCTTTCTCTATTACAGGACCCGGTACAAGTGTTTCCTGGTGAAGTCCAGTGTGTTGTAGCTTAGTTGACCTTTAAAAACTTTCTCTACTGGGTGGCTGATTGCTAAAGCTCCTCCAAGGAGGACTGAGTCTATTTACTGTAATGTATTGCCAATAAGCACCGGCTATTTCAGTGGGCCTGTCCTACTGAAGTGGCCTTCGTAAATACACGCATTCCATCAGCTCGGCTCTCTTAGTTGAGACTTGGAGATGACTCGGCCACAATTAGTACTGTTTCCTGCCTGTGGAGTGTACACCTGCTGTGAGTGATGTATATAGATAGCTCAGTGAGCCAGCCTCGAATCCTAATAGCTTAGGAAATGTTTACCAGAACACTTCTCTCCTCTGGCTTTTGCAGTACTAGGCAGGCTTTACGAGGGAGTGGAAAAATAACCAGTGTGGCTGAGACCCCTGTAGATGACAGCACCAACTGGAAGGCTGGTGTATGAAATACGTGGCCCAAACCGTGAACAGCTGCATCGCTCACCAGAGTGGTCGTTTGATTGGCTGACACACAGTTATGTTCCCATGCTCTGGCCAAGATATTGCCACACCAGGAATAGCAATAAAAGAAGTCAGGTGTCCCTAGGAGAGTATGTTTTCTTTTTTGACCTGTCTTCTGGCTTAGACTGCTGTTGATGTGTGGTGCCTTGATAATGTGTGTCTTATTGCCAGGTAAGAGGCTCACAAATAAAATGAAAAATAACCATGATATAGACATAGCACTAAAACTTAGATATCTGGTGTATAAACTACCAAAATCCTACAGGCATTGAGCTTGAAATTAGTTAGGTCAGGCCTGGTAGTTAAATCAACAATCTGAATGGCTTTGAAAATGCAGCTCGTAGCCGTGGCTCGCTCTGAGCGGTGTTGCTGGGATGTGAAAGGCTTTGTTCAGGTCAAGGGTTTGAAGGTGAATGAAAATTCTGAGGGGACCACAAAAACATGGTCAGATAATACATTTGATGAAATGGCTTTCAGAATGCATAAATATACAATTTTAAAGAAATGAGTGATTTAAAGTTTAATGTGAAGTAAAAATAATACATATAGTATTAAATGAAAATAGTACCAGGAGTATAATACAGAACACCTGTTTTTTCCTAGAGACAACTCTTAATGTTTATATAGTTACCATGTAAATCTTGGTGCTGTACTCTATTTTATAATAAATCAACTTTAAATTGTATACTGACATCTACCCACTATGTAAAATGAGGGTAAATATAGGGTAAATATAGAGGGTCACTTATATTCCTCCCTCTATTCTCCTCAATATTTTATAATAAAATCATTATTTTCAGTTCTTCTATTGGTCAATGCTATAATCTTTAATAATTTACTCATTCCCTTTTTTTTATTCATGTAATTTCTGTTGTGTCTCTGGATGGTGCGTGTGGTCAGCTGAGGGTGCTGGTGCCCTAACTACATTTCTGCCTCCTGTTTCCTGTCCTACCTTTGCCAGCTCCTCTCGTACTTTTCCACTTCTTCTGTAACAGAGTTCACATTCCGACTTAAAGGGAATATTGAGAACCAAGGACAGTACGGAACTTGCCCGAGGTCCCTTAGCTGGTTAGTGTCAGAGCTGGGGCTAACACATGGTGCTTTAACTCCCACTCCGGTGGGTTTTCTGCCGACAAACTCATTGGTTCACTCATCAAACGTTTATTGACTGCCTGTTCTCCACGGTGAGCTGTGTTAGGTATCGGTAATACAAAATGATAAGAAATGCTCTCAAATCTCATACTTAATAGCTAAGTAGGAAAGATAGGTATGTGAACAAATAACTATGTTTCAGTATAATAATGCAGAAGGTATTATTTAGTGTGTGTGTGCTTTTTTTTATACCACAGGTCAGAGATTAGGAAAATTGATATAATTATTAGAAGTTACAGCTTTAACATGTTAAGAAAATAGTGTTTTACCTAGCTACCCAGCTAACTTATGCATGTTTGAAAAATAAGTAAGCTTTTATCAGTGTTCTCTAAGAAAAGTAATTTTAATTGTTTTAGATAAAATATGAAAACAATATTTTTATATATTTATGAATTATGTAATTTGTTATATTTTATATGCTCAAAATGTTCTTATATCAGAGTACCCAAATATTCTTCAACTATCCTTATAGATTAGTTTAGTATTTTGATTTCTAGTCCTAAAGCATATGCATTTTTTATTGATTCTTTTCCTGGTGACTTAAGAACCGTTTTTTTCTTTCTCCCCCCTTAGATTTTCATCACTGTGAACTGCCTGAGTACAGATTTCTCCTCCCAAAAAGGCGTGAAAGGACTTCCTTTGATGATTCAGATTGATACATACAGTTATAATAATCGTAGTAATAAACCCATTCATAGAGCTTATTGCCAGATCAAGGTCTTCTGTGACAAAGTGAGTAAAGATGACAGTTTGTCATAAAGGTATCTTTGTTATTAGATATTATTTTTAATGAACTTTCCCCCTTGTCACCTTCTCTTGTCTAGTGGTGTCAAAATAATCACCTTATCAATCATGGTGGTGTGGTAATCTTTCATTCTCAATTCCTTTCTAGGCAGTCATCAGTCAACTGTATTTTTTTGTCAATCATTTTTATGAGTAACTTAATGCCTAACTGACATGGTATTGTGCTGAGCCTGATTCACTTAGGTAACTGAAGTAATAGATTAATAGTTTATACTGGGTATAAGTCCTGTCCCAGAACAATCCATGTAACCTTTGTTACTCTGTGAGTTAAATGGGGTCTCATTTAGAGATTTTTGGAATGGAAATGGCACCTATAAAATAAGTGCATTAGTAAACATGCACTCTGGAGGGGGTACAGTGTTTGACTCTCTCTGGGTCCAGCCCTAAGAGACAAGGCAATCAGGATAGCTAAGCTTAAAGTCCCATGATTATGTGACACAAGATCCACATCCCAACCATTTCAAGACTTAAGGGGGACTAAGCACCAACCATTTCAAGACTTGTGTGTTATCATCTTTAAGGAAAGCACAGGGGCCACTTGATTGTCAAAGAGCAGGACACCTACAAAACCGACCCACGGTGCTCACTGGAGAGTGAAGTGGGCTGTGTGAGGTCTACTGTGCCATTAAAACCTCTGAAAGGGCTGCTGTAAGAGTGATAGAGTGTAGGGAGAAGTGGGTTCTCTGAACACACAGCAGAGATGGTCACAAGAAGAGAGAAGAAAATACCTGAACTAGAACTGCACTGAGTTTACGGACATGCAGCATAGTGGTGAAATCTAGTGGTAATATCTAGAATATCGACTAGCCTTTCAGGTCACGACAGTTTCAGCTAGTGGCCATCATCCAGCTGTCAGAGCAGCAGAATGCCCTCAGGGACAGAGCCTCCTGAGACAGAGGACAGTTCAGTCAATGGGCAGTGGTTGTGTAGATGAGAAATCCGTGGGCCAGTAAGCCCAGGTAACAAGCTCGGAGTCCCCCAGTGAAAACAAGAGGAGCTGCGTGAAAATAACTCCTGTGAATTCGTAACTGTATATATACAAAATACCAAGATGGCAAGTGCCGGTTCAAAAACCTCAAAAAAGAGCCAAGGTCGACTTTCAATGCAAAAAAAAAGGATGCAGTTACATCTTTAAATCAGCATATTAAACATTAACAGAACATTTTAAATTGAGGTACAACATGGAATTTTAAAGGTACAACATGGAATTTTAAAAGTACATCTGGAAGAACATTTAAACAATTTGAGTTTCCTTCCTTGATCCTGGAGTCCCCCTCCCTAAATCTCCCTTTTGCAAGTGAGGAGTAAAATTAGAGGCAAGGCGAAAGTGAGGAACGATGGGCCAAAAGCACTGGGCAATCCATTTACCTTTATTTCCATAGTTGGTGCTTAGAGGATACAGGTATAATTATTTTTTTCTGCAGTGTTGTTGTAATAACTCTAAAAATCAAAGTTAAAATGCAGAATGAATAGGAAGTATTGTATTATTATTTATGTATGCCCTAGAATAAGGACTATAAGAAACTAAGAGAGTAAATAAAATGATCGATTATGCTTTTTGTTTGAAAATATTTTTAAAAGCATGTCCTTTTAAAAGGTAAAAGGGAGAGGGTGGAAAAGAGGATTGTGTGGGTTTATTCAAAGCATTTGTTTCCAAAATCAAAAAAGGGTAATCTGCAGCAAGGACAGAAACAGCTGAGAGAACAGCTTATTTCTGTGTGTGTGCTTGTGCACCTGTATACGAACTGGAAAGAATCATACTGACAAACGCTTTGTCAATCAGAAAATGTGTGGTGTTTCCTACAGCTCCTATTTAATTTATTTCAATTTTTTATTTAAAATTTATTTATTTATTTTTAGAGAAGGGAAGGGACATAGAAGAGAGGGAGAGAAACATCAATCTGTGGTTGCCTCTCATGTGCCCCTTAGAGGGGACCTGGCCCACAACCCAGGCATGTGCCCTGACTAGGAATTGAACTGGTGATCTTTTGATTTGCAGGCCAGAGCTCAATCCACTGAGTCACACTAGCCAGGGTGCTATAGCTCCTATTTTAAATATCAGTCTAATACATAACAGTGCTAACTAGAGGAAAATGATAGCAGGATGTTAGGAAATGTCATTTGTTGCAAGTTGCTAGTGATGTGCAGTTTCTGGTGGGTAGTTTTTAGTTTATATATCCTGATACTGAGGGTCAGGAATTTAGGAAGAAAGGAAGAAATCTTATGGAGCAAACAGGGTATTTTATACTTCACCATTATGAATATTTCTAATAAGCTGAATATAAAATCTTTTGTGGTAATTTGTCATCATATTTGCAGCTCTGATTTTAAAAACCAGGCAAAACTCACTCCTGGAAGATTAAAGAGAAAAAGTTCAATGTTTGTACCTTTCAAATGGTTGGGTAAATGTAAGTGATGAATTTGAATTATCTAAAGCAAAAGAACTGAGAGCTCTTTCATTTTAAAACTGTAAGTTTCCTAATCACAGTCCAGAGGGTCAGATAGCGTTCTGTACTGGTTGCAGTTGTCCGCCTTGATTTCTGGTTAATGCACCTGTGAGGCTGCAGAGGGTGAGAAGCCGTCTCTACTTCGTTTGTGGTATGATCCTTCTATTGAAATACCATACATCTACCTATGCATTAAAAATTCAGGATCTGTCTAAGTATAGGATCTGTCTATCTATACTTAATACCTGTGTCTGAATCTTTATATCTATATTTATTTACTTCCATTATCTTTCATGAAAAACAAGAATTGAATAAATACAGCCAAATGAGACAGTTAAAAAGCTACTACAAAGGTTAAAAGAGACAAGTATCATGAGACAAGTACTCAAATCGAAGTACAATAAATAGTTAAAAGATCCACTACACAAAAGATCTGAAATGTGGTGTTGCCCTGACCAGTGTGGTTCGGTTGTTTGGGCATCATCCCACAAGGTGGAGGGGTGCAGTTGGATTCCCAGTCAGCGCACACGCCTGGGTTGCAGGTTCAGTCCCCAGCTGGGGCCGTGCGAGAGCCATCAACGTTCTCTCCCTCTCTTTCTCCCTCCCCTCCCCTCTCTCTAAAAATAAATAAATAAAATCTTTTAAAAAATATGGTATCAGTAACAGAAAGAATGGACCAGGGAGTAAAAATGAAATCCTCACAGTATATATTCTAACTTAAATGCCTTTCAGCTTAAAATAGACTGTCAGAATGGCTATCGTCAACAAATCAGCACATTAGTGCTGTCAAGGGCGTGAAGAAAAGGGAACCCTCGTGCACTGTTGGTGGGATTATAAATTGGTGCAGCCACTGTGGGAAACAGTATGGACGTTCCACAGAAAATTAAATATAGAGATGCCATACAATCCAGCGATTCCACTTCTGTGTATTTATCCACAGAAAAAAAAGAAATACTAATCTGAAAAGATATGTGCACCCTATGTTCACTGCAGTATTATCAATAGCCAAGATATGGAAGCAACCTAGATATCTATCAATAGACGAATTGATAAAGAAGATGCGGTACATAGATAGGGTAGGGCAAAAGTAGGTTTACAGTTGTTCGTGTGCAAACGAATACAACAATTAATAATAATACAAGAATAAACTGGTTTGCATACTCACAACTGTAAACCTACTGTTGCTCCACTTTGCACACAATGGAATACTACTTGGCTATAAAAAAAGAATAAAATGTTACATAAGGATGGACCTGGAGAATATTATGCTAAGTGCAGTAAGTCAGACAGAGAAACAGAAACATTGTATGATCTCACTTATATGTTGAATCTAAAAAAGTGAATAAACAAAACAAAACAGAAACAAACCCACAGAGAACAAGCTGGTGGTTCTGCAAAGAGGAAGAGGGTGGGAGGATGGGAATTAAAAAACAAAACAAGAATTGTGTCAGTGCAAACAGTAACTGTGTCTGTTGCAAAACTTGAAGAATAAAACCACAGTCTTTTTTTAAAATAGATTTTTCCTCTTTATTAATTCTTGTTTTGAATGAGATTTTTCTTTTTATTTTTTCTCATTTTTAATTTTTGTTTGGAATGATCTTGGAGGCAGTGCCTGTTGAAGATTATAGAAAACCTTAAAACCCCTTTCTTGGTACCTTGGCCAACTTTAAATGGATTAAAGCACATTTAAAAAATAAATTTAAGAGACACAGTATGTGTCAAATAAAAACCAAAGATAGCCATCATCTCTCAAGAGGTGGAAAAGCTACCACAATATAATTAGGAAATCTTCAGGCATGTTTTTTAAATTCAATACTCCATAATGAACATTTAGGTAAGGGAAATTTTTTCAAATAATAAGTTTGGTATTTGTACCTAATTATACAAATTATACTCTTCTGAAAGAACTAGAATTTTTTTACATTTTAATAATCATGGAAAGAATGTTTTCTAGAAGTTTCAGATCATAATAAATCAAAGGAAGGAAAGGAATTCTTGGAAGGACATGGCCAAGGAAGCTTTCTCCATCTAAACTGAACGTACCAAAGCTTCCCGGGGCCATCGGGGGGTCGAAGCTTTATTGTAGAGACAGGAACTGTGGTTCAACCAAGCATGTTTAGACACCTTCAGAACCGTTTTCCGTGCTCACAGCTGGCCAATCTGGGCAGGAAGTTTCGTGTATGGTCCAGGTGCTGAGACTAGGCTCTGTGGAGATCTCCTCTATGTTTTACGTTAATCTTTTATGTTAATGTCTGTAAAATAATTAGTAAATGACTTTATTTTCTAAAAATCTACATTGAATATATAGAAATTTTGAAACAGATGAATTCCAGGCCTTTTCCTCCTAGAAATAGTACAAAATAAAACATGAATTTAGCAATAAAATTGCTTGACAAACCATGGGGTGTGTCTTGGGTGAGTTATAATTGTTATAGGTAGATAAAAGTTTCACATTTCTATTTATATTAATTATACAGAGCTCCAAATACATAGAAAAATGCCATATATGGATACAACAGAAAATGAATTACAGGAGCCTTTTGCCTATATTTCACACCCATTTGAATGGAGAGAGAGAGAAAGGAAGAGGGAACTATCAGAACGTCTGTATTTGCGGGGTGAGAAGAAACAGGTAGCAAAGCTGACATAGAAGAGTGACCAAAGAGAGGGGAGGGCCATCAGGGAATCCTCAAAGGCCCAGAGGGAAAGCGATAGAAGGTGATGGTAAACTGGTTAAGTAAGGTGGGATTTGGAAGAGAAGCCAATGAAAAAATCAGATCACAAGCAACAGAGGAGCAAAAAAGGAGGCGAATGGACCGAACTCTTTTCTAGTTGGTTGAATAAACACCGTCTCCAAGACCCCATGAACATATGAAAACAAAACACAGAATCATGCTGTGGATACAAAGGGACCTTACATCCTGTTGGATGCCCTATGCCCTCCATCATTTCCATTACTGCAATGATTATAATGAGTTCCATCACAATGAGCAAAGGAAAAGTGTTACAGGGAATTCACGCTCAACTTGAATGCCCTCTCCACGCCTCGGAATGACGGTTACAGACCAACGCTTCATCTTAGGACATTTATTATAATCGCTAATGTTACTGAACTGGCTTCACTGGCATAGGGAGCTGGGTCTGGGATTTATGGTTTCAAAATTGAAGTTGTCTAAATAGTCAAGATACCAAAAAAAAAAAAAAAAGGAGAAATCTGGGAGAAGCGGGATCACTCTCAGCCTTAGAACCGGGCCTGCCCTCACTGGACTGGTGGCAATGGGGCTGCCCCCTCGCCTTCTCCCTCTGTTTTGCCTCCGGTCTCTGTAGTTTGTGTGCAGCAGTGCGTTTGTGTGCGGAGGACATGCCGGGCATTGTCTACATTTGTTTTTCCCCATCAGGGAGCAGAAAGAAAGATCCGAGATGAAGAGAGGAAGCAGAACAGGAAGAAGGGAAAAGGCCAGGCCTCCCAAACCCAGTGCAACAACTGTGAGTATCGCTGAGAAGGGGTAGGCTGCCCTGGGCCCGCTAGGGAACAGGTGGGAAGCAGTGGGTTGCAGGTAAAACTGCAGACTTGCAAGGGGCTGCTTGCTTTTCCCTAGCAGTGGAGACAGAGTAAATTGTCCCAGTGAAAAGCAAATACAGTCGATGATCACAGAGTGTTTGCACTAGGAGGGACTTTGTAATATCATAGAGACCAACACTTCCCTTCTACAGACAAGAAATCTAGGGCACAGAGAAGGGGGCTGTGTGAAAAAGGTGAAGGGATTAAATGAACAAAACACTGACAGACACAGACAGCAGTGTGGAGATCACCAGAGGGAAGGGGCGTGAGAGTGATAGAAGAGGGTGAAGGGGCAATAAATGGTGCTGGAAGGAGACTCAACTTTGGGTGGTGAACACACATTACAATACACAGATGATGTGTTATCGAATTGTACACTTGAAACCCACATAATTTTATTAACCAATGTCACTCTAATAAGTTCAATAAAACTAAAAAGAAATCTAGGACACAGAGAGGGCCAGGAGGGCGTGAGGGGCCCAGCGCTCTGCCTCGAGTGCTCACTGGAAGTCCAAGTTCTTCCTGTTGGTTGGGCAGCGGGAAAGGGGGGTCTTTCAAGTGTGTTCACATTTATGGCACTTGGAAAGCTTTGTGGGAGAAGGCCATGAAGGTTCGCCAAGACTAGAGCTTTCGTTTGAGAGTTCTCAGTCATGAATAACACTCTTGTTTTTGGGTCTTTGGTCACGTGCAGCCTCTGAAGGGAAGCTGGCAGCGATACCTTTACAAAAGAAGAGTGACATCACCTACTTCAAAACAATGCCTGATCTGCACTCGCAGCCAGTCCTCTTCATACCCGATGTGCACTTTGCAAACCTGCAGAGGACAGGACAGGTAGGGGCTACCTGCTGACAACTTCCTGCCGTCCGTTCCTGGGGCTGGTAGGGCCTCAACAGGGAATCGCTGCAGACAGTGTTGACCTTAAAAATGACACCAGCGTTCCATGCACTCGACAGAGTCATTCCCTATTGAAAATGGATTTTTATACAAAGGAATGTCTCAGGAGAGGAAACCAACTTACTAAGGGGAAGAAGAGAAGGAGCTGAAATTAGTGGAGTGTTGACAAAGCTACGAAAGAGGAAGAAACGTTAGAAGGCTGATAACCTGTAAGAAGTTTTGTTAGTCTCCTCATGTGGGATTAGCCTGATGCAATAGAGCGCCACCTAATGGTGGGATATTGAATTGCCTGTAATTTCATAAAGTTTCACGAGAAAAATTCCGTGATTAAATAAAACCCTGTCAACAAATTTCCCTTTAGTAAGTTAACAGATCCCATTAAATAGCTAAATCGTCTTACACCAAAAATGATATTGTAGACAAGCTCTTTGGAAAACAATTTCTGTCTTCTAGGTATATCTGCAAGTGAAATGAAAGAGCTAATAGTAAAATAACATAAGTCTAATAATGAACTCATGGTAGCTCAAGTTGATAGAATATTCTGTAGTCAATAAAGTTTAGTGGTGAAAACTATGTAGCAAAATGGGAACTAGTTATGACAATGTTTAGTGGAAAAAAGTAGAATACCTATTTGTTCTATGCAGTGATTCCAAATGTAGAACTGAACTTAAAGGGAACAAGGACAGTTATAACCCTTGATGGTAGGGTTACAACATATGGGTGATTTTTTTTCTTTCTGCAGTATCTTTTGCATTATTTATTTTATGCGATAAATGAAAGATGTGTGGGGAAAAAAGAAAATAATAATGACTTTCCTGGTATTTGCTAGAACTGTCTCTCACGACACCAACAGAGTTTTCGTGAACCTTGCACTGGATAGTTTTCTTTAATCCCAAAGGCCTTTGAGGATGTTCTGGTTTGAGAAATAGGGGCAAACTGACGCAATGGCATGCTTCCCCCATTCTAAGTGTTTAGACGCTCACTGGAACTGGCCTCAGTCTGGGAGGAGAAGCCATTATTGGTGTCGCTTTCTCCTTTTGAAAGTATTTTGTCCCTTCGTGTTGTTTTTGATATGTGTGAGACAAAGCAGCCACACACAGCACGGTAACCAAACACCCATAGCCTTTTCTTAGGGCACATTCCACTAAAAACTAATTTGACATTCCCATCTTGTTGTATTTGTTTGATAGGAACAGGGACGCAAAAGGGAAAGGAAGAATGTGATGATTTATCAAGATAGGCGGGCCAGCACTAACTTTTATTTTACTTTTTAATCCTTGAGAACATGGTGGTGACTTATGTATTTACAGTCCCTGCTGCATGGGATCTGATGGAGTTAGGTTTCCACAGCTACTAGAAGAAAGGATCATTGAGTTAAATTGTTTTTATTGTCTGCTGTCATGATTCTGGTTTCAGTGTCATGTCAAAGCTGACAGCTTGACCTATTTTCTTGGCAACATTTTTCTGAACTGTAAAAAGCTATAAATAACTCTTCACAGAAAAAGTGACCCAAGTTGGCTTCCCACGAGGGTCTGTCTTCTGCCCTCACTTGCCACCTCTGCGTCCTGAGCTGGGCCCCTACCCTGTCGCTGAATTCAAAGGGAAGGAGAGCTCTTTACCGTTTGTTGGTTTCAGCAATGGTAAACCGGGTCCCCGTGCCATAGGTGAAGTTGGGTCCTGCTATCTGGGGCTCACCCTGGCAGAGCCCGCAGGCTGTCCCTGTGCCCTTGGAATCAGCGTTACAGGGTCAGGGAAGGAGCCTGCCTGAGCTCTGGGCAACCAAGGGGCACCTCAGCTGGGCTCTGGCACCACGCGTGACTGTTCTGTGGTCAGGCAGCTTGCTGGATCAAGGAAAGAAGTGCCTAGTGTGGCTGGTCGAGCCTTTCAAGGATGCCTTTTCTTAGAAGAACTAGAAGCCCGGGAGATGGGTCCAGAAGCAGGAGGGGAGATGGCAGTGCCATAGAGTAAGAAAGAGTCATGGGGAGGGAGTAGGCAGATTTTGGCATGCTAAACAAGAGCCAGCAGCGGCAGGTCAAAGGATGGGCCAGTTCTGCCATGGGGGTGGGAGAGGCAGGCAGGGGTAGGAGGCAAGCAATAGTGTGAGCTCAGTCACTACCGCAGGTACGTGCCTTGTTAGAACCAGCCACGTTGCAGCTCTGCCCAAGTGCAGGGCAAGGAGCCCTCTAGTTCAGTCAGTGAGACTTTTGAGTGACATTCACAGGCACCTCAGCCATGGTACAGTGATTCCTAGTCGGCCAAGGACATGGACTGAAGAGGGGGGATTTTCCCTCTCAGCCCACTTGTACCCTCCTCCCCTGAGATCTCACTGATTTGCACATGGACTGGAATATTTACCAGATGATTATCAAAAACTAATAAGAGGGAACGAATCCACTGTGCAAGCACCATGGAGATCTTCAGTCTCCCTCTCTTCACGTAAAAGTACTGATGTTCCCTGCAGCTTTTGTCCAAAATGCCTTTAAAAAGAAACGATAAGGGAGCTTGGGAGAAATCGTGGGATGCAGAGGCATTATCTTTCTGGATAGTGTACACCCTGCCTGTATCAGCCTTCCTTAAAGCACCGGACCCCCTGGGGGTGCCACTCCTCCCTCACACCCTCAGGAGCCATCTCCCCAGCGGTGGCTGGTAAGCCATCTTCCTCCAAAACACAGAAGTTTTGGGCAAGAATCAGGTTCCAAAGTTCTATTCCAGGTCTTTTGAATTAAACCCTCTGAAGGGGTTCCAGGAATGTGCATTGATGACAAGGTCTCCAGAAAGTCTGAGAAACACTCTAAAAATTAATTTAGTGCAGTAAGTCCTACAACCAACAAAGAAGAAACAGTGGGTCGTTACACGACAGGAGAAATGAGCTTGTCAGGGTGGTGATAGGGACTGTGCGGGAGAGGCCATTCAGGAGGGTCAGAAAACACTTAAGACAAGGCTGCTCCCATGTCTGAGTCACCAGCCAACTTTGCAAAGAGTTGTCCACCACCCTGCCTTAGAGTCCGGCCGGGCAGGTGCATTGGCCACATGTAAAGAATCCAGCCAAACACAGGCCAGCATCAGGACCTTTTTTAGGTGTGTAGCCAGGGCTGTGGCCCAGGCTCGCTCACTTACATGGGTCATTCCACTTGTGTCTAGAATGGACAGTCCCGTTTCTAGTGCATCACAATGACAGGTTCTCAGATGCCACACTGAAAATTGGAATTGGGGGTGGGGGGACATCTTACCTTCATCGTTTTCTGTTTGAGAAGAAACAAAATGTACACTACAACCGTAGACAGAAACAAATTTAAAAGGGGAGCGTTCCTTGTGGAAATCTGAGCTAGTGACTGGCATGACTCCCCCCCAGGAGCTATAGGTAACCGGTTCTGCCGTACAGCTAAGTCCGGGCTTGGCAGGGTCCCAGGAGAAAGTTTGTAGGCAGGGTGTCTGTCCAGGCACAGCTGTGTCTCTCCCAGGGAGCTGGGGCAGGGACAGTGACAAAATGCACTAGAACTAGAGGCAACTTTTGAAGTTAATATGTAAGCGTCTGATAGTACCTCGGCCATTGTTCTTCACCCAAATGAAAATGGGCCCGAAGCCCACAGATACAGCTCGTGAAAGGTCTACAACTGATCTTTATGAGGAACTGGGTCAAGAGAACCTATGTACCTAGCAGACCCCCGCTGGAGTTTTCCTGTTGCTTCATGAAATAATAAGGCTGCTTCATAATTGCTCTAATTCTGAGTGTGCTTACCGCCATGGTGACCACCTAAACGAGTCTTTTCCTGAAGATCTTCCTCTGGCCATAAATACCTTTAAGAGCTACCTGGCCTTTCCCAGCTTGGAGACTGCTGACTCCTAAATTTCTGAGGTTGCGGGATGCCAGGGGTTCGGGCCCCTCGGAGGAATACACAGAGGCCTGGGGTTACTGCTGCCTGGCCACGGGCCCTCTTTCTTGCTCCCCTTCCATCACCTAAGCGCAGTGCCCAGAATCGGCTCACCTGTGGGCCCCATGGGTTTGCTCACTCGCAGGCCCTGCTCTAGAGCCCTTCTGAACAATGATTTTCAGATCCTAAGAAAATGTTTTCTTGCTGTCCAAAGCAAGATTTGGCTTAGAGCTAGAGGTAATCTGATCAGACCGACTTGAGCAGGAAATACTGAGATTTCCAATTTTATTTCATTAATGTATAAGAATTAACCCTATGGAGAATAGGAGGTTAAATGTGCATTTCCTTCGACAGACATATACACAGCATCAATAAACAGATTTTTCTTTTTTTACAAAGTATTTTTTAATTTAATTTATTTATCTTTAGAGGCGAAGGGAAGGAGAGAGGGAGAGAAATATCAATGTGTGGTTGCTTCTCATGTGTCCCCCTACTGGGAACTGGCCTGCAACCCAAGCATGTGCCCCACCTGGGAATCAAACCCCGATCCTTTGGTTCACAGGTCCGCACTCAATCCACTGAGCTACACCAGCCGGGGCAGATTTTTCTTTTTTTAGGAGACAGTGTAAAGCTTTGGGAAAGCCTGTGCCTCCTGTACTGTGTTTCCATTTCTGTCTTCCACCTGCAGTAAGCCTCTTGTCTTGTCCCACAGGTGTACTACAACACGGATGACGAACGAGAAGGGTAAGCAATCCTTCTTTCACTTACACACCTGAAGTCAGCGCACGTCGGTAGAAACAGCTCTTCACGCCCAGGGTAACTGCGGGTGGGGGTGGGGCCGTCCTCTCAGCGCCGGACTCAGAGCTGAGAGATGTTCGATTCTGGGCACTCAGAGGAAGGTTGAGGGAGTACCACTTTCCTTCCAAATCTCTCTTTCCACATTCTCTCCTTCCTCCCATTATCTTTGAATAACTAGCTGTTTTTCTAAATGACACATCTCTCTGATTGCACCTTTTTACCCATCACCCCATTACCGAAATCATTTCTTCGGCCTCAACAAGATCAAACTGAGCTTGAGGCGAGAGCCAAGGAGGCAGCCTGCCTGCCTGCTCTCGGTGTCACCTGGGCCACCCGCGTGCGCCTCCTGAGGCCCTCGCTCCGGGAAGTGAACCTGGTGAGCAGCTGGTGAGGCCGGCTCCCGTGGGAGCAGGAAGGCTGAGAACCTTTTCAGTGTCCGCAGGATTGTAGGTAAGAGAGAGTGCACCGGGGTCGCCAGAGGCTCCCAGGGTGCTGTGCGTCAGGACTCGGCCTCCTGTTGGCTATCCACAACTCGTGTTACCGCTCCTGGAATTTTAGAGCCAAGAAGGACCTTCAAGCTCATTTAACTGGCCCTGTCTCTTAAGCAAAGTAACATCTCCTGCCACATCCTTGAGCAGCCAGCTTCCAGTTGAATATTCTCAGTGATAGAAATATTCTGAATATGCTCGCTGGGTGTGAGGTAGTTTGATGTTGGATGATTCCTGTGCTCAGAAAGGTAGTTTGCCTAGCTTCTTTTGACTTCGAGTCATTGGCTCTAGTTCTTTGTATGACCAGAATGCTGTTTTCTTTTTTTTCTTAAAACAACCTACAACTATATTCATTTTTCAACATCTACATCACATTACCTAACTGTACCTAAGATCGTGGTTTGCATTACATGTGTATAACTAAAAATCTCTTGATCAATTTTTTTCAAACTATAGTCAAACCAGGGCTTCCCTATTCTTATATAATTAATATATTTACTCATAAAACATTTCAAGGTGAAGTAAGTATAGGAGATATTACTGGGTCATTTCCTGGAGCAGAGATGGAAAAAGTATACCCTAAGGACCCAATTAGGCCCACCACTTGTTTCTGTATTGTTCACCAACATTTTTATTTTATTTTATTTTTAGAAAGAGGAAGGGAGGCAGAGAGGGAGAAACATCAATATATGGTTGCCTCTCGCATGCCCCCTACTGGGGACCTGGCCCGCAACCCAGGCATGTGCCCTGACTGGGAATCAAACCTGCGACCCTTTGGTTCGAAGACCAGCACTCAACCACTGAGCTGCACCAGCCAGGGCTGTTTACCAACATTTTAAAAAATGTAAATGGTTGAAAAAATCCAAAGGAATGTCGTCTAACATGTGAAAATTATACGAAATTTCATTGGAACACAGCCGTGTTAATTCCTTCATGTCTTGTCTGTGGCTGCACTTGTGCTACCCCAGCAGAGCTCAGTGGTTGCGGCCGACACCGTACAGCCTAGAAAGCCTAAGTGCTTACCGATGTGCCCTTTACAGAAAGCAGTGTTCCCCCTTCTGTCCTGAAGGACAGGGATTCTCAAAGGAGTCAAACCCTTCCCCAGCTGGCGGGAGGCAGAACCTTCTCCAGGATCTGTCCTCTCAACTCTGAGCTCTGAATTTTCTGAATAGGTAATTAGATTGTTCTTTTTATCTTGGCACATGGATAATGACCAGGAATGATTAGCATTACCAGTTCTGATCTGTTATTCACATACTTTACAAGGGACTAGGTGGCATCATGAGAAGAACACGGACTGTGAGCTCAGGAAGCCCGTGTCCTTCGCCTGGGCTGCGGCTTACTAATGTGAAGCCTTGGGCCGGCTCCTTGACCCTGAGCTTTTTTTTTTTCTGATGAAACTTAGCAGCCCTCTGTTTACAGTTCAAGCATTTGCTTCCTCCCAGTAATGGCTTCATGTGCTGCTAGCTCTGGAGTCATGTCTTATCACGCATGTACCCGTGGGACGGAGCTTGACATCAGAGAAAGCACCTTTCCCCCTTGTCCTGGAGTCCTTTCGTGGCTCAGGCGAGTACGATAGGACAGGCATCAGGAGACCTGAAATTCAGGCTCTTTGCATCCTTCCAATGGGGCAGTCATATCTGCCCCTCCTTTCCTGCCTTGTTTTGAAAATAAATGTGACAGTTGAGTTCAGACCACACACACTCATTGACTCCCTGCTGGGCTTGTAGATTTGAAAGTGTGAAAAAACATTTTTGAACTCTCAGGAGAAAAGTGGTCTATCCAAGATGTTATTTTAATGGCAAAGTTTTTCACGGCTCAGAGCAGGGTGCTATTGAAAGTCAACAGAACTGGAAAAATACAAGTAAATCTTGCTTGGCGAGAAAAAGAAAACCGCTGGTTTAGGAGCCCTCACACAGCATGAGGGAGCGATGTCGCACAGTCTGGCGGGGTTTCGGGCTCTTCGCCGATTGTTACCCTACGGGTCACGGCTCCTGAGGCCGTGGCCACTCCGGTTCCAAGACATGGCAGGAGAGCATGA
This sequence comes from Trachops cirrhosus, assembly GCA_028533065.1. Lineage (NCBI taxonomy): Eukaryota > Metazoa > Chordata > Mammalia > Chiroptera > Phyllostomidae > Trachops > Trachops cirrhosus. The sequence goes on from CM052544.1 coordinate 100,502,464, forward strand.
CCTGCATTTATGATAAAGTAGTGAGGGAAGACAGAGGGAAGAGTGCCCTAAAAACTTACTGCCACCTTCACTTGGGAACTGGGTTTGAGTTTTCCTTCTAGCTCTTTCCATAGTTTGACTTACTAGGGAATAAAATAAGAGAATGTGGGCTCTTACCATCATTTCTTTTACCCTCACTCGTCTTCTCAGATTTCTTGAGTATCTTTAGCATGAGGCTGTCCCTCCAAGCTGGGTTCTCTTAACCGCCCTTTCACTTATTAGTTACATCACCAGGCATGAGGCGCCCAGGCCCCTGAGCCTAGTTTGACCGCCACTGAAAGGCGGGCAGGATTGGTACTTCGCCCAGCTAGCGCACAGAGCCCCTAACACTCAGCGTCAGTGACTCCTCTCAGACACAGTTCATGTTTCCAATTTCTGTTCCTCTTGAACAGTCCTTCCCTTCCTTAGAGTGCCCAGAAAGAACAGGAACTTTGGTGGGAAATGCAGAACTGTCAGAACTGGCCCAGCTGGAGACATGCAGTGCCGCCACGCCATGAGCTCTCAGGAAAGGGGACTGAAACCCTCTCCCAGGGGGAAGGGAGAGCTCAGCAACTGAGGTCTGGGTCTCCGGGGAGCTTCCTCCACTGCACTGGCGTCTGCTCCAACCAGATGGAGTCGTGGCGCAGCAGGAATCAGGGCAGCCTCATAACTGAGGCTCAGTGAGGCTGGCCTGCACCATTTCCACAGGTCCCCTCTATGCCCTCAGGGCTGGCAAGTGCAGGACCCCCGGGCCCTAACTAGTTTGGACGGGGCTGTGTGGCTTGGAGGCCACGCAGACAGTAGGGCTCATCCTGCTGCTCCCCAGCCCCCACCTTCTCAGCAGGACGAGGGCTTAGGGGCAGGAGAGAGTGACTGAAACCCAGAGGTCTCACCTCGGTGGGTCCATATTCAGCAATGGGAAGCATGTCTTCCATGCATGCCGCCAGGGTAGTGGTGCGTGCGTTCTGCCTCAAACAGGGATGGCTTAGGACCTGCAAGGGGGCAGAAGGAGGCTGGTGAGCGGGCCCAGTTGTGAAAAACTAGGGATGTGCAAGCGAAGGGAAAAGACGGGAACTGAACATGCACGAACCTTCGTTCTGGTGCCCTGTCTGCTTTCCTTAATGCTTTCCGCTCATCTTTTCTAGCAGCAGTGTCCTGGTTAAACGGATGTTCAGGCCCTTGGAAGAGGAGTTTGGCCCAACACCTTCCAAGCAGATAAAAGAAGAAGGGATGAAGCGAGGTATCTCTCCCATTGGGGCGCCCCACTGGCAGCGGCAGAGTGCCCCGCCCTCCCACCAGGAGCGGGAGGGGGTGTTTGACTAAGGAAAACACACAGCCCAGCCCACACCCCTGTGGTTCAGGGCTGGCCTGGGGAGTTTTTATGGACACGGGCAGTTCAGTTTTCTCCTTTGCTTTAAACCCTGTCTTTTAAAACACTGTAAGCAAATGTTTAGTCTTCCTGGCACCAGTTCTTTCCTTTGCCTTGGGAGAAATGTAATAAATACACTGACTCACCCAGCAGTGAGATATAAGGTTAAGAAGAAACTCTTGCTGTGCATGTGACAATAACATAAGTGCCAGCAAGAGACTTGTTCAGTAGATGCACACAATTAATCTCACACCAATAAATAAACTGGTTTTCGGTGACATCACGATTTTCATCTTCTCTCACGTCAAGGGTCTTACTCAACTTCCCCGAGAGAGGAGGAGGCAAGGCAGCACGTCAGTTTCTTGCCCAGCTTTTGATGCTGTTCACGACTCGCTGTCCTTCCTCAGAATAACAGGAAAGCGTCGGGGGTGGGGTACCAGTTCCCCCCATAACTCGCCGCAGCTAACACCCCAAGCTTCCAGAGACCTTCGACTTCTGTAGGACTGGAGTTTTAATGAGTCAGCATTACCATGTTAACTATATTCGCCCTCCACACAGGCTTGAGTTTTTTGTTATTGAGAAATTTTATTTTATTTTCCCATTTGTTTACATGGGATTTACATGATGGTCAAGAGCATGCCGTCTGCAGCCTCCCTCGGCCGAGTAGAGTTGTGTGACCCTGGGAAGGTCACCTGCTACATAAGAGTCCTCACTGGCAAAATGGGGACGAGCAGAGGACCCACTTCCCAGGATTGCCGTGAGGGCTGATGAGTGAATGCACACAAAACACTTAAGCGCCTGATACATAGTAAGCACTTGTGTTCGCTTTGTAACTATCAGTTTTAGGATTAGGTCTGGATCTACTTAAGGTATGCTATCATAATTGTGAATAAGTAATTAGCGTTTCAGGAAGGAAAGACCGTACAAGCCTGCAGAGTAGTAGTTCCAGCAGCAGCATTTAAACCTCTGAAAGACTTTCATACTTCTCGGGCTCCCCATCAAACATTCGAGTGCATTTTGAGCTCCGTTCCTGCCTGCCTTTTGTGTTTCGTACTTTAGACTGAGGGCAGAGCTCTATGGAAGTCAAAGAATCACACAGGCAAAATTCACTGTAGCTTGCATCCCTATTTAGTGCATGCTGACCAGTCCAAAGGTTGTGTTTTTCAGATTATTCTGAGATTGTGACGTCAGGACAAAATTGCCACTGGGAATTGTATTGGGCTGGGATGGAGAGCAAGGACCTGGCCTTTGAAACCTCTAACTCTTAGGGACACATGAGGGCGCTGCAGCCTACCAGCAGCAGAGGAACTGGTCTCCCAGGCCAGGCTTTGCTCTGCAGAGGGATCCTGCTGTCTCTGAGCCCCTGCCCAGAGCCAACTCCTCCCCCATCCCCGCCACCCCATCTGAGCTGGTGGTCTTTGACAAGCATTAGGAATCAGCGTCAGTGATGGTTCCTTTTGTGGATTTGTTAGACATTCCCCAGGAGAGAAAATGAGTGTAATGATCACCAATGTCATTAGTTGTTGTTTTGCCTTTCTAGCCACTTCTCAGGGTGGCTCTGATTGGAGTCGCTTGGGGCTGTCCCTGTGGCCGTGCCATTGCCCATTTCCTGGGCTGGGAGGTGGCTGCTACGGGCAGCGGTGGATTGCAGGAGGGCTGTGCCCGGATTCAGGTTAATGAAAGCCGGCTCCCTGGGCGCCCTGCGGGGTGCGCTGTGAGCCCAGCGTGCCTGAGTGTGGCTGCCAACACGCCCAGCGGGACCAGTCTGTCAACATGCCACCATACCAGCTTTAACCCCCTCCAAAGCCATATTATTTCAGAGACAATAATTTTAAAAGAAGATCTGTGAACCAGGGGAAGCAGCACTCATTTTAACAGAACATGGTTTGGGGTTTCTTCAGGCTCAGACTGCTGGACATTAGATTTTTCTGCTGAGGGCTATGGGAAGGAGGTACAGGGTGTTCATGTATAGGAGCCACTAGTTAGAGGTTTTATTGCATTTTGTTTGTTTGTTTGGATATTTAGTTAGTTAGTTAGTTAGTTTTACTTTCTCATCTAGTGGTAATCAAGGTCCTGAGGTCTAATTGTGCGGCCAGCGTTCAATCCTCTTAGCACGTCATTGGGTGACCAGACCATTTTAGCTGAAGTGGAGGCTATAAAATATTCTTTCTGAAGGACTAAATTTGGAACTCCTTGGAGACGCACCCAGTCTACTTATTTAATTGGTGCTTTGTTTCTGTACTGGGTAGAGAGGAGAGGCTGCAGTACTGCAGGCATACGGCTTGGTTTCGTCTTGCCTTTGTCACGCACAGGCGTAACATCCGCTGGTGGCGGAGAGGAAACTGAGGCAGAACCCATGGGCACCCATGCAGACTTGGCTTTTCTAAAGCAGCTGCTTTAATAAGTCTTTGGGGAGTGGGGAGGAGGGAGAGAAGACGAGGGAGTTTGGGTCTGAGCTGATTTCCTGTCCCAGCTCTGACGTCCTTCCTTCGGGTTGGTGGTGACTGTAGCTCAGCGGGTATCTGACTGTAGTCGGGACCCGGCTCCACAGGGCTGTTTGGCCTGCATGTGCTTCCACAGTGGCCAAGAGCCCCGGGCTGCAGCCCTGGCCCTTTTCCTGCTCTCTGAAGGCAGAACCACAAGCCACGTCACCAAGAGTGAGAAAGGACAGTCAGCTCGCTGGGGCTCTAGGGTCAAATCTGAATGGGAGCCCCCAGTTCTGTCTGAGAGCTGAGCCCCTGAGCAGGAGCTGGGAGGAACGGTAGGCATTGTTGGAGCGTCCCCACCTCTCTCATGACACGTGGGGCCTTATCATCTCCCATTTTCTGTGCATTGCCAATTTCAGAATGTTTTGTTACAGAGAAACGAACAGAAAGCTGCATTCACGTTCACTCAGGGCACTAGAACGACAATTGCCTCCTAATAAAGCATTCACTGTTTGAGGAATGGGTGCTTGCTGTGTGCGCGGCCCTGTGCTAAGCATCCTACATGGAGGTTGCTTCACTTAACCCTCACAGCAATCTTATGAAGCAGATATTATTATTATCCATGTTCTATGGAGAAAAGCAGAGCATGGAGGGGCTAAATGACCGGGGCAAGTGGAACTGGGGTCAAAGCCAGACCTGTCATACTCTTAGCAACTTGCCTCTGAAATGTACCCCCTCCCTCCCGGGCCTTCACACAGGTCGCTCTGTGGGCTAGGGTTTGCTCTCCCGTCCTGCCTCTCTCCCTGCTCTCCCCGCCTCCCTTGCCTGCGCTGATGCCTATACACCCTTCATAAGTCAGACCTCTCCTTCAAGGTAGCCTTCTGGGAGGTCCACCCCTCTCACCCCCCTGGAAAGCTCAGGCCCTGGGAGGCACTTTCTCCTGTCTTTTTCCTTCACAGCTCTTAAGACTCCATCTAGCTGTCTGCTTATTTGAGGAATGCCCAGCTTCCTAAGTGGACTACAACCTTCAGAGCAGGCTGTGTTTTTACTCGTTGCTGCAGCTTCAGCTCCTAGCTCACAGCCTGGGACCTAGGGGCCTAGGGAATTCATTAATACTTGCTGAATGATCAAATAAATAAATAGAAAGCAGAAGTCACAGAAAGAGATGTCTCAAAGAGATCCTGTATCCACCTTGAGAAATTCAAAGGTGAACAGGGTGTAAAAGCGTCTCACAGCCTGTGAGGTGCTGTTACCCAGCGGTCAGTTCGTGCCCTCGAATCGCTCCCTAACAGCCCCTAGCTGCAGGTTGTCTAGGGAAGTGCCTCACCGCCCTTGCCGGACGTGGGATGTGGTCTGGGTCAGGGGTCCGAGGCTTATTAGCAGCCACTGTCAGTGTCCCAGCCTGTGTGACAGGAGGCTGTCCCCTGTGGCAGCTGCGGGGCATGCGCAGGCTCCTCGTCACGGCTGTCCTCCCCCTTCTCTTTCAGTGCTTTTGTACGTGAGGAAGGAGAACGACGACGTGTTCGACGCCTTGATGTTGAAGTCGCCCACAGTGAAGGGCCTGATGGAGGCGGTAAGCAGCCAGCCCCTTTCCCGGAAATCTGCCCCTGGTCTCCTGAGCTGTGATCCATTCATTAAAATACAGCCTTCGAGATGTCTCTGCAATGACTTTGCAAAGAAGAGGAAAAAGTGCAGAGGTTTATGGAGACACTGATTTCCCCACTGTCAGGGCTTATTAGCATCTTAAAGGAAAGGAAACTTTGAGAAACAGCCAATTCCCTGTCAGTTTAAGGCCAATCAGAGTAAGATGCCATAAAGAAAGGTTAAACTGTGAGTTTCTCTCTCTCTCTGTTTTTAACTGTGAGATTCCATTTGTCTCTTCGCATTAAATCAAATTAGATATGTTTAACTTCCAAATATGCGCGGACCAAAAACAACGAAGGAGTGCCTTGCTAGCTGTGATGATGTAATCTAAAATAGAAGTGTGGCCTCCTTTTGGTTAAGAAGAAAAATGTATTACAGAATTCTGAAGGAAAATTCTAAGTTTCTTCCTCCCTTTTCACCCCTAATTTAGTCAGGGATTACCCTGCCAAGGCTCAGGAAAAGTTAGTTTATTTTTCATCCAGATATTATTTATCTGAATATGACTTCAATATGACTCCACTTTGGATCACCTTTACTTTCTCCTCTACAACTGTGTTGTGGAAGATGTGGGTTTTTTTATAGTGATTGAGATGATAGGACTGCCCGGGACAGTCCCAATCGTTTGTGGGGTGGGAAAATGGCTACGTTGGAAACAGCATTTTTGGGGTTGTGGGGTGAAATGTTAAATGTGCAGGATAGTGCCAATACATGGAATCACAATACATGGTCTCTGGTAACTGATTCATTTCACCCACAGCCCTCAGCATGTTTTTGAGGTTCACCATCTTGTAGTATAATCTGTTCCTCGTTCTTCTTTATGGTTGAATAATATTCTGTTGTGAGAATAGACTACGTTTGGTTTCATTCATCAGTTGATGGACATTTGGGTTTTTCCACCCTCTGGCTGTTGTGAATAGTACTGCTATGAACATTCATGGACAAGTCTTTGAACACATTTTTAGTTCTTTTGGGTATATACCAAAGAGTGGAATTCCTAGCCAGACAAAAAGGTCACATATTATATGATTCAATTTATAGGAAATATCAAGAACAGGCAAATCTGTAGAAATAGGAAGCAGGGTGAAAAGGTAGTAAGAAATGACTGCTTCATGAGCTGGTGGAGGGGTAATAAGAAGCAACTGCTCACTGAGTTTCCTTTTGGGGTGATGGAAGGTTCTGGAACTAGAAATCCCTGATGGTTACACAACATTGCGAATGTACTAAATGGCACCGAACTGTAGGCTTTAAAATGGTAAAAATGGACAATTATATGATGTATAAAAAAATGTCTTCACTGCTCATCTGAAATGCTTGTTGAAGTGCAGAGCAGTATCCCCAGTGCAGCTTTCTCACTGGCCCCTGTGGCTGGCGTCGTGAACGGGTCCCCGGGCCCTGCTGAGCCGGGCCACCCCTGAGAAACACTGATGGGGGCCGGGCCATCGTTTGGATCCCACAGGACCCTGCAGCGGAAGGGAGCTCATGGTTTCTGAGTCTGCTGCGCCTGAAGGAAAAACGACATAGAAATGAACGCAACAAAAATACGATCTCTATCTCCTCAAATGAGCCAGGATTTCTAAAATGAACCTAAAATTGCCAGAGGTAAACTTACGAGCTAGAGAAGCTTATAAAACATTCAGACCTGCCTGGGGTCCTTCGGACAGTTTCCATAGCCCCAACCTGGCCTCTAAGATCTTGCTGCTGAAAGCGACTCACCTAGGATAGTGGTAAATATGAACATGAACTGAGCAGTTTTTAAGGGCATCTTCCCAGACTTCAACTCCAGATCTGACTCTGCTAAACTGGAGGTGGAATGGTGGTGGTGGATCCAAGGTCCCTATTTTTAACAAGCTCCTCAGGTGTTCTGAGATCGGCCAGGCATGAGAAACACTGATCTAGACTGATTCCGAACTGATTCACAAAGCCTTGATTCATGACCCCTTTTCCTTGTGTCTTCCTCTCTCTCATTCGACATCCAGCCAGTTCTGCAAGTGTTCTGTCGCTGTGGTCTCGCCGGACCACTGTGAGGTTAAATATCACCTTTACTCCCACCCAAACCGCTGCAGGTAACCTCTGCCCACACTCCCCACCACAGCAGAGTCGGCTTTTGATCCCTCTTAGGGGAGCTCATTACACCTTCCTTGCTCTGCTCAGCCGGGTTGTGGGTGGGGGTGGGGAGAGAAATGCACGGTGCTCGCCAACTTTGTAAGCCATGGACAGAACAGGTTCTCCGGGCTGGTTCTGGTCAGATTTCTTAGAGCAATTCTGACTTCATCCCGCCTATATTAAACCGGGAAAGAAAAAGTTTTATTCAAGCACCAGCACAAGCTGTCTCTCCTGCAAGTGGGAAAGCAGGGCCCCTTCAGGATCCGCAGGTGACGTGGTCAGGTGGCGACCTCTGAAGCAGCACCGCTAGAAGCCCTTGCAGTTTGGGGGAGACCACGAAGGACGACAGGTCCCGTTTAAGTGAAGGCTTGAGCACCCTGTGAAGTGAGAGGGCAAAACTTTGAAGAACACTGGATCCTGCTCGCCGTAGTTGTACCCTCAGTTTATTTGGGGGCCCATGTGGGGTCAGAAAGTGCTCCCTCTGGGGTATAGGTTCTCTGAGGAGCAGCACCTCACTAGTGTGTGACATTTTACCATCCTTTTAAAAAAAGATTTTCTTTATTTATGTTCAGAGAGAGGGGAAGAGTGGGAGAAAGAGAGGGAGAAGAATGTTGATCAGTTGTCTCTTTCGAGCCCCCAACTGGGGACCTGGCCTGCAACTCAGGCATGTGCCCTGACTGGGAATAGAACCTGCGACCTTTCGTTTCACAGTCTGGTGCTCAGTCCACTGAGCCACACCAGCCAGGGCCATTTTACCATCCTGACACTCACACGTAGAGACAGTGTGGCCTAGTGAGTCAGCATATGGAGTTAGGGCTCAGAAACCCGCGTTTACTTCTTGAAAGCGCTTCTCACTAGCTGGGCAAACTTCTTAACCTTGTTTTCACCCTGAAAATGAGAATAAGAACAGTACGTACCTCACAGGGTCGCTGTGGGGATGAAATGAGACGACACAGATGTAAAACTCCCTGCCTGATTCCTGCGTCCCCGACAAAGGATAGCTCTTGTTTCTGAACCGTTGTTTTGAGGAGGAATCAGAGCTAGAAAAGTCACAGAGTGAACACTCCCTCCTCTTCCTCAGATTTTGGATTTCTCAAATAATCCCAAAGATGCAGTTATTTTTGCTCATGATCCCACTATGTAATTTTCCACTAGTTAGGCACCTCCGAGGAGGCCTGGAGCTGTGCAGATGGGCAGGCGACCACGTCGGGAGCTCCCCTCCTGGGCCCGGAGACAGAAAGCTGCTCCGAGAAGTGATCCGCGTGCTCCGCAGTCCGGGGCCCCACAGCAAACAAAGCTGCAAAACGGGAAGCGGTGCCCTCTAACCGCCCTGCTTTTGTTATCGCTCTAATTTTAAAGTAATATCATCACCTGTGGGGCTTTATATCTTTTAACAACTTTTAAAAGCTACATTTTAAAAAATCCCTAAGTTTTCAGGAAATCTGTTTAATCCAGGAATATTATACCTGACCTCAAGCTGTCCCTTGGAACCCTATCACTGGTTGAAAATGACTTCCCATAAAAATACAATGCCCCACTCACTGTGGACCCAGCAGTGCTGTGGGCCTCGGGTATCGCTCCCCTACGTGGGAGATTCCACGGGAATCTCCCAGGATCTTTTCAGGGGTGCCATCAAGAGCCCGACACCTGCCCTTTGAATCCTGCTCTCTAGGGGTGGGCCCAGGTATCAGCATTGGAAACTCGCTCCCTGGTTGACCCTGAAGTACACTAAAGTTTAGGAGCCGCTACCTGCCGTGAACCCTGGCAGGGAATTCGTATTAGGCCGCAGAGGTATCCAACACTTCGACGTCTCTGGGCCACACTGGAAGAAGAGTTGTCTTGGGCCACACATTAAATACATTGCGACACATGATCACAAAAAATATCTCATCGTGTTTTAAGTAAGTTTACGATTTTGTGTTGGGCCACGTTCACAGCCATCCTGGGCTGTGTGCAGCCCTCGGGCTGCAGGTTGGACCCCTCTGTTAGGGTCGGACTCTGCCCTCGGGCCCGATGTGCATATTCACTCAGAATGGGAACTACCCCACTCACACCTTTGGGGGCCAAAGTCCCTGCAAAAGTAGCCGTGAGCAGGGGAGCAGTGGAGCAGGCCATTTCCTGTGCACGGCCCCATCCTGTGGGCCCGGGTCCAGGCTGTGTCCTTCATCTCCCACCAGTGGTGTGGGAAGGCCAAACATTTTCCCCACTTCCAGGGGCAGACCTCACAATTCCTACATAAAACTGCCTGTGTAAAGTGTGTGTGTGCCTTGCAATCGTTTTTGAAATAGGAACCCTGCTTCATATCAGTGTTCACGTTGTTTTATTCCCTTCTGAACTAGTTATGGGAGGTTGGTTGTGCTGCGACTTCCTCTCTGCCAAATGGCATCAGCAAGGGCATTAATGAGTTAACAGGAGACCTCAGTAGACGTTTGCTGAGGGGGTGACAGTGACGGCAACGATGATGCAGCCGCTTCCACAGCAGGATGGTCTGGATTGCTTTCCGATGGAGAACCAGCTCTCATTTCTCCCGTTAAGCCCCAAAATCCCTGTTCTCAGGGTGGGATTATTTAGATGGAAAAGAAAGTCTGTACCAGGAGGGAGAAGATGGCGGCGTGGTAGGATGCAGCGGATTCTGCTCTCCCACAACCAGGGAAAAAAAATCTGAGTCATTTTACGTAGGTACAGAGCAAAGAGCCAACATTATCACGCCATAAATGAAAATAGGAGATCGCAAAT